>JAOEGL010000003.1:127447820-128665320 GCA_034509955.1 Urosaurus nigricauda
AACTAATTAATTCTCCAAAGGATTTAACTAGAAATGCTAGATCTTCTGAAATTTGGAATGGTTGTTTACTGTCAAAACGTGTTAGTCTCAACTAAAGTAGATCCATTGAATCAATGGGAGCTTGAGAATTCAGCACTTAGGTATATTTCATTGAGTTACAGGAATAACTTTAGATGGGACTAACAATAGGATTTGGGCCAGTCCTTAATCATCTATGAACTGTAGCTCAGAGCTCACCAATCAATGAAGAACTGTCTTCTTCTTTAATGATGGATACATTCTTAGTTAAAGGGTTTAATAAATATCTCCCTTTTCAGCATTTTCTCAATTCCAGTTACTTTGTAAAATTCTAACAGAATAGTTTCAGTTTGGGCACATTTGTAGTAGATCATGCATGCCAAGGTTCACGTTGTTAGTTCATCAAGTCTGATTTATATGAGTGTTTGAATGTTGAGGCTTATAATGACAGCATATATATATATATATATATATATATATATATCTGAAGGCCATTGAATACACAGTTCTTACTTTTATGTAGGGATTCACAGGACATAGCTGTAATTTCATAATATTGAAGATTACCCACAAACATCTTGAGACAGATTAACCTTATGGGTATTGTGGCTATCCCGTCATATGATAAATGTCTGACAAGTGATCACATCAGTCATAAAACATCATTGCTTCTACCACTCCTGACTAATACTTCATAAAGGAAACCAAGCTGGAACCCAAAGGGGATATGACAGTGCTCTCTAGTGACTCACCGAGTGGTGATTTATGCTAACAATCTTTGCTTTCAGATTCTTGCATCTGATCATTTAGCAGGATCCCCCGCCACCACTCTTTTTGACTCTACTCATTTGCAATGACAAGAAAAGATAAATTTTCAACAGATCGAATGCAGAACTCTACATTTGTCTCTTATCTGGAATTTTAATTCAGCAGTATCAGAAACTTTAATGGTTGAACCTGATGTAAATATATGTTGATCTCGTATATCACTGGGAAGCGATTTGCACTATTTTATAAAGCAAACTTTAAACTATAAATACAAGGCAGAAGCATTAATGTTGAATGAGATCCCTGTGGGACTTCCCATAATCTTCGCTTATGTTCACAAAAATGTATGCCAACTTGCTCACTTGTGCTAATTTAAATTTTTCAATAGTGAAGATTAATTGAAGTTTGTATTGACTAAATTAAACATCTCATTTATCATAGGAAAGATAAAGGACCCTCAAGTGACTAAAATCCATAACAGGTCTGGAAGATTTGTTCTCTGAGCTTTGAAAATGCTCATTTGCAGCTGTTTGTGTTTGTTTGGTTAGTTGTTCAGCATGTTTCCTTGTAGTTTTGGAGATGGACACATTCTCCCACATTCATATTGTTTTAATATCAATTTTCCATCCTGTTTGTAAAGAAATTTGAAATTTTTGATAACTATCCAATGTTATTAATTTTTACAAGTCCATGCAACAAGGAAGCAAGTATCATAATTTAGCTATTAAAATCACACAATTTATACGAGACTCTCTCAAACACACACACACAAAATCTCTCAAGGCTGACAAGAAATATCTCTCAGTCTTGTAGGCAAGGAGAAAAAAAGTGCCGTTTCAATGAGTTTGCATGCTAAGGCCCTTTGACTATGCTGTTTATATCTTAGAGCCAGAGCCACTTTTAGAAATAAGATTGGTTTACTATTAGTATTCATATTAGCATTAGTAAGCTTTTATGTTGATTATGTCTGATATATATGTACATGCTAATAATAGCATTTAATTGCAATGGCCTATGGCTCAATGTAAATAAAATTTGACTTGATGTGATTTTATAGTTCACCGTTCTCACTTGTGAGGGCAAGACAAGCAAGGATTTATATCCCTAATTGGAAACAGAATGTTCCGCTTATAATCACAATTTCCTAACAGCAAGCAGACAATATAGAGAACTTATTAAAACAGACTCCACATGTCTGATGATTTGTGTGTCATGTATCCATGTTAGATGTTGCAACATAATGGCTATGAAGATTCAGGAGCTATTCATGTGTCTCTACTATCAACAATAACATTAGATCAATAATTAGTGACAATAGCAGTAGTTTGTGAATAATATTGCTTCCCCAGACTTCCCCTCCAAAAATCAATTCCCTCAAAGGATCCTGTCACTTCCAGTACTTCCTAATCTTCTGAACCATCCAGCAGAGGCAGACCTGAAAATTATCACAAAGCAACAAATATCAGTAAAGTCTGATATGCAAACTGACTATTGGCATCGGAATCCCCCATGTTTAACTCTATAAAGATTTTGTTTATGGAATTTGAGTAA
Source organism: Urosaurus nigricauda (assembly GCA_034509955.1). Classification (NCBI taxonomy): domain Eukaryota; kingdom Metazoa; phylum Chordata; class Lepidosauria; order Squamata; family Phrynosomatidae; genus Urosaurus; species Urosaurus nigricauda. The sequence goes on from JAOEGL010000003.1 coordinate 127,450,158, forward strand.
GGAAAAAGTCTCTTTACTGCACCTGAAATGGACATTTTTTGGGAACATGTGGCCAATCTATGGCAAGAAGGAAGAGTTTACAGAACACAAACCAAGTCATCATTTTGAATCCCCAGTTTGAATAGAAACATAAGAGGTGGCAGACCAAGTAATTGCATGAGAGCCATAGCAGATCACAGAGCTGGTTAGAAAGAAAAACAATTTGTATTTTAATAGTTATGGTTTAAGAGCTTATTATATGGCTTAATAATCGGTTTTGCCTCTATCAGGTTTAAGTCTTAATTTGGCCTGCATCCTGATCTTATCGAAAGGTTTTTGTTACTGAATCTGCCACCCGAATACATCCCAGGTGCATTCTTGTTTCCAGAGGTGTTCCTTGTTGCACTTTTTGGATGTGGGAGTTTTCCAGCTTAAGAAAATGGCTGCTGGAGTGCTCCTGGAAGCAGGGATGCATCGAGGATTATTCGGGCAGCAGATTTGGTGGCAAAAACCTTCTGATAAGATCAGGATGCAGCCCAAATTAAGACCTAAACTGGATAGAGGTAAAATGCATTATTAAACCATGTGCTAAGTTCCTTAGATACACCCCACACATTTGTACTCCAAAGGAAAGTAACATTGAATGAAAAATTGCATACTTTAGTAGTACGGTTCACCTTGGCATGTGGTATATATATTAAGCTGTGCCTGCCTATGTGTGCTAGGAACTATGAAGACTATGGTATCCCAGGAAACATGTAATGAACATTGTGATGCACCATAATTTTACAGTAAATCAGATTATTGCATTAGGCTAATCAATGCTGCCATTCACAGCAAAGAAACCTTAAATCAGAGGGTGGGGGACAAAGATTATGCTTTCATAACCGAGGCAAATGGGATAATGGTCCCTGTTTTGCAGAATTGGAAGTTTCACTGTGCATTATAAAAGGATTTAGCTCCAGGGTTCTATGTGCATATAGCTATACATGACAAGTACAATTGAATGTGTATTGCAATATGTGTGCATGTGCGTATCTGTGGGAGAATATTTGTAATGTCTTCATCCCTGTATCAGCCCTTCCTATTGGATGATGCTAGGTTTATTACAAACCCATGAAGGAAGCTGGCAAAATACATTTCTGCCTAGACCACTATCTGAAGAATCGATAAAGTAGCCCTAAGAATGCAGAGGTCAGCCATCTCCATTGTATAGCACATATCTAGACAGATGTTCTTTAAATATAATTTCCATTAAAGGTTTTCTTTTCTTTTTTAAATCCATTACTTCAAGGTGATGTTCTAAACTTACAATCTGCACTAGTGAGAAAGATCTGCAACATATAAAGCCTATAATTTTTTCTTCATGATCTGTCTCTCTTTGCCAAATAGAAATACTATGAAATTTTTACAGGGGAGGCTGTTAAATATTGAAAACTTGGAGCAATGAAATCTGTGGGGTATAAATCATCCTGTGAATTAGAACATGTACATACACAGTGATAGAGATTTTAAAAATTCTTCAGAAAATCATATAAAAGACCAATGAGAGTGAATACTATTGAATTGAACAAGCAGCCAAATTCTTGCCCTGAAAAGGAACCTGGCATCTGATGGTTCCCATATTCAAAATGTTTCAGGAGGGATTTCAAAAGTTAGGGAGGGAGGTGCTGAAAGGGCATGATTTTCTCTGGTTTACTCCAGGGATGAAAATAATATTTGTAATTATTAAGTCCTAGGCTGAAAATGACTTTCCTCTGAAGAGAACACAGTTTCCTGCACAGAAAACAAGTGTGAGTGTGTGTGTGGTTCCTCCCAAAAATGTGGCACAAAAATGTTATTTTTTTCTGCAGAATTATTAAAATAACTGTAAGAATTAAGTAAGAATTGTATAACTGAGTATCTATGAATATTATAAATATTTATGATTTGAGTATTTGTATCCCGTACTATCTCGTTCTCAAGGAAAGGAGGATTCATCTTGGGGACATGACAATGGGTGGTGGGGATGACTGAAAATAGGAAAGATCCACTTCTTCTATCTTCTCCCATTACTATTGATAAAGAGAAGACCATTCTGCCAAAGTAAGAATATTGGCAGCACCTTGTTCCATTGTTGTTTAAAGATCTACAATTTTTATCACCTTGGAGGAAAATATGAAATAACATTTCTTTTCAGAATGCCAACAATGTCTAAAGCATTTGATCAGGAGGACTATAAACTGAGTAATATGGGAGAGGGAGACAGTATTTTGGAAGGCAGGAGCTCATCAAGGGCTGGAGATAATAGTCAAACTGTTTTGGAGGGAACAAGACAAATAATGCAAGGATCCAACAATGAGAAGCAAAAGACCTTACACAGGCAACATGTGGCAAGGACCCACAGTCTTAGATGTCTCTACATTAATGCACAGAGCATGGGAAATAAACAGGATGAACTTGAACTCCTAGCAGAACAAAGCAAATATGATATAATAGACATCACTGAAACCTGGTGGGATGAGTCTCATGATTGGAATGTAATAATACAGGGGTATAATCTTTTTAAGAGAAACAGACCAAACAAAAAAGGAGGTGGAAAAGCATTATATGTCAGAGATGTTTACACCTGTGAAGAGATCCAGGACTTATATCCTGGAAGCCAGGTGGAGAGCATCTGGATAAAAATGAAAAGGGATGGAAACAACAAAGATGTTATTGTGGGAGTCTACTACAGACCCCCAAGTCAAATTGAGGAATTAGTTGATCCCTTTCTAGAAAGGGATTTTCTGCTGCTCCAGAAAATAGGACTGTCAACAGCCTAACCTCCAAAATAATACCCAAACTTGCTACCAGTGGAGGGGCCATTTTCATTCAGCTATCAGCAAGAAACATGGCTTGACTCAATATAAGTCTGTTTCTTATATTCCTTTGAAATGGCACACTTGATTTTGAAATACACTGTATGTGGAAGGCATATGTTTTCCTTGCTCCCTTTTAAATTCTCTGACAAGATTCAAAATACTGAGGCTATAACTAGAAGAGACAATGCAAGAAGGATCACTAAATGATACTATGCAGGGAAGCTTAGAGGCTGTATAGACAGGTGTTATATACCAATCTTGGAGCAGAGTAGGGGAGTGGCATCCACACAACACATGCCCCTACACTACCCTGATGCCATTGTCACACTGTGCACCAGACCACACAGCGGGCAGCATCATGGCACTCCTTTGGCACTGCATCCAAGTGACACAGTGCCAAAAGGATCACCAGAAAGCGCTTTGCCCCAGAGCAAAAAGGAACGGCATTTTTCCATTCCTTTTAGCATTGGGGAAAGTCCGGATTGGGGCAGCAGTATGTAGTTGCTGCAGTCCCAATCCAGTGCTGAAAAGGGCAGCAGCAGGCCACTCCAAAGGGGTGGTCTGTTTAGCCTCTTTGTTACATAGAGAAATGAAGTTTGTTTGTTATTAAACTTCAGTAGTGAATTCATGCTCTCACCGTAGAGTGGTTGGGAAGCTGGATCAATGTATTTCCATTTTGTGTTTCTTTTATGTATGTGTTTAGCCTTTAGTCCATTTAGTCATACTCCACAATAATCTGCACACAGATTGCAATGATAGATAGATGAGAGAGAATGAGAGAGAGAAGCCCCTTGATATCTGCTGGGGCTTTCTATCAGAAACTTCCATGGACACCAAAATCTGTGGACGTTCAAGTCCCATTGTATATAATGGCATAGTAAAATGATGTGTTCCCCCCCCCCCCAAATATTGTCAAACTATGGATTGTTGAATCCATGGATGCAGAATCCATGGAAACAGGGGGCTGACTGTATGTGATAGATAGAATTGCTATTTGTATGCAGATTGAGTTTTAAGTATATTTTCTCCTGAAATACTCATTCCTCTTTATAAGAATACATCTGTACTTCAAAATTATGGGAGTTTACCACTTTAACCATGATGAATATGTGATTTATTGGTAAGGCACTTAGAATTGTCTCCTTGATAGTTCCAATAGTGCTGTAGTTAAGAGAGTGGGCTCAAGCTCTCTAACATACAATTCTAAGTGGTATCAAAGTATGAAAAAGTGTTAATATGAATATGCTGTTAAGTGTCCTTTTAAAATAGAACTTGCAGCAGTTTTTGAGCTGTGAATAGCATCATGACAACATTCAGGAAGTACCAAAGCCAATGGAAAACTTACAGATTGATCTGGACAGTGTTGATTGAGTTAGGTTTTACTAGAATTCATTCAGATCAGATTTTTGAAGCACTGACATATAGCATGCACTCTGACCCAAAGTTTGGGAAAGTTATATTTTTGATATTCAGCTCCCAGAACCCCATCCCCAGCCAGCACAACCAAATAACTTTCCAAGTTCTCCTCTGATCTCAAACAGAATACCTCACTCCTTCATCCCTTCATTCTGTAGGTCTGCCTCTCACACAGACTTCCATCCATGTCAGGGCACAAGAGTGTTTTACCTCATTTATATTGTTTTACATGCCTCTGTTTGTTGTATATCACTCCAGGAGCCCTTGTGGGCTGGAAGGTGACATATAACTACTTCATAAATAAATTAGCTGCTCACCATTGAGTACAATCCATAGGGAAATTATAACGTGCACATAGAATGGATGTAAAGTAAAGAATTTTCTTTCATTTCTTTTTTCTTTCTTTCTTTTTTAAGTATACTACATCACCAAAATTTACAAAATTAGTCTTATTCAGAATAGAAGGAAATTAAGACTGAAAAAAATAATAATGGAGACCCTGAAACTGATAAATTTATCCATTGACATCCAAAATTTTAAATGCCTAATTTAAAATGTAGCTTTGAATTTCTGCATAATAAATCACATTATGCTGAACTGATGTTGCCATCTCTTTATTCTGGCATATTCATCTTTGAACAAAGAATTTAAAAAGAAGAAGGAGAAGGGGAAAGGAGATACAACAAGGTCCTCTTCCTGTTGAAAATAACTCTATGTATTGAACTTGACTGGTGCAGGTGGGAGAGAATTTGAATTTATTTTTTAAGTACTGATTAAACTTTGGAGATTTATTCAAATTTGTAATGGAAAAGAACTTGATTTTTTTCAAAAACCTGAATTTGAAAGAACCCAAAAATAAATGATTTTTCCATCCTAAAGGTAAAGTCTTAATGAAAACCCATGTTACTGCATACTGTTGGACAGGTACTTGTCATTGTCTTTGCTTGCACAGGGCTGCCTTAAAAGGTAGAGGCAATTTTTCCTGCTTCAAGACTTAATACTTCAATATGGGTTCCCATTAAAAAAAATTCCAAGACCAGAATATACACTCCAAGTTATTATAATGAGAGATTTAGCACCATCCAAGATCTTCTGTTCTCTTTATCTATTCTTTGCCCCATCCCCTAGTATTGCAATCTAATCAATGATCACTTTGCTCTTGCTTGACCGATGACCTCAAAAGATCAGAGTGTAATTCACTGATTTGAAGCTGTCAATAAAAATGCCAATTCCACGAACAGAGAATATTGCTATGTAAGCAAATATTATCACATTGTGTGACCTCATTGTGCAAATTCTAGTACGAAGTCACAGGAATACATGAACTCTCCTCTTCAGAAATTATTACAGTCAATATTAATTAGAGTTAAGTCTTTCAGCAGACAACAAGAACTACTAAATAAGGAATACATTAAGTTACCACAGTCCTAAATTTTGTGTCTACCTGCAATAAAAGGAAAACAGTTCTTATTTCTTAACCCACCCCAACTAATTATAAATATGAGCTGTTGTTATTAATATTGTTAGTATCATTATTTTATTTATTTATATCCCCCCTTTCCTCTAAAATTGGGACTGAAGGCAAACTTTTTTTAAAGTGAACAAAGGTTTGTTTGTTTGTTTTTTTAAAAAAACCCTATAAATTGTTGAAATGTAATTAAACTATTGATAGAACTGAAACAATTTAAAACATGTCAGTAAAATACATCTAGAGAAAGAGATCCTTTCACGAATATTATATTCACGGTAAACCAAAACTGAGGCAGCGTTAAGAATTTGGAGTATATATTTATGCAGTTTATATTGCTCTTTATTACACAGTCCTGGTGAAAGAAATACCTTGGGATCTAACTGGTCTCTCAACAGTGCTTTTCTGCTCCCTCTAATGAATGTCAGCACAAGTTAATATCTCAATATGGCCCTCTGAAGATCCTTCCCAGGAGCAAATGAAGGAGTGACCACAAGGAACAGGGCCACTTCAGTTGTGTCATCTTTGCCTCAAAACCCTCTTCCTTTAGTTATGCACATATATCCTTCCTTGCTGTCTTTTTAGGAATCAATTTAACCCCTCCCCCCATGGAAACAGTATTACTTTGTATGAAGTTGGTATTACATTGTTTAAACAAATTAATTAAATTAAATGAGTAAGTCAAATCAGTTGAATCTTAACTAAACATCCCTTTGCAGTTTGTATGTTTATATAAAGGCAGTTGTCAAATAATGCCTGGAGTTGAACTGAACTTTTCCTTTTCTAAAAATGTCTTGCATTTCATATTGGCAGCATCTTTCCCCATCTACAACCAAAGTATGAAAAGACAGCTAGTATCTTTGCCTTTTTGATCTTTCTTTGCTCATATAATAGAGTAAGTATACATGACCTAATCTGGATCACAACACTGGCACAGGCATGGGGAGGAGGGGTTAATTGTTTTCTCCTCACTCTGGTCATAGTTCTGCCTGGGACCTCTATGTCTGCTATTTCGATTGGCAAAATGTGGTCTCTTAAAACAAGTGGATCAATTCAGGGCAATAAAAATTGAACCTCTGAGCCCCCCCAGTCTGGGCTGGGATCACAACAGAAGCCCAAAGAACAAAAGTTTCCCTACCTCCTCTCCAGTGGCTATTCATTTTCACCATCAGTTGTCTTAAGGACTGCAGCCTGCTCTGCTAACTTTTTCATAGACAACTCAGCAGAAGCCACTAGGAATTGTTGCTGTGCCTAATCTGCATAGCCCTGTTTTGTTTATAGCAGAGTATCCATGAACTGTGTCTCTCTGTGTGTATCAATGATCACACTTGTCAGCCATCAATTCAGTTATATTTAGGACTTGTACTGAGATCATCAGATTGATGTTGCCTTGAGAATTCATCAAATCTATCAGATGGGATCAGACTACAGTAAACAGGAGGGCACTGAACAAAGAAAGTACTAGATGATGCCAGTTATGTTTCATTTTGAAATATAAATGCATACATTTTGGAAGAGAATTGGCTGTTTAATTAACAGACATGGATGGTTTTGAAAATATAGGTCCATAAATATTTGAGCCAGATTATAGGAGAAAGAAACTAATGGCTAGGAATGAGGCAGACATCAAACCACTGGAGAGCTCAGAAGCTACAGGCTGTCCATGCAGCTGTAGAAGACTAAAGCCATCCCCTAGTGGCTCTTTATTTTATCTTCTCCCGTTCCCACACAGCTGCTTTCACTCATTGGCAACCAAATCCCTTACTCAGAAGAAAATACTAATGATTGCAGTGTGTTGTACTCTCCCCATAAGTGTGTAGAGTGTGATGTATTAGGACTTATTTGTGGTCTCTTGAGCCTTACCTTCTCTTTTACCTGCCAACCTGGGAAAGACTAGCAAATATGTTCTTTCCTCAGTCAAGGTACACAGAAGTCCAGAACATGCAGAGTTTACTTTAAAGTATTGCTGCAGTGTTTTGTTTTATTAAATTTTTGTATGGCAAAAAAAAAAAAAAAAAATGCCAATAGGTACCAATAGGGCTAAAAATATAGTCCACATCCTTACAGGCCAGAATACCCTAGCAACACCCCTGAGTATTTTGGCCCTGGAACTGTCTCATTCCTAATTCTTCTTCCATTTGGCAATGTTAAACCTCTTGCTCTTTCCATCAGAAATATGAATAAATGTATTCATTTTGGTAATTTTTTCAAAACAAACTGAACCAACTGAAATTTCTTCTCAAATAATAGTAATAATAATTTTAAGGCAAAACAAAATTCTTCTCCATTGCAGCATCTGTTCCATCAAGAATCATCGACTTGTAGAATCATATAATCATAGAGAGGGAAGAAAGTCCAAGGACCATCCAACCCAACCTCCTGCTATGCAGGAATACACAATCAGAGCACTCCTGACAGATAGTCATCCAGCCTCTGTTTAAGAACCTCCAAAGAAGGAGACTCCACCACACTCTGAGAGAGCATGTTCCATTGTTGAACAGCTCTTACTGTCAGGAAGTTCTTCCCAATGTTGATGTGGAATCTCTTTTCCTCTAGTTTGTATCCATTGCTCCATGTCCTAGTCTCTGGATCAGCAGAAAATAAGCTTGCTTTATCCTCAATATAACACCCCTTCAAATGTTTAAATAGGGCTAACATAGCACCTCTTAACCTTCTCTTCTCCATGCTAAACATGCCCAGCTCCCTAAGTCTCTCCTCCTGAGGAATGGTATTCGGGCCCCATTTTGGTTGCCCTCCTCTGGACACACTCCTCCTTGTCAATATCCATTTTGAATTGTTGTTCCCAGAACTAGACACTAGGTGAGGCGTGACCAAAGCAGAACAGACTGGTATTAATATAACTTCCTCAGATCTAGACGCTATGTTTCCATTAATGCATCCTAAAATCACATTGTCTTTTTTAGGTGCTGCATCACACTGTCAGCTCACATTTAACTCATGATTTACTAGAAATCCTAGATCCCTTTTGCATATACAGTTGTTAAGCCAGGCATTCCCAGTCTTATATCTGTGCATTTTACTTTGTTTGCCCATGCGCAGTACCTTACCTTTTTCCCTGTTGAAATTCATTGTTAGTTTTGGTCCAGCTTTCTAATCTGTTAAGGCCATTTTGAATTTTGATCCTGTCTTCTGGAGTATTAGTTATTCTTCCTAATTTCATGACATCTTCCAATTCGATAAGCAGGCCCTCTATTCCTTCATCCATGCCGTTGATAAAGATGTTGAATAGCACAGGGCAGAACCCTGCAGCACTCCACTGGTCACTTCTCTACAGGATGAAGAGAGATCTCTCTGAATGGACCTCAGAAGAATTACACAATGACTATTCACCTGCACGAGACAGCACTATCATCTTGGGTCTTGTGCATGCTTTCCAACAAACATGCTAATTATGCCTCAAAGTTGGTGGTGCTGAGCTGCGTAAAAATGTGTCCTGGTTTTGAAGACCAAAGTATTCTTGTGTCCATGAGTTCAAAAAATGATAAAAGCAAAGCTGAAACCATTAAGAGAGAGTTCAAAAAGGTGCAGCTGTACAAAAAAAAAAAAAAAAAAAAAAACCTTTCACACAGGCTTTCTCATGTATGGTTTAATGAGAAATCTGTTAACCCTAAAAAAAAAAACAGGGAATAATTGGAGCTGATGTGTAATGCTAACCTTGAAGTACTCTGTGGGAGTGAAAATCAACATATTAAAAGATTGTTTGAATTACTTGCATAAATAACTGAGTAGTGGCTCTAGAAGCCCTCATGATCATTTATAAAAGCTTTAGTGAATTAAATCATGTATTTATATATTTTTAAACTGTGAAATCTATACAGATACATTTGAGAGTAAGAACTAAAATTGTCTGAAATGATTTCCAGTTTAAGAACAAAGACGCTGTTGTTTTGTGTAAAAAGTAGTGATTAAAAAGAATATTCAGCAAGGCAACAAATTTCTGTCAATTAGACACTTCTGTTGTAGGCCACTTCTGTTGAAGCAGATGCAGAAGAAGAAGAAGATGCCAAAGAAGAAAGAAAACAAAAAAACCTTATGATGTCCAACCATATTTGTTTCTTTGAAGTCTTTAAAAATATTTCAAGGATTTTCCCCTTTAGTTTGATCCCTTTCCAGTGGATTCTTTTAAGGCAGAGAAACAGATTAACATATTTAAGAAATGATGGCTTTTGATAGGTCATTCAGTTAAATTTATGCTGAATATACTTTTGAGTGCACTTTAAAAACACAGTGTAATTCAACTGAACTAGGACTTATGTACAGTACAAAAACATCTCCACAAGTGGGCTCCAACATCAATCCATCCCTCTTTTGTGATGCACCTATTGGATGAATATTGTTGGTAGTGTCATTGAATTAGTGGCATTTATCTACGTGTTGGCATTCAATAATCAATTTAATAGGTCTGTTCTAGCTGGGACTGCCAACAAGATTCAGGGCCTGAGGTAGATTGATTTTTGTAGAGGGTCCTAGAGGGCAAACACATACAGTCTGAGAAGGCAAACCTTCTTCCACATGCCAGGTTTAGAACTGGTCAGAGAGATAGAGATGGGAGGATGAGGAGAAGAAAGAGTATGAAGGATCACTTAATTATCCTACAAAATCAAATGCAAGCATTTTTAGACACTGTTGTGTCCAATGAGTCACTGGACTCTTTCAAACGGGAGGAATTTCTCCCAATTCAGGCGATGTTCTATGCTATGAAATCTGGTAATTTGTAGTTTGGGGAGGCACATAAAATTCCCCCCATTTCCTTGAGCTATCTAGTAGAGAATTAGAAGAAAGGGACTGTGGCACAGACTACTGAAGGAATGGAGAAATCACTCTTGGTCCTAGCATTCTTGTCTCATCCCAGTTTCACTTTGGGTTTCACTTTAGATTCCCCCCCCCCCGCCTTTCCACAAGGACATTTCCCCCTAAAGCTGAAGTGAGCACCAGAATGAAGACAATTTTTTGGATTCTGATCCTAATCTTCATTATTTCAGAGCCTCGGGTGGGGAGAGGAGGAAAGCATAGGATATTTTCTTTTCATCAACTTCATTAACTAAATTTTTGGAGCCTATTCAATACAGTTATACCTCAGTTAGGAAAACAGATGTGTTCCTGGGAATTACATCTTAACAGAAAATTTGGTACCAGAGGCTAATGTAACATGGAAGGAGTAGGAATAGCTTTGTATGATGCAAAAAACAAACAAACAAACAAACAAAAAACAAGAGGAGTTTGTTCCTCTCTGTGTGTATATAAGAGAGAGAGAGAGAGAGAGAGAGAGAGAGAGAGAAAATCTGACTTTTGATAGTTTGAGTCAAAGGGAGAAGGCCTTTTCTGGAGCTGCACCTAAACAGCTGATACACTGCAGAATTAATGCAGTTTAACACTACTTTAACTGCCATGGCTCAATGCTAACGGAGCCAGGAATTTGTAGTTTGTTGTGGTACCAGAACTGAAAAATGAGCTGTTTAAAATTATTAGTTTAGATTGTTCAAAGTACATGCAACACCAGAAGAAAAGGCAAAGAAACTATACAAATATTTAGAAAAAGAGAGGCTACCACAAATTTCAGGGAGAAAAAACAAAGACAAGAACTGAATCAGCTCATTGCAATACCAAAAACTGCAATTGCAAAAATTTCAGAGGCCATCACAAAAGCAAAGACTAGAAAAGCTGGAGTTAATTGATTCATGGCCCAGTACTATAAACATTTGAATCAGAGTTGCCCATTCTGCTGTATACAACAAGAAAAGGAATAGAAAAGGGAAGAATTCCATGTACTTGGAGAAATCCCACAATAATATTAATACCAAAAGATGACTCAGGGGCTTTGATACTTTTCTTTATATTTAATTCCTATAATTAATCTTCTTTTATTATATTTTTTAAGTTTGCATAAGAACCATCTCCCTGACTTCTTTGCTTGTTCAAAGCACCCCTGTCTTCCAAATTTCAATTTAGATGCTATTTCAGCAGTCGTTTCAATAGACAATTGTTCTTGTAAGACCTTGATCTCATTTTTTTTTTTAATTTTACCATCCTTGGATTTCTTTTCTTGTTCTTTTTTCTTTTGTTCTTCCAACATTTTATCCCTTTTTCCTCTACTTTTCTCTTTCAATTCTATCTCCCACTGGATTAAAAAACAAAAAAACAAAAACCTTATTACAGCTTTACTTGCTTCCCAGACAGTGACCACAGTATATCTTTATTTGAAGTTTCATTAAAATATTGTCTCAATTCATTTTTAATCTAACTTTTCCAACTAGATCCTCATTCCTTAGTTGGGGGACTTTCACCTTACAGAAATATTCTTGTTTTCTGTTTCTCAACATTGGTGAATCAGGATTGTGATCAGAGAAAGTCCTGAGGAGGATTACTGTATCTTGAAACATATTACTTATTGATTTGGAAGCTAAAAACATGTCAATGTGGAATAAAATTAAAGAAGATTTAGGGTGGGAACAGAGGGGATGGAAGGGGAAGCTTGAAGCTACCCCTTCCAAAAACAGATTAGCACCACAGCAAACACATGCCGAAGCCCCAATCCACCTTGAACACAGCCAAAAAAGGAGTGGATAAGATCCACTCATTTTTCAGCCAGGGAAAAGCCAGCTTTGCTGGCCCTATCCCAGCCCCATGGCAGCTTCATGACACTCCAGCAGCATGTGACATGTAAGCACAATGTCATTGGAGCATCATGAAGCCACCCACATCTGGGCAGCTGGCATCATTGGGATGTGTAGCATCTAAATGCTCTATGTCAATGATGCCCAGAAGTTGCCTTTTTTGAGCCGTCTGTTAAAGTTGAAACTACTGGGAAATTTTTTTGCCAATCCAGATGAATGGCCTACCTACGTTATTATATGCATTTCAAAACCTTCCTATAATTACAAATGAAAATGTTTAAGCAATGGGACAAGGAATTATCCAAGTTTATATGGCTTGGAAAAAAAACACTAAGAATTAAATGAAAAGTTCTACAGGACAGGAAAGAAAAGACAGGCCCTGGACAACCAGATCTAAAGGTGTAGTATCATGCATTTTACAGGACTTGGATAAAGTAGTAGATAATATTAGAAAATGAGAAACTTCTACAGTTTGAAGTGTTTAATTTGTATTTTGGATGGAACATATTTTTGTACTACAGCAGATTCTAAGAATATGCCAACAGTCATATGAAGAAGACTTTACTGAGAGTATAATTTGAGTATAGCTTATGTACAAAAAATGTCTGTGCCTGAAAATACCATTCGGGACCTTGCCCATAATAGAGGAATTGAAAGTGGGAAAACAGCACCAGATATATTACCCTAGTCCAGAAACAAATAAGCAATTATAAAGTTTTATAAAATGCTATTGACCTTCAAAATGCAGGAAGAGACATTCAAGGATAACATTTTGATAAATGTCCAAAACAACTGTGGGTAATATAGAGAGAATAATGGTATCTTCTACCACACTAGGGCGTCAAAGCAAAAAATAAAATAAAATAAAAATTGGAGAAACTTTCACCAGGATGTACTCAAGATCAACATTCTGCTCACTCTGGAACTTTGCTTATTAAACATGCTGAACGGATTGGACAGACAAATAGAAAAGAAGTACAGAAAAAAAAAATCTACTGTACATGGTCACAGCTACCAGAATAATTTATGTTAAGCAATGGAAAACCAAAGAGATACCAACAACAGAAGAGTGGCTTCTAAAATTACTAGACATGTCTGAAATGGACAAATTAACAACTTATCTCAATGAAAAGAGCATGAAGCATTTTGAAGATAACTGGAAATGATAACGCCCCTATGGGAAAAGAAATGGGTGAATCTAACTGTATGAAGTGGTCTTCAGTAATCGCAGTAACAAATATTGGAAGCCCTCCTAGAGGAACTAAAAACAACAATTTAATTGGGGTTGAATATAGTTAATGGGACAGAAAATAGATAAATAATTGAATTTCTAGGATAAGTATTATTGAAACAGTTATAAGTCATATAGAAGAATTAGGAACAATGAGGCAACAACTAACTTTTCGTAGGAGTAGGAAGTCATCAGAGTATGTTCTATGTGATGTGTGTGTGTGTGTGTACACTGAGTCATTCTGTTTGTTGGCTATTTTGTAATGGTTTGTTTTATATTATGTCTTGATAATAAAAACATATTTAAACAATTTAAAAAGCTTGCATTAATTCAGCAGTGTAAATGCAGCCCAAGGCCTTGTCTCCACTGGCCAGGATACTCCAGGAGCATCCTAGAATATAATGGGGCTTTCTAGATTGGCAGGAAAGTGTGACATGAAGTTGCCGTTTCCTTAATGCTTAGCAGCTGCACCACAGCCTTTAGATGGAGCTGCGCTGTTCTGCAGTTTTTTTAAAAAAGAAGCTGGGAAAACCAGCACCTTTTTAAAGGCGCTTCTTCTCCCCTAAAACGCAAAAAAAGCATTTTCATGGCACACTTTCCCTTTTTCTCATCTAAAGGCTAGAGTTTCATGCAGCCATGAACACACTTCTTTTTGCCAATCTAGAAAGCCCCACCGTCTCACAGCTGCCCTGACCTTCCCTTGCTACCTTAGCCTCTGTTTCCATGCTGCAGCATCTGACTGCATGGGTGTTCCACTGGGCTGCCCAGTACTGCTACAAGTCTCTTGCTTCAGAATGAATGGCTCACACTGGTGGATAATGCATCAGATGGCCCAGTGGGATGCCTGTGCTACCACATCTTTCTGGAAGCTACCACATCTTCTTGGAAGATCCAGATCAACACAAATATTTTAAAAATTCATTTTAACCCTCTTATCTCCCGTTTCTGGTGTGGGACATTCTGCACACATCAGAACTAGGGTTTGGGATGTGGTTTGTCCAAAAAGGATAATTCCAGAAACGGGAGGGAGCAGACCTTTTGGTCCATGCAAACAAGGCACTAGTCTCTACAGCTTCTTACTTGGGAAGACTGACCTCTGCGGGTGTTCTGCTTTTCTGTGAAGAGCTTTTCTTCAAGAATCCTGAAGTAAAGCCTTGAAAATGAAAACTGAAAAAAAGATCCAAGGTAGCAAACCTATAGGCAGTGACTGGGGCAAAAGGAAATGAATGGGTGACTTGGGTAAGGGAAAATAGGGGAGACAAGGAAAGGGGTTAATGAGAAAGGTGGTCAAGGGAGAGTTTCACTTTGATCTGAATTAATTTGTCAATTCTAATTTTAAAATAATGATTGTTTTCAGCTTGGAAACAGAAAGTGCCAGATGTTGTTGTTGCTTTTTAATAACCTGTACTGCCATGACTCAAGTCTCAAAGTACAAATACTTTGTCAACTTGCATTAGCACTAATTTCAGTCATTATCCCAAGTGATTCACACTTAAGATGGTAGGAGGAACAATGCCATGTCTTCAAGGTTTCTTTCTCCCTGTACCGGCCCTGCCTCATTTTGTGCTCTTCCAGACAATTGCCAGGGTCTAACTGAATTAGAGGAGATTATTAGCTGTGCTTTTTTAAAAATTATTATTTTTGAAGAAAAGGTAACAGCACTGTAACACAGCAAAATAAGCTAATCAAATATCTAATTTAATAATACCAATAGTGCCTGACGAAAGCTAAGCAAAAATCAATACTTTTAATGTAAGCATCCAATGGTATTGCTCCGAAACTCCTTCCAGACAGAATAATAAATATTATATGGTTGGGATGCCAATAAAACAGCATCTCACTTACTGTTTTTAAAGGCGCATTTCCCTTAAATCCTGTTTTCTCTTGATATTTTGAAAGATTCAACTGCTGCCATCTTTCCAGTTAGCAATAACTCTTACACTACAGTTGCAGACTAATTGTTTAACAGTTACCTTTCTAGTGTTCAATACAAATACAGTTGAACCTCCATATCCACAAATTCTTCATCCACAGATTCAACCAGCCATGGTTTGAAAATATTTTTCTAAAAATCCAAAAAGCAAACTTTGATTTTACCATTTAATAAAAGGGACACCATTTTACTATGCCATTGTATTTAATGGGACTGGAGCATTAACATATTTTGGTATCCATGGTATCCTTGAATCAACCTGCAGCAAATATCAAGGGTCCACTGTAGGTTGCCCTCAGCCCTTTTAGCCAAGAATCTTGTAGCTGGGGCAGACCTATGTGAAGGTTCATATGTATAGAAAGCAGACCTATGTATCAAGCAAGAATTTCATATGTATTCCCAACAACAAAAACATTTTGGAAACAAATTGTTGGCACTCTCTCAAAAGTACTGCAACTGCTGATACAGTCAGAATCCTGTATCACTTTTCAAGAAAGCTTCTGGCTTATGCCAACATAAGGAAGTTGATTTGCTTCTTCTTATACAGTAAAAATGAAGATTGTCAAATACTGGAAGAATTACTTAAGGTGCACAGTTGAAGTCTGGTTTATGAGAATCTGCAAATAACATTCACAAAAAAAGTAAATACATCATAGTAGACTAACTAGTGCTGCAGTGAAATAAGACTCCATTTTGAGGCACAAGATTCATTTTCTGTCATATATTAAGAGTGGATGGCTAGGTTTATCTCTTAGAAGTAAACATACACTTCAGACCGCTTTCTGGAAATATGTTCTCGGGTCACAGCTATAATTCTATGTTTTACATTTATTTCCTCCTACTTAATCTGCACTCTTTCTCTATGGTTGTAAACTAAACACTTTCTAATTGGTTTACCAGGAATGTGTCTGCAAACTGAATGTTCATGTCACAACAAAATCTGGCACAGGCTTCAGCTGCACTGCAGAAATGATGTAGTTCAACACCACTTTAACTGCTATGGCTGCATCCCATGGAATCCTGGGATGTGTAGTTTGTTGTGGAACCAGATCCCTCTGATAGAGAAGTCTAACAAAACTACAAATTCCACAAAACTGAGCCATGACAGTAAGTCAAACTGCATCAGTTCTACAGTTTTGATGCAGTCATTGTCTTAGAAGTGAAAACTTCCTTCTGTTGCAGTATTCTGTACCTTTCTAGATGTCTGACATGCAAATAATTTAACATCAGAAGTCTTTCCGGACAAAGGTAGAAAACATGTCACCAACCCAGTTTATATGTACTAGGCAACTGTTACAGGTTCAGGAGTAGAGCCAGTAAAAAGCTTTCTGGCTTAGACTGTAGGCTTTATATGGCTCTTCCACCTGAAAAGTGAAAAAAAGAGGTTGATTTGTAGGCTCATATTACTGATTCAGAAGTTTCACAAGCCACAGAGGTCATTTGTGTGTGATGTGGACTTGGCTTGCAAAGAGCACTCTGGCTGTTGGTATTGATTAGGAGCACTGGCAGTATGAGAGAGCCATCTATTCACCAAGTCTGAAAGGTCACAGATTGCCTTTCGCAAATTCAGCAATAGTTAAATTCTTTTAAATTTATGCAAAAGATTTTTCCCCTCTGACATTATTTGCAAAGGTTGTCTGATGCTGCTGCCAAACTGCAGAATTAATGCAGTTTGATACTGCTTTAACTGTCATGGCTCCATTCTATGGAATCCTGGGATTTGTAGTTTCTTGTGACACCAGAACTCCCTGTCAGAGAAGACAAAATATCTCACAGAACTACAAATACAAAAAATTGATAGCATTGAGCAATGGCATTTAAAGTGGTGTCAACTGCATTAATTCTGCAGTGTAGATGCAGCCTGAAAGCTCCGATAATGTTCTAGATAATAAATGAAGGTGTACTCTTTTGGAACAAGGATTTCTTTGTTTCAGTTGCAAAGCACCAGGGCAGATACCAGTAGTTGGTGGGGTCAAAAATGGCAGTGGGCAAGGGAGGCTTCTCTGCAGATGAACATACACATATTTATTTCGGTTGATGACTAGTAAAATTTGCAGATTTATGGGCTCGATCAAGGAAGACATGTCTCTGAGCAAGGATATCAGTAATAGTGTTTTAGAAGTTCCTCATTCATAGGTTTACCAGGAGCCAAAGTCAACTTGAAAATGAATCATAACCATTCTGGCCTGAGATCTTCTGATATAGGCTGGATCAGAAATTAATAATATAAATATGAATATAACTAGAATTGTTTCTCTGACTAGGCTCAGGACATGGGCTTTAAGTACTTGCTATTAAAAGATGCAGCAACAACAAATCTGAGGCGATAGGTAGGATGAAAGGGTGGCAGTTTCAGTCCTCCATGGTCCTGCGGGGAAGTCAATGGGCTTCCCTCCCCATCCATATCAATTGTCAATCCTCAAGGTAATCTAATGGTAGTACAAAAAATTGCTTCCACTTCTTTCTTTTTTTCTGTAGAAGTCAGATGACTAAATATTGTAACTACTAGCTAAGACAAATGAGTACCAAACTCACTGGAAGTCTTTGCAGCAACAACATCCTTCGTTTTTTTCTCATCATGTCACAGCTGTGCTACCTCTCCCCCCCCCCACATCTCTTTATTTTTGGTGTGTCAGTGAAGTAAAAGAAGGGGGGCTTGTACACCAGACAGTCTGTTTTAAATCCACATGCTTTGAGACGTCGTATTTCAAAGGCCTGACGGTAATAGCAATGATATCCTGCCAGTCTATAGGCTTCAAATTTATTTAAATAAAGTTCACTTTCTCTTTAGGGGAAGCTGAAAGGATGATTTCTCAGTCACCAAGATCAAACAACCTGTTAGTGAATAGCAAACAACAAATACAGTAAATTGCACTGCAGAGTTGCATTTCAGTTGTATCTTTGGCTGGCAGTACTGACAAGAAACAGCTTGAAACCAAAGATACGAGCACATCTGTCCTAAAGTAATATTTATCATTGGGGGAATGGGGTGGTGGTGAAGTTATATCAGCATCATTCCTTTGATGCATCTTTGCATTTTATATATATACTTTAAAAAAATAAAAAAAATATTTTAAGCGAGGAAGTGCATTATAAAAATGATTTCATTATCAGTGAAGTAAATAAAATAACTTTAGTTCTGTCAGCAGAAATAATAACTTGCTAACTTATTTTCTCCCATAGATCATTGCTCCCTGTTAACAGGTTGGATCTTTGTAAAAGAAACCATTCTGGATTGGGTTGATATTTGGTGTCATTCAAGAAGACTAGTAGTGCCTCCAAAATTCAGCTTTCTCCCCAAATGCTGGATATTACCTGGTCTTTCTTCTGATATGGATCAAATAAAGTTGTTATTCTCCAGTGATCTGTGTTTATCTTTAATATCTTATGCAGTGGTTTCCAAACATTGGTTGTTCAAATGTTTTTGGACTTTAGCTCCCTGAAATACTATTGGCCAGGCTAGCTGGAGCTTCTGGAAGTTAAAGTACTAAACACCTGGAAGACCATAGTTGGGGAACCACTGATTGAATTGTTGTGTAAATCACTATGTGTGTGCAGTTTGCCACATTTTTCAGGAACTTTGTATCATTCTGTCACTTTCATCATTATATATATTCCACAAGCTTGGTGATATTGATGCTGTTTGACAATGTGCAGGTTATATATGTGTGACAAGCCTTGAAGTCATCATGTCTCTGAATCCCATACTGGGAGAAAGTATGAGATATAAATTAAATAATATATTTATAAAGACTGTTTTTTTTTTTTTTTTTTTTTTTGCAAATTGACAAATGTGGATGGCAATATAGAAATAACAAATAAAGGAGGTGAAGGTCCTGAAAATTTTTGCAACTACATAATGCCTAGTTCAAGAGTTAGGTTGTTATATGTCCCATACCTACATTCTCTTCTATGTCCCATGTCTACATCCTTTGAGTGTATGAAAGTAAAATTAAGATAACAGAATCATCAGTAGAACAGAGAGTGCTAGAAAAGCTCTCATCCCTAAACCAGATTATTGTGTTTTGGAGTGTGAACACTCTAGATTAATTACGCCTAACTGATAAGAGATCCAAAAAGTGCACCCTCGCTTTGTAAATTTAATTAAAACACATCAGATATTCTAATTTTTAAAATGTTAGACCATGCAAAACTAAAGTACATACTGCTCTGCTTGTGAGTGCAGTCATTTTTATCTCCTTTAAAGAGGCTGAAACAGACACCAAAACATTCAAGAAAGTGACAGTTTGCACATAGCACTGTAGTAGTGTTAAAAGAGAAAGTCATCACACATGAACTATGAGTGACAGTCATCTTCTCCCTGAGGTTTGGCTTCTGGTGCTGCTCTGTACTCCTTGGTTGGAGAGGACAAAGAGCTACACACCATTGGGTGACCAACTATAGAACATTAGTAAATACAAATACTAGAAAAGAGAAGAAAAAAGGAAAGGAAGCTAAGGACTAGACAAACCGAGGAGGTTTTCTTCCAGCTGTCATGGCCAGCCAAGAGGTGGAATTGGAGGAGGAGGAGGAGGAGGATATGCCTCCTCAGGTGCAAGAGCAGTTGGAGGCTAGACCAGGTCCCAGTTCTGCCCTGCCAGACCCCAGCCCTGACATTTCAGCCCCAGGAGTGGAGGCTCAGCCAGGCTCTAGCACTGTGGAGCTCCCATCAGAGGATCAGCAGCTGAGTGTGGCCTCTAAGGAAGAAACAAGCTTAAAGGTCCCTTCCTTTAAAGAAAGGAGAGCTGAAAGTGCTTGCCTGCATCGATCCCGCAGGCTTGCAGAAAAGTACTCTGCAGATAAGTCACAACTGGTAACAGGAAGGGTGTCTCCTATTTAACCACCTGTGGGACCATCCCTTTGCCAGAACTTATTGCAAGATCCTTTGGTGTGATTGCTTGCCGGCACTGGCTCCGTGTTTCTTGAACTCTTGTTTGCCTTGACCCTACGACTTTGGAACGAACTGGACTACTGTTGCCTTCTCCTTGCCCTGACCTTGGACCGAACTGATTTCTGTGACTTCTCCAATCCTGACTCTGGCTTTGGGCTTCTGGTTTACCCTTTCGGACAATACTAAGGTCTGTAGACTTTCTCCCAGCTACAGAGTTAGTTCCTTGCTGAGCCCTTCTTATCGGCTATTATTATTATTATTATTATTAACATTAATTTTGTCATTATTCCTTCCTCTCAGTATCTAAAGTTGTTCAAAGCCTATACTACATGACATTCTGAAATATCTTGACTCTCTTTTAATTGCAATTTTAATTACAAATAAAATGTTTATATATACCATAATCTTATCAAAGTCTGATTGTTTTCTCTGCCTTTAAAATTATCTCGCTACACAGAAATAGAAAAGAAAGAAAAATAATAATCTTCCTTTTCTCTCTTACATTCTTACTTTTTTTGCTATGTATTTTATGTCTATTATCTTGTTAGCTCAATTATTCTGTACTTCTTTGTTCTTGTAACTTCCAAGCAGGTTCCAATCTTCATCTAATTTATTGGTATTTTTCCCATTAATACACTAGGAAAGTCTGCCTAGCTCTTTCATATCATATAACTTATTGACACATTCTTCAGTATCAGGAATTTGTTTGAGTTTCCATTTTGAAGTGTATAACAACCTAGCCGCTGTTACCATATACAAGATAGTTCTCCAATACTCTCTTTCTGTTTCCTTATCTAACATAGTTGGTATCTTCAGCAAAAAAAAAAAATGTTCTGGAACCACGGGTAGTTTAATACCAGGTATCCTTGACATTGTCAGCATGATTCCTTTCCTGAACTTTTTAGTAAATTGACATTTCCACCACATGTGAAAATAAGTGCTTTACTTTGCTGACATTTCCAACAGTTTTCATCATGTTTCATGTGCATTTTGGCCAATTTCGTCAGTGTCATGTAGCATCCATACAGCATGCATGCACATGTATTTCTCTGCAAAAGAAATCCCAAAATTTGCATAGTGATCACAACAGAGAGAAAACTATGGAAATTATTTGTTCCTGCATGTGAGAATGAAATACATGAAGATTTGCAACACTGACTTTTCTGGAAATATAGTTTTCATCCACAACCTACAACTGGAAACAACAGTCTCTTCCTAAGATATTCAGTTTTCCTGAAGATTCATTTTACATAGGAAGACATTTTACAGTTGCTGGCCAGTATGAGATATTCAGGACCATCAAGGGAGTGTGATGGCATCTGAAATAATTTGATAAAACAGGGGGGAAGGGGGACACTTGAAAATGCACATGACATTTCTTATTTCTGCCAACTTTTAAAAAATAGAAACACAAGGCAGTGATGGTTCATTCAAGTAAAATAGGTCCTGTGGAGATGGTCTTTATTTCTTTGTTCTTGGGCTGTTGAAAAGGGAAAAAATAGAAAACAGTAAATCATTAAGGAGAGCAAATGGGCCTAGCAAGAAGCTACTGATGTATTCCCACTATAGATTTGGGACTGTGGGAGGCCACCATCCCAAGTGAAACACTTTTTTGTAGTATTGGTTTATCACCTTTGAGCATCATCTTACTGGCTTTTGATATGTAAAGCACTGCATGGGGCTTATTTGTCCTTAAACACTGTAAAATGTTGAATGCTACTGAGCTAATATAGTGGGAAAGTGGAAATTATAAATATGAAAACACGGCATGGAACTGTTAGTGAAAATAACTAATGTGTTAGGAGTAGTAATTACTTTTAAAAAATGTCTTAAACAAATTTACATTAGTGTTATTCATTATTTTACTGATGTGCTGTTGCTGTTAACACAGTTTAAGCATTTATTTTATTTTAAAATTAAAAAGAAAGAAAAGAGCACTAGGAACACCAGATATTTTCTCTAGTATAATGCTTTGTATGTAAAAAGTAAATATTGCTTGTTCTAACATGTAACATAGCATGTTAGCATTAATGTGAAAATTCCCTTCCCTCCAAAAGCCATTATGTCCTTATTATGGCCCACTCCACCCCAATAATGTCTTACAGGCTGTGGACAATTATAAAAAGGAGGTAAGAGTTGTGATATTTTAATGCAAATATTTCATTTCACCTTGTGGAAATATCTCAACAACAGTCTTCTACTGCCCTTTGCTTCAGATTCATTGAGGATGGAAAGCAGAATATGTGAACCCACTTTACTATCATCACCTCTTTAACCAGCTTCAAAACTGAGTTAAAGACAATACTGTTCAGAGAAGTGTTCCCAGACATTACATGATTGCTATTCAATATTATTTTAATTTGTTGTCTGTTATATTTCATTGTTTGAATATTAAAATGTATTAATATGTATTATATGTAATTATTTTCATAGAATGTATAGCATAGGCAGGCTTATTTTATCTATTTTAATTGACTGTATTTACAGGGCTGTGTCAATTTACAGCACTTTATAAATAAAGCATTATTATTATTATTATGTAAGTAAACTCATATCTGGGGATTTCATATCAATTGTAAACTGGTTAGTCAGTCTGCCTGACTGTCTGTTTTATTTTATATAAGAAATTTCTTACAATTTCAACAAGGAGAAGGAACTATAACATACTGGTTGAGTCAGTTATCACATGCAAAACCTAATAACCAGAGCTTTAAGAACCATTTTTCTAATTTTTCTCCAGCATCAGTAAACAAAAGCTTTGTGCTCAATTACTTAAGAGTTCAAGCAATTTAGGCATTTAGGCAAGCAGGGATCTCTGTCAGATATTCCTTCCTACCAAGATGCAAAAATCTTTTCCTGGAACCAGAATGTATAAACATTTTCAGGGTTGAGTCAAGGATCCAGCTTCCAGAAACTAAGGGGTTCTCTTCATACAATGTGCCTCTTGAGATCCTTCCCATTCACCATAACAATCCCCAGTTCCAAGTAGCAGCAGACAAACCCGGTCCCCCAATGAGATGTCAACAAATCCAGGGTTTTCATATTTGGAAAGTTTTTATTCAATAATGAACCAAATGAAATTTCTACACATTCCTTCCCCTGACTCTCTATGACATTTTAAGAGGCTATAGAGGGGCTGCTGTAAAGTGGGGGAAGGCTGTTTCCATCAGCAAAACTTACACAATTGTTGCCCTAGGGCTGTGATGGCAAATGTATGGCACACGTGCCAGAAGTGGCATCCAATGCCATTTCACCCGGCACCTGTCAAAGAGGTGGAAGAAAAGGCCACAAAAAGCAAAGGGGGTGAAGGAGCCACAGGCTTTCTGGACCTTTCCTGGCCTCCAGCGATCTCTCGGAGATAGCTGGGGGTTGGGAAAAGTGCAGGGAGAAGGGTACTGGTATGCGCCTGTGGCTCCTTCTCCTGGACATTTCCCAGCCTTCAGCTATCTCTTCAGAGACAGTTGGAGGCTGGAAAAGGCGCTGGAAGAGAAGTCCATTCCCCAGAGGGTGGAGGTCCTGCCCCAGGTGCCTGAACAATTCTTATTTGCAGCATGTGTCACCAAAATGGTTCATCATCACTGCCCTAGAGTTTGACCTTAAGTGCCATGTCTGCATTCTATGGAACCCTGGGCTTTGCAGTTTGATAAGTGGCACTAGACGGGCAATCTGTCTGAAAATTATATGCCCCTCCCTCAGCACCCAATCCCAGGATTCCATAGGATGGAACCATGGCAGTTAATGAGAAACTGTAGTGTTACACCTCTGTGATGTGAAAGGGTCCTTAGTTCTGATCTATAATGTATAATATTCCCTGTATGTGAAGTCCCACATGGGCAAATATATGTGGAATTTCTACATATATAATTATAAAATCATCCTTACATATATACAAATATTTGCATGCCACTCACTCAGATAGAAAATCATCTGGAAATACAATTAAGTAAACATTATCTAAACTTTATATAAACCCAAAATCAAGGGATTAAAATAATGAGAAATATAAGTCTCATACTTATAACTATATTATACTCCATAAATCTTGTTTGTCAGGTGATTTCCAGATCTTTATTAGCATCCTGTAGATAAAATCAGCTTCTTGCCTTGACCTTTGATTCACTCAAATAATAGAAATCCAATGTATCTATTGTCATATCAATCATGAGCTAATATCCTGATTTTCCTGGCCTAATAGTCTGCTGGAAGAATTCGTGATGCTCAAAATTTTGAGGGGAAATTTTGGGGTGAACAGTTCTGTCCTTGTAAGGAGTTATTACTAACTATGGCTGTTCATTTCAAACCAGTCTCTAAGCTTTCAGTGCAGCCTCTTTGACATTATTTTTCAGTACAGTGATTTTTTTTGATTTGTCTTGAATGTGACATACAATCTTCTAGCAAAGGCTCCTGGTGAGTCTGTTCACACAACAAGCTCTGGGTAGCACACACTATTGTCATATTTTATTAAGAAGTGGCTATCTTGGCTTCACTGTTGACTATGTGTGGGCACATACACAGAAGGGTACTGGTGATAATATTAATTTAGAGGGCAAGAAGAACACCATCTGAGAGTTTCCAAATGCCTACTCAGACTTCTTACAACTGCAAGGACTCAACAAGCTCTATTGGCAACATGCCTAGGCAGAACACAGAACCATGTGAAAGAGCTGCATTGGGAAGACAGCAGTACATCTCAAGAACTCAAAAATTCATGCATTCTCCATCAAGGTTGCTGGAACTGGGTAAATTTCAGCTGCTAAACCAACAAACACCCTTTGGGCTCCTTGAAAGTTAAGAGGGACACAGGTAATCCACTCAGAATTGAATGAACTATATAATGCATTGGAGTCTTTTTCTGGACATTATTTTGAACCAAACAAATTCTTTTTATTCCTAGGATTCTTGCAGTTAGAACATCTTTTTTAAATAGTGAGGATACCAAAATAAATAAATAAATAAATAAATAAATACAAAAAATGGTTTTGCTCCATCATGCCATTTTAGGCAGGAGTGAGTTTTACAACCCCCGGCAATGAAAATCCACTAATGTAGCAGACCAGTAGAAGCAAGGCTTGCTTATGAAGGAAGGTTATTCCTTTATCTTGTGTATTTTCCCAACAGTGATAGCCCCTTCCTGAACTGCAGCATGAGATTAGGCAAATGCCTAATGTTAGGAATGATCGGGACATGAATTGAAGTGGTATTTCATTCCAGTGATATTTGGGGTCATTTTCTTCCGCATCTTTCATTCTTTAGGAATTGATGTGTGATTGGGGAGGAGCCCTGTTGGGTCACAGCTGGAAGGGTTTGTGTGACTAAAGAAAGGGTTAAAAAACGGCTACCCTAGAGAATGCTCTGAGGCCTCATTATAGCAAAGGGCCATTTTTTTCCAAATGACCTCTTATGGCCTATTGTCATGGTGCCATATGAAAAGAAAGCTTTATTTGGGCCCTGTTGGTATCATCACATGGCTTCTAGCATAGTAAATTGAAACAGTCTGACACTTCCTCTGTATGCCTTCCTCAACAAGGAAGGAAAAGTATAGTTCGGTAGAAGACTGCCTTGTCATGCCCAGGCTGCAGGGACCTGAGCCTGCAATTGGGGAGCCTGCGGCTGTACCTCTGCTGTAGCAGAGCCTGTGGCCTCTTCAGAGGTTCAGCAGTCAAGTCTGCCTGGGGCTGAGTCTGTGGACATAGAGGAGGATCAGGGAAATATGTCTTCCTACAGGGTGTGTTGAGCCAAAAGGGAGGGCCTTCGAAGGTCACTGAAACTTTATCAGAAAAAACACTATTAATCAGGCACACCTGAATGCCTGCTGCCTGCCCATATAAACAACCGGAGAATGTGTGTCTAGTTGCCAGTGATTATTTGACCTTCTTGAGGAAAGACTCTGTCTCTGGCTCCCATGGCTCTTTGGAGTGAACCATTGCTTCTTGGACTGCTGGCCCATCTTGATTATCTGGAACCCTTGATCTTGGACTGCCTTATCAACCTGCCTATCTGATACCTTGAATCTCTGACTGTTTGACAACTCTTTTGGTAATCCCTCTTCTGATACTGCATTTAGACTCAAAAGTTGTGTTGCTTTGCATTGACTCTGCCAAGCGGTGGTTTGTTTGTTTGGGAACTTGGCTGATCTTATCAGCAATTTGGCCACTTTCCCAGATATACCTAGTTCCTTGAAGCTGCTCATGTGAAATATGAGTCTTCTCTAGGGCAACAGGTCCAGGAATTCTTCTCAGGTGACTAATTCAAGTGGAAATTTGTTATAATAGCAGGAAAGAAGGAAGAAATGAATATTTTCTTCAAGTGATCTGGCCTCAAGCTCTTTAGACTTTTAGAGGTTAAAACCAGAATTTGTGCATGAACATGAATAAGTAGCCAATGTAATTGGCACAAAAATGGAGTCAGGTAACATGAGCCCTATATCACTGAAACATGTTTGGTTACAGCATTCTGAAACAGCTGAGCAACCAAACAATCTTCATCGAACGCTTCACATGGAAGATATTACAATAATCAAAATGTGGGTTAAGACATGAATCACCATCACCAGATGGGACAGTTCTAGAAAGGGATTCAATTGGCCTATCAATTTCAATGGACACAAGGGCTTCATCCTAGACACAGCCTAGGCCTGAATATCTACAAACAAGTCTGAGTCCAAATCCACTCCTAAACTGAAAACCTGAGTTTTTGGAGGGAGTGAAACTCTTTCCAAGACTGTTTGAACATCCAACTTGAAACTATTCCTAAGTATTCTTCCTGAGTATTGTCCTTACAGAATTTGCTACATCTGCTCATTTCATTGTTGACATCAAAAACTGCTCTGGGTTTATTAGAGAAGGATTTCAGTTTCACTAGCATACTGGTGACAATATACCAAGCAGTTCTACCCAACTAGCTTTGTCTGAGCCCAGCTCTGGTTATTTACTTGTATTGAAGTTGAGGATGAGGACAAATCAATAATCTCTGTATATACCAGCAAAGAAAGTGCATCGCCCCCTTCTCCGCCATCATCATTTAAATATCATTACAATAATATTTCAGTTTATATACGTCACATATATTTACACACATTGCTCCATATTTTATTACATTATTTCAATGAAATCTAAGGTAGCTTTTCATATTATTATTCTTTCATAATTTGGGACACTACCCCTACTGTTTAATACACTTTCCTTCATGCATCCACACACAGAGATGAGAAAGATGTTATTTGATGAGAAAGACAAAAAAGAATCAACCAAAATAATACTAGTAGTTTCATCCCTGCCATCTCTTTCTCTCTCTCACACACACACACACCTCACCAAAGAGACATAAAGATTATGACTACCAGCCAGTGATGGATGATAGTTTCCATGCTAGTGAGATGGTTAATCTGCTCTAGGTTTTAGCCCACATTTTAAAAGAGCTTTCCATGGTATTGAGTAATATTCCCAAAACAGATTCAGCAGTTTTCAGTTCAACATTAAGAAAACAAAAATAATAACTGCAGACATTCTACATAATTTTAAATTAGATGATGAAGAAATTGAAATAGTTCAAGATTTTGCATACTTGAGCTCAATCATCAATTATAGCAGAGACTGTAGACAAGAAATCTTAAGAAGCCTAGGACTGGGAAGTGCAGCTATAAATGAACTAGACAGTGAAGTGTAAAAATGTATCACTGAATACTAAAGTTACATTGGTCCACACCATAGTACAGTGGGCCCTTGTTATTGATCAGGGTTTGGTTCCAGAATCCCCCATGGACACAAAATCTATGAATACTCAAGTCCATTAAACACAATAGCATAAGTGAAATTATGTCCCTTATATAAAATGGCAAAAACAAGGTTTGCTTTTGGAATTTATATACTGTTTTTGAACATTTTTAAGGTCATGGATGCTTGAATCCATGGATAAAAAAAATCTGTGAATACAAAGGGCCAACTGTATCCCCCATTTATATTTATGGATATGAATACTAGACAGTGAAAAAGAAAACTGATAGGAAGAAAATCAGCTCATGTGAGATGTGGTGCTGGAGAAGAGATCTGTGGATACTGTGGACTGCTGCAAACACAAATGAATAGGTGCTAGTGCACATCAGGCCAGAACTCTCCCTACAAGCAAAGATGATTAAACTGAAATTGTCATATTTTGGCTATATCATGAGAAGAAATTACTCACTGGAAAAGATTATAATGCTTTGCAAGTGAAAGGCAGTAGAAAAATATGAAGACCACATTCCAGGTAGATGGATTCAATCAGAGAAGCCACAGCTATGAGTCTGCAAGACCTGAGCAGGGTGGTTGAGGATAAGGTGAGTTAGAGGTCTCTCATTCACAGGGTTGCCATGATCTGAAGTTAACTTGAAGGCAGTTAACAACAACAACAACCTTGAATAACTCTAATATCAGACCAAAATTCAGAATAGATTCACTGCCACGCTGACATAGGAGCCAACTACTGCCACTGCTACTGGCTTTACATGATTACCTTTGTGAGTCTGACAGCTCATAAATATGGCCTGATGTAGCATTTGAGCAAATACATTCCAAGAGTCCCTTTTGTACATTCCATGTACAAAAAGCCATGTGTCAGTTCCCAACCAATGTTTATCTGTAGAAAAGTCAGATAAGGTGATGAGGTGATTGCACCATCAAACAACTAGCGTAGGACTAACCTAAAATATTCAGTAAACCCTGATTGTGAAATCTTGCTACAATTATAATTCTTTATCTTGCAAGCTGTAATCCAGAATTTTTTTATCTTCAATGTGTAAATTTTCCATATTCAGGGAGATTGGGTTGTTTTATGTCACGAATGGATATCTCTCATGCCTTGGACATACCTGTGACATATTTTTCAGCTCCCGTACACCTCATGTCCAGCTTTCTCCAACTTTCCCCACACTGTGGAAAGAATTCAGACTAAAAAAAGAAGACAAAATAATAATTGACCCTTCTAGAAAGCTCCAGGAGTAATGGTTTTCCCTTTAAACAAGACACAACTCCTCAGCTTCCTCAGAAGTTTTAAAAAAAAGTTCAAAAAGACATGGGGGTTACAAAATTGGAATTGGACTTTTAGCTATTCCAGTTTTATGTTTGGGGCTGATGCGGTTCTGGGGGCAGAAAATTTGGCCCAGCACTCAAAGATTATTAACAACTTAAAACAGGAAGCTGCCAGTTGTATTATTCTCTGCATGTCTGACTTATATCATACTTATTCAAACCAGATTCACTTGTATTAATTGGGAATTTAGCATAATTGCACAAGGGTATTTTTCCCTTTCATATTTCCCCTTGCTGTCCCTCTGTCAAAGCTTTTATACTTTTTCATAAAATCAAATGATGTTGAGGAGGAGGAGAGGTTCATAGGACAGCCAGAAAAGTCCTCAATGTCCTGGAAGTTTAATTGTACCACCAGGAGGTCTAGCAAGTACCACCAGCTGCTGTGTAGCAGATGGCTATCATTAGTGAGTGATTTTTGACTGCCGTCTTTCAGAAACACATTAAGACATGCTTCACAAATTCTATGCATGGCCCGATCATCCAAGTTTTCTCTGTGTAGCAGCCCTCTGAACTCTTAGCCAGTTGGGAAGGTTTAATTTGTCTTGCCCTTCCTGCTTCTTTTGACAGCTAAGGATGGGAATAAAAATGCTCTTAATCCCAGCCTATCCCTTGTCTGCATTCACTCTTCTTCGTACAATCGTGCTAATTTCTCTCTCCACCATGGTATCTCCACATCCACAAATCCTTACACTACATTAATTCAATACAGTTAAGTATGGAACAGACAGACAGAGAGTCTACAATCAGTCAATTAGTCAGTCAATACCAGGAGAAAATGTATGAGTAATTAGCACAGTTGTTTATTCATGGAACTATACAGTTCATGTTGTTTTCAGAAACAGAGTTGCTAAGGGGTAAGCAGTGTTAAACACAGTGAAACAAGCTTCTGGTTATTAAAGGATTGTGCTATGAATATATGTGTGAATTAAGGACACTTTTTCACAGACAACATCTTCTGTTAGAAGTTATCTGATAAGCAATCATACCCCAAATGTCTGTTGCCATGGTATTTTCTTTCTCTTTTGTCTTTGTCTTATGGTAGGTATCTTTTGGTAACCCATCACAATAGCTATGTACGAGGGGGTATCCAAAAGTTTTAATGATCACCTTTTTCAAAAATTGACAGACAATTTGTTTTGATTTGTAGTTGTTAACTTATCTCTTTGTAGTCACTATCTAGATTTATACATTTTTCCCAGCATATCTTGACCCTCCAAATACCTGATACAGTATTGTAGAAGTCTGCAGATTGCACCTTACGGGGGGGTATAATAAAGTAATAATTATCACCCAGAATTATTATGTCATATTGATGAAATTTTGTCAGTGTCATCATTGGTCCCTAAGTGCACGTTGCTGAGAAAATCAACTCATTGCATCCTTTATTTTTGTGACTGGCTGTGCCAGAAGTGACTAAAGTGTAAAATCCTCATCAGGCCTAGTCTGCAGGCTTCTACAATATCAGGTATTCAGAGGGTCAAGATACACTGGGAAAAATGTATAAATCTAGATAGTGACTACATAGAGATAAGTTAACAACTACACATCAAAACAAACTTTCTGTCATTTTTTTTTAAAAAATCATTAAAACTTTTGGATACCCCCTCGTATGTACATTTTTAATGTATTAACATTTTTTAAAAAATGTTTCTTTTTTATTACTTCATTGTTCTAGGGAGGGATGCTAAAATGATGTACAGTGGTCCCCCGAGATACGAATCCCTCAGGATCCGAAATCCCCGGGACCTGAAACCGCTGGGGCCGGAAAAACGGCCCCGGCCAACGAAAAAAAAACCCAGGTTGCGAAAAAAAATCGCAACCCGGACGCTTTAAAACAGCACGCTTCTGGCGCGCTGTGCATTGGTTAAAGCGGTCCCCCGGGTTACGAACGACTTCCAGGTTACGAAGGTAATCCCGGAACGGATTACCTTTGTAACCCGGGGGACTACTGTATTTAATTTTTGATGGCAAACCTGAGATGACCATATGGCCCAGAAGACCTTTTCTGTCATGGCTGACATTAATAGAATCATTAAGAAGGACTAATAGGGGCCATTCAGTCCAACATCCTACTACACACAGCTAAAACACTCCTGACCTATTGTCATCCAACCGCTGTTTAAATACACCCAAATAGGGAAAGTCCACCACCTTCCAAGGAACCACTTATGATCATTGTTCAAATTCAGTCCATCAATGAGTTAAACTTCCACCTAACAACAGTTTCATCTAGCCCACATCTTACCAGCTTGTCTGAAAAAAATATCATGGGGGTCTTCTCAAAATCCTTACTGAAATCAAGATGTGCTAAATTGGCCGAATGGCCCTAATCTGCCAAGCTTGCAACTCTCTCTCTCTCTCTCAAAAAAGGTAACATTAGTCTGGCATTACTAAGGGTTTTTATTTTTATAGTTTTTTGTGGAGCTTTCGGGCTATGTGGCCATGTTCTGGAAGAGTTCCTTTGCCGCGCAGGTCAGGCCCCCCCAATAAATACAGAAACCTGGTTGGAGGAAAAAAAGCCACAACTTTATTAACTGTTCCACACATGCAGAACAACACAAAACCATAGGGTTGGCCCAAAGCATAAGGTCTGGATCTGGCCATCAGCAACACCCTGGTTGGTTGATGTACCCTTGGTAGCAGGGGCAAACATCGGGATGACGTAGGTGCCAAGCTCCGCCCTGTTGCGCAGTTAGGCAACTGCGCTGCTTCACATCGAATTGCGAGACATCCTAGTCACCGGGTATTAATCGACTGTGGCCCCCGCAATGGCCACAGCGAACCGCTCCTTACCCGGGTCATGAGGACTCCCGATCCAGTGCCAGCGGGCCCTGGAAACCCCTACCCCAGATCCAGGCCTATGCTGCCGCCACACAGGCAGGTCTGAAAGAGCGCCTGCCGCCAACCCTAAGAACCAAAAAAAAAAAAAAAAAAAACCCTCCACAAATAACATTAATAGCATCGGCTTGAGCAAGAGTCCAAATCGGGGTGCACATAGCCCGCAAACACCCTAGACTTCCATCGACCAATTTACTTGGTGACATCAGTGGAGAGTCCAGCACAGGCTGTAGATGTGGCCGCTCCAATGCGGAATGAATGGCCCCCAAATTCAACCAAAAGAAGACCCATCGCCTGAAGGGCCAGCTTTAACACAGCAACAAATTGAAAGCGTGTGACAGGTGAGCCATCAGCATGACAAAATAGGGATCCCCGACATGCAGGCCGGTGCCTAATAAACCTTTTTAGAACCCGAACAGGACAGAGGTGCGAGTCTTTTAGGTGCCCCAATATGATCGATGAGGCTCAGCCCAGTTGATCACATTTTGACCTGAGAACTGTCAAACATACAGCACCAACATTGAACAAAACATCAGTGATGCACAAGTATCTTTTTGAGGAATAGGTCTTTGAAGACAGGACCAGCTCCCCTACCCTCAGGGCCCCAAATGGCGGGAAGCTGGGAAACAATATCCTGAAGCAGAGTAAAAACAGATAGGGTGCCTGGCATCGTTTTTGTCCATATGCGTGCATCTCCAACCCTCCAGAGTGCAACGCACTTGGAAACAAACACATGGATCAACCAGATAGGGTGCCTGGCATCGTTTTTGTCCATATGCATGCATCTCCAACCCTCCAGAGTGCAACGCACTTGGAAACAAGCACATGGATCAACCAGGCTGGAGGCTTTTGCAAAGAACGAAATACCTGCAAGGTGAACAGAAATAGAGCGCGGGGAAACCCCACTATACTTTAACCACGCTATGAAGCATAAAACAGTTGTCGAATCCATAGGCCAAAGTGCCGGAATGCCTAGGGCACCCCAAAAGGAGGACAATTTAGAAAAAACCTTATTATAGGCCCTGAGAGTGGAGGGGGCCACCGAAGACAAAATGCCCTGGGTCACATTGGAAGTCCAATCTTCCAGAGGAACTCTGGAAATGGCATGGGAAGGGGGTCTGCCTTTGGAGCCAGCCGTTGAAACCTGTCTTCCTGGAATCGAGAAAGAGCATCAGCTAAATTATTTTGCAAACCAGGAACAAACCGAGCTGTGATAGAAATGTTAAAATTAAACAAGTGAGTACGAGCCACAGCACCAACACGACTCTTTCTGATTTGAAAGACAGGCTATTAACAACAGCAACTATGGCTTGATTATCGCAGCAGAACAGAACACGTTTGGTGGAGAACTCATGTTTCCAAATAATGACAGCCGTCACAATGGGAAATAATTCCTAAATAAATAATAAATAAATAAATAACAACATCCTCTTAAGCCCAACCCTTTGGCCATTTTTGAGCACACCAGTGTCCTTGAAAAAACAGCCCAAATCACAATCTTCAGATCCTCTCTAATACCCTTGGTAATGCTCACATGGTAATGAGGCCTGGAAATACCTGCAGTAGCTCTGGCCAGCCTGGCACAAAAGGGGGCGACCAGGAGAAACCACACAGCACGCAAAGTTCAGGTGACCCAGGAGGGATTGCACCTGTATCATAGTAACTTTTTGGGATGCAAGAAATTCTGAAATAATTTTTTTATATATATATAGAGCACTCAATTTGTCAGGAGGGAGACGGGAAACTCCTTCAACCGAGTCCAATTGGACACCCAAAAATGTGAGGGACATAGCTGGCCCCTTAAGTGTTATCAGCTGCTGAAGGGACCCCGATCTCAGATGCCAAAGTAGAAAAGGTATTTAGGAGCATCTGGCAATGGTCTGAACCGGACCGTCCGGTGAAAAGGAAATCATCCAGTTAATGAGTCACAAGCGGGGAGCAAGCCCTGTGCTTTACCTCCCACTCCAGGAAAGTACTGAAGGCCTCAAAGGCTGCGCAGCTAATTGAACAGCCCATCGGTATAGCCTTATCGAAATACCATCGGCCTTGTACCTTAAGCCCTATCAGGTGGAAATCATCAGAGTGAACAGGCAAAAGGCAGAAAGCAGACTGAATGTCACATTTGGCCATTTAGGCTCCGCGGCCACATGCCTGCACTAGCTGGACCACATGGTCGAACGAAGCATAGCTAACTGAGCAAAGCTCTTGAGACTAGCATCATTAACCGATGCTCCTGGGGGGTGAGACAGGTGGTGAATGAGTCAGAATTCCCCCAGAGCCTTCTTGGGGACAACTCTTAAGGGAGACACCTGAATGTTTGGGAAAGGCGGAGAATCAAAAGGCCTTTTAATGCAGCCGGCATCTATTTCTTTTTGAATCTTTTTCATAAGAACCTCCGGCATATCTCAAGCTGATTTAAGATTCTTAGACTCTGAAGGAGGAGGGGAACAAGTCACCTTGGGCAGGGCCCCATGCTGAAAGGGATGGTGGCCTGATTTTGGGCAAGCTGCCTTACTATGGGGCCCCCGACAAAGTTCAAAGATGTGGTCATATCTGCAGTGAGACCTGGAGCACCTTCCCGCATTATATTCCCAGCAGACCAATTTATGTCCCTCTTACCATCCGGTCTGGTGGCCCCTTTGGACCTGGTCAGAGGGACCACCTCAAGCAACCAAATTTCATTGTGAATAAGATCCCAGCACTCTCTAGAGCTCTGAGAAGCCTGCTGACAAAAGGGTGCATCATAGGTGATAGCAGCTGCCTCACCAGCTACAGTTCTGACTCTAAGAACATGAAGCATGTGGCAATCTAAGTGACAAGCTCTCTTGAGGAATGCCATTGAGATAACAGCCCTTTGGAGAATGTATGCTCTGCTGAGGGAACCTTAGGGTGTTTTGTTTGTTTGTTTGTTTGTTTGCCTGTTTGGTGGATGTAACAGCAAGGACATCATGCCCTTTTGGTTGCAATAGTATGAAAATGTCAACGAAACAACCTGTTAAAATTCAATTTTGCACATTTTTTTGAAAGGTGAGACCCAGGAGGACGCTCACCAGGAGCTGAGGGAGGGATGCCCAAGGCCCAAGGCCCACACACCTTGCAGGCCAGGATGCCAGGACCTGCACCGGGTAGCCCAGCGGGGAAACCCAGGGACCAAAGCATGATCCACCCAGAACCCTTCTCTACCTGTAGGCACAACCTGTGAAACACCCCCGCCCCAACATGTCCCAAACGAGACACAGATGCAGTCCTGTTCCATTTACTCTTTTTTCCCTTGCATTTCTTCCTTTTGCCACCGGCCACAGAGGTTCCCGCAATAAGCTCGTCGTCCTCCGAACTCGAAGATGTAGAGCTAGAGCTGGATGAAGAACTTGAGCTGGAGACATCCACCCGAGCAACGGAGGTCCAAGCCGAAGAGCTGGGTCCCAAGCTGGGGACATCATCCACCAACTGTTGTTCCCTGTTGCCTTCCCGGGATCCAGATCCAGACATTGCAACACCAGCAGATGTCGATACTTGGGAGGCTGCCATGGCCTTAGCAATGATTTCTGAGAAGGACCACATCAGTTTTGCAGCCATCTCTTGGCTAATGATCAAAGACGCCTGCAATGGGGGAGGATGGGCCTGGACCATGACTGTTGTCGCAGGATCCACCACAACTGTCAAACTCCCCTGTCTACAGGCATACATACGTGCTGGGCACCTCCTAGTCCCTGGGGCTAGCTCTTCCCAGGACCTACAATTTGTTTTCACAAAGAACTGGTAACTTGTGCAGCACCACTTGACTTCCTTGATTTTGGTGACATGTTGAAATCGGTTGGTCTGACAACACTAAGATTGGGACTGTAGTCACCAAGAAAAAAAGTATTGCAAAGCTGCTCATAGGTGAAGGGAAACACATGCCCAGCAGGGCTGAAGCCGCAAGCACCGTGTAAATTACAGTTCACCGTTGTCAAGTCACAAGCACTGGTTACAAATCACGTGCCCAGCTGGGCCATAGCCGCATGCACCGTGTAAAGTCAGCAGTGCAATAATCACCAACCAAGTAGAGAGCACGTGCCCAGCAGGGCCGAAGCCGCGAGCACCGTGCCGAAGCACAGTTTGCAGTCACAAAGTCATCAAGACGATTATTTGCACGTGCCCAGCAGGGTTGAAACTGGGAGCACTGTGCAGTTAAAACAAAAAACAAAACAAAACAAAATAAAAAACAGTTTGAAGCCAAAATTCCAAACACCTCCTGGAGCACCATGAAGTTGAAAAAACAGTTGAAGCCAAAATTCCGAACACTGGATGTGTGATCAGCAGGGGCCAAGGCCGCAGGCGCAACAATTATTAATTATTAAGACTAAAAAGGAGGACAAAACAAAACAAAAGGCCGTCTCAAAAAACATGAACCCTGTTTGCCAGTCCCTTAGCAACAAACCTGCGGGAGCGGGTGATTGTAGCCAAGAAGTGGGGAGGTGGTAAAGATGCCCTCACCAACAAAATGCCCCACCTATTAGGCAGCGAGGAAGGCTGTCAGACCCAAAGCCCCGCCCCCTACCGTGTGGCAAAATAGGCAGCGAAGCCTCTGATCTGCTGGCCCCCAGAGCAGAACTGGCAATGGTGCCGACGCTCACCTTACACGGCCTTAAATAGGCCCAACAGCCAATGAGGGCTTAGGAACGATGGAGGCACCACCCTCTCCGAGCTCTCCACCAATAGGAGGGCACGCCATACCCTGCTGTGGCCAATCAGACAGGTTCCTTTCCTGCTCCTCCCGGTGGCCAATCAGCATCGGGCCCGCGCTCGCACTGGCCGCTGGGGCGCCCAAGCCTAGCACGCGGGAAGGGGAGAGGCCTTCCTTCACGCGGCAACAGCGCCGGCCCGTTAATTCGGGCGGCGCCATTTCTGATGTTTCGCCAGCATCTGTGGCTGGCATCTTCAGAGAAAAGTTTTTATTTTAAGAAATTCATGCTGGCTTTTAATAATCAAAACTTTCTTTGCCAAGTGCTCACAGACTGACTTTTTAATGATCTATTCAAGAATCTTCCTTGACATTGACATCAAGATGACTAGCCTGTTCAGCTTCCTGCCACCTTATTTTTGGTGATGGGGACATTTGCCCCACTGGGACCTCTCCTCTTCTCTAAGCATTCATAAAGAGCCTATCTGATTACATCTGCAAATACTTTTAGCACACTTTACAATCAAGTAGATCTTCTTGTTGACTTCTCTACTCTCTGGACAGTAATAGGCATGTGACAGGACAAAGTACTGATGTAGTGAAGTCCTGCTGCACTTTGGAATGCATTGACAGCAGGTCAGGATAATTTTTGGCCTATCAGATGTTTTACATTACAATTCCCATAGTCTGTTTGTCACTAGACATGCTGGATAGAGCTGGCAGGACAACAGGCCAAAAAACCTAGAGACCAAAAGATTCTCTATGCCATAATATAACCATCTGCTAGTAAATTCACATGGATAAAACTTCCTGACGAAGCTACCTTATTTAGATTTTTATTAAATTAGGTAGGATACGTTATTTACTGAATATGTCTTGTGGAATTGCCACATGAATCTAAATGTCGTAACTCAAAGGAATTATTCTATCAATTCCGGGACTTTATTACTATTTTTATGAAATAAATGAAATTATGATATGTAGTCATTTTGTCACACTGGACACAATTTTAATT
The DNA here is from genome assembly GCA_034509955.1 of Urosaurus nigricauda. Lineage (NCBI taxonomy): Eukaryota > Metazoa > Chordata > Lepidosauria > Squamata > Phrynosomatidae > Urosaurus > Urosaurus nigricauda. The sequence goes on from JAOEGL010000003.1 coordinate 127,488,135, forward strand.
TAAAATTTAGTAACAGTTGTGCTTACCATGAAATCTTGTCCTCCTCTTTTTTCTTTGTTTCTTCATATGTTGTGTGCTATTTATAATGTGTAAGCCTAAAATGATTTAAATTAATTTCATTCCATATTTTTAATATCAGTTTTCATTAGTGTGGCAGATTTGCTAATGTAGCATTAATTGTTAATGCATAATTATTTTAATGAAATTCTAATTAGTGCAAATTCTATTTTAAAAAGAATGTTCCACACTCAAAGATGACCAAACTTGCTCAGCCAAGTATCAAAGATTGGCTTTATGCATGATTGGTTTGTCTGCTATATAAGTATGTAAGTCCTTTTGCAGACCGGCAAAAAATGCCAGCCTGTGAGCATGGGTGAGGGCTGTGCGTCTCCACGCTTCAATGCCTGAGGGCTGCCATCTTGGTGCATGCCCATTTAAATGGGCTGAACCATGGTTATGCATCCCTGGCACTGCATCCAAACCACGCAGTGCCAAAGGGGTGTCATCCCGCCGTGCAGTGGTGGCAATGGCACCCCTTCGAGGGCACAAAAAAGGAGCCGGTTTTTCCAGCTCCTTTTTGTGCTCTAGAGAGGCCAGATCAGTGTCTCGGCATTTGGTTGCCATGCCACCGATTCGGGGCAGAAAAAGGTGACATCTTGCTGCTCCTTCCCACCAATCTGTAGAGCCCCTAAGTATGGCAACCAGGGGAGTAAACCCAACGTGAATCTCATGTGGCATCCTTTTGAGGTAACATGCTTAGGATCACAATGCACAAATCCACCCAAGTGCTCTCAGAAATAAAAAAATGGGACTTGCTGTTACCATGGCCGACCAGGCTGCAAGATTCGTTTGCTTTTGTGTGTGTGTGTGTGTTTGTGTGTGTGTGTGTGTGAGAGAGAGAGAGAGAGAGAGAGAGAGAGATCATGAAGACCTGGTAGTTCAAAATGCATGGCTTCATCAAAGTGTCAACTAGGTTTTGTTACACTCTCATCTTCTAATTTTCCAACTAGTAAAAATGTCAGAATTTTGTTTCTTTATAATTATCTTATGGCATTTTTGTGATAGTTGCATTTATATTCAAAGAGGTTGAACAGAGGTGGAAATTCACAGCACTAATGATCCAACAGATGCTGTTTCCATGTCCAGATATCTTGCTACCTACAGAGAAGAATGAGATGATGGTCTGGTCTCCCTCATTTCAAATACAAAAAGCTAATCAGATTAGTAATTGTAGATTATTTTAAAACTTGCAATGGGGTATTATTATCGCCACACCTGAAGGCAGCAAACTACTTGGGTAAGGGAGATTTACAGGATTCTCACATCATACAAAAGCTATCACACTATCACAGCACCACACTAGCATTCCTTCGCTTTGCCTCTACCACCTGAGATGTCACCTCAGTTTCTAGAGCTAGGTTCAATAGATTTCTTATGACTTTCTAATAATCCTGGTGTGCCTCCAGAGCTTCAGTCCAGCTCTATGACTTCCAGATTGATCTTGCATCATCAGTAACTCTGTCTCCCTCAAAAACATAAACATGTGGCATAACACTTGACAACACTATCTTCCATGGGGGTGGGCTGGTGGGTCTAGCTAAGTCCTTATTTTTGAAAGATACTCTTATTCTCTTTTTATTTTTATTTATTTCAAGGATTTATATCTACATTATTTTATCTGACAAAATACTACATCATTTTATCTGACAAAACTAGAATTATTTGAACATTTTACCATGTAAGCAGGACCTCTTTGTTCAGATCCCAAACTTGGAAACATAAAAGCAATGGGTCGAAAGGGTCCTTGAGGCCATCTCAGTACAATATCCACTGAATGTCCCATTTTATACTTTGTTTTTCAAGTCAGGCTTGTAAGAGGGGAAGTTTCAATTCCCTTAGTAAAAGTAGATTTTTTCCACTGGTATATTTTCATAATATTATTTGATGGCTGGCCTCATTGATTTATTTTTTAACATTATTCTTTCTATGTGAAAGGAGAGAGGAACTTTATAAGGTGGGCAGAAGCAGATCTCCCTCCCCCTGCATAAACTCTATAACACCGCCTTTTCCTTGGGCTTAATTCCTCTTGCTCCTTCCCTGTATATGTGTATGTATGAAAAGGTCCCTATGGATTCCTGGCCTATGGGCGCCTAAGGGTTCCATTTTGTCCCTCATACCATTTTATTCTACTGCTTAGAGAGTTTGGGGAGAGGTTTGTGCCACCAATGTGTTAACAATGCCTAACTTAATCTCTTCATTCCATCTAAATCAAAGAAAGTCCTCTTGTTCTGAACCATAGAATGATTTCAGTAACAGACCATATGAGGACAAACAGAATGGAGCTAAATGCGGCACGAGAGGTAGTGCTCCTGCTCAATTAAAAAAAGAAGAAGTCAGAGACAGGAATAGACATTTAGTATGTGTTCAATGGGTCACATTCTCCTTGAACACTTCAGGCATTTGTGACCAACCAGTCTGCCTGAATTCGGACCCCTATGAAATAGGGCAAACCACAAAACAGCCTTTGATTATTATTGTTGTTGTTAGTTGTTGTTGTTAGTTGTTGTTGTTGTTGTTGTTGTTGTTGTAATGCTCTACTATTCATCTGATCTCCTAAATGTGTGAGAAAGCAGGCTTACACAATTTTGGAGACTCCTTTCAACTCCCTACCAGCTAGGTCAGCATGGCCAGCACATGGGTGAAGCCCACCTTCAAATTTAGAGAGAAAGAGTAAATCAAATATTTTCCAATTTGATACACATCTTAAGAAACCAGGCCAAGAGTAGCCCAAGTACTGTCAGTTTCATTTAAAATGAAAGGAACAAACAAACCATTTGCTATCTAAATGCATCAGGATCCTCAGGTTAACTCACCAAGGAGCTTTCTAGGGGAAGAACAGCCCTGGGGCTCCTTAGTATAGCTTGAGGCAGATCTTATCTCCTCGCTAGCCATGTGGAGACAAATAAAACATATTTTGCAGATGAAATTTGGGCAGCTCCCAGAGAAGAAAATTCAAACTGACCAATCAATAGCCTCGGATGACCTTTCATCCAGGTTATTTCTTTGAGGCTGAGTCAGACTTGAATGTACAAAGCAATGCAAATTGTATCTATATAACTGCCTTGCTGTACAAATGTATTTCCAGAAAAGAAGTGGTGGGGAAGAAAGACTGGATATGTTACAAGATCTGATTAAAATGCTTGTCATAATACATGGCTCAGGTTTTTTTAATGTATCAAAGAACTCTGTGTAGTTTTTACTGCAAGGGACTAACTAAACCTCAACTTTGGAAACTCCTCTTAAAGACATAGGTTCATAGTCTGGAACCATTCCTGAATTCAGGGCTAAATACTGTGGCCAGATTCTTAAAAGATTGTGTGAATCATTGCTGTAACAATGTTAATGACTACCTTTCTGTTTTCCAGAAGAATCTGCAATGCTGGTTATTTTCAGAATGGTTTTCTTCCTTATGAGTCTACCTAGATTTTAAGAATTTATGCTTATCCCTTTGTCCTACTTGCCATCATAGGAACATTTGGAGGAGATGGGAGGGAGGGCTTTTCTGAATGCCGAACTGGATGTGCAGATGAATATCGCATTTGCTGCTATAACTATTCCATTGGAGAAGGAGAAAGCAGTGGCATGGCAGCAGAGTAAAATGAGCTGTTGATATTCTGCTGATTGGAGAATAAGGAAGCAATGAAAGCCATATCTGTTGTGGATAAAACTGCTGAGTATGGCTTTTCTTTCCATCCCCTACTACTTCTACACCCTGGTCAAAAAAGTGACTTGTGCTGGCATAAGTCATCAAGATTCCAACCAGAGAGGGTGTGCATATTGCCAAAGATAAATAAGTTTCCCTCCCACAATGGGATATCCTCAAAGATACATTCTCAACAATTAGACTTGCAAAAACACAAAAATAAAGCACACTAAATGAACAATATAAAAATGCAGAAAATCGCATGCTATGAAAAACAGACATGCTTTCACCACTTGAGGGGATATCTCTTCTAAGAGCCACTCTGAGGTTTGGAACCCCAGCTAAAAGACTGAGATCCTTTCTCTTCTCCTTCCATGAGCAAAGATCTTTTTATTCAAATGGGTTTGGGAATCTAAGGAGTTTATCAGACAGGGACCATATGTACCTCCATCCCAATAATGATTAAAATGTCCGCATCCCACAAAAGAGTGCAAATGCACAACAGATTTTCACACTCAGAACACAATAACATGTTAGAGGCTCATTACTAAAGTGAGAAAGAGAGTAGAATGTGCATTTGGTTATCACAAAGATGTGTGTAAATCACATTTGGGATTGATGGTTTGGGAATTGCATTTTTGAACATGCACACAGACCAATTAGTTGCATCACCAGAAGTCACCAGAACACACATGGCAGCAAACAAAATCACCCAGAGAAATAAACAATTTTATTTACACAATTTTATTTATTAAAATATATTATACTGTCCCTTACTTTCCTAGAAATGGTATCCAACCCAAGTAAAAAGAGCAAAACATTACCCAAAAGATAAAAAAGTTGTTTTAAAAAGCATAATGAGGGGGGCCTCTGGTTCATGTCTCTTTCTGGTCAGATTCTTAGCAGTTTGTGCACAATGGTGTGTGAAAACCAACCACGCAATTGCGCCTAATATGCTGGATAATCATGAGTTCTTACTCTTTTAAACTTCCAGTTTTCCTCATGTGATGCATGATAAGTTGTGAGTGAAGGATATTCTGATTAGTTGTGGGTGAAGGAGATTCTGACTGTTCGATTTAAAAAAAAAAGGAAAGGAAAGGAAAGGAAAGGAAAGGAAAGGAAAAAGGACATGAATATTGGGTCATAAGAATTTTCTTCATACCTGTACTTAAAATCAGTCATGTGACCTTTGGGTCTAGTTGAGTGGGGCAATGCATTTTTTTTTCTTTGCATTGAGAAATTATAATTCAATTAAGTCCTGAATGGTAGAAGGTTTCTAAAATGAATTAAATTGTTTGTTCTCCTTCTCCCATGCTGGCAAAACAGTTGCAACATTTAACTCCTGCAAGGCAACATATTTTGGCTCCGTGGGTTTGGCTTCTTATCCTCCTCCAGGAACTCTGTGTTATATTCAAATGATGAGTTGCTTCCCACTTTAACACTGGAACACAGTTCACACCTCATCCAACAGTGAGTCTTAATTAAACCATTCAATGATCTGTAGCATGTGCCTTAAGCAAAGGTTCCACAGAATACTTAACATTTCAGTTTGGAGAAAGCAGTTATTAACTAATGGTAAAATGAACACACAAAAACAATTGCAAGCTAATGAGTTCAAATTAAAGAGATCAGTAAACAAGAACAGCTGTTTAAGATCTAGAAAGTATGAAAGGTAGAAATACAAAATAGAATAAGGGGCAAAGGTAGTTTGTGTAATCACCCAATTTACCAAAATTAGGCCCCCTCTTCTAGTATTAGGGAGCATAGTGTGGTGGTTTGAACACGGGACTATGACTTTGGAGATGAGGGTTCTCCAAGAAAATCCTGTGATAGGTTTGTCTAAAGGTCACCTTAAGATGCAAATGACATGAAAGCATGCAACTTCTAGTATTGGACCCCTATATTTCTTATAATTCCTTTTAAAAAAGAAGTGCTTTCTGTCACACATACTGACGACAATATGTGATAAATTTCTCACTGAGATTCTTCTGGAGCTTCATTGAGCTATTCCACATCTATATATTGTGAATGTGTGGTGGAAGTGTAGGCTCTGTGCCAACCTATACACAGCTCCTAGAGCAATTATGGGGAATGTATGGCCACTCAGATATTGCTGGACTGCAATACCCATCAAATGTTCAGGTTAGGACTGACAGGAAGTCCATCTGGAGGAACAGCTGTTCCCTTAGTTGTTTGTTGTTAAATGCCCTTGAGTCAACCCTGACTCATAGCAACTCCATGGATATCATCCAAGACCCCCTGTCATCCACTGCTCTGCTTAGGTCTTGCAACCTCAGACTCATAGCTTCCTTGATTGAGCCTATCCATCTGGTATATGGTTTTTCTTTTTCTGAAACCCTCTACCTTTCCCAGCATTATTGTCTTTTCTAATGAATCATGTCTTCTCATGATATGACCAAAGTATGACAGCCTCAGTTTGATCCTCTTGGCTTCCAGGCAGATTTCAGGCTTTATGTATTCAAGGTTCCATCTGTTTGTCTTTTTGGCGATTCAGGGTGTCCTCAGCACTCTCCTCCAGCACCACATCTCAAACCACATCTCTTACCACTTTCTTCACTGTCCAGCTCTCACATCCAAACATGGTAAATACAATGGGGGATACAATGGTTTGGATGATTCTAACTTTAGTGCTCAGTTGCATATCTTTACACTTTAGAATCTTGTCTAGTTCTTTTATAGCAGTCCATCCCATTCCCAGTGTTCTTCTGTTTCTTCTTTCTGATCAGCGATCACTGTTTGACCTAGATAAGGGAGCTTAACTTTAATCCATGGTATGGGAGCTCTTTTTTATTTCCTTATTGTCTAGCTGAATTTCTGTAGTTCCTCAATCATCATTATTGTTGTTTTTGGTTTTTTTTAATGTTCAGCAGTAAGCCTACTGTTTCCTTACCTTTCCCTAGTAGTTGTTCTAATCTGTAATGTTTTCCACTAGTAGCATGGTGTCATCTTAATATCTTAGATTGCTGATGTTCCTTCCTCCTATCTTCACTCCTCCTTCTTCTTCTAAACCTTCTCTACCTATATTTTCTGCATACAATTTGAACAAATAGTGAGATATGGTGCAGCCTTGCCTGACCTCCTTGCCAACTGGGATGGGAACCATTCTGCTTCTACATATTCTGGTCTAAGAGTTGCCTCTCATCAAAAGTACAGTTTTCTCATCAGGATTACCGGGTGTAGTAGCACTCTGATGTATTTAAGAATCATCCATAGCTTTTCATGATCTATGCAGTGCAATACTTTGCTATAGTCTATAAACCATTTGCTGATCCCCCCCCCCCCCCCCGGAATTCCTTGCTACACTCCATTAACCATCATACTTTTGCAATGAGGTCCCTAGTGCCTCATCCTTTCCTCTCTTACGCCTCTGGAATTTCTCTATCCTTGTATAATTAGAGACTATGTTACAGAATTTTGAGTATAATTTTGTTTGAATGGAGGATTAATCCTATGGTACTGTAGCTGCTGCAGTCTTTTGTGTCTCTTTTTTGTGGATGGGTATGTATAGTGATCATTTTCAGACTGCTGGCCACCATTTTGTTTCCCTTATTTGTTGACATATATTAGTTAATGTTGATTCTATCAGTGTGGATTATAGCAGTTCAATTGGAATATCATCTGTTTCTGGTGATTTGTTTTTTCTTCATTTCTCTTATTGCAGCTTCCATCTCACTTTTTAGAATTTGGGATTTGTCTTCACACAGCTCTTCTTTCCATGTGCCAATCATGTTTTCATCTCTTTTATGTAATTCTTCTGTATATTGTATATACAGAATCTCTTTTTTTGATCTTGTCATATGTTCTTTTTATTGTCATAGAGCATCCCATCCCTTGGTCTGAACTTCCCTTTCACTTCCTGGATCCTGCTGAAGAGGTCTCATGTTCTTCCTTTTATGTTATTGTCTTCTATTTCTCTATATTGGTCATTATAGTAGTTCTCTTTATCCTTGCTGTTTCTACCTTTATCGTTACCTGTTGCCTACTATTCCATTAAAGTGCCTATAAAAGATCCTTGTGTGCTCATGGAAAACTTATAGCAAAGAACACTATCTGTCTTCCCCATAGGTGTGGTTGCTCAATAGAAAAAAGTCCCCTGCATTGCCAGAAAACTGTAGGTCAGAATAGCTAAGAATTCTGGTTTATTGGTCATGAGCAACAGTCAGAGGTGCACGGCCTGTTCTGTCCTATGGAGCTCCTCTCACCAATGGGAAAAACTCACCTGGCAGAAAAAGAATGATGTTATCACTGAACTACAGCTGGTCACTCTGGTAGTGTGAGCACCAACTCTCCACCCTCTGATTGGGTGGCTTGGAATGCTGGCAGACAGGCAAGACAGTAACTCTCCAACCTTATATGAAGATATCGTCCAAGTATCACAGGAGCTATGCAAATGCTGAATCTATGTCAAGACTAGGGCTCAGCTCTTTTAACATCTGGACAAGAGCATCACTAGGGGGATGTGGAGGTGCAACATTACAGGGGGGAGAACACCTGGTAAGGCAGTCATTCATTGTTCATCTCAAACCCCTTGCTTCCCCCTGCTGTCAGCTAGGGCACCTCTGTAATAGGGAGAGAAAGGGGTGTGGAGGAGGAAGAGGAAGAGGAGGAGGAGGAGACCATTGCAGAGTGTTGATCCCCCCCCCTTGCTCATGTTGCCTCACGTTTCCACCCATCCAACCTCCAGGCTGACTAACCAACCCAGAACTTTTCAAGCCTGTCTGGGTGGCTGGGCTGGCAGGCAGGCAGGAAAACAGACAGGGAAGGCAGTGGGGTGGGAAAGGAGGGTAGGGCAGTCTACTGACACTGTTGCCACTGCCCCCCAAAAGACTTTTGCAGGCCTGGCTAGGCAGCTGATCAGGCAGGTGGGTGGGAGGGAAGGGAGAGCAGGGAGTTGGCTACTGCTGTTGCCTCCTAACATCCCTTTCTTGATGTGGCCAGGTGGCTAGCTGGGTAAGATGGGCAGCAGGTGAATGAGGCAGGAAGACAGAAGGGATGCCAGGGCAGTCCACTGTCTCCACTGGCCCCGACAGTCCTTTCTAGGTCTGGCTGAGAAAGTTGGTTGGGTTGCTAACCAGGTGCACAGGTGGACAAGTGGGTGCAGCAATAAGAGGGAAGAGAGGGTGATTGGAGCAGTCTTTTGTCCCCATTGTCACCATCCCTGGCAGACCTTTCTAGTGCTGGACAGATGAGCAAAACAGCGGGAGGGAAGCTAAGGTGGTAGGGCAGTCCAACATCCCTTTCTGGTCCATGGGGGTGGGGTGACACCATGAGATACCAATCCTAGTGATCCACTTCATCTGGGTGATCTGTCTATACACGGAGAAGCTCTATAATATAAAGAACAATGGAATAGTCACCACCACAGTCCTGGAGCTACAGCTGCTCTGATCCAGAATTGGCTTATTGTCCTCCAAAAAGCCCCAAAATGCAAACTGAAAACAAACCTTGCTGTCAAAGCAAAAACATAGGAGTTCCACTTTGGATGTAATACCAATCTTTTGGTGCTTGGTGAGTTCCTAGTCATTTAGCAGTTCCAGCTGGTGAGAGAACTCAAGCAGGAGTGATAAGGCAGCATGTGCTGGCATGGTAGCTGTGAACATAAAGCCAAAAGTCTCAGCAATTCTGGCTTATTACTGTCTGCAAACACAGAAGTAATCAAGGCTACTGTGCTCCCTTGCTTTCTGAATAAGAGCCATGCATAGACAAGTCATTCTGAAAGCGGAACAGGCCTGAAGGACCAACTGTATTCTTTTCCCCATTAACCAAACAAAAGTCAATCCACTTTTACCTGTTTTGGTGGAGGGTGGGAGGGGGGAGAGATCAGCAATTATTTTTAACAGCCACTGTGCTTTAAAGGCCCAGTCACCAAACTGAGACATTTTTACCAGTGCAAGTTATGTTTATGTTTAAAAGCTATGTTTATTTTGATATTTATCAATAAACGTAAAACAGATCCTTTCAGTATTTCACTGTTTTCTGTGCAGTGTTTAATTTTTAGATGTGAAGCGCATAAAGCTCAAGTGTTTGTGGAAATGCAATCTCTTGCCCAGAAGCACATCTGTCATTAATATTTAAGGGACGATTATTATCCCATGTCTACTTGAACGCAGTGGAAATTGTTGTCCAATCATCATCATTGTTAAAGAACAATTCAACTATCACTCCACCTAACCTCTATATATGAACTGGAGCAGGATGCCATTTTGTCCTTTGCCTCAGATACAAGTATGACTTGAGTAAGTCCAGGAGGCAAGAGATTGCTTAGGGTAGTATAGTATAGTGAGGTTGACTTTAAGGCTGAAAAAAAGATAAATGCCAGGGCCCAGTTGAAACAATCTATGTGCCACAGATGCAAACATATTTTGCATTATAGGTATGTTTTTCACCTTTTGTGAGGATCAGATATCCCTCCTGGCTAGAATCTCTGCCTATTCCAAACTAAAACTCAAAATGGTGCCCCCTGGTGTGAAGCAATCAGCAACTTTCATTTTTGCATTCTCAAAAAGGTTGCAATGTTGGCATTCCTCAGAAGAGTGTGGTTGAAGTGTTGGCATCCAGAGAACTGTTCTTTTATTGCAGTTTGCCTCCATTTTTTTTTCTCAGTCTGAATTTCACATAACTGTTGAACTTTCTTCCTGCAGGTCCTTATGACTAATTCATAAACCAAAAGTTATCAGGAAGTTGGAATGAGCCAGCACTTTGGTCGTTCAATTTATCACATCTCTCATGGCAAAAGACATCTGATTTTACTTCATCTTCCTTCACAGAAAAGTACTGAGTATGAATCATTACTCAACAACCTCATCATTCTTGCCTTCTTGATCCATTGTGTAATTATAACATCATTGTTCCATTTGCGTTGGTCTTTCACATTTTAAACACTTAACTCCAGATATTTATGACTCCCATTAAAATCATCCCTGAGGTCTAATAATCCCTAGTTCATTTGAAAACTGTAAGAGATTCACTGCTCTTTTGATATTAAGGTGCCATTGTTGGTGGAGATAGTGTGGGATGTAACAGAGGGGACCTGAAAAAGTTCATCCAGATCTCCTAAAACCATTATCTTCTGCTCTGCAGGAATGTCCCTACTCTTGTTCATGTTTTCTGATAGATGCTAAGCTCTCACAGGAGCACTATATAGATGTAGATGTAGATCTGTGCTAGTGTTGCATCTGATACAGCTAGCATCCAACTTGAGGAATGAGTTGGGGAGGGTGGAGCAGCCAGGCAATGTTTAATGAATACAGCTTGAGAAACAGACCTCTGTTTGGAGGAGGAGGAGGAAGAGGAGGAGGTAGCACATGAAGTAAGAGGAAGAAATATGGAACAGTCTGTCCATTTCCCTTTTACTCACATTTTAAAATAAAATGCTTCAAAATCTTTTTAAAAAATCATTTTTATTAAACCTAAACATAATCACCATTAAACAAAAATAAATATACACTGTTGACCCTCTCTCACATACACAGAGAAATATACACAACTATTACTCTACTTTCTTATTTATAATGGTTCAGCCCGCCTGCGATATGTGGCTTTTAGTTTACGCTGAAGCCATGCATGGGAAGAGGCAATGGTACATGTGCCTGTGGCATGCATACCATACCACACTGTGTACATGGGCCCCATTGTTTTCAATGGAGCTCAAAGATACTCATTATACTCAGTATGTTATGTACCACTTCTGTTTATTTTACAAAGGCTAAAACTGATTCATATCCCCAATGTGACTGCAAGAAGGTAATAAACAAATCCCAATCTTTAAAAAAAATGTATTCATAGTCTATTTCTTTTATCAACATTGTCAATTGTCAGCAAGTTCAATCATCTACAAGTTTTGTTTTGTTTTTTATCTTGATTATATTTTAAAAGTATCAGTTTTGGTGTATTCCGGTCAAAACTGAACTGCACTGAAGTACACAAATGTTCACATTTGCTAAAGTTGATGATACAGCTATTGACAACATGGAATAAACTGTGCTGTGAATCTGTAATTGTTAAAGAGCAGTCATTTTACCAATATGGTGAAATACAGAAGTGTTATTATTATTGTTGCTACTATTACTACTACTCTTCCAAAACACAGTGGGACCTTCCCTTATGTGGGGGATCCATTCTGGATCTCCCCACATAAGAGGAATTCCGCATATGCTCATGCCTTATTGCAAACAATGGGGCACATATGCACCAATTGTCTCATTGTTGTACGGCTTCAGCGTATACTTGAAATCACGTATAGTGCAGGGCACACTGTATTATAAGTACCATGGCATACATTTTTCAAAAACAAAACAAACACATAGACAAACAACCTTAATATATCCATAAAGATTATCCAATACTATCTTGAAGACTACCTATACTATGTTATCTATACTAATCGATCTAAATTTTTTAAACTATCTATAGATCTTGCAAACAAAACATGACACACACAGAAACAATAGCAATAACAAGATATCATTAAAATGTTAACTTCCTAACTTCTTGTATTGGCTCCCTCTGTAATATCTTTCCATTCTTAATCTGTGTATTTTTATATGAAACTCTACTTAATTGAACTTGCAGAATAGAGAAGGCAGAAGGGTTCAGATAGTCTTTGAAGAGCTAAGGTCCTAAATCTGTAGGCCTACCTCACAGCCTGACCAGAAGTTATATTATGTCCCTTCCAGTTTCATATTTTGCCTGTTTGGGCCATTTGGAGTCTTTGGGAAGGAGAAAAGGGTAAACCTCTTGTGGTGGTGTGAGTTCTGCCTGCAAGATCACACTTTTACCTTAACATCCAAAACCACAAGATGTGCAGACTACATCACTTTAATTTCCCCGCATGATTTTTTTTGTACCATTTTTACCTGATGGATAAACTGCTGTGCTTTAAAGCTACCATAACTTTTGGGTGTGTTGTGGTTGCCCAAGTAAAAGTACCAGCAATAGCAAACAGTGAGAATCAGGAAATGCCTACTAATCTGATATGAGCATTACATCTCTTCTTGCCAGCTGGTCTTTCTACTACCTGGGCTGTCTTTGTTGTAAACCTGTTCTGGCCTTATGAATGCATTAGGAGAAATATGTACAACAATGCCCACCCCAGTGTGTGATGTTTCTAGTGTAGTAGTGGGCAATCAGTTGCCCACAATCATTTGTTTTTTGGAATATGACTTTCATAAGGCCTCACCATTGGCTATATTATGATGGGAATCATAAGCCAAAAACAGCTGGAAGTCAAAAGCTGACCAAGTTAGTATGGCAGGAATGACCAAGTTTTGCTTCTTACATGTTTAAATTTGCTTAATCCAAAGTTCTTTCTGTCACATATATGAAGGCATTTCTAAAATTTGGAGAGTTATTATTTTTAAAAAAGAAAAAAATCACTCATCTCTCATATAATTATACATTTCGTACTCTTCAAGATATGTACAAGACTCTTGGTTGTCTTTGCAGCACAAAAATCAGGAAGGGGAATATTTACCAAGTGCAGACTGTAATATTTACTTCATATTGAAAACTTTATATTGATTCATATTCATGGCAGCCCCCACAAGAGTGTTCTAAGATCATAGGGGGGCAGTCAGGAGACTGGTAGCCAGGCACCATATCTATGGAGGTGAGGACTTGAAGAGATGCATGTTACAGTAGCAATTTGCAAAATTTCAGGATCTTAAAAGAAAGAGAAGGCTGCTATGATTGCAAATAGAGTACTTTGAATTAAAAAAGAGTAAGAAGCAGTATTTTCATTACAAGAACTAAATAGTAAAAAGATTTCTCTCTGTCTCCTGCTCTTTGCTTTAGAACAGAAGGTTGAGTCAGAAGAGCTGGTCTAGCTAAACTGGAAACAAAGAAATTTCTGACTTCACCAAAGCTAAGTCTTTTGCAGATTCTCAACTAAAGTAGATGAGCTTGACTTATCTCCAAATATTGTGTAAAACTTATGCTTGTCCTTTTTGTATTCGTCATATAATTTGGGAGTTCTTTGCTTTTGTTCAGGAAACTGCCAAATGAGAATGAAACATAACTTCTAAAAAGTTCAAAAGCAAACATTGACCTGAAACCTCATAATAGCAAGTTTTGGGGGAGTGATTTTGTTTGTGTCAAGAGCTATAATTGTAAAATGTATGATACAGTATCCCTTATCCAGAATTCAAATATCCAAAATTGTTCACATGGGTGGCTGAGATAGTGACACATTTGCATTTTGATAGTTCAATGTACACAGACTTTGTTTTGTGCACAAAATTATTAAAAATATTGTGTATCAAGTTACCTTCACGATATGTGTACAAAGTGTATAAGAAACATAAATGAATTGACTTCGGCCCCATCTCTCAGATAACTCATTATGTTTATGCAAATATTCCAAATCCAAAAAACTCTGAAAACTAAAACACTTTTGGTCCCAAGCATTTTGGATAAAAAGAACTGAAACTGTAGTACACATTTCTAGGAGACACCTACTAGAAAAGCAAGAAACAGCAAGGCTGCTGATGTACTGATTTAGAATGTGTACCTTGTCTAAAGCTGCTGACACACTGCAAAATTAATGCAGTTTGACAACATTTTAACTGGCATGGCTCCACCCTATGGAATCCTGCAATTTGTAATTTATTGTAGCACCAAAGATCTGTGAGACAGAAGGTTAAATATCACACTAAATTACAAATCCCAGATTTCATAGAATCATAGAGTTGGAAGAGACCACAAGGGTCATCCAGTCCAACCCCCTGCCATGCAGGAACTCCCAATCAAAGCATCCCCGACAGATGGCTATCCAGCCTCTGCTTAAAGACCTCCAAGGAAGGAGACTCCACTACGCTCCGAGGGAGTGTGTTCCACTGTCGAACAGCCCTTACTGTTAGGAAGTTCCTCCTAATTTTGAGGTAGAATCTCTTTTCCTGCAGTTTGCATCCATTGTTCTGCGTTCTAGTCTCTGGAGCAGCAGAAAACAAGCTTGCTCTCTCCTCAATATGACATCCCTTCAAATATTTAAACAGGCTATCATATCACCTCTTAACCTTCTCTTCTCCAGGCTAAAGATTCCCAGCTCCCTAAGTTGTTCCTCATAGGGCATGGTTTCCAGACCCTTCACCATTTTAGTCGCCCTCCTTAGGACCAGCTCCAGTTTCTCCGCATCCTTTTTGAATTGTGGTGCCCAGAACTGGACACAGTATTCCAGGTGGGGCCTGACCAAAGTAGAATAGAGTGGCACTATTACTTCCCTTGATCTAGACACTATACTTCTATTGATGCAGCCTAAAATAGCATTGGCTTTTTTAGCTGCCGCATCGCACTGTTGACTCATGTTCAACTTGTGGTCTACTTGGACTGCTATATCTCTTTCACACATACTTTCATTCAGCCAGATGTCCCCCATCCTATATCTCTGCATTCCATTTTTCAATAGCATTGGGCCATGATAGTTAAAGTGGTGTGGAACTGCATTAATTCGGCAGTGTATATGCTGCCCCAGACTCAGGCTAACTATGCATCTTCATCACACTTAGTAATTTTCATAGGAGATCCAGAAAATTATGGTTTTACATTAATGAAGGTTCTATTGACACATGCATGACACTGAACCTAGTTTGCATGCTGTTGTTCATGTTATTTAACCATAATTGTTTGAAGCCTTTCATTACAATGGAGAACTGTATACAAATAATGAAGCTAAATAGTACTTTCCTTGCTAGTGATGGGAGACTAGTGAGGGGACTATAATGACCAATTTTTCTGATCGTACCATTTTTATCCTGCTTTTCTCCCAGTGAGCTGAAAGCAGTGTACATGGCTCACCTTCACACCAGGGATGTAAATCTTTAATTTTCTCCCTGCTGTGGGAGGAAATGAATGCTTCTGTGCTGCATTCTTCCCATATTTGCACATCCTGAAGTGTTATAGTTTATTCTGTATAGAAAAACAATTCTGGACACACACACACACGATAGTTTCTTCAGAGAAAATACATTTTGTATGCAGGAAACAGTGGCTGGCATCCTGATCAGTATTTCCAGTGTCGTAAACTGGACTGATGACCTCGTTTTTGGAATTTTTATTTACGGTGGAAATGCACTACCACAATCCTGATAGTGCATTGCAGCAACACAGCTCCTTCACCTCAACAAAAGGATTTCTGAGGCACTGTGCAATGTGCAATGATACTTCAGTGTGCAATGTTACTTCAGACCTTTCCCAATGTGGGGCACTATGTGGCAGGCAACAAAAGGGACCCCTGTGTCATCCTATTACAACTGTCTATCTCAAAGTGCTGTGCTGCCAGGAGAGGATTGGAGGTGTCATTGCATACTGTCCTCTTCTCTAGATATTTTCCATTTGTATTTCTACACCAAATAATATCCTCGGAATACTTTGGAATGTTTAAATACCAGGAGAAAACTGCATATCGGTCTTGAGGTTGTATTATTCTTTCCAAGGAGTTTATCAGAAGGGAAGAATTTCTCTTTATTGTGAATGGAGCCAATTGGAGCCAATTCGAATTCACATGAATGCGCTAGTTTAGGGAATTCACGTGAATTCCTGTTGCATTTTGAATATTTTTTTTTAAAAAAATTATTTATATTTTCCCGCCTCTCCCTGCGGATCGAAGAGGGATTACAGCATAAAAACAGTACATACAGTAATAACAAGTTAAAATTACAGATAGTTACTATAAACAATTTAAAAATTACCTTAAATTGACCACTATAACAGTAGTTACAGGCATGTCATTAGGGAATGACTAGGGTTGAATGAGTCAAATAAGATTTGGTGGATACGCTCGCCGGAAGAGATCCGTCTTTAGCGCCTTCTTAAATGCCTCCAGCGTAGTTAATAGACGGATCTCCTCCGGCAAGTCGTTCCACAGTTTTGGAGCCACAGCAGAGAATGCAGTATGAGAAGTTGATGTTAATCTCGTGTGAGTATAATCCAATAATTTTTTGTCTGATGTTCTGAGGGTGCAGGGTGGATTATGTAGGGAGAGGCGTTCCCTCAAGTAACCTGGGCCCAAGCCATATAGGGCTTTAAAGGTAATGAGCAACCCTTTGTATTGGGCCCGGATGCTAATTGGCAGCCAGTGAAGAGATTTTTACGACTAGGGTAATGTGTTCCATTCTGGAAGCCCCCGTAATCAATCTGGCTGCTGCATTTTGGATCAATTGAAGCTTCCGGACTTGGTACAAAGGTAGCCCCATGTAGAGCGCGTTGCAGAAATCTAAACGAGAGGTTATCATTGCATGTACTACTGCTTCTAGGTCCCTCCTGTCCAGGTAGGGGCGCAGTTGGCGTATCAGCCGAAGCTGATACCAAGCACTCCTGGTAGTTGCCTCCACCTGGGATGTCAGTTGTAGAGATGAATCCAGGAGCACCCCCAAACTGCGAACCTCGCCCCTTTAGGGGAAGTGTGACCCCGTCCAGGACTGCGTTCAGAATGACTTCCCATTACCCGAAAATGACCCCCCTCCATTGCCCAAAATTGCATGAGATGCTTTAATTTGCAATAACGTAAAACCTATGACTGCGTTCGGAATGACTTCCCTTTTGCCCGAAATTGTGTGAGATACTTTAATTCGCAATAATGTGAAACCCCATGATTGCGTTCAGATTGCCATTAGATTATACTTCCAATTTCCAATTATTAGTGACTATTCCTTCAATCTCTAAACTGCACTACACTATTTCTTCACAACGTAGTGAGACAGCCCAGGCTGAAAGAAAGCAAGTAGCCCAAAAACACCTCACCAGTGAGCTTCAAAGAACTGGATCTCCCATTTTGATATTCTAACTATACAACATGACAACTCTAAGATAGGGTTTTACCTATCAGAATAATATCAGTGAACAGATCTTGTGCTTAAAGGATGCAAAAAAAAAAAAACCCATCAAAAATGTTTATGTCATTATATTATTCTCAATGCCTCTGTACATCAATGATTTCTCATTTAAGAGCATCACACTTTCAGATACACAGGCATTAGAGGCCTATTCCCTGAACTCAATCCACTTTCTTCTTTCAGTTCTATTCTTAGCAACATCCTTCAAGTCACTGTCACTTCCATTTTTTCCAATTTATCTTCTGCTCTCTTCATCTTTTTACAATAAGGCATTCTTCTTGCCCTAATTCCTTTTGCTATTCACTTTGTTTCATGACTTTCCCCCTCCTTATCCACATCTCATTATATGTCATGTTCATGGGGTCTTCTGATTTTTTAAAAATATCTAGAGAAGACAAAAAATTGTGTGCAGTCAGCTCCTCCGGCTAGCAAGAACTGATGAAAGAAATTTTCTTTTTCATCCTATATTGTAAAGCAGAATCAGGAACTCTTTGTTGGGAACATATAAGGGAGCTTGGGATGTTTAGCCTGGAGAAGAGAAGGTTAAGAGGCGATATGATAGCCCTGTTTAAATACGTGAAGGGATATCACATTGAGGAGGGAGCAAGCTTGTTTTCTACTGCTCCAGAGAACAGCACCCGGAACAATGGATGCAAGCTCCAGGAAAAGAAATTCCACCTCAACATTAGGAGGAACTTCCTGACAGTAAGGGCTGTTCGACAGTGGAACACACTCCCTCAGAGAGTGGTGGAGTCCTTCCTTGGAGGTCTTTAAACAGAGGCTGGATGGCCATCTGTCAGATACGCTTTGATCAAGAGTTCCTGCATGGCAGGGGGTTGGACTGGATGGCCCTTGTGGTCTCTTCCAACCCTATGATTCTATGATTACATGATTCAATAATTCAACAACTGCAGGCAATTCCTGTCTCAATTTCTCTTCTTTGAACATCCCTGACCTAACCTATTGGCCTGACTCTCACACCTTCAACGATACTCCACTGAACTAACTGAACCGTTAACCATCACTCAATTCTCCCTTTTATATCTCCTCCTCTCACAGCAGTCCCTCCCTCACAGCCAGCCCAAACCAGGGTTGGCTGTTGGGAAATCAAGTCTGCCCAGTGACTCCATCACAATAACATCCCAGATTCATCCCTTCTGGCCATCTTTCCCTCTATCATTACTTTTCTTCTGGGCCACATCCTATTTTTCTCACACTTTACCTCTTCAGGTTTCCAATGATTCTTCTTTTTAAAAAATTCATAACAGCATCTATCTAGCCTGTTTGTCTCTACCAGGGGTGGAAAACTTTAACTCATACAAAAGTTGAGTTGAGGTAGATCCAGTGATGGATGAAGCCAAATTACAAACTGGATTATGAGGCATGAGTGGCCATCCATTATGTGCTGACTTTATTTATCATGTTTCCTTTGAGTGTTCTCTAACCTGGAACTTAAGAGTTACAAGAATTGTTCTGTTGTAGAAATGTTTATAAAGAACTGTCCTAGAATCAAGCCAGCAAGCCCTCTGAACAAGAGACAAGAACTAGCCTATATAAAACTACTGTAAACAAGAACAAAAGTCATGATGTAATTCAACACGGCTTGCTTTTCCAACTAGAAGGAAATTGGAAGCCATTCCTGACTTTATGGGAATGTGTCCAACTCAACCAGACAGTAAACAATTTCAATACTTGGAACATCAACAAGGGTTTCCAATCATGAGTGTTGAGAGGAAGTACCATATAAGGCTAACAGAATGCCAGGGCTGGGATCCAGCCAAGTGTGTTGTGGGCCACTAGTTTCTAGTACTTCAGGGATTTTGGCCCATAAAATCAACAGATAAGAGAATGGCAGCCACGATAATAAAAGCCAACTGATTTCCATAGAGACAGGGCAGACTGATAGACTGCATCCATTAGGCTGTTTCCTATCCTGTTTGCATGCCAAAAGAGAGTGAGAGACTTACTCTAACTAAAATGTTGGCTAACAGAATACTCTCTGAAGAGAGAAACAATATTATTTGTGTTAAATTATTATTATTATTATTATTATTATTATTATTATTATTATTGCTTCTTCTAGGGGGAAGATAATGTATGCACAATAGGTTCTGCATGTCTTATAAGAAGACATATGGCTAGACTATGTAATGTCTATGTAAGCAATATGCCTAGGTTAGAAATCTCTGTGTTTAGACTGGAAACATCCTGTGTGATTTGATGAGCTTCCACAAGGATTGTCCATAACCTAACTGTTGTACACAATAAATATATAAAAGAGATAAAGTATCATTTTTATACACTCCTGTTACAGAAATTCCCTGAATGGCCAAAGAGATTCTTAAAGGGAATATTGATGCTGGTCTGCCTACTTGGCAATCCTGTTGCTTGCAACCTTGAAAGTGCCAGTATCCAAAATGGTAGACTCGTAGATACAGACTGACAAGTAAAAGGCAAAGAACCCTCAATCCTTCAACAAAGAGATAGGCATGGCGGAATCACGTCTGTTTAAACAGGATTATATAGCATACTCCATACACCACCATATTTATTTCGGCCACATGAAAGCAAGCAAGGCTTATAGGTTTCCTTCTCAAACTCTACAGGATAGAATGTGAAATTATAGTGAAAGAGACTTTTCCTGCTCATCAGCCTCTGGCAATCCATTCCCCTCACATTTCTCCTGCAATACAGAAGCCCTCAGAGCAGAATAATATGCATGCTATTTTTGACCCAAACCATGGTAATCAATTAAATCGATCACTGATATCTGTTTCAGTATAAATTGCAGGGCTAGTGGCACCCTGTCCAGATTGGGACTGCAGAGAGAGTCGAATTACTGGACCCTATCTCAGGTCCAGTCCAGATTGGGGTTGTGTGTTTACTGTAGAGCAGTGGTCCCAAAAGTGTGATCTTTAAGGGATTTTGGACTTCAGCTCCCAGAGTCCCAGACTATTGGCCAACATGCCTGAAGCTTCTGGGAAATGATGTCCAAAATATCTTAAAAGGCACAGTTTGGGAACCACTGCTACAGAGTAAAACAGGAAAGAAGCTGTAGTGACAAGCTGTGACTCTAAAGTAATATTTGCTATGTTCCTAGATACTAGTTTAGCAACTAGTTGTTAAACAAAACACATTTTCAAGGAAGTCATACATAATAATTTCAAAGGTTGGTCTACAATTATGTCCTGCCATTCAACTGGTTAACAAAATCGAGGCAGATGGCTATAGATTAACACTAACATGTCTTTATTGCCATGCAGTTAGTGCCAGCTGTACTTGCCAGCAAGTCATGAAGATTAATTTTATTTCTGCCTCATAGTCACATGACACCTAGTGACCTAACAATGAATTGCAAGATATAATTGATGAGGAATGACTTCAGCAGAATGGAGAGGGAATAAAGAAAGGGCTGGGTGGGTTGGGAAGCTCTATGTCTCTATCTGCAGGTGGTGTGTCTCCATTTATGAAGCTTATATAATACATAATGAAGAATTAAGCCATATATTTGAAAAATAACTATTAAACATGCATCAGTTAGCTTTCTCTGGCTCAGCCAACAGCATGAGAGTAGAAGAAATGCTCTGGAAATTGAACCAGTATCCTCTTCCTGACAGTGGCCAGATAGATGCTTTGAGAAAACCAATAAAAGTGACACCTTTCTCCCATTGCTTGACTGCAGTTCGCTGTATACTTGGCAATCATGATTAATACCTGTTCATAGAGGCACCTTCCATCAATTTAAGAGAAATTCAATAACTGTCATCAGGAAAATTCCACCTACTACATTTTAGGAATTCCACTTTCACAAGGTAGGGCAACGTCAGGAGGTCCAGAGGGTATTTGTACCCACCACTGGATTTCAGCATATCAGCCTCTGCATCCACCACACACACATATACACACATGGGAGGGGGGGCGGTAAACACTGGCATAAAAATGGCTAGTCACATATATAGACAAGCCTTAAGGGACATGATCTGCCATGTAAATACTATTTTGGATCTCCATACGCCTTTTTTTTCTTCCCCAAATAGATTTTTAGAACAGGAAGCAAATTTCAGAGGGGATATGTGCTTGAGACTCTCGTGGACACATCTAGCCTGCAAACTGCACTAGTGACTGTTTTCTTTCTTTCTCTACTCACTCCCACAGACATCTGCAATACCTGAATTTGCACTGGTGCACTGTGTAGAGAATGGGTGGGGAAGGAAGAATCACCATTAGCTCCGGTGAATGATGTGGTTCTGATAATGGAATGACCCAACTAGATGCAATCCAAGGTTTTTAAATTCCTATTAAAGTAATCAAATCCAGTGAACATTATTCACCAAATTCAGAAAATATTTGTTTTCATTTTCATAGTAAATTTGCAGTACCCCAGTTGAAAGGAATTTCCTGCTAATTTAATACCTTAATGCTGCTTTCAAATGTTGGTGGAATAGTCATGACAAGATGTGCAAGCCATGAAGGATTCCAGGCAGAGGAAGCAAAAACCATTATTTTTTTCCAATCATTCACAACCTTATTGATTGGCACTACCAGGTAATAGTGAATTTAGAACTTCCATGTGCAAGACTAGTGCACTATAACTAGCCTTTGGCCATGGCAGGAGGAGATCCATCTTATGACCTCCTTAGAGGCTTTTTAAAAAGCGCTTAAGACAGATCTCTTCTGGCGGGCTTCTCTAGCAGAGTATTAAGAAGCAACAGTACCCTGATTAATTAAGATGCTGCTACACCGTTAATAATGAAGGTTATTGACATACTGTGTTTACAAGATTTGTTAAATTTTAGAAGTTTTTAATCGTATTTTTAACTGTATTTTATTATTGTTGGAATCCTGCCTCGATCAGATGGAGAGGCGGGAAATACAAATAAATTTTATTTATTTATTTATTTATTTATTTATTATTAAAGTGCACTGTGTACTCTGCACCACAATTATTTGGGTTTTTCAACTGAATGACAGCAGATAAACAAGCAAATCTGTATCTCTAGCTCTCTTTCCCTGCAAAGGAAGTGTTTATGTCTACTACAAATACATCATTCTTTAAAATACATTAAACTTGACCCCGTAGTACCAAGTGGGTTTCATTCAAACATAAAGCATTTGTCAGAGCTGAAAGCCTATCCCAAAGATTCCCACAATATGCTTAGAGACAAAGATGGTGGTTCATTGCAGTTGTCTGGTTTATCAAAATAATTTGTCTGCTGTTTCTCAAGTGTATTGTGGAACATCCATGAGGTTTCTTTCATTACATAAGCAGTTGCGGCATTAGCAGTGTGGTATAACTTTAGATAATGTAGATTGGAAAGCATTTGATGACAATTTAATGCTTGAAATGTAATGAATAATTCAGCCTGTGGATCCTGAATATCACCCTTCTTGCCATATTATTAAAACTATATGGCAAAGACTGTTGTTATAAGATCGCAGCAGACTACTTGACAAAATAAAAGCTGACATCACAGGCCAACACCTTTTATAATAACATTAGTTTGCCATCTCTTTCAGGAGAACTCATTCAAAGAAACCAGAGTTTTAATGCAATCAGACTATTACTTAATCCCTTGCCTAGCTCTGCAAAGTATGGCGTATTGCTTCAGCACTGGTTGTATTTGTTAGAGGTCCCTCAAACAATATTTGCCTTCCTTTTATATGAAAAATGTTGTGTAATTCCATAAAATTGGCTGTCTGTAGAGAGAACAAGAGCATAATATACCATAATAGGATATAATACTGCAAAGAGATAGAAAAGGAGATAGGGTTTTACATGGAAAAGTTCCTCTTCAGACTCAACCAAAAACCCCATGCTATCTAGGGGATTTTGGGGCTTATAGTCCTAGAAACTACCCTCTCTGAGCTCTGGTTGTCTTGTTTCCATTCCCTCAAGTAGTGTGAGAAAATGTGAGAAAATAAACTCTGTATGCCTAAATGTGATGCCTTCTGATGTCACTACTTTTTGGCACAATATGGATTACACTCACTGACATAAAATTCTTCTGATTCATTTTCTATCTTCACACAAATTTTCAGTGCAATCAGGTGTGCTTCATGGGAGGGATCATTTAACCCATCTTACACACTGAGAGAATTTGGGAAGGGGGCATGATCTCTGACCCAAGCCCCAACAAAACTGACCATGTAAAGATATGTAGAACTCCTCATATGAGGGAAGTTCAATTGGCCAAGGATTCTCCCATCATGTGGAAGAGTTCTACACATGAAAAGTGATGTGTCCATGCTTCATTTTAACACAGTTACCAAATGCATGGTCAATGTGGTAGATAGTTGGTGAACAGTCCCTGCTGTAACACAAAATTGTCATAGTCTCACACATTCTTTCAACATATAAGTAAAGCATGAGTGTTTGTGAACCTAGAGCGAATGTTATATTGAATGTACTTGAGACTAGGGCAAGAAATTTTTCTGCCTGAGGAGAAGGATGTGAAGCCTTTTCTTCACTTTGTTGTACAGAAACTGATGAGATGGGAAGGTGAATCTTATTCCAATACCAACAACGTAACAGGGCCCTCCACTGTACTTCAGGGGACTGAAGCAGCTTAGACAGTGCAGAACAAGTTTGGGGGCTGAGAGGAATATCTAGGAAATATCACTGTAACTATCTGTTTCTGCCACCAGAAGGAGTTGTCTATGATCCAAAACATACTGCAGAAATAATCCAGTTTGAGACTATTTTAATTGATCTGGCTCAATGTGAGGGAATTCTGGGAACTGTAGTTTTGTGAGACATTTAGCCTTCTCTGTCAGACATCTCTACTACCATAACAAACTACATTCCCCAGGATTCCGTAGCAATGAGCTTGAGCAGTTAAAGCAGTCTCAAACTGGATTATTTCTGCGGTGTATTTTGGACCTATATCTACCCGGCAGGGCTGGCCCTGATTTTATTTATTTAAAATGCTTAACTAATTTAGGTATGTTATTGTTATCAATACCACCACCATTGATAGATAGGCATCTTTGTTTTCAATCATTTTGAAGCCTAACTGATGAGATGGGGTGGATTTTAAAATTATATCTGATATGTAGGTTTCTCTTTTTGGTAGAATAGGTAGTGGTGTGTGTGTGTTTGTGTGTGTGTGTGTGTGAATGTTATATTGTTGTTGTTTTTAAGCAAGCAGTTGTGTAATAATCTTTAAGATGCACTAATGGTTTTTAAAAATAAGTAATGGCAATTCAATCATTTCATGTGGATTATTCATATACATATGTATATTTCTTCATAAGTAAACTACTTTGTGTGATTTTCCATTTCTGTTTCTTAAAACTAGCTTTAATCTTAATAATATCATTAATCCCATTGTTTACTATTTCGCCTTTCATTTTCCCATGAATAAACCTTTTTTTTAAAAAAAAAAAAAGTTTAAGCCTTGAGTATTTTCAAATAAGAAAAGGAACTGTTGTATTAATATTCATTCTTTTTAAACAGATTTAAACTTACCGATATAGGATGTAATGAAGATCTTACTGAGATGCAAACCATAGCTTGCTTTGTTGACAGGACGTTTTTCCCTAAGGATACACCTGTAGATTTAACAAATGAAATTATTTAAATATTTTGTATGGCTTTGAGAAAAGAACTAAAAGCAATTTACCATAAGGCCCAGAAATGACTCCCATTAATTATTCCTTATCCTTGATTTGCATAATGTTTTGAATCTATAGAAGGGAACAGAATGTAGAGAATTTTTATATCAGGGTGATGTCTTCCGATAAAATATCTCAAATATGCATAGACACTAAACGTTTTTAAAAATGTAAACATAGATTGAATAAACCCAACCTGTTGAGGGCAGCTGTTGTGCATGTCAATATTAATGCAAGGATAATATCCATCTGGTTTTCATAGAAATTGCCAGATATGCATCTAAAAAAAAGAGAGAGATCTATGCAGCCCTAACAGGGCCACTAAATGAAATACAATGGGATCTAGGTATCTTTTGGGGTTTGTTTCCAGAACCCCCTCTGGATAACAAAATCCATGGATGCTCAAATCCCATTAAATTCAATGGAATAGTAAAATGGCATCCCTTTATAAAATAGCAAGATCAAGGTTTGCTTTTGGATATATATATATATATATATTCAAGCTTTGGATGGTTGAATCCATGGATACAGAGTTGAATCTATGGATACAGAGGGCTGACTGTACAACAGTGTTAATTTAGGCCTGGATTAGAAATGGATGAGAATTTCATTCTGCTCATTTTAGAATTTGCCTCAGTTCACTGACTACTAGATAAATTAAATAGGAGGAATTTGAGATTTTAAAATTTTCATTGTAAAAAAAAATGAAAATAACAGATTTATCCATAATGACAGAGGGGTCTGAGCATCTAGCTCCTACATGTTTAAATTCCCATGTATTCAGCCATTCTGGTGGTTTTGAACTAGGGTTGCAACCTCTTTTTTTCTTCTTTTAATGAATTCTTCTTCCTTAGTTGTCTGACAAATGTAGCACTCTTCATGGTGGAAAGTA
Source organism: Urosaurus nigricauda (assembly GCA_034509955.1). Lineage (NCBI taxonomy): Eukaryota > Metazoa > Chordata > Lepidosauria > Squamata > Phrynosomatidae > Urosaurus > Urosaurus nigricauda. Next base: position 127,514,191 of record JAOEGL010000003.1, read on the forward strand.
TTTTGTTTGGCCTGTTTCTGATAAGAGCATTTTCAAAGTCTGCCCATATCTTTAAAAATTGAATGAAAAGAAATGTGAAACATGGAATGTATAAAAAAGTGAAACAGACTAATTCATCCATCTGCAACTGGTATCATGGTTGTAGGATTGCATCCCATGCTTTTCATCTGCTAGCAGAGCAGAAAACACTCACAAAATGCATTTTCTCTGTGTGTGCCACCCTCCTTGTCACAAATCTGCTCTAGAAAGTTGGAAAACCCTACAGAACATATGTAGGAATGTGTGAGGTGTACTGGTGAACAGAAGAAGAAAATGTCCTGCACACACATACAGATCAACTCATGTGTCACTGGGTAAAGCCCTCAGTGTTTGTGCTTTATTTTTCCTGATTCTTCCAGAAGAATAAAAACCAAACAAAATATATGCCTACCAAAGTGGTATATATATATATTAATATACCAAACAACAACATCAATGGAGTAATGTACAACTGTTATGACAGTATGCAAATATTGAAATCTATTTAGGACCTAAAATTTGCATTACCATATGTTACCCAATGCCTGTTGGCAACTAAGGCAACAAGAAATAATTTCTCAAGTAAATGTTGAAGATAGTGACTTCATTTCCTTTAATCCAATAGGAAAATCCTGTCAGCATGACAGCTTTTTAAAAAATAGCACCATTGTTATTATTACTATTATTATTGATAATGATGATGGTGATGATGACATCAATGATGACAACAGCATCAACAATATCAATTTCTTCCCAGTTTTAGACTCAAGACAGCTTACAATTAAGAGAGATAGGTTAAAAAAAACTATACAAAAGTTAAAATTAAATTAAACTAACCATAATATACAAAAGTTAAAATAAAATGAAACTAACCACAAAATTAAAACCAGTTGAAAAACATAACTATATAAAATAACATATAAACAAAATAAAGGCAATACAACAGTTTCCTTGAATAGTTTGTCAGTTTGTCAGTTAAAGTTCTTGCATAGTTAAAGCTCTTGCACCAGCTGTGCCCTTTCATTGAGACATCTGATACGGCTGCAGTGACACATGCTTTGGGTAAATCCCAATTGGATTACTGTAATGATCTCTACATGGGGCTGCATTTGGAGACTGTTGAGAAATTTCATCTGGTCCAAAGATCTGCAGCTGGTTACAAGGAATACACAATTCCATTGTTGTACTTTCTTCATTGGCTGCCAGTTTTTTTTTTTCCAGGCACAATTCAAAGTGGTGGTTTTGACCTATATGGCTCAGATGAAGGACTTTATATTCCCATATGAACCTGCTCGTGCTATAAGATCTGCAGGTGACTCGCTTCTCTCTATCTCACTGCATTCACAGACATGGTGAGAACACAGGAGAAAGACTTCTCTGTGGCTGCTCCCACACTTTGGAATTCTCTACCTCGAGATGTTAGGATATTGGAAATTGAATTTTTAGAATAAAAATTGGTTTTGTGGTGGTATAGTTTTTATTCTATTTTAAAATAAGATCTTAATTGGTTTAATACAGTTGTTATTTAATACTGTTTTAATATTTATGTGTGTGTGTTTTAAATTACATTTGTTTTATTGTATTCTTTGTCTCTTTGGGGCAATCTAGACCACCCAAAAGGGGCAGTCCGTGACTGCTCCAGGAAGCTGAGGGATGGGGCTGAGGCTGCCGCACCGGCAGCCTTCGCAGCCCCATCGCACCACTTCCAGAGGCCACAAGGAAGCGGCAAACTGCCGATTCCCCGTGGCCTCTAAGCGGGGTGCAGCAGGCGCCCTGGGCACCCTCTGCACCCCGCTTGCAGAGGCGGGCCTGAAGGGAGAAAGGGGCCGCCGCTGCAGCCCCTTTCTCCCTGGGTCTTTGCTGCGGCTGTGTAAAAGCCGCGGCAAAGACTCGTGCCAAAAAAGAGCTCCGTTTGGAGGTCCTTTTTTTGCCGTGGAAAGGGCACGATTTGTGCCCTCCTGCGACGCAAAGTCATCATGGTGTTCACAGCTTGTCTAACAGCTGCACACGCCATGACGCCATCATGGCGAGCCTGTGTTGATGCCGCCATTTAATAATGGTGGTGTTCATAAGTGCTAGGGTTAGGGAGGGTGTGAGAGCTGCGCCCTCCCTAACCCTATTCACACCTTTTTTTGGCCCTAGACGCACCTCTTTTGGCATGTCTAGATCAGGCCTTTGTAAGCTAACTTGAGTCCCCACCAGGGAGAAAGACATAATATAAATAAAGCATCAGTGGATTGGAAAGAGGTCCATTCAGCTTCTCACTTTCTAGGACACAAAGCAGGACCTTTTCCACAGTGGTTTCAAAATTTTGAAACAAGATTCCCAAAGAAATGGACTATTGTTTCCTTAAAGAAAATTTAGAGGTTCTACAAAGGGTTCCCCCCCCCCCCGGATGACTTTGTTGAATGAATTTCTGGTATGGTTTTGAGATGTTTGCCTGTCAGATACTGTACTTTTATAAGGTTTGTTGTTTCTATGACTCCCATTTCATATATTGCTAGACTATTTTTAGAGTTTAGCCATAGAAGACTATGGCCTATAGCATGTGTGAAGATCACCCTAGAGTTGTTGATTTTTTGCAAAATGGTATGGCATCACCTTGGTGAAACAGAAATAGACGTGTATGTATGTTTAAGGAACTGCACAAACAGCTGGAGTTTTCAGCTCCAAAACTAAAAACAGGTAGATTATACGCACATAAATATCCTCTTCATATCATGTTCCATGTTTACACATTGTAAACCCCACATTAACAATATGAGCAAAGAACTGAATATCTCATATATTTGCAGCATCCTTACAATTCATTGCATTACTGGAAGCCAAAACAGGGTCTACAGGATCCAAAACTACTTGAACTACAAGCTTACAATCTCAATATTTTTCCAGTTTCCTTTGCTGGAAACCTATTATGGATGGACAAAGCTATCAGGCTCAAGAGTGGGTCTATAGAGCATATCTGTTTCCTTAACTGTATCTGAAGTCCTTGTTTACTTATTTCATGTTTTAAATGCCTAGTTGTATAGGACTAGGATTGTAGATTGTGTGCTCATATTACATAACCTTGCAACTGTCTGTCTAATCTCTACCACACACACATACACACAGCCCACTGCACATGTATATGCCAGAGTTTGGACCTAGCTTTTTCTAAAGACAAATCAATTGTTCTACCACTGAGACATGTTTTTTCACTATCAAGTGGTAGTGATGCCCAATTGGTCTGGCCAGTTCAGTGCATGAATTAAGGATAATCTTGGAACAGAAATGGGCAAATGGTGACCCTCCAGATGTTGTTGGACTCACTACCATCAGTTCTAGTCAGCATGATCATTGCAACAACTAGAGGAACGCACATTGACCACCCTTACCTTAAAACATGCCCCACCATCTTCTCTAATACACAGGAGGTTCTCCGAAGACTTGTTACCATAGTAGTGTTCCTTGAAGAGTAAAGGAAAAGGAGGATATAAGAAGGATGAGTCACTCATTGATGAGACAGTCAATCTGCAATTTATTCCTCACAAAGGATGTATTGTTTGTCCAAAGATCTGGGTGACGTGTGCATAAGCTGAATGAATCAGATGCTGTTTAGGACAAGATAATGCTTTGTGTTGAGGTGTAACTCCCAAGGGATATCTCCTGCATTCTTGGCACAGGAGTAGGATATTTCTTTTAAATTTAGGAATGGAGATGAAGAAGAATAGCAAGATAAAGCCACAACAGAGATGGAGTAAAATTCAAGATAAGGTCTGCTATAGAGCAGGGTATATTCTTGTCTGGAAGTAGGACCTAAAACAGAAGGATTCATATATCTGAATACTCTTGTTTTAATAATTGCCTCATGCCCAGTCTAGATGTACAGCTAGATGGGAGGAATTTTCTCATGCCTAGTCTAGATGTACAGCTAGATGGGAGGAATGGACTTTTAACTTGTCCATCCCTCCCATTTATGCAGATGTTCCAGCAGACAGTTTGGCCAATAGATTAATTAAACAGTGTTGCTGTGGCTCTCCTTGAGGTTTCCATTTCAAAACAAATGGATTTCACCTAATGGAAGGGTGAGGGAGGCATTCTTTCTCTTCAAAGCCTCCCAGCATGTACAGGAAAGAGCCCCACCCCCCCTTTTTTGTCATTCTTGTTGTTGTAACGACAGTGGATGGTGTTGTGTGATTTATTATGTATGAAGCTTTGCCACTTTTATTAATTTGTATATAATTTCCCCGAGAGCTGTGCATAGAGGCCTGCTTGCTGTTCTTTTAAATTTTTCAGCAGTGCTCACAACCATCTGCTGAACAGAACACAGGATATTCTGTGGCCTCCTTGAGGGAAGGGAAGGAAAGACAGAGAAAGGAAAGATAAATATTCTGTCATGACCACTCCCAACTGAGAGCAGGAAAAAGAAAAGAAACAGCTCTGGATGGAATGAACCTCAGTGGACTGATGTAGAGAAAATGGAATGTGAAGATGAAGGAATAAGGAGCAGAATGTTTGTTTAAAGCCATTTTCAGCTGCTCTGACATTACTTTTCACATTGTGGCCAGGCATTTCATCACAACACACACACACCAGCTGCTATTTTGGGAAGACATTTCGAACTGTTTTAACGTATATTGGAATATCTGTACTACACTATTTCTTTTGTAATTATCCAGCAAAGTTGTTGTTGTTTGTTGTTGTGCTGTTTGTTTACTCTTAACTGAAAGCTATCTCTCCATTTTTGCAACTGCCATAAGAGAAGGGGCTATTTCATCTATAAAGGGGGAAGACTCCTGCAATGTTTTTGACCCCACCTTAACTTGGAGGTTAGGCTTGACAGATCTCAGAGTTTGAAGTCCCAAGAAAGTGTTATGCTTCCTGAGTCTCCAGGTAAAGAGAAAAATGGGCAAATACAACTGAAGAAAAAAGTTTCATTTTTCTGTGTGAGATTATTAAAGCCTAGGCAACCATCTTCAACCATTTCCAGATGAGAGCAGGGTGCTTGAGCTCAGCTTGTTGTTACACCATTGCCACAACAAAAGCTAGGCATAAGATGAGGAAATTGGGTTGAAACCTAATGTATGATTGCCTTTGGGTCCACTAAGCCATCTGGACCAAGGCAAAGTGCCCGTGTCAAAACTTACAAACCTTCTTGGAGAAGGCAGCATATCACCAGGGTAACAAACATTTCCAGGAGGTGGGAATAAACTTTCCACAAGCCCTAACTGTAGCAAATTGCCAGGACAATAATCTCCAAGTGTCATGTATGCTTTAGGTTAGTCCAAAAAGAATGCGAATTTTAACAGGAATGACAATGATGGCTGCAGCCACTTTGTGCATTGGGCCATGTGCTCAGCACCTATATGTATTTGTATGTGTGCGTGAGCGAGAGAAAGCTGAGCTGAGCCAAGCCAAGCCAAGCTAAAAGCAGTTCTGACCCACCTTCTTACCCTTGCCTGTCACTTATCAAGACGGTAGTGCACACACTGGTAACCTCAAAGCTGGACTTCTGCAATGCAACTGTACATTGGCCTCTGTATTAAGTTCAGACACTTCAGTTAATTCAAAACATAGCAGTCAGATAGGCTACTGGTACATCTAAGAGTGATCCTATTACGCCAATATTAAAATTACTCCACTGACTAGCAATCAGTTTCTGGGCAAGGTACAAAATGTTGGTTATCACCTTTAAAGCCCTACATGGTTTTGCTCCAAGCAGTTTTGTTTTGTTACCTACGGGATGTGGTTTTGTTACCTATGGGATCACCTCCTTCTGTATAATCCACCCCATACACTCAGGTCCTCTGGGGGACATTTACTTCAGTCATCCAAGATTAGGCTCGCAACTGTCACCCAAAAGACCTTTTCTTCAGCCATCCCTAGACTGAAAAACAGCCTGTCAAAAAAGATTCAACAGCAGAATATGCTGTCTGAATTTAAAACAGCATTAAAGACCAGTTTTGTCCAGCAAGCCTATCAAGATTATTTTTAAATTATGAATTCTAAATTAACTATGGACTGATTGTTTTAATACGTATTGGCTTATATGTTCTTTTAAACTGATACTATGTGTTTTAACTGATGTTATGTGTTGTATCTTAATCTGTCTCTATTCCCCACCTCAATCCATAGGGAAAGGTGACTAAGAAGTAATAAGAATAACAACAACAGCAGCAGCAGCAGCAGCAGCAGCAATAGCAACAGTCCCTATTCATTCCCCATTTAAAAGTCTTCAGTTTGTTCATCTCAAGAGCTTCAAAGAATTCAGGGGCCTGCTAAGTGACAATAGAGCCATTTTAAAAAGGCAGGCAAGAGAGTAAAAATACAAATGAATAGTTGTAGGTTGATCAGCCATCACTGAGGAAATTTAATAGTGATGTCAAAACCCTATCTGCCAATGGCAGGTGTTTTTAATTTCTCTCCAGGATGTCAGTTTTCAGCTAACACGGATGTATATTTTGATGAAAACCATATCAGCCCAAGGGATTATTCTTTCTTATTTCTTTCTCATTTTTATCACATCTTCTTTCTCTTTTTAAAAAATGACTGACTGAGTAACTGAGGGCAACATGCTGAGTGCTGAAATTGAGGAGAAATCCCCTTTCCCCTCTGGGAATTTATCTGGTGAATATTGCCCAGATGTTCTCTGGCTCATATATTCTCCAAATACCAGGCCACTGTCCTTGATGCTCAGTGATATTTAAACATTTAATAGCTGGGCATGATGAGGAAACACAGATGAGTTGTTTTGTTTTTATTTTTCAAAAGTCATTTTAGTTGAGTTCACAGTTTTCTCGGCAATATGTTTTGACAATGCTATCCAGCTTTATCCTTGTCCATGACTCCTACCATAAGCCTTAAGCACTCTCCTTCTGCCTGCCATTTTTCCAACTGGAAATTATACCTTCTGGTCTTACATTGTAATGGAGAAGCAGTAACCAGGCATGCATCAGAGGAGGAAAAGCAGAAACATTCTTTTGTATTTTGAAGAAATGAAGTTTTTTTTATATAAGAATTGCAAAAATTCTCTGTTGTGAATAAAAAAAATGAAAGGATCATGCTGGTCCAAGCCAAAAATCTAGCTAGTCTAACATTCTGTGCCAAACCAGTTGCCTTTGGGAATCCCAGCAGCAGGATGTGAGTGCAATTTCAATTTTCATCTCATGTTCCCTAGCAAATACTATTCAAAGGTATACTGCTTGTAACACTAGAGATGATTTACAACCCTTCTGACTAGTAGACATTAATGGTCCTAACCATCACAAATTTATCCAATTCTCTTTTAAAGTCATCCAAGTTGGTGCCCATGTAGTTTATCATACTACCTCCATTCTCCCCATGATTACATTATTAAAAGGGAATGCATACATACCAGTTTGGGAGCACTCTGTACTACAAGTCTCTTCAATAGAGTGAACTTAACACTCATGTTCTCTTCCACCCTTATTCCTTAATCCTGACTCCCCTGCCCAATGCCCTACTCAGGATGCTTTTTGTTTCTGTTTTGTTGTTGTTTTTTCAATGCAATTCTAGAGTTATTTCAACGTGGTTAAAAATATATATAAAAGAAAATAAGAAAAAAGTCTGTTCTGGAATAGCTAAGGAGAAAGGTGCAGGGGTGAGGAGGTGACACTGACACCATGTTACTATGCAATCCCAGAACTGCCACAGTATAATTTACTGCACCTGAAGACTAGTGATATACCACCAATACTGAGAGATTATTGATGGAGGTTTCTTCCATCAGCGGCAAAGTGTAGACTAACCCTGCTTATAAGACAAAGCAAAATAAGAGAGAGATGATGCTGCACAATAGTTGTTGCTGTTGCTGTTATATACATATTTTTTTATATCCTGCCTTCCTCTTGGTACAAGGAATCAAGGCGGCTAACAAAATTTAAAACACTCTAAGGGGTGGTACAAACAGCCCTGAAGGGGTGGCCTCCAGCCACCCTTTCTTCAGTTGGATTGATCCAGCCTTCCAAGGTTACAAAACTGAGCTGCAAAAAGTGGCACAGCTATATGGCACCTCTTCAATACTGTGCCATCTGGATGCAGTGCTGGAGGCGCGTCATGATGCCATGTGCCATCTGGAGGAGTGAACGATGACAGGGCACTCTGGGGGGGGGGGGTGGAGTCAGGCATGAGTCTTCAGGAATGGGCCCCAACTCTGCCCCCAGGTCAGCCTTTCAGGCCGATCTGTACAAGGTATAAGTTAAAACAATATGAAACATTAAAAATTCAAAGTTTAAAAAACAATTAAACAATTCAAATGATTAAAACATTATGTTATTAAAATTTTAAATTTAAAACTCTTTAAAACAAAAACAAAACAGCACCCATGTCAATACATGAAAACCTGGCAGCATAAAAATGTTTTATCTGTTGTCAAAAAGAAAGTAAAGATGGAGTCATCCTGGCCTCTCTAGAGAGGGAGCTCCAGAACTTGGGAGCAGCCACTGAGAAGCACCTCTCTCTTGTTCCCACCAAACATATCTGAGAGGGTGGTGGGACAGGGAGAAAGGCTTGTCTGGATGATCTCAACACTCTAGTGGGCTCATACAGTCAGATACGGTCAAACAACCTGAACCCAAACCATATAGGGTTTTATAGGTCAAGACCAGCACTTTGAAATATCACCTTAGTTATCACCATTTTATGCTGGTTTAAATGCTGTGTGTGACAAAATCCCATAATTAAGACTTGTGTCAGTGAATTCCACAGGTTATCTTAGGCTTGGTACAGACTGGCGCTTGGCGCGTGGCGCTTGTCTGGGGCCAAAATTAGGGCTCCCAAGCTGTACTGTGCACCATGGGCGCCATCTTGGTAAGCCACCATTTACACAGGGTGCACCATGATGACATGCCTTGTGTACCACGTTCAAACAGTACCACACCATTTGGCACAGCACCATGCCAGGGTGCTTATGGCACCTCTGTAGCTGCAGAAAAAGGAACCGCATTTTGTGGTTCCTTTTTCTGAGTGCATTGTTGCTGCAATATGCAGTCGCAGTGGCAATGACCTGGGGGAGAAAGAAGCTGCCCCTTTCTCCTTATCTGTACAGCCCCTAAGTCTTGACTGATAAGTGTACATATATACATTCCTTTATAGTGTCTTTGTCAGGTCTTTATTTTTTTCATGCAAAAATTTCCCTATTAAGAATAGTGCACGCTTATCTTAACTCACCATATGCTCCATATACATAATTTAAGTGTGTCATGCCAAAAGTTTCTTCATCACTTCTACACCTAGTTGTGCCCTGCCATTACCTCAGATTCCCAGTGCTGCCTATTATCCAGTTTGTCTGTCTTTTTACCTCACCACTATATCTAATCACTGCCATAGGACAAAAGGTAGTTTTAAAAAATGCCCAGAGAAATGCACCTTGATGTGGAATTACTTGCTGTAGTGAACAGGACGATCAATCAGCTGATCATCACAGAGCAACATGAGACCAGCCAATGAGAAGCTGGCTGGGCAGGGCTATAAAAGGGCCTTGCAGAGAGAGTGAAAGGGGGTTAGTTTGAGTGAGTTTTGAGGAAAAGAGTCACATCAAAGGGAAGGTGTGCTCTTAGGGTTCCTGAGGGAACATTTTAGGTTGATTTGGAGACCAGGAAAGGGTCTGAAGAGTCCAGAGAGGGACTGGATAGGCTTGAGGGAGTCTAGTAGAGAGAGGCTCAGAACAAGCCAGTGGTTTTAAGAAAGACTTTGGCCTTGGTATTGGAGATAAGATTGCCTGAGTGACTGTATTGTTATTAATAGGTTAAGGAACCTTTTGTAACTAAGCAATAAGACAATAGTAACATCTTTGAAAGTAATTTATAATTTATTTTTTATATTTTATAATAAACTTTGTTGGTGTTTTGAAATACTACTTTGCCTCCGTGTGAATCACACCACGCTACCCAATATTAGTGCCATGTGGAAATAGGTTGTAGGTAGACTGTGAGATTCAGAAGGTTCACCTCATAACAAATTTGGTGGCAGCAGTGGGGTGAATAGGCCCAGGGTGCTGTCATCAAGGAAACTTGGTGGTCAACAATAAAGGGTCCTTTACACTTGCATTTTAAAATATCAATAAAACCAGAGTTTCACAATTTCTGAAGAGCAATAAGATAAAGCAAGCTATTGACTGCTAATTTAATGTTCAGAAAATAATGATTGAAGGAAACAAGGTATTGTTACTGCACTTCATTCTATCAGGGGCCCATTCACACTACACAACTATAACACAATGATTCCATTTTAATTACCATGGCTGCATCCTATGGAATCCTGGGGATTGTAGATTAATGAGAAACTAGAGGAGCCCTATGGCTAAGAATTCAAAGTACACTATTATAAACTTCAGATCCCAAGACTGTATAGGAATCTACCACAGTGCAATAACTGTGTAGTGTAAAAGAGCCCCTGGTCTCATCACTAATGTCTCACTATTAATTGGAAATCTTCCTGCTTCCCTCTGTAATGTTGTTAGATCAGAAAATGCACTTATTGGCTGTGGCCTTGTTCTTAACATGTCTGTATTCTCCCTCTGCCTTAGATCTTCATGTTGCACCACTGTATGTTATTCTCGAACATGGTTCCCAAGATTTTATCTTAGGGTGAATTCTATTGACACTTTTACATCCAAGGAATTTACTGCATGAGAAAAGAAAGGCGAAACCTATCAGGAGAGCAGCAGCTTTATCTGCGTCGCTTTGCTTGCCCTTGTAGCACTTCCGTTCTCTTCTGAGGGGAGACAGTCATCAAAGTCTGCCTTTTGCCTAATGGGAAAAATCCGTTCAGCAAAAGGCATGCTTTGATTACCATCTCCTCTCAGGAAGATAACAGAGGTGCCACAAGTTTATGTGGAGTGCCACAGAGAAAGTTTCTACTCTTCTGATCGGTTTTGCCTTTCTTTTTTCATATGGTAAAGTCCTTAATTTTTCAGTTACTGTTTTGCACTCTTCCCACCTTGTACTGTACCTATTATTTCCCAACTTCAATATCTTTGGTTGATTGTGAGTAATATACTAGAATGCAAACCTTCCATAATGGCTGGTGGAGACTATAGATCAGGGGTTAGGAATTGCAAAACCCTCCAGGTGTTGTTGGACTTCAGCTTCCAGCAATCCTCACCAATTGCTATGCTAGCTAGATCTTATGGGAAATGAAGGTCTACACCATCTGGAAGGCCTTTTGATCCTTGTTTTTGCTGTACAGTACGTTTGTAGCTGTTAGAAGGCTGTTGGAAAATCAATTTGAAACAACGTATTTGAAATAGGACATATTCAAGAGACTAGAATTTCTCTTCTAGCTAAGGGTGTTCATCTTAATTGAAGTTCTTCAGTATAGTATAATATGTTCATTCACATTATTAGCCGAAGAAACATGGATTGTAGAGAAGAGTAACCTTATAACCTTTGCATACAATAGGTGATTAACCTGACAACTACTGACAGTTTTAAGGTGTGAATCACAAGCTATTTAGCTTGGATTTGTTGGACTTTTACAGTTTAATCAAATCCCCTTAGCAATTACAACACCTTTTGCAGAATATTATTGTGTGCAACCTTATATAGAAACACTCTTCTACATTTATTTTGCCAACATGGTGTAGTGGTTACAATGGTGGACTAGCAGTTAGGATATCAAAATTTTAGTCTCCGCTGCATCACAAAACTCAGTGGGTGACGCTAGGCTGGTCATTCTTTCTCAGACTGATCTATCTCATAAGCTTGCAGGGATAAATTCAGCTGCAGCTGGTTGCTTGTATGTCACAGGATCTGTTGATTAACTTCAGGTTTTAGGTTATATTTTAAAGGAGTTTTGCAAGGAAGTGCACCGTTTCCTGGCCAGACTATGGACTAAAACTCAAAAGAGATTCCACACTTCACTGACATGGGAATTACCAACCACCACTGGATAAGTTGGGGAGGAGAGAACCATGTACCCCGCCTTGCTCTCAATACAGGAAAAATGGGATATAAACATAACAAAATAAAAGTAATTTGCCCATTATTTCCAAATATCTGTCAGTGCTGTCATAGTAAACATTTTTCCATGATTAGAAAAGTGAGCATGCAATCTGGGGTTATGTGTGCATAGAATCATAGAAATTTAGAGTTGGAAGAGACCACAAGGGCCATCCAGTCCAACCCCTTGCCGTGCAGGAACTCCCAATCAAAGCATACCTGACAGATGGCCATCCAGCCTCTGCTTAAAAACCTCCAAGGAAGGAGACTCCACCACCCTCCGAGGGAGTGTATTCCACTGTCGAACAGCTCTTACTGTCAGGAAGTTCCTCCTAATGTTGAGGTGGAATCTTTTTTCCTGCAGTTTGCATCCGTTGTTCCGAGTCCTGTTCTCTGGAGCAGCAGAAAACAAGCTTGCTCCCTCCTCAATGTGACATCCTTTCAAATATTTAAACAGAGCTATCATATCACCTCTTAACCTTCTCTTCCCCAGGCTAAACATCCCCAGCTCCCTAAGGCGTTCCTCATAGGGCATGGTTTCCAGACCCTTCACCATTTTAGTCGCCCTCCTTTGGACATGCTCCAGTTTCTCCACATCCTTTTTGAATTGTGGTGCCCAGAATTGGACACAGTATTCCAGGTGAGGCCTGACCAAAGCAGAATAGAGTGGCACTATTACTTCCCTTGATCTAGACACTATACTTCTATTGATGCAACCTAAAATTGCATTGGCCTTTTTAGCAGCTGCATCACACTGTTGACTCATGTTCAACTTGTGGTCTACTTGGACACCTAGATCCTTTTCACATGTTGTCTCATTCAGCCAGGTGTCCCCCATCCTATATCTGTGCATTTCATTTTTCCGCCCTACGTGTAGGACCTTACATTTCTCTGTGTTAAATTTCATTTTGTTAGCTTTGGCCCAACTTTCTAGTCTATTCAGGTCATTTTGAATTTTGATCCTGTCCTTTGGGGTATTAGCTACTCCTCCCAATTTGGTGTCATCTGCAAATTTGATAACTAGGCTCTCAATACTGTCATCCAAGTCATTAATAAAGATGTTGAATAGCACTGGGCCCAGGACAGAACCCTGTGGGACCCCACTGGTCACTTCTTTCCAGGATGAAAAGGAACCATTGTTGAGCACCCTTTGGGTTCGGTCAGTCAACCAGTTACAAATCCATGTAACGGTTACCTTGTCTAATCCACATTTTACAAGCTTGTTTGCAAGGATGTCATGGGGAACCTTGTCAAACGCCTTACTGAAGTCCAGATATACTACAGATATATATTAGGGAGCCCTAATATACATGACTGATTAGAGACTTGAACTCATCCCAACCTGCAGAGAAACTGGGACTGTTCAGACATTCCTGTGCACATGCAGTGAACACATGTCTGCAAAACAAGAACACATACTCAGATATCTTCCCTCTGCCAAAAGAAAGTCAAATGTAAAACATATGGTGGCTACTGACTTTTCAGCTGAAGCAACCATTTGGATCATCCCACAGTCTGGGAGGATGTCCTTCTGATGCTCATCTCCATTTATCCATCCAGGCTGCCACTCTGCTTGCTAATTGGCCTGGAAAGAAGGAAGAGCCAAGATACCAGTTGCTGGTGGGAAGGGACTGCTATTCTACTACTTTTGCTTTCGTTTTCCCTTCCCAGGTCGAAGAAGGAGGACCAATCTCCATGCCAAGAAGCAATAGAAGTGTGCAGTGACTACTATGGGCATGGATAGCCTAAAGATTGAGGACACTTTAAGGGTCATTAGACCGTGGGTATTTCCACACTGCAGAATTAAGGCAGTTTGACCCCACTGTAATGGCCATGATTCTGCCCCAAAGAATCCTGGGATTTGTAGTTTGGTGAGGTATTCAGACTTCTCTCTGAAAATTTTGGTGACTCACCAAACTGCAAATCCCAGGATTCTGTAGGACAGAGTCATGCCAATTACACTGCTTTGATTCTGCAGTGCAGATACACCCTGCAACAACCTACATTTGGCCCTTGGTATCTGTGATGGGATCTGTTGCGGATCCCCTCATGGATACCAAAATCCACGGGTGCTCAAGTCCCATTGTCGTGGTGGCCATGCCACCATTGGCGACAATGGGACTTTTCTGCCCCACACACCTGAAGCCTGCCTCACTGCCCTCACCACTGCAGGCGGCAGGGGACAGCCTCCTCTTCCTCCTCCTCTTCTCACCACCACTTTCTCCTCTCCTCTATCCCCCACTACTGCCACTGCCATAAATCAGAAATGACTTGAAGGCACACAACAATAACAACAATGGCTGATCCTAAGTCAGAGAGAAGCCCGGCTACCTTTCAAAGGGGACTCACCCCAAAAGTCAATGGTGATCAGGGGATCACAGCTGCCAAGTATTTTGGGACTGCCAAGATCTTCTCTTGCCCCTGCCACTTTCTCCTCTGTCCTGTGGCATGTCCACATCAAGTTAAACAAGACAATCAAATCCAGATGAGTGTATCAATTGCTCTTTCCTTCCCTGAAGTCACCTGCATTTCCTCTTACAGCTTGAGACAAAGGATCTACTTGAACCCAAAGCAGTAAGCCAATCTCTCTGCTCCCCTTCCTGTTGTTTTCCCAGTCAAATTTCTCTGTCCACCCATCCTGGGGATATCCTCATCTAATCTCTGTTTTTGTCACACAAAAATTAAAGCCATCAACCAGTCTGGAATCCCATTCTTGATTCCTTGAAAAAGACATCCAACATTTGTTACTTGGTGAGATAGCCTGCCACTTAGGGCAATATTTTAGATATAAATATGGTTCCAAAACCTAACCTTTGTACACACGGCTGGCATTCACCCAACACTCTATGTATTTTCTGCATTGCCCTCAGACCTCCCAGTCTGAGCCACTCTAGCTTTACATGGTCTACTCATTGAACCGGTAATTATAACCCCCCTGTAAATCCCTAAAACTCCACTATCACCTTTCCTTATTTCTGTTTCAGTTAGCTTTGTCTGTTTGAAATGCTATGGTGTGTGTGTGATTTCACCCTACATACCTTTATAAATAAAAGCTCTCCTAATTTTCCACAAACTTGGAGTTATCCTCAGTTAGTACTGGTACAAACAGGTGCAATGGTCCAAAAGTTATCCAAGGTTCTTGCAAAAGCTAATTTCCCACACACTTGAAATAATTCTGACATCGAGTCCCTCTCACCTGGTAACACATTCCTATATCATTTTTGTGCTTTCCCATCTTTGTGTTCTTCCACTTAGTGTAAGGAGAAATTCTATTTCAGATTTCAGTAAGACATAGACAGATTTCAGTAGGTGAAGTGGAACCATTTGCAACCAGATTGAAAGGAGAGATTCAGCTTCGTTGAGCAAAAAACCCAGTCTAGCTTGAGATCATTAAATTGCAGAGGGTGCTTACAACTCATCATAATAAACTTACAGCTTAGTTGAACAGCCCAGTGCTTTCAGGAATGGAGCAAAGCAGATGCAAAACAGAGGCTGGAATCCTATTGGGTTACTATGCTGGCATAAGTACACCAGTGTAAGTGGTGGCAGCACGAGGAAAAAGCCTGCAGCCACTGTAGAAGGCAAAGAATTAAGGGGATGATGGTGTAGCAGGGAGATGTGGTCTTCTGCTCTTTGTCACTGCTGTGGGTCCCTGGAAAAAGTGAGCACATAAATAATAAGTTATAGTTAATATGACTCATAGCATGAGTTATAGTTCACCAAAAAGACTATAACCAAAGCTGCCAGATCAGGACTGTCTCAGGTCTTTAGACTGGAGTACCAAAACATGAGACCGAGGGAGGTGATGTCACTGAGCATGATACAGGTGTAAAAGGTATGTTAAATTCAAATATATAAATTCCAAGTATATGGCTGGCATCCTGTTGGTTAGATCCAACTGTTAAATGGTGAGTCAACACACGGGCAAATCCCATTGATTCAATGAGTCAATTGTAGTTTAAACTAAAAACATGATTTAGGCACCACTTTATAATAACACCCTAAGATCTGATCTGCACAGCAGAAATAATACAGTTTGATGCCATTGCAACTGCCATGGCACAATTCTATGGAATCCTGGGGCTTAAACTTTGGTAGCACACCAAATTAAATATTTCACAAAACTACAAATCCCAGAAACCCACAGCATTGAGCCATGGCAGCTAAAGCTGTATCAAACGACATTATTTCTGCAGTGCAGATCAGTGTAGCCAGATCTGACGTCTCAAGGAATGGGCACAGTTGACACACAAGTTTTAACTATGCAAATGCACTTCTGGCCCGTGCTAAACCCTGGGCATCCAGGCTCAGAGTGGGGTCCAAGAAGTGGCAAGATGGGGCCGAGGCTGCTGCACCGGCAACCCCAGAGGCCCCACCTCGCTGCTTCCGGGGGCCGCGGGGAAGCGGCAAACTGCCACTTCCCTGCTGCCTCAAAACAGGATGCAACCCCACTTCCCTCAACGCTGCTGAGGGGAGAAAGGGGCTGCTGCTGTGGCCCCTTTCTCCCCAGGTCTTTTGTTCAGCCGTTTGAAAGCCGCACCAAAGACCCGGTACAAAAAAAGAGCTCCCTCACAGAGCTCTTTTTGGCACCACGGAAAGGGCGTGCTTGGCACCCTCCCATGGAACCATTGTGTCATGGTGTGTGCAGCATATCTAAATGCTGCGTGCACCATGATGCAATGATGGCGCGCCTGTATGGACGCTGCCATTTTAAAATGGCGGCATCCATATGGTTTAGGGTTAGGGAGGGTGTGGACGCTGCACCCTCCCTAACCCTAAACATGCACTAAAGAGCCCTAAAGGCGCTCTTTAGTGCACATCTAGATCGGGCCAACGATACTTCAGGTGTCTCGTGCATCACTCCAAATCTGTCTGGGGACAATGGCAGACAAAATAGCAACCAGCCCTTGACAAGATGATCAAATACATTCAATGTCATCCCAGGCTTGAATGACAAGGGCTTTATCCTTTAAAAGGCCAAGGTCATTTCCACTGAGGTGGCTAACCAAAACATGTGATGGAGGCCCACAGTTCTCCCCATTAATCAGGTTTAGAAATTAGTGAGTGAAGCTTAGGACTCTGAGTTAGCTAGAAGAGTGTGAGAGTGGAATACTTGTTTTAAACATTAAATTTTGTTGTGTTCAGCTTCTGTTAGTAAAGCAGTGTTTTTGTACCATATGCTTTTGGCCTTTGGGAATTTTAGATATATAAAAATTGAGTTCAAACAGATAAGAGAGAGAGTTTGTGTCCAGTGGGGTTAAAGGTTGCATAATATCCCATACAGAAATCTTGAGGGCATATAGTAGGTCTTCACAGTTGGTGGTCACAGCAGAGAGACAAGAGGAGGCCCTTACAATGATGGCAGATGTAAGGATAATAGAAAGTTTTCACTCTTGATAGTAGGTGTGAGATTTGTGGAAGTGTTTACATGTGGTGTTGGCAGAGATTTTGGCAGAACCTTACATCTGGTGGGGTAAGTGTTGGAATAAGGGGCAAAAGCCTCACAGACATGTGCTTTGAAGCTAGACAGTTCAGTGTCAATGCCTAATCTTTCTGCTAAGGCCTGAAAAAGCTGTAGATAATACTGAGCTAGATGGTCCAACACTCTGACTTCTACAAGAAAAGTTCCTCTGTTACTATTCTATGGAGTTTATCACACGAAGGGAATTGGAAGTATAATCCAATGGCAATCTGAATGCAATCATGGGATCACATACATTTTCGGGCAAAGGGAAGTCCTTCCGAATGCAATCATGGGGTTTCATGTGATTGCATGAGAAATTATCACACGCAATTTCGGGCACTGGGAGGCAATTTCGGGCAGTTCTGAATGCAATGCAGTGTCAATACGCAATCACGTAAATTCGCTGAACTGGCTAATTTACTCAATTCCAAACTGGCCTCACTTCCATTTCTTTCGAAATTGAGAGAAATTCCTCCCATGAGATAAATTCCTATGTTCCAATACTGGATTGAAAATTAAATCCATAAAACGTCTTTGTAAAGTTTTGTAAAGATCTTCCAGCTGGTTAATTTACATGTCACTTCATTTCTTATCATGAGTGTCAGATATTTCTTGGCTTACTATTATGGCTGATCAGAGGATGTTTCAAAGAATCAGACTTTGCCCATCCTTTGCTATTTTGTACATCATCTACATAATTGTAGATCTTATGCTTGGTCACTCCTCCTGCTGAATTCATGATAATCAGTTACAAATTACAATTTTATTTTGTCCCCTTATTTAATCTGCCTGATATACTACAGGATTATTGGTCAAATTCTTACAGCAGCATGTCCTTGTATTATTATTATTATTATTATTATTATTATTATTATTCCACTGGAATCAAATGAACTGTAAATTACCTGGAAACACTTTAACCCAACCAGGACATGATGGTTGCTAAGATACTTAGGGTCCAAGGGTGATATTGTAAAAGTCAGTTGTTTGAAAAGAAAAGAAAGCATTATCACTATTGGGGCTGGGAGTGGAAATTGCCATTATAACACATTCTCAAGACTGTTTCAGTCGTGAATTGCTTTTTTATATCAGTGAAGTTTGGAAAGGAGCCCCACTATTTCCTTCCTTCCTTCCTTCCTTCCTTCCTTTCTTCCTTTGCTCTTCATTTCCTTCTTGATTTATCATACACTGACCTTGAACTAACTTTCATTTCATCCTGCATGCTTCCAGTATGTTAAATTGCACTACAGCAAATGTGAGATGTCATGAGACTTGTGTGCCCTTATCATTCTTAGTCAGAAGCAGTTATACAATAAAGCAAGAGTTTACAGGGCTTGAAAAACTGGGATTTTTATTCTTATTATTAACAAGCATGATCACATTATTGGGTATCTTGCTTGAGCTAGACTGCATCATCTGAAATGAGGTACAATTTTTTCACAATAGCTGGGGAAGGGGAGGGTATATTGTTTTCTGTTGCTGGGCAAAAAAATTCTCTATTGTTCCAGAGGTTAGGAGCTGTACAAATAAATTCAAATGATGAGAGATTGCAAATAACATGTTGGAGATGACTATCATAAAGGTTAGTAGAGTATCCTTTGCTGGAGATTTTTAAAGCAAAGGTTGAATGGCCATCTGTCAGGAGGGCTTTAGCTGTGGAATTCAAGCATTGGCAGGAAGTTAAACTAGATGACTCTCCAACTCTATAGTTATAAGATACTATTATTACAATTTGGGCTGTTTTGTTCTGAAATGGACAATTAAGGCCCATTTGTGACCACCAGAGGGAGAGTCAGGGTGTCAGGCAACAGGAATGGGGGCAAGACTGATTGACAAAGTGGAGAGGACAACAAATCATGGAAAACAGAGGGCAATGGGAGAAAGAAACAAGGAGTAAGGAAGGAGGCATGATGAGGCAATTGAAGAGAAACAGAAAGCCACAAGGAAGGGAAGGGTTAATGCTCAGGGAAAAGCAGATGAGGAAGGAGTGTGTGTGTGTGTGGGGGGGGAGAAGGATAGAAAAGGTGGATGAGGAGAGGGAAGGGGCTGGAGATGGAGAATACAGAGAAGAATGGACTGATGGTCTACAAAGAGGAAAAGGACTTTTGAGGAACTCTAGCCTGACAAGGAGCCATGTAAGAGACACCAGGAGGGAAGAGTCCTTAGAAGAAAGACCCTGAGGTTTAGGGGTGGAAAACCCTGTGCAGGAAGCCCTTATCCATTTAGTGGAAGATTAAGGAGAGTGGTAGGACACACTCTTTGATCATGTTGATGGTCTAGAGGGTCCTGAATACCAGTGGTGGAGATGGCAGATAGAGAGATGGTGGAAAAATACATAAGACCAACCCAGGCAAGTGAATTGAACCTCTGAGCCAAATAGTGAGAAACCTGTAAAAAGATAACAAGGCTAAAACACTATATGAGCTAGTTCTATCTTAAGTTTGTTCTGGACATCTGTTGGTGTCAAAAAAAGTTCTGTTTCCAGTTTTGAGCATTCCCTGTGAATCAGCATTTATTCATGTTGAGTGTATAAAGGATCAAGCAAATATGTCAAACCCCATGGATGAGGGTGGGACCCCCAAGGGCATGGCCACACCATTAGCTTTAGAAAAGGCCTGCTTCTGATAATGTAAAGATGAAAACTGTTTTAGTTGGTTGGTTGCTGTGGATCAAGACAGTTGCCTACATTTCTGAACATTCTTTAGGAGCATGGCTGTGGATCTGCTTACATTGACTATCTAGATGTCAAAATGTATCACTACACTATTGCTTGTTAGTCTGTTAGTGTCAATGGGACATACTCTTAGATAAGGGTATGTAGGATTATATTAAGCAATGTATCTCTGCATATCTCATTTATATGTCTCTCTGTGTTACTGTATTCTGGAAAGGCTTAGAATAACTGCCAACCTACCTCTTGATGGTAGCTTTCAGGAAACATATTTGTTCATCCTCATCCTCTCTACCTATTTCATATCTATCACATTCTCCTCTGGAGCTCACAGAGCTAATTGATGCTGACTTTATTCCAGAGCCCAGCGACCATGAGGAGACCATTTTGTTCCAGTTTCTGTAGTAACATATATTAATCTATTTAGCATATGTATATTCTGATTTTTTAACAATCATTACTCAAAACCTGTTTTTGTAAAGTCATTTAGCATCTTGGGCTTGACATGTAGATTTTCTTCCATCCCTGAAGAAAGAAGAAGAGTTCCTTAACTTATACATAATTATATACAAAGGTTCTGGCTGTTTTACAAAGAAATATTTGCTGAAAGCCCCTTGCTCACCCACCCACTCAAAGATTAAGTTTGACATGTCTGATCCTGCCACACAGTTCTTCCCTCAGAGAGATAAGATAATGGTAATTTGAATCCTCTTTGGTGGAAGGTTATGATGGAGTTGTCCACTCTTGTCAATTTCCACTGTCTTTACTTCAGGAATGAGCAATCCCAGCCACTCCCAATCAAATCCAGATTCTAGTTAAATATATTGCTGGCAATTCTAGGTGTGCTGCAAGGCTATTTTTCAGTGGAAGGAGCTGTCAAAACACCTCTGAGTATTCCTTGTCTAAGAAAACCCAATGAAATCCACAGGGTCATCATAAGTCAACATGAAGGCACATATACTCACACAATATGTAAAACAGTCTACTACCTAGCCATCTTGAAAACTGTAGTGTTGCTTCTCATTCCAAAGTGTAACAGAATTGCTCGGGGCTGGTCATTATCTTTATTGAAATGAGGGAATAATTTTGTTTGGAGCTTGTGAGTCATTGTATTGTTAATGCAATATACAAGTCACATCTTCCACTTGCTGACCTCAGTATGATAGCATGTAGTACTAGAGAGCCTTGAATAAATAGCACAGAGGGCTAGTTATATGCCAAGTTGGTGACCATATTTGTTTATGTGGATGACACATCTTAATTAGCTTATCTGTCTTTTGGAGGCATATTCAGGAACACTCATTCAGTTGAACCTTACTTTGCAACCTGCTCTGTCCTGCTGCATATTTGGGTAAAATTTGCATAAACAATACAACTATAATTATCCATGTTTCCCACCAGATTAGAGGAGAAAATTACTAATTAATCTTATTTACATGAGGATGAGGTTAATTACCCGGGCATACAAATGCTTGTTATTGTGCTATATTGTAATGTGTCATTCCTATGGTGATAGTGCAAAGTATGGATTTAGCAAGACTTCAGTGAAGTGAACATCAGAGTTTGCAGCTGCTCAGCTACACCGATATCTCCATGTGGATTTCCCTTGAAAGAGTAGCAGCAGCAACAACAACAATCCACCTAGGGCTGTGTGTGATGGTACAAAGTGAATGGATTGTGAGATCAGAGACAGCTGGGGAAATTCTGGAGAAGAACCTGACCTCTGCTATAGGTATTTGTCAATTTCTCCAGTGTAAGTGGAAAGATATATCTTTCTCATAAGGGATAAAATGTAACACTGCACTTAAGAACAAAACGGTGAATAGGCCAAGCTTTCTCTAGTGTGAAGGGTATCATATGTTTCTGTATGCTAACCAGGTCTTCAAAAATTAACTGTTTTCACAAAATTTCCCTCCCATCCACCCCCTGTAATGTCTGGGGATGTGGAGTTCAGTACAAAAAAAAAAAAAAGAACTTTTCCAACTTCTAACAGAGACCCTTGATGCCCACGGAGTAGAAAGCTTTCTCTCCATGCATCCATGTTTTCATATGCTCACAACAGTAGCTTTACTCACAAGGTGTTAGCAGAAATTGTTGACTTTATGGTCCCCATAAAGTCTTTCTTCATGGAACAGATCCTTGGAAGGAGTAAGGCTGTAAGTGCAGTAAGTGAAATAGCTCTGAAAAATAGTATAGGAAAATGGGCAAAGTTGGGGGTTGGGTTCCTTTGGAATTCCTTCTAGATTTCCTGGCAGAAAAGCATACCAGCTTCAGCGCTTGTTTCCTCCAACCACCCCATGCTTCTCCCTGTTAGAGATGAGAATATTTATGTCATGGATTCATCCTTCCTTTCTTTCTTTGGATTACACTTCCCAACTTCTTGGCAAATAACTGGTGCTTTGGTGTGGGAACATATGTGCAAGTACAGTGGTCCCCCGGATTACGAATCCCCCGGGGTACGAAAACCCCGGGGAACGAAAGAGCCGTGGCCGCAAAAACGGCCCCGGGATCCGAATAAAACCCCAGGATCCGAAAAGGAAAAACTGTGCAGCCCCTTTTAATTTGCCGCGCGGTCCGTCAAAGAAAGGGGTCCCCCCGGGAAACGAAAATTTCTGGGTTACGAAAAGTAATCCGGAACGGATTACTTTCGTAACCCGGGGGACCACTGTATACAATTCCTATCAGTTTGAGAAACAAATGTACCTTAGAGTAGCTGTAATAGCTACAGTCACCCCTTCACATTTGCAGGGGTTAGATGCAGAGGACCTCCATGAAAGTGGGAAAAACTATGAATATGTTAGCCCCCAATAACATGGATGATAAAGAGTCCTCTCCCACCAAGATCACCACCCATAACTCTTTGCAGCTTTATAACATATAGCCTCCCCACCATTTCCAAACTGCTTCCACTTTCAATCTGATGTCTGCAGTCATCAGATAATGTGCTGGCAAATGCAATGTGCTGGCAGATGATCCACCTTCTCTCTTTCCCTTTCTCCTCCTCTTCTTCCCCTCTCACATCCAATCAAAACTACACCATATATTCTCCAAACTTTTTATCCTCTTCATTTAAGTCCTTCTACTTTGAATCCAAAGTTTGCAGCCACCAACACAAAGGGAAGGTACAGTGTTGTTTTTGTTTGGCCTGGAGGGGGGGAGTAGGGGGAACAGAGAGAGAATGTACAATGCTCTTTTTGACCAGTTGGGAGAGAGGGTGAGGAGGAGGAGGTGAAGAAGCCGACCTTGTTAAGCAGCAACTACAAAGTTGAAAATAGTCAAAATGTGAATCAGCAACCTGCGAATGTGGAGGGCCCACTGTATAAAAGATAATTAAAAATCTACTCTGGTAACAAGGAAACTTCACATCATCAGGTGGAACCTCACCAACTGTCTGCACAGGTTCTTTTTCCTGTGACATGTCAAACAAGCAAGATGTAGATCTGTGATTCAAATAACTCACCTTTCTTTCTGCACAAGACTTTTTACCACCTCTGCCTGATGAAGAAGCCAGTGTGTTTCAAAATCTAGCATGATAACTTTTGTGCCTGGCCTAATAAAGGGATCACCACAATGTATATTTTGGATTTTCAGTTGCAATCAGAATTATGAACTTGCCCAGTACTTTAGGATTGTGGAATGAATGAGCATCTGTTACATGTTCTTAGCCTTCAGAATCACCGAAAGCAAAAGAACATGAAAACTTGAAATGCGAATTGCACCCAAAGGATTTCTCCGTCTAGTATCAGCAGTAACAATGGGGAACATTTACTCTTTACTGACACAAATATGAAAAGTACACAAAAAGGAAGACTACAGAAATAATTTACAACTTTAATGTAAAGCTTGAACAGAACTCTCTCATGGGAGTGCACAAAGGGAAAATAACAACCTGTTTAACTGTAACGAGTTATTAAACCAAGCATTAATTTTTTTGCCCTACATTTTCCAGTAAACTGGAATTTCTCTTTCATGCCTCTTTAATGTTTCAACAGACTCTTGTGTCTTAATCCTCTGAATCAGCACAAAGGTAACTGAGGGGCTTTACAGACAGCCCCTAAGGGACAATGAGATGTCACTCCTTTCCTTGCCAGATCAGGGGACACAGCAACCTCACGCCACATCCCCAACCCAGCAGGTCCATGGCACAAAAAGAAGCTGCAAAAAGCAACATTCGTTTTGCTCTGTGGAAAGGGTGCCATAGCTGCTGGTGTCATGGCTTTTCTGTGCAACTTTGTCACAGTGTGTGTACATGCTGTGCCAAGGGAGCACCATGATGCCTCCCAATGTGCGGCAACACTCTGGCATGGGGCCAGAGTTGGGACACATGACTTGTGGTCATCATGCCCCCACTCTGGCCTGATGCCGGCATTCATCGCTGGTCTGTTTAGGAACTGAATGCTTTTGGTGAAGTGCCAGGACAGTTGTGCCCGCAGAAGAGATGAACATAACAGCTTTCAGTGATGTGAGCAGATCCAAAAACTGGGGCCTGGTTCTGCTTCACTAATGCCTTTGGAATAAGTGGGTGATATGCTTTTAGCACTAGCAATTTCCCATCTAGCATTTGTACTTGTAACCATGCAGCAGTGGTGGTTATTATGTCAGTGAGGTAGTGAACCCAGTCTTAGTTATTCTGAAACAGTTATCCAAACCAATGAATCCTATCACCAAAATTGATTCAGGATCTAAAGATAGACCCTTTAACATTCAGATTTAAAATTATCATGAATTCACCACCCCACATTGGAGTGGTAAGCCCTCATGGTCATGAAACATTTAGCCCTTTACAAAATACATCCTATGTCATACCCTGCATGGTCACCACCAACCATACAACAGGCCTTCATGGCATGGAGTTGGACGTCTTCCAACTATATGATTCTATGATTCTATGAATAGCAACAACATGCTGACTTTCAAAGTTATTCATTTCATCAGTAATGCTTTTATGTTCTGTCTGCTACTCTGCTCCAAAGACCAAAGAGCAAGCTCTCTATGACTGTTCAGAGCAACAGCATCTTGTTATGGCCTATTTGCATGCATGAAGCTCCACTTACAGTTCCTTGTTGACTTACATAGTTAACTATCCATTTAGGACACACAGTCTTCCGAAAATGGTAGCTCAATGGGAGATTTGGACGTGGTGAAGATGTAGATAAAGAACTAATGAAGCCCCAGAATAAAACACTAATTAAATGTTCCCCTTGAATTGGATCTACTTCACTTCTATATCACCCATTAGAGCAAATTGTCTGGAACAATGTTTCAGTAACCTCCCAGAGTTTGATACTTGGCTGTAACTGTATTGCAGTGCCTGGATGACATGAAACAACAGTCAGCAAAATCAACAAAAACTTTACACCTCTAAGATCAGAGCTCTCCACCTCTAAGATCAGAGCTATTTTTAAATATAGAAATACTAAAGGGTCACCAAAACAAGCTCTAAAATTGTAAAGGAATACGTGCAACTTGTGGTTTCAAGACTACAGCATCTATCATCCTTGCCCAGATAACCATGGTATGCTGAAGGGGCACAGACTGTTTACACCTGATGTAAAAGGAACTCTTTTCTCTGCAGTACTCAAGCCCTCAGTGCTGCTGTGTTTATGAGAGTACATCTGCACAGTAGCAATAATCAAGTTTGACACTACTTCGACTGTCGTGGCTCTATGCTATGAAATTCTGGGAACTGTAATTTCTGGTGGCACCAGAGCTCTCTGATAGAGAAGGCTAAATGTTTCACAAAACTACCATTCCCAGAATTATCTAGCATTGAGTTATGCCAGTTAAAGTGCTGGATTATTTCTGCAGTCCACATGCAGCCACAGGTTTTGATTGAAAATGCATATACAGTATATATATTTTTTTAACCTTGGCTTTCCTTCAGTCATGATCAGTGTAATATTGTCTGATACATAATATTATTGTGTTTTCACTGGATGGTTTTGTGGTGCAGTTGTAAACAATTTGAGGATTTGAGCAAATGAGAAGTGATGTAGAAATATTTATAATAAAAGTAATTGTTATTTTCATTGAGCAGGTGCAGCCTGTAAACAATGGGAAAGGAATTCATTTCAAGGCAGATGGCAACGTCTGAGTCCTGCAACTTCTTTTTTTAAGGAATTAAGTCCTGCCCTGCCTCCATTGAGAGTATCTTGAGACCACCACACAGTTTCTTTTTAATGAAAATAATAAATACTTTTAAAGAAGAGAGATTATTTGTGTTATTTGCATACCACGTCTTACACTTGTATTATGTTCCTTGACACCCATCCCCCATTTTCCCTGGGAAGCACCCTTATTCAAATGTCATACAAAACTCTAAACTGCTTAATGAAGCCTGTAATTTACATTGAAACAGCCTATGTACACAATTTCAGCCAATTTAATTGGGAATTAGAAAAGGAGGAAGGAACATTAAGAGGTCACATTTGTAACCATGACAGTTTCATAAAAACAGTGTTGTTAAATATTATGTGGATGTGTTTTTGGTATCCATTCTTTTTCTCTCAGAGGAGGTTTTCTGAGGGGGGGGGGGGAACCCAGCAGCAGAATAGTTGTTTTCTAGAAATATTTCAGTGTTCTTTCTAATCTACAAAAAGCATGGCCATAGGTTTTGAGAATATGTTTATCAAAAACTCTAAGTCAGGCATCAAGACTGGAGATAGTGCCTCCTTATTATGATTCTAGCTTGCCTGAACCATGTTTCTGACAATGGTGGTTTGTGAGTGTCATTTAGTAATAAAATCTTTTACTACTTCCTTGAATTCAAAGATATAGCCATGTTAGTCTGTAGAATCAGAATGTAGAGAGATCTTGTAGTATCTTTGAGACTAACTGAATAAAAGAAGTTGGCAGTATGAGCTTTTATAGACTTCAATCTACTTTCTCAGATGCATTTAGATGCATTTGCTTCATTGAATGTGTACATGAATACATTGCATAGACTTCTTCCTTCATGAAAAGCACATATGTTTCTGGATATTGTAGATTCCTTTTT
Organism: Urosaurus nigricauda; assembly: GCA_034509955.1. Taxonomy (NCBI): domain Eukaryota; kingdom Metazoa; phylum Chordata; class Lepidosauria; order Squamata; family Phrynosomatidae; genus Urosaurus; species Urosaurus nigricauda. The sequence goes on from JAOEGL010000003.1 coordinate 127,541,280, forward strand.
CATTGAATGGTATTTTTTCTGCCACTCCCCCCCACCAACAAAAAAACAACCCCCCCCCAAAAAAAACAATAGTTTTGAAAAATGTGTCTATTTGTGTAAAATTGTTTTTTTGATGCAACAAACCAAATTTTTTGCCCAAAAAAGGTGTTTCTAGAACGTATTTTTGTAAAAACAAACAAACAAACAACAACACATATTCACACAATATTTGTTTTGTGCAAAAAGCATTGTTTGCAGAAACACACACATTTCAATGCAAAAACCATGTGTATCTATTTGTTTGCACAGAAACTGTGTGTCTGTGTAAAATAATTTGATAAAACACATTGCGATGTGCAGATACCAGGTGAAAACTGCACAGAATTCTCACTTCTGTGTTATTGTTTCCATCTGGGGTTCTCATGTACTGAGAAATCAATTTTTCAGCTGGGAAATTAATAATGGGGATCCTTTCCTCATCGCTACTCTAATGTCACGGGCCAATGGATCCATTCTGGACTTCAACCAAAAATGTAAATAAGCCATTCAAGGTGATCAACCATATCCTCAAAACAGGTTCGACATATTTGTTAGTTCTTTTAATGACTGGAAAAAACATTGAGTGGTTCTCCACCCCATTGACATGAAAGCCATTAACCACCATGTCTTCCAATGGACATAGACTATGAGTCTTCCAGTTGGAGGTAAACTAATAATGGCTGCATGGCCACCATATTTATATGGACCATAAATGAACAACTTGCTGGAGGACTGCATTCAAAATCCTAGGACCCATATTCTCATCCAGTTCCACAGTTGCTGCCCAAATTCAGCAGTAAATATAACAGATCTAGGTTGCAGAGTAGTGTCAGAGCACTTCCAAAAGGCGAGGAAAAGCATGCCACAGTTTCTGTACTTTGGATGACAGTGACAGCCACTATCAACTCTGCTGTAGCTGAAGGGGTCACAAGAAAGAGATGAAAGGGAATCATAAGGGAATCATTCTATGGAGAATGGCCATCCCATCTCCTCCATGCTGGAGGCTGTGGAGCTGGGATGGGCTTTTTGCTGCCCTTCTCCTGGTGGACACCAGGATGGTTAAATCAAGCCATGGCTGGGCTGCCAGGGCATGAGACTTCTGGGAGGGAGGGTGGTAAAGGGCATGCTTTGCCTGTCATCCCTAGGTGTCTCATTCTTTGATCCACTGCCAACCCACCCACCCGCTGCTGTTATAGTGTGAAGTATTACTTGGTGGCCTAGGAGCCAGGTAGGATTTTTTTTCCATTTTCCAAGGTTTTTTTTTCTTTCCACCTAACCCCTACTGTTTCCAGTGGCATATGGAAAATTGGCTGGGGTGTTGCTGCAATAATACATAATTTGGCTTAAAATTGTTGATTCTAATTAGAATTATTTAATTTTATATTTTGCATGAATTTTGGATTTGATCTTGGCAAGCACATTGGACACCCTACTGGTGTTAGGAAAATTTCTGGAAACACCTCTACAGGCCTTACAAGTTGGGGGTGGAGGTGTGGCAGAAAGAAATGGACCTTGGGTCTGGCTTGAAAGAATACTATATAATCATTGCACATTAGGAAGGGGGACTTCTTGCTGGACATCCTTATGTGGGATGCCCAACGAACAACCCAACTTATGGACTGTCATTGAGGGCCCAGGTATTATCATCCTTTATAAGCTGCAGAGGTAGTCTGTGGTAAGACACTGGATGCAGCTTCTACCAAACTTGGTTTGGTTAAGATATTAGTTGCAGTTCCGTTAAGAATTTAATAAATAGTTCAATAAATGGCCCTGTTTTTAGCCCATACATCTTGTATCTGGTCTCTTTATTCCAGGGCTAGGGTAGCAAATGCTATTGTTTGAATAGAAAATGCCATTTTTTTAAAAAAAAAATCATTTTGTTTGTAGAAAAATAACACACGTCTGTTTATGTGTGTGCAATTTTGTACAGGGTAAGTTCTAAACTGTGAAGACTTTTGCCTGTCTAGGATTTTTATTTTCAGAGTTTCTCAACATTCAGACAAACAACAACAACAACAACTTCTTCTTTTTCCTATCCCGGTCATAACTATTAGCATGCTGTATATGGTTATTCACTCAATAACCACTCTTAATGAACTACAAAGAGGTCAGTTTATATGGTGAAACAGATTTGACCCCTCGGGAATTTCTCTCAGAAATGAAGTGCCCCCAAAATGCAGAAGATGGCCATCATTGATTTACCCTTTATGTGTAGGGAAAATGTTGACACATCTTTACAGATCTGCAGTATGACCTTTTGCCAATCAAGCCTTTAAATCATCACAAGTGCTACATTTTTTTTCCAGTAGCCCTTTTCATTATGCAAGTAGGTCAGTAATAACCTCAACATTTCTGTGGTGTTGTGTGAATGTTAAATGGAATTCCATTTTAAGATATGCAATTCCATTTGAAGATATGCAATTTGCTGAAGGGGTTTAGTGGGAAATTATTAAATTAGACTTCTGCACTGTGTTTGTTCTGTGTACTTTTCTGTCTCCCAATCCATTAGTGAAATTGACTTAAATGGTCAGCATGGTAAATGGTCTGAATGAGCTAGCTGATATTAAAATTCTGCTAATTAAACTAATTTCTAAATTCACCTACTTGCTTTTACCAAGGTCACTTAACCAAACGGCACTGTAATATATATATATATATATATATATATATATCCCTTTTATTAAATAGGCTCAGAAGGATTAGCAAGGAAAAAGATTGCTCTTCAACACTTCATTTTTAAATCCTTCTAGTCTATTTGACTGAGTCCCTGGCATAAATTTTATTTCCATTTTTTTTTTTTAAAAAAAGGCATTGACTTTGGCAAGGGCTACACATTTTCCTAAGTTGTTGCCTTGATAGGCTGACCATATTTCTTTGAGACAAAAATGGAACATTGGGATGGCAAAAATGGGATGGAGTTGTTCCACATTCATGAAAAAGTAAGACGATAATAAAGGTTTTCATTACACGAACGTATTGAGCTAACAATTCTTCATCAGTGACAGAACTCTTACAGAAATTTAGGCAAATGTAGAGGGGGACTGTATTTCCCCACAATCATACCATGAATATTTCTCCAGTGAAGTAACTATCTCCCTAAAAAGATGGGAAATCCCAGAGAGGATGCCTGTTGGTAAGGTGAGAAGAGAAAGGATAAAATGAAGGAAGAAAAGGCAAAATGAACTGCAGCGACAGTAAGGTGTGTTAGGTAAAATAAATATATAAATACATAAATATCAACAGCAACATTAATAATATCTTCAGGAAAGGTAAATTATAGTAATGCTTGTCAGTCAGGTAACATAAAGAAAATGTGAATGACAAGGCAGTGGGGAGGACAAGGGAAAATAAAAACAGTACACTTATCCCTCCATATTTGCTAAGGTTAGGAGCACAAGACCCCCGTGAATATGGAAAAACCACAAATAACAAAAACACCATGTGTTTACCTGAGAGGACACCTCTCTAGGAATCTCTGGTTCCTCCAGTGCAACTCTGGTAAACATCCGACAGACGCTGATCATAGAACTGTACTGGAATGGCTATACATGCCTAGAGGAGTGTTCTCTCTAGGAATCTCTAGGTCTTTCAGCACGACTTTTAGTTAAAGTTGACCATAGAGTTGCACTGGAGGACCTAGATATTCCTAGAGAGAACATAGTCATCCAATCCATGAATAATCAAATCTGCAAATTTGTAACCATGCAGGGATGAGTGTAATAGTAATAACAATGAGACATGAAGTAGAACAAAATTATTAATAAAAATGCGTGCAAATGCAATAACATAAAGGAAAGGAGAACTGGCAAGAGAGTGGAGGGGATGCCCAGGCAAAATAATAAAACAATAATTCCCCCAAGTGAGGTGGAATAATGATAAGAAATTAAGAATCATGGTGCTATATGTGTGTGTGTGTGTGTGGGAGGGGGGATAAAGAAAAGCTAGAGTGTGGAAGGGCATTGGAGAATGCCAAGCAAGTAGTAGTAGTAGTAGTAATAATAATAATAATAATAATAATAATAATTTATTTATATATACCACCTTTCCAAAAAAGATCAAAGCGGTTTACAAAAGTGGATAAACAAATACACAAAATACATAAATGATTTACATAAGCAAATAAATTAAATATCTAAATAATATTTAGATGGCATGGAGGGAGGGCTCTCTTTCTTCAGGCAAGCCCTGATGGAGCTGGGCCTGCCTCTTCGCTCCCTCCCAGGCCGGAGGATGGCAGTTGGCATGGAGGGAGGGTTCCTTCCTTCAGGCAAGCCCTGATGGAGCTGGGCCTGCCTCTTCTCTCCCTCCCAAGCCGGAAGATGGCAATGAAGTCAATCCATCTGCGTTGCAGACTTCTTTTTTCCTGCTCTCTTCAACTTTACTAACATTAATTGTACAGAACCACAACTTTCTGGTAGGATCACAAAGAGCCAACAGAAGCAGATCTTCAGGTAAGGGCAAATAAGACAAAGGTGAATGAAAGGGCAGTGCACACTCCCACACAAATTAATAAAATAATAATGCAGCAAGTGAGCTAAAATAAAGATGAGCTTTGGAAGGAAGGAAGACTTTGCCAGCCATAAAATAAATTAAAGCTAGGGAGGCATCCCCACCCACCGCGTTCACAGGTCAAACTCAAATCTACACTAAGAGGTAGGAAGGGGACAAAATCACCTTCCTCCTCCAGTCCTTACCCCCTTTTCCCAGCCTCTGACCCACATAGGACTGAGAGATGGTGGTGGGAAAACAAAATACTGGCCAGGGAAGCAAGACAATGGTCATGAGGTGGGGGAAAACAGCACTGGGCAAGCAGCTGCCAGTGATGCTGGCCCAGTCATGGAAGGAAAAGAATCCATGAATATGCTGGTTGCCACCACCTTGCTGTCACACCTAACCAAACATGAAAGGAGTCGGTGGAGGCAGTGGCAGCACCCCCTTGCCGGCAAAGCCCTACCCTCTCACTGCCCCAGAAGAAAACACAGGGCAGGGCAGTGAGAAGGAAGGCAAAGTTGCAGCCACTTATACTGACAAGGGGATGCTGCCTTCACAGATGCCCCCCCCCCCCAATTAACACCTTTCACGTTTGACCATCCAGGAAAGCAAGGTGGCAGCGGCCTGCACGTTCATTGACATTTTTCATTCTGGGGAAGGAGGAGTGTGTGGTTAACATTGATGCTGCCACCACCACCCCACTTTTCTGCCAGCCTGCAACCCACCCAAACACAGAAGGAACTGATTGGGTGGGTTGGTGGGTTAATGGGTGGGCAACGTGCCCCTGCCAGGAAACTTGACCTGGCTGGGGTTTATTAAAAATGGAACAAAATGGATATGTGTGTTAAAACAATGGGATAGTCAGAATTTTTTTTTTTAAACTGTCCTGTCTAAAATGGTACGTATGGTCACCCTATACTTTATAGATCAGGAGCACTTATATTATTAGTGTCCAATGTTCATGTTAGGGATGCAGCGGCTCAAGTGGTTAAGATGCTGTCTTTGTTGATTGCAAGATCGGCAGGTTGGCAGTTTGAGGCCCGGGTGCTGCATGATGGGGTAAGCTCCCATCACTATTCCCAGCTTCTGCAAACCTAGTAGTTCGGAAGCATGCAAAGTCAAGTAGATAAGGTACCACTCCGGCATGAAGGTAATTAGCTTTGCTAATTTTACTGATACTTAAATTACTATGTATTTTTGTTGCTATAATTGTTATGTATTTTGCTAGCTATTGTTATTGTTAATTGCTATCTGATTTTATTGCTATTGCTTAATACATTGCCATTTGTTTTTTAATTCATGTATATTGTTATTGTGTGTATAATCCCCTCTGTTATAACCCGCCCCGATTGCTTGCTCAGAGGGGCAGGCTAGAAATAATAATAATAATAATAATAATAATTATTATTATTATTATTCAGTGTTCTGTGCAATCATGCTGGCCACATGATCACAGAGTAGTCTCTGACAACCCTGGTTCTTCAGCTTAGTAATCGTGATGAGCACTGCCCCCATAGCCCAACATAACTTGACAACTTTGTCAACTGGGAATACCTTTACCTTAATGTCCATGTTAATGGTCTGTGCATCTCTATGTTCCTGTATGTATCCTCAAGTTTCATCTCAGAATGCGAAGCCTATTCCTGAAGTAGGTTCTCAATTTTGCATAGTTGGGAATGAAGCCTAGTGAGTGAATGAATCTGTGGTGAGTGACTGGGAACTTTTATTATGCTCTACTATGAAGCATGGGGGTGGGGTGTCTCATTGCTTGCTTTTCTTTTGATTAATATTTGTATTCTATTATAACTATCCTTGCTGGAATAGCTTGCTTTTTAGATTTCATTTGCTCCCTCTGTCAATTACAATATAATATGCTATAACCTTTTGAGCTTCTTTGTATTAGCCTATCCTTAAACATTGGCTGAGATGCAAGGAACAATACAGCTAGTTTTGTGTACCCAAAGGAGGTTTAGATTTATGTTTCTCCAATAGCAACATGGTACACCTCTTTTGAAACAGTGGGAAGTGTGAGAAGCAGTTTGTGCTATGAATGGCAGTCATATATTCCCCTTGGAGGCACAACCAAGCAGTTAGTTGTTCAGCTGGCTGGCATCTGGAACTTTGTCATGTTCATACACTTGGGAAAATGTATGGTGGTTCAAAGGAGTTTGATTATTTATTTATTTATTTATTTATTGTCCAGCTCTGGTCCTGACAGTGGATGTTATTGTCAGGAAGTGTTTATATCGCCATGGATCTTAAAGAGTGAGCTGGGTACACAAGGAATTGCTTTGTGAAGTTCTTTCTTCACAGAGCCCAGTCACTGTCAAAATGCTTCCAGAGAATCCCTTGTTTGTATTTGATCTCACTTGGAGAGTTCCTGTAGACTGATGACTACAAGAATGGATGATTGTGGAGAAGTAATGGAAACAGGAGAAAGGAAAGGACAATATTGGAAGGATCATCTTTAAAATAATAATTAAGGGTTTTTTTTTCTGTGTGTACATGTTTACTTTTCAGCTCTGCCTGATAAGTAGTAAAATGTGGGTTCCATTTGTACCAGTATTTATCATATTAAGACAAAAAAGAAGTTTGAGAAAGAAAGAGAAGGGGAGAAAGCCAGAGAGAAGGCCTGGATGTGGAAGAAACTGGAACTGATACATCTGTTTATCCATATTCAGGACTCTTGAGTGCCTAATCTGGTTTTGAATTCCTGTATGCTAGCACTAAATTCACATTGTCACTGTTGTTGTTGTAAATGTTGATGGTGATATTTTCCTCTTTTTCCTGATGGCCTCCTAATCTTTAACCATTTATTGAAGTCAAGTACAACGCAGCCCTCTTCATTCAGGGAATAACTGTACCTCTTGAACTTGCCCACTGTGGATAGGTAAGAACTTTATTTCAGTTCAATTTTGATAACAATTTAACAAAATCCCTATTTGTTTTTTAAAAAATATTCAAATGGAAATAACTAGAGTTTTGTTATTTGATTTTAGCAAATGCATTAAAAATGAACTTTGGTGGTTTGCTTTGCTTTGCTTTGCTTTGCTTTGCGGGGGAGAAGACAGTCAGAAACAAGCTATACAAGTTGATGTATTTTATCGTGATTGGATGTACCGCCATGTCACCTGAGTTCTGTGTTTCTGTCCTTGTAGAGTAAGCCACAGAGTGGTTGTGGTTAAGCACTTTTAGGGCCAATTTAGTTTAGTAACAGATTTAATCCTGATGTTCTTTTTCATTTATCTCAATGGTACTGAGGAGGGTTTAACTTTTGCTGGATTGGGCTCCAGTACCACTTGAATTTGGTGTGGAAAATGAAAAAGTAAATCACATTTTCATCAGCTTTTTATTACTATGACTTCTCAGCCTTTGCTTTACTTAGAACACTCTGGAAACACTTTAATGGCAATCTAAATTCTCATATCTTCTCATATCTAATCATTCATATGACTTTGCATTCATAAAACTATGTATTACAGTAAGCATTCACAAATCATACTAAGCACAGTATTTATGATGGTTTAATAAAAGAAGAACAGTCTTAGTCTAAACAAAAAGAAGAGTATTAACCCAAAAGGATCCAAACTATGTAGGACATCACTGAGGACTAGATCATCTACTTGGATTAACTATTAGATATTGTTATAGTAGGAGTGCTTTTTTCCCTTTTTTTTTGCCTGCAGAGATAATTAAATGCAAATAGTTAACCACCATTTTACAAGCTTACAGATTTGCTAATCCATTTTGAAGATGTCTATTTTTGATGGAGCAGAAAATAAACAAAAACCGTGGCCTAATATTTCATAATAATGGCTGTATATTGGCACATAGGCTATGCAGGAGTGTTTAATTAGGCATGCTATTTGCATGGGGCTTTTGTGTCCCTTGCAATTAAATGCTGAATAATTGATCCTCTTGTTATGAGAAATGCTGTGAAAAAATGGATTGTCTCCCATAGTTCTGGGTGTGTAGATTCTCTGGCATGACTCTTAAGTAGAAATGCTGGCTCAGCCATAGATTCTAAGCGAGAGCATCACATAAACCAAGTCAATTTGCAGATCAAAGCTTCTAGCTTGGGAAGTTGCAGGACTTGAAGATTTATACTTTACATGGGAGATTTGAGTAATTTACAGCCCAGGATATCTTCTGACAGGGCTAAGAGCAAGAACAATTCTCACCTCTGAATCTATCTACATCAAAGCAATCTATGCTATGTAAATTTGGGTACCTATGAAGTATAGGAAAGCAATCTTCGCTTCAGGGCTACAGCTGGTCTACTTAATGACCCCCAAATCCTTTGTTTAAAGTGCTAGTCAAGATTTGAGTGTCCTCCATGCCACTCTGAATTTTGGTCTATCTCCAACCCTCAGCTGCTTTCCCAGTCCCTTCCATATGGCTTGGGTCCTGAAACTTCCATTCATCATAAGTAGCAGCCTCGTTCAGGTGATTATCACCCATTAGCAGGCCTCTTGTCTATATCCACAGCTATTCCCTTTATACCTGAGCTTCTTGGGTGTACGTGATAGAGTGAAAGTGTCATGCTCAGCCTGGCTGAGGACTCAGAAGATTAGAAGGCTGAGTTTGAACCCCAGATAGAGGGGGAACCTGAAGCTGAGCCAGGTTCTAGCTCTTCTTTGCCAGCTCAAGCAGAACCTGTGCTGTGTCAGCAAACTCAGCCTTCCACCAGCAGAGATCCCAGACACAGAAGATATGGATGAGCAGGACAATGAAATACCAACCTCTGCTGGTCCAGGAGGCTTTATGAGAAACACTCAGCAATCAGGAAGCACCTGTGATTAGGAACTGGGTAATATAAACAGGTGCAGGTCGCTGAGCTCCCTTGTCAGAGATTATCTGATTTTTCTGGTAAAAGCATGTTTCTCTGACTCTCTTGGACTTTATGGACTGAAACCTTACCTCTTGAATTGTTGACTGACCTGGACCCTCTGGACCCCGGAATTGCCTTTCTAAACCTGTCTTTCTGGAACCCTGGATCTTTGGATTGTTTGATCCTTTTCTATTGGACATTGAACTGGTATTTGAATTTTTATTTCTTTCTTTTGTAAAGACCTTTAGTTTTGGTTATAAAGTTCTGCTAGGCTGTTTTGAGCCATTATCAGCAGTCTTGGCAGCTTTCCTGGACAGAAAGGTTGTCTTTAATATGTGTGTATTTCCCCAATAAATTTATCAATTAATTTGAAATACTTTGCCTCTGGCAATCACTTGTCTCTATCTACCTTTGTATAAACAGGAATAGATCCTAGAGTTAATCAACTGAGCTAATTCAAATTCCTCAAATCTAAGTTCAAGTCTAATATTTTGGTAGAGAATGTTGGCGTTCCCCAAAATTTGAATATTCCAAACTGTACAATTGGGATTGTTCAAATTTTGGATGTAAATGTTTAAAAGGAACAGAGATTTGGCAGACACAAAAATAAAAATCCATGTGAGTGTTGCTTCATGTATACTTGGCCACAAGGGCTTGGGTCTATTGTGGGTTGGCTGAATTTCATCATTTTGGTTGGATGTCTTGTCAGCTGGCTAGGTGTGACCATCCCAGAGGCGAACACCCAGTCATCCATCAGTCTGTCACCAGTGCAGATTCCTGACACCCTATTTTTATTTTTGCTATTGTGGGTTAGGAAACAGTGTTAGGATTCTCTTCCAGCCCACCCTGCATTTCAAAACCCCAGTTTCAAGCTCAAAAGAGTGATAAAATGATAGTGAGTCTTAAGCCAAGGGCAGTAAAGTCAAGTTTGGAGAGATGTCTCCTCTCATGGTAGTCAGACCCTTTGCGAGCTTGAGGAAAAATTGATGAAGCTGATGATCTGTCTTTTCAGCTCAAGGTAGAGTCATTGAGATTACTCTGACAAAGCTTTGATAAGGAGGACAGAAGGCCCAGATTTCAGCTCTGGGACCCTTGTTTTGGTCTAGCTGGGGATCAAAGTTCTGCACTGTTCAACTGGCCACTTTGAGCTCAAGTGGGACTGTCACACTACTACTCCCTAGTGACAAGGATCAGTGGATCTGACCACTTTGGTCATACCCACCAGGAGGATAATTTTTAGATTCACAAGCGCAGTGTAGCAGGATCCTCCAAAGTGAAAGGGCAAGCAATTTTGTCCCTGGTCTGAGTTGGAAACATGGGGGAGGTGTCCCCACAAGAGAGAGAGAGAGAGATCTTAGTTGGAAACACAGGGAAGGTGTCTCCACGCTTGAGAGAGCAATACCTTAGGATACCAGGGAGAGGTATCCCACAAAGCTAGGAGTAAAAGATACCCAGAAATGATGGCAAATGTGTTACCAGCTGCAGCAAGGCTGTTCAAGGAGGACCAGCCTTGAGACCACTTAGAGAAGTGAATTTTGAAAAAGGGACCTAATCCCTGGAAAAGAACTGGCTTCATAACAGAAGATCTATTTGTTTGAAGTATGCAATGCAAAAACAGAGAAAAATGGATTAATAAAAGGGGTACCACAAGGAGAAAAGGATAAGTGGGCTTCATGGGGACTTTGGATGCTTGCCCACAAAGCAACCCAAGAATATAAAAAACTTAGATAAGATGCAGAAACCCTGAAGCAACCGATAGGAGATCTGGTTACACAAGTCAAGGAAAAGGCAGTAGTATACTCACTGCTAGTGTGCAATACAAGTGAGGCAATTCAAAGCTCAAAGAGATCAGAAAAAGACAATTTTTTTTCATAAAATCTTCCGAATCTATAGTGTCAAAAGTAAGTATGCCATACAAAGTAAGTTTTGGATGACCTTGGTATACTTCCTCCATGAAATTAATATCTTCTAAATATGGTTCTCCCTCCTGTTTATCCGGAATCATTCCAGACAATATGCCTAGCTTTTTTTTTCTTGCTACATAAGTGGCAGGTGAAACTGCCACTTATGTGGCTTTTGCTGTTCACTTTGATACATGGACCTCCTCATTGTTCCTGGTCATAGTATTTCCATTATCTTTTTCATCCATGGGTATATGGTTAGTTTGGCCAGTTCGTAATTTGAAACAGCTGCCTCAAATGTCTGATGTCTCAGATCAGCCAACCTAAGCCATACTCTTTTCTGAGCAGATGATGAATTTGATATTTAAATTATGTTCCATAAACATCAACTAGAATCATGTTCAAATGTTTTCTGAAGAAATTCTTTAAATCATTGGCATAACAAGAAGGACTTGAATCTTCTTCATGCATAAAACACACTAATCACTTTTAGCTGTAAAGATTTATTTGTTTTTAATCAAAATTCCATGCCAAGTGAATGCATGCTACACTTAGCAAATGTAGATTATGTTATAGAGCTCCAGCTCAAGACCTGTATAGATCCAAACTATCTTTTGCTTCTGACATCTTGCCCACACAAGTGCAAGCCAGTTCCCATCACTGTAAAGACTAGTAAAATGAAGACTTAAGTTTCCCCCACCTTCTTACTGATTCTGGCTTTTGGTGACATCAGAGATAATATATAGATCACATAGAATTATGGTGCTCCCCCCACCCCTGAAAATGAAAACTGGAGTTCTTAGCAGTTTGACTGAGGCACAGCATTCAAGTACCTGCAGAAAAAAATGAATTAAAGAAAGATAAAACAATCCTAGAAATCTCCTACACTAAAAGAGGTCATTGTGCCTCCAGGGGTTCATAGTATTTCACTCTTTACAGCTCCTTGCTTCTCCCCTTACACTTCCTATTCACCTAATGCCCACAAGTATTCTATAAGTCCATTGCTGTTTCACAGATAATATTTAAGCATTAATCCTCTTCTGCAATTAGGGACATAGTACTAATGGGTTTATTTACTTTTACATTTGTCTATTGGTCTTTAAATCCAATGGATTTTATCCCTAGAATATAACTGTTGCTTTTCCATCAAAACTAACTTGTAATTGTTGATGAAATATTCAAGTATAGTTAAAGCAAAAATAGGGCTGTTAATAACAGGATATATTGGAGAGATCTGATTTATAAAGTTGTCATAAGTTGAAATGACTTTGATGGCAATTAAGAACATAAAAAGAGAAAGGGAGTCTTGAAAGAAAACTTTTTTTCTGAAAGAAGGAGATCTTTCATGCTGACTGTTTAGCTTTATATTGCAGTCAGAGAAATTAATAACTCCAGACATGATGTAACTGAAAAACAAATAGTGAGTAGAGACTTTCTCCAGTGGCAAAAGTCCATGGTTGACCTCACCAAAGGTGAAGGCAGAGGTAACATTTCAAATGCAGTAGAGACAGTTTGAAAGTATGCTGATTAACTGAGATCAGTACAAATGTATTCTTTCACTCCCAGGGAGATTTTTAAAAATTGCATCTATGTTCACTTGTTTTCCCCCACCATGTCCCTCCCCCACCCCCGTGTAAGATTATAACCTCATCAGCCACAGCTAATGTAACTGGCATCCATATGAACTGTGGATGATCCAAATGGTAATATAAACATATCCAGAGTGCACCATGTTGGAGAAAGCTGATTTTAAACTGATGTTGAGGAACCCTCAACTCATTTTTTCAAAATATATTTTTTTAAAAAAAGATCATTTTTAATGTGGGGAAAAAGATGAAGGATGGGTGTATTTTTAAAAGGGGTTGCTTTGAAAGTTCATTAATAAAAATTCTGACAGTGGAAGAAATGAGGGAATTGTGTACAAGAATATCAGTGAGTGGTGATTTTTTCTTTTTTTCTTTTCTTTTTTTTTTTTGGATCTTAGAGCCTTTTTAATCTAAAAGTAAACTATAGGGAAGCTGAAATCTAGCAAGTAGAAAATATCATTGGAAACAACAACAACAACTGAGCTATCTAGTGTTTGGGTGGCAAACTTGATGCTTATGTTCTGCTACAGAGAGGTCCATGGAGTAATGTTGGAAGCTTGGGGCTTGTAGCTTTTAGCTCAGCAAAGGAAAGGAAAGCTAATGAAATCATTAGGACTAAAGTAATTAGCTCATTAGTATAATTTAATAGGAACAAATGAACACAGCTTTCATAAGGGCAAATCAGATGCCTTTAATCCATTAAGTTCATTGGAGCAAGAGTTTTCATTTATAGATTGGTAGAATCTATTTTTATGGGCAACTCCCCACCCCCACCCCATCATTTTATTTAAATATATGTAGGTTTAACATCCATTGTAAACCCATCCAGATCTATTGTGCAATAATACATGATACTTGAAATTAAGAGAAGATGGTTGTGATGGATCTCCTCTCCAGGCTGGCACCACGGTTACAAATCATTGGGCTCCTGTTGTTCACCTTGCCCCATTCTCCTCAAGATCTCTCCCTGGATCTGATAATTGGGCCTATATGAACCAGCTGTTACCAGCTGTGCTCAATTATTAGACTTTGATATTCCATTCTAAAAGGCTATTTGAATAAACATATATATGGCTGCTAATGGACAGCCTTCTAGCCTCCTTAAGGAGGGAGCTCCAAAGTCTAGGGGCAGCCACTGAAAATATCTTATCATGCATCCTCTCAAACCATCTCTGTGAATATTTGAGACTGTGGGTCTCAGGGAGTGGGCCAAGTTGTAAACAGGTCTGAGAAAATGACATGGATGTGGCCACTAGGTGGAGCTGTAGCAAAAGTTATTACAGTTATTACAGTTTTACATGAGTCTGCATTGTTCAAGCTATACCTCATGGGAAGGCTGATGCAACAAGCACTTTGAGGGTAGGTTTCTAGAATGCTCTCTGAGTCTCACAGAGCCTCACAGTGTGTGAGAGAGTAACTGCCTCAGAGTTGAGTGTTATGGTCGGTTGGTTTGCAAAACATCTTGTTGAGTATTCAAGATGGCTGTCTGATACTCGGTGTAATCTTCATAAATAGTTCTGTAACAAAGATTAAAAAGCCCTCTTGTTCAGAGAAGCCTCACTATCCAGAGATCCATTCCTATGTGTGAGAGGCAATTTGCTGTGCAGCTCAGAGGCCTTCGCAGAATCTCAGATCCTTTGCAGACGTTCTTCTTGGCGTCCTGCCTACACATAAACTCTCTGTGTGTGTGTGTGTGTACTAGACACAGTTTGTCTGTATGTCACTGTGTTTTTTCGTTTCCTCGTCCTCTCGATACAGGTAGGCTCATATCTGAATATACAGTCTGTCAGATAGCCTGGACCTGAGAGATGTGAGCACTTTGTCTTGTGCTCAGAAACAGACTGGCAGCCCATGGAAATGTAGGATCAGATGGATTCTATGATCCCTGTAACCAACCCTGTAACTAGCCCCACTCTAACTACAGCTCTTCATACCAAGTGAAGTTTTCAAATACGCTTCAAAGGCATTCTCATGTAGAGTGCATTACAATAATCCAAACAGGATATCTTGAAGGCTTTTTTTTTTTACTAGATATTTTGGCCGACAATTCTCGTCAGTCCCACTCAACATGGTTGATGGTAAGAGATTATGGGAGTTGAGTTCCAGAGGTTCAGAGGTGCCTTATTCCTGACTTACGTTAATGTAAATGACTATATGGTATTTTGTTATTCTGAATACATATGTAAAAGAATATGCTGGTCATGATAGTTCAAATGGATTGTTGAACTATCACTCAGTCAACAACGGTAACATGTCAAGGTCATAACTAAGAGGATAAATGAAGTAACTTAAGTTAATCTATTTTTTAAATGGACACATACAATGGATTTTCTTGAAAGTCAGTTTTAATATTTGGGAGAGTATCTCCCTTTTCAAAGTTAAATTCCAAAGTTTCTTCTGAATGTCATCTTCTTCTTTTGGTCATTTCCTTCCTCATACCTCTGGGGAAGACTAATGGCAGGCTGCTTCAAATGTTATGCACCATCTACTTAAATGACACTTCAATCACACTGGGGATGGGCATGCAAGTTTTATTCATTTGCCTACATGGAAATACTATTCCCTTAATAGGAAATGTACAGTATAACTTTTTGATCTCAAAGTGAATCCCCAGATTGCTGACATATGAAATCAGTGCAACTTTTCTGAAAGACCCAAGGAGAAACAGCAATTCAGAAGGGAATCTGGCCAGCATGAATGAGGGATAATTGGAATTTTGTATTTTTACAAATAGTTGTACAATCTAATCCAAGAGTTTAATAGTTTTAAGACAAGACAAACATTTTAGCAGGAAGGTTTTTAGGTGGTGAGGAGGGAACAAACCTCAAAGATATCCAGGATGAAAAATAACATTCAAGTTAGTCACAGTATCTGTAATGACTTGAAGAGATATAAAATATCCAGCTTCAAAAGACACACATTTTGAACAGCACTACATTAGAAACCATGTGAATATATAGTTACATATGTTTAAACCTTGACTTAAAGTAGTTGGCATGCTCTTTCACTGAATTTACCTGTGAGTTCAACTGATACAGACAAACTTGTGCACTTATTTGTCTGCAAAAGAGGCAATTAAAAGTTGTTACGAGAAGGCAGTGTGGAACCTGTTGTTTTACTTGTGAATCAATCCCTGCTATTGAATTTGTTCAGAGCTGGCAGACAAGTAAAATGGAAGCATAATTAATTTGGATTCCCTCTGGAACACTTATGCTTTTTCCATACAAATTGGGGGAGAATACTGTACACTCCAATCTTGGCTTCTGTTATGGAAAAGAGTCAGCTAGAGAAAGCAGGACAGAATGAGGAGAGAAAATGCATATTTAGCTCTTTTTCTTTCTCTCTCTCTTTCTCGCATGCACAGAGAGAGAGAGTTTGGTATGACAATCAGGCTTTCTCCTATGGGGACTAGAGATAGGTTTTAAACAGTTCAGTGGTGCTCAAGAGCCATTTTTTTGGCTAAATCTTACACCAGGGATTCAGAGAAGTATCCATGTTTGCAAAGCTGGATGGTTGAAATTGCAGTTGTGTGCAAATGGCCTCTCAAATTTAATTGATACTATTTGCAAGCAGACAATATGGGGTGAAAATTTCATCAAATTCCTCTGGGGAAAAGTGAAATTTTCAAGCACTTACTTGGGGTGCGGCTTGCCATTGCCAATGTAAGCAGCATAACCTTCTCTCGCTTTTCCCATATTTTTTTTTAAGGTGATGGAATGGGACTGGAAGCCACCATATAAAATAATGAATAATATTTGTTGAAAATCCTGCAAAATGATCGATTTCTCATTGGTTTGCCAATAAAAAAATGCTAAGAAAATTTGTCTGAAAAAAAATATTTTCTCAGACATCTCAGCTCATCTCTGGGTGAAATAATTTGACAAGGTACTAACTTCCAGATTCATATTTAAACATGCAAGATACCAAATTCATATCTGAACATGGAATCAAAAAGTTTGGGAACTCCTGCTACATAGAATTTGTTAAAACCTTTCTTTCTTTTTTCCATTGCCTTGTTTATGTCTAGCATTTTAAATCACTGTAACATCTCAGTCTAGGGTTAGACACTACTATCTAGCTGTTATCTGTGTTTCTGCTGAACACAACCTCCTCAGGTCAAATGTTTTCTCTTTTCTTCCATCTCATGTAGGTTCATGATGAGCTTACTTAATAGCAGACATTCTTTTCCACCCTCAATATAACTTGTGGCTACCAGTGGAGATTTTCACAGTATCCTTTGTGATCTCACATGATTATCTTATGTTTCTTTAGTGTTTTGTGGGAAGGTAGGAGGATTGGACATAGGTGCCGTTTTGAGAAATGTCCCCATGTCACCCACAAAGTGTGGTTCCAGATTCATAAAAATATTTTTTGAAGTGGCAGGTGGCCTTCTGCCTCTGTGTGAAAAGTGGTAACACCACAGTTGTTTGCTTTACATGTTATGTGTCCACAACTTGTAAACCTCACAAATGTCATTTTTCCTCCCTGACAATTGGATATTCTGATGAGTCAAACTAGTTGGCTAATGAGCCAATTTCCCCCTTAAGAAGGTATAATTTTTGTCTGATCACGTTTCAAAGGTCATGCTAGAGACCATGCATGTAATTTATCTGCTCCAGTGGGAATGAGTTGGAAATTAAAGGCAATGTGTCTTTTAGGAGGTAATTGACATGGGCCATCATTGTCAAATCTGAAGAATTGATCTTAAACTCTTTATATACCATCCAATTTTTATTCTGTCCCAGAGTTCTATCAGGATCATAGGTCATGCCATACTTGTTAACTATATGTATATTGTGTAATGTTGGATGATGGGAGGTACAACACAACTGATGGAAGATTATTTACTGTTCATGGCTTTGAATAATATGCAGATGTGTAGAGAGTAATTGCATGTTCTGAGTTATGAAGGTCATCCCTGTGGGAGGTTTGGTGCCGACTAAGAAGAAGGAATGAACTCTACGAAGACAAAATGTTTCGATTTGTAGACAAACAGGATGCAAGCCCACAGAACCATTTGAACTGCTATGAGCTTGTAATATGTTGCGTGATGGAAAGTGATTTAGTCCTGACAACATCATTATGCTGTAATAAACCCCATTTTCCGAATAAAGATTTCTGCCTGTGTTTCTGAACTGATGTTAACCAATACATGACAAGTTCCATCTCACAGCACTTTACTTCCTTTCTTAACATGTCCAGGCACTGGTAAAGGCACAGGCTATTAGCTTCAGTTTCTCAGCCCTTTCATTGTATTAATGTGCAACAACCCTGGAAAACTGTATATTGTAACCCACCTTGAATCTCATTGTGGGAGAAAGATGGGATATAATATCAATAGCAATAGGAGCTTCATTTATATACCACTTCATACCACTCCAAGCAGTCTCTAAGCAGTTTACAAATGTAAGCTAATTGTCCCCATCAATCTGGGTACTCATTTTAGAGACCTCAGAAGCCTGAGTTAAGTCTGAGCCCTGGCTGGTATTGAGGTCACAGTCTTGTGGTTTGTGAGTGAGTGGCTGCAGTACAGGCATTTGACCACTGTGCCACCAGGGCTCTTAATATAAATTCTATAAATAAATAAATAATCTGAAAGGTGTCAATCTATGCATTATTCACATTGCATTATTAAAGTTAATAGAGGTAAAGAATAACAGCAGCTGATAACATGCTTTTTAAATGATATTTTCAAAGATAAATGGGAAATATAAATGCTTTTCCTATAGTGCAACACAGAGACTGATTGATAATTTTGATTATAACCTGTTTTATACTTAAGGTGCTGGATGGTTTACATAAATTATTTTAAAATGGACATGTTGTTTTAAAGCAGAAGAAACATAAATTCTGATTTGGTCAGGCCCCACCTGGAATACTGTGTCCAGTTCTGGGCACCACAATTCAAAAAAGATGTGGAGAAACTGAAGCGGGTCCAAAGGAGGGTGACTAAGATGGTGAAGGGTCTGGAAACCATGCCCTATGAGGAACGCCTTAGGGAACTGGGTATGTTTAGCCTGGAAAAGAGAAGGTTAAGAGGTGATGTGATAGCCCTGTTTAAATATTTGAAGATATGTCATATTGAGGAGGGAGCAAGCTTGTTTTCTGCTTCTCCAGAGACTAGGACGTGGAACAATGAATGCAAACTGCAGGAAAAGAGATTCCACCTCAACATTAGTAGGAACTTCCTGACAGTAAGGGCTGTTTGACAGTGGAACACACTCCCTCAGAGTATAGTGGAGTCTCCTTCCTTAGAGGTCTTTAAGCAGAGGCTGGATGGCCATCTGTCAGGGATGCTTTGATTCAGAGTTCCTGCATGGCAGGGTGTTGGACTGGATGGCCCTTGTAGTCTCTTCCAACTCTATGATTCAATGATTTTAAGAACAAAGGAGGGTTGTCACAAATATCCATGCTTTTCAACTACTTATACATATTTTCCCCATCTCAAAAAGTGTCTCAGTAAAGACAAGAAGTTTGCAATGCCTTTGAATGGGACACATGGAATGCACCTCACCCAAGGAATAATAATACCACTGCTGATGTGATACAAAAAGATGATTTGGACTGGGATTATTTCTTCTTCTGTTACTTTATTGAGTCCCAAACAAGAAAAGACAATGTGTAAGAAGAAAATATATATGTATGTATTATATTTATTTTTTTCTGTCCCACCTTTTCCCCAGATTGGGATTCAAAGCAGCTTACAATGATTCCAAAACATGGTTAAAGGCCACAAAATACAAAAGATAAAACAATTAAATGATCAGGAAAAAATTAAAACCAGGTTAACAGCTATGTAGGAATATAAAGAAATAAAGAATATTTATTTTTGTGTGTGTGTGTGTAAATAAATAAATAAGGTAATGTATTAGTTTTATTTATTTTTCACCTTTCTCCCAATGTGGGACCTGGGGCAGCTATGATATAAGTTAAAACATGATACATTTAAAACAAGGGGTAATATGGAGGCTTTATTTAAAAAACAACATTAATTTACAACAGCTTAAGAAACTTGTTCTTCTTCCTCTTCTTCATACACAATATTAACAGTATGAAATATAGGGAGTATTTCCTGAAATCATATATAGAAGTTACATCTTTGCAAATGTATGTATGTATGTATGTATGTATGTAGGAATTAGAATTAGGTAATTTCATGATAAGAAAAACAGATTCCACTTAAATATTAGGATGAATTTCTTGTTCGACAGTGGAATATTCTGTCTATGAGTGTGGTGGAGTATCTTTCTTTGGAGGTTTTTAAGAAGGGGCTGGATGGCCACCTGACAGGAGTACTCTGGTTGTGTCTTCCTGCATGGATTGGACTCGATGACCCCTGAGGTCTTTTTCAACTCTATGATTCTCTAACATTAGTATCCAGTAGATGGCGGCTGTTATGTTACTATGTAGCAGAGTCAGCAAAGTGGCCATTTCACATTGGAACCAATGCACGATGGGAGTAATGCACAACCACACCAATGCACATCGGGCATCACCAGGAAGGCAGAGCATATACCTGGGCTTGCAGTGATATGAATTAGTAGCTGTGAAAGAAATGTGCATAACTTATAAAAAGAGGAACAGAATGGAACAGAATGGAACAGAACATGGTGGAGAATCCATTTTCTAACACATGAGTAGGAAATTGCATACTGTACCATTGCATGCTGTACCATTGCCTAGATGCCAAAAACATCTAAAGGGCTACATGATTTCCACCCCATTTCTAACAGAATCCAATCATTGCCAGAATTAGTGATCCAGTTTGGACTAAGATGCCCCATATTTCTACTGAATAGTAAGCCTGCATGATTCATTAAGCTTCCATTCATTATGAAGATAGAATAGCAAATTATATCCTTTGTAAGTGGAACCATTATGGTGGTAATTTACAAAATATATCGAGCCCTTTGATGATCTTTTTGAAAGAAAAAAAGTAGTCTAATATACTTTTAAGCACATTGCCAAGCAATTATCATTTTAAAAAACTCTAGGCCCTGTATTCAGAGTTTGATCACTTCCTGAAAAATATTTTTGTGTACATCTAATCTCCAAATTTGGATATAGTTGCACGCTATAGTCTTTGTAATTGTCAGGAAGATTAAAGCTTTAATGGAATGTAAGAACAAGACATAATGGTAAATTGCCTTAAATTGATTTACTTTTCAGTTCTACAATGTTCTGGCTCAAATGCAATGCAAATCAGCTTGTCCATCAAGGGTGACTGGCATACTGAAACATTTTGTTAGATAATGTGGCGTTTCTTTTCTTGAATTTTTTGGCATACAAATAGAAATAATAAGTATTGACTATGAGAAGTCTGCTCAAAAAGCTTACTAATAATTTGAGGATGATCTTTAGAAACCTTTTCAAAACTGTTGATGGTATTATGAACTGTGGCTTTAATTTTCAGTCTTTTAGTGGGAGATTAAAGAAGTCAGATGAAAAAGGGAGGATAAAACTAGAGGTGACATAAAGCAGTGATTAACCTATGATTACACTTCCACCCACCTTACAGGGAAAAACAACAACGTGGTGTGATTGTTAAGCTTCAGGTTTGTTTCTGAATAAAGTATCTTTGCCAAGGATGACTAGGGTATTTTGCTGGTTGGTTCAAAGGACAAAATGGCTCCTCTATCCAACTGAACCAACAGCCAATGCTATTTCAGCTTTTGCAGTAGGATGGATTTGCTACTA
This sequence comes from Urosaurus nigricauda, assembly GCA_034509955.1. Taxonomy (NCBI): domain Eukaryota; kingdom Metazoa; phylum Chordata; class Lepidosauria; order Squamata; family Phrynosomatidae; genus Urosaurus; species Urosaurus nigricauda. The sequence continues at coordinate 127,562,804 of JAOEGL010000003.1, forward strand.
CTATAGTTGAAAAGAGCAGGATAGGGTGTGTTGAAGGCCCAGATTTGTACTCCAAGAGAATGGAATGGCCAAGGGGCTCAAGAGAAACAGTAGAGCATGGCCACTATTGTATTAATCATGAGAATTAAAGCACCAACATTGCAGCCAGTGACCTGAACCAGTAGGGACAGCAATAAGACAATAAATAGACTCTGATCTTTTAAATTCTAGATCTATGTACAGATTGTTGTGTTTGGGCTTTACTTCTTTTTCCCTTCCATGAAATTACTTCCTATGTTTGCTTCCCCTGTCAGAGAGAAGCAGACAGAATATGGGCAGCATCTGCACTGCAGAAATAATGCAGTTTGACACCACTTTAACTGCCATGGTACAATGCTATGGGATGCCAGGTTTTATAGTTTTGAGAGATCTGGTGCTGTAACAAACTACAGTTCCCAGAATTGCATAGCACTGAGCCATGGCAGTTAAAGCAGCGTCAAACTGCATTATTTCTGCAGGGCAGATACAACCAGGGAAACTCAGTAATGGTTATCTGTATGGATTTGCAAGCATGAAGCTAGTTTTAAGGGGCTTCTGTAACCAAATTTAGAGAGTCGAAATCGTCTGTGATTTTTTTTTCTGAAACAATAAAGTTTTTCCTTTTTATTTACTATGAGCATCCACAGTAGTTAAACCTCATGTATAGCTGTATGCTGGCAGTACTAGCCCACTGCACTCTACACAGACAAATACAGAATATTCTTCCACTCAACACCTCTAGTGCTTGAGGCAGTTGCTTTACTGGTCATATGGTAGTCCTGACCCTGATCTCTTTGTACAGATGAAATCTGTGCATGTGTAACAAGCCAAGGTTCTACTTATATGCAGAGAACTCATATGATAACAGTTCATATATAAAGGCTATACAAGGGTGGAAACAGGGACCCTGTTGGTTAGTCCCAACTAGAGTACACTCATTGAATCCATTGTTGAATGGTGAATCAACAAATAGGACTTTATCACACAGGTATAATCACAGGGAAATAGGGGGTTTAAACAGTGATTATCCCATGAAAATCCTCCAATTGCGATTAAGATTTTTACACACTTCACAATTAAAGAGCCATTATCCTGGGAATAAACAGGGTATAGCCAAGAAAAAAAAACACAGCAATACATCATTCACACGATTTATTACCTGGTTATTCCTCTTATAATGGCTCTTTAATCGCAATTCATGTGAAAACCTTAATCGTGATTGTGTGATTTTCACGGGATAATCACTATTTAAACCTCCAATATTCCCTGTGTGATAAAGTCCACAGATAAATCTATTGATTCAATAGGTCCACTTCGTTTGGAACTAAATTATAGGATTTAGACCCTAGGTTACAATCTTTTCTTCCTTACATTAATTGATTATGGGCTCAAGCAGGCCACAGACTTGGAGCAGCAACTGGCCATCATGGTCCCAAAGTCAGCTGCTGCTACAGTCCTGAATGGACCACTAGCAAGGAGTGGCTTCAAACCACCCCTTTCTGTCCGGCTTCAGACTACCTTAGGCGGCCATGGAACTGATCCAGGGGCATGCGTCATCTGCACATCATGCTCCTGAAGCAGCTGCAAGTCACTCTTTTTTGCCCCTGTGTTTTGGGCCATAGCAAAGAATTCTTTGGCCAGAATTCTATTTAAAAGCATATGCATTTGTATTTAATTATGAATGTGCTGAAACAACTTGATAAATTCTATGGCGTGCATACCATGTGTGTGAACAGCAACAAGCTATTGCAGTGCCCAAACCTGTTACTTCAAGCTAGATTGTTCTAGCTTACTCTGGAACAACACAGCATGTGTGTGCCCTCAGCAGTGAAATGCCACATCACGCATTGGGCCATGCATAGCTTCACTTACAGGCCTTTGTTCTGCACTTTCTTTGATGGAAGGTAGTTTAGAAAAAAGAGCATGCTCCATCTTAACTTCATGCTTTGGCTTGAAAAAATAGCTGTTTCCTATTATTTGCTGTCATCCAGGATTTATGAACAGAGCCATGATGTTAGACTATAACAAAAGGTACAACTACAACTCTTCCAAAACAACTCTTCCAAAACAAACCAAAAGCCAACTTCTGTCAGAATCCTATAAGTGAATAGTCCTTTCTGCTTTAGGATATCAGGTGCCTTTTTGACAATATCAGCTATTATTCAACCCTTCACTCCCAGTCCAGACCTAAGAAAATGACAAATAGGTCTGAAAATAAGATGACATGAGTGTAATGGCATAGCAGAGAAAAGTAAAGTGGGACACAAGTAAGTTGGTAAAGGATATAGCAGGTGGGCAGCTATGATTGTATTTTTATACACATTGCTACCCACCATGTACCAATCATCCTGTGATTTTCTTACATTATTTCAATCAAAAACATTCATATTTCTCCTCTTTCATCCGAATTCTATTTTAATTCATTTTCTGAGAGCACATTAAGACTTTCTGATGAATATTAAAAACAAAAAGGTTATGTCAAATGCTGTGTGGGTAGGATGAGCAATCAGGAACAGTATTATTTGTTAACTTTCTTCTTCAGGGACACTGTTAAGAGAATAGAACTAAAATTTAAATTATTTGTTAAGGCCCATATCAACCCCAGTGTTCCCCACCAGCACCACCTTTGTCTGCTCTAGTTGCTAAAAAGGAATGTAAGACAATGCATAAAGATTGCATTGAGCAAGAGTTCAAGGTGAATGGATCATTTATTTGAAGAATTCTTTAACAGCTGCAATTTAAACCTGTTTAACAGCATGGATAGATAATGAAAGAAGGAAAGCAATGCACTTATATTTTTGTCTATATACACAAATCTTTACATACATATGAACTAGACTCAAGTTGTATCATCTGAGCCCCCTAAATATAGAAACATTTAATTTCTAGAAAATGAAGAGCTAAGAACTAGCAGAGACAACAAAGGGCAGAAGGACCATAGCATAGCATTTCAGTGTGCTTTCAGCATGCCCAGCCATAAGAGTTTATCATACAATGGAATGTGGGGGTATAATGCAATGGCAATCCTAACGCAATCATGGGGTTTCACATTATTGTGAATGAGTGTATCTCACGCAATTTCGGGCAATGGGAAGTCATTCCAAACACAATCATGGGGTTTCGCGTAATTGCGTATTAGAGTATCTCACACAATTTCGGGCAATGGGGGGGTCATTTTCAGGAAATGGGAAGTCATTCTAAATGCATTCTGAATGCAATCAGATTTCACGTAAATTCGCTAAACTAGCAAATTCATGTAATTTTGAATTGGCTCCATTCACAATTGAGAGAAATTCCTCCCATATGATAAACTTCATTGTGAGGGCTGGATATGCTGAATCTGGAATAACTATAGGGTAATTTAAGTTTCCTAAAGCTTCAGCCTTTAGTAAGGAAACAAAAATACTGAAATATCAAAAATGTCCAAGCTAAGCCTGTTAGAGTCTAGCTTTAAATTAGCAGAGTAGCAGAAATGTGCTTTTGTCTAACTGCTCTTCTCTAAGAACTAAGAATCACTCAAAAACAACAAACATGTAGCTTGTAGTTTAAAACAAAAGTTTACTAATGGCTTTAATCTATATTTACATAAGAGGCTATATCCTAATCTATCTAGTGAATAATTCAGACAAAAAGAAATCCAAAGAAAGTTGAAAGAGGAAGAAAACCAACAGTTGAGTTGAAAATCTTTGGGAGAGAAAGTCTGTTAGTCCCAAAAGGGTGTGTGTGTGTGCGTGTGTGACCTAACTCACATGGTTAGGTTGAATGAGAGATAGAGAGGAGTTTGCATGCAGGAAATTCCTGTCTATCTAAGTAAGGGTATAGAGAATGCAAAAATCTTCCAAGATTAACAACATGTCCCATAGGCAATAATACCCATAACTGGAGTGGAGAATCGGTGAGCTCTCCATATGTTGTTGGAATCCAAATCCCATCAGCAGCTTCCAGTCAACATGGCATATGGTCAGAATGATGGGAGTTCTTATCATGCAACATCTGAAGGGCCACAGATTTTCCATTCCTGACCTAAACGGCTCTACCACTCCTTATTTCACTGTTGATGGCTATTCCTTCTTCTTACCACTGTTGCCATTTACTCAATTGCCAAGTTTTTTAAAAAATGAGCAAGAATGTGTCAGTAACTGTTCTTTCACATGTTTAATCTTCTGGCCCAGAAGAAAAAAAAATCATTTGATCAGACAAACAGAAAGGGGAAGAAGAGCTGGTACCTTGTAAGTGATACCTTGTCAGAGAGCATGGCTTGCAAGAAGTGAAAAGCAGCTATGCACATGTCAGGAAACCATAGGGAGACTATAGTGGTCTATGGTTTGGTCTTTCCTTAGATTGATAACTTAACCCCTTTGTTTGCTTCCTGATGTTGAGATCTCTTCTTCCTTCATGAAACATAATCCCTTATTACATTTGTCTAAGAAAGAGGCAGCCTTGTGAAGTCCCATCCCCACTTCTCGCTGCCAGTCTACCTGTCTGCATAGGAGACCGCTTTAGGGGCTTTTATAACCATGAGTGTATCCACACTATAGAAATAAAGCAGTTTGACATCTCTTTAACTGCCATGGCTCTATGGAGTTTATCAGACAATGGAAATTGGAAGTATAATCCAATGGCAATCCGAATGCAATCATGGGTTTCACGTTATTGCGAATGAGTGTATCTCGTGCAATTTTGGGCAATAGGAAGTCATTCCGAATGCAATCATGGGGTTTCACGTAATTGCATATTAGAGTATCTCAAGCAATTTTGGGCAATGGGAAGTCATTTTTGGGCAATGGGAATCATTCTGAATGCATTCAGAATGCAATTAGAATTCATGTAAATTCACTAAACTAGCAAATTTAAATGAATTCAAATTGGCTCCATTCAAAATAGAGAGAAATTCCTCCCGTCTGATAAACTCCTATCCTACAAAATCCTGGGATTTGTAGTTCTGTGTAGCACCAGACCTTGACAGACCAGGCTGAATACCTTGCCAAACTACAAATCCCAGGATTCCACAAGATGGAGACATGGCAATTAAAGTGGTGTCAAACTGCTTTATATCTCCAGTATGAAAGAGGTGCAAATCTACTGTTGTTCCGTTATTTCCTTTCCTATCCTTGGATGGATTTTCTACATCAGTGAAAAAAAGGTTCTCCTCCTCTTTCCATTATTAGAGCATGTACTGTAATTACTAATCTTTCTATCCACCCATCCCACCCCATCAAATTGCACAGCACTCTCCTAGCAAAAATGCTGAATATTTGTGCTTGTCCATCAGTAGCTGCTTGGCTATGTCAAATCCTGACACCAACTGTGACTACTCTTCATATGGCTGCTTAATGCATTTCCCCCCTTATCACATGTAACTCTGCATAATGGTAAACATGTTTTCTCAGCTGCTTCTTGCCAGCACATATTATCATCTATCCCCGCTGCCACAACCATTTTTGCTACATCTGCTCAATCCACATCAGGGGAGCTTTTTGAATGGACAAGTAAAGCAACGCACCATAAACTCATGTGGAAATTTGCAACTCTGTTTTCTACAACTCTGTGTGATCATTCCTGGCAATATCTCTTTGAAAACAAGAACAGGAAGGGAGGGGCAGAATGTAATGTGCAACATTTCTTAGCTAGCAAAAGGATAGAAACAGTGGCTCAATAGTATCCCTTCTTTGTCCATTTCTTCTCTTTCTAACAGTATAATGTAGAGCAGTCTGTAGAGAATCAGGAAAAGAGGCTAGCACAGGTGCTGATGGCCTCTTGGACTGTTCCTCTCCTAACCCAGTGTTTTGATTTAGCCAGGAGGCAAGTTGCCAAACCAGCTCACCTCCCATTAGATTGAAAGTGGCTCTTTGCCCAAACCCTAGCCTGGATTGTTAGTACTGGCAGGCCTTTTGCTCCTCAATAATCCTTCCTTCTCAGGGCAAAGAGGTGGGGACTGCTTCCTCCCCAACACTCCCCGTCTGTAGGCTCTGGGGATGAGAGTGAGCATTTCCAGATTATCCATCTGGCTGGACTCTTTGGGCATATATCAACACTGTAAAATATTTCGTGCAAACATTTCAGAGCTCCAGATTCTTTTTGCTCTGTGCTCAGCTTGCTTTAAAAGATCTCATAAACTAAACTTCCTGTGTAACAGACTGGATTTCTCATTCCTGAAGCCAACTGTGCACGGAGGGAGAGTTGCAAACACCACAATGGTTGATCCACGTGCTTTCCTATGACACCACAATGGTGGCTCCAAGCGCCTTCCTATAATTGCAATTCACTTCTATGGAACAAAATAATGTAAGGCTGCACAGGGGAGAAACGGTAAGGGCTGGCCCTACTATTAGGCTGATTGGAGCAACCATCCCAAATAACAGCTCTGCCCCTTGCCATTTTCTGTCCTCCTTCAAGTAGTCAGATGCAAGTGAGGGTACTATCCCATTATTTTGCATGCTATATTGTTTCTGTACATGGAGAGGGGAGAGGTGGCCATCTTGTCTGTCACTTCAGGCAGTGGGGTGTCTTGGGATAAGCCAGCAGGGACAATTCCAGTTGTCTCTGTAGCTAGAGAAGACACATATGAGCTTTCACATGTTCTTGTTAACTGCCCTTGAATTTAATACAACTCATGGCAACCCTGTGGATGAGCACCTCCAAGATCCCCTGTCCTTCACCACTATGCTTAGGTTTTGTAAATTCAGGCCCGTGGCTTCCCTGATTGACTCTATACATCTGGCATGTGGTCTTCCTCTGTTTGTGCTGCCTTCTACTTTCCCTAGCATTATTGCCTTCTCTAATGGTGTGTCCAAAGTACAACAGCTTCAGTTTAATCATCTTTGCTTCCAGGAAGACTTTAGGCTTGATCTCTTCTGGACTGCATTTGTTTGTCTTTTTGGCTGCCCACATATGTGGCAACACCACATATCAAATGAGTTGACTTTATTTCTATCAGGCTTCTTCACTGTCCAGCTCTCACATCTTTACAGTTACTTGGAATGTAAAAGCCCTCCTTCCACACACTACCACAGTTGAATATGAAAGCATCAAATCAAAGTGGAGCTGCCCATCTGACCTTGTAGCCTTGGTTTATGAGCTGTGAAAAGCAACATCCCTTTTCAAGATTTCTCTTCTGAGGAATAAGGGCAAAAGTTTCAGATAGGAGCTCACTATTCACAAGCTGTGGCATGGGAAATAAGTGTGTCCCCTTGTTGTCTAGGAAACAAGGTGAGGCTCCCTGACTTCTTACATTCTGCTCCGAGGACTGGGAATTTCTTGTTGCCGCACAACATGGAACGACAGGGGAAACTGCCCAATTTGATAGCCATTTTCACCCTGAAATGATGGGAATAATCTATTGTAATAATGCTACACAGCCAAACCTGACTACAAAGGATGTGATGCCATCTTTCACATTACATGATTCCTAAGTTGTTAGGAGGTGCCAGAATAACAGAAAATGGAAAAAAGGAAACAATGTTGTGCGTTTTGTGCACAAAATGGGGGCATATACAGTTAAGAGATTTTCAGGAGCAAGTCATTAGAAATTTTGCACCTTTTCATATCATTTTTTTTTAAAGGAACCCTTTCCCATTTTTTTAAAGCAAAGGTGATTATTCTGTCAGGTTAGTTTGAAGCTGGGGGACAGAAAGTGATTCTAGATAAACCTATTATCATGCCATCATTCTGCTTTATTCATTTAATTTTACAAGGGGTTCACAAGATGTCATCAACTAGTAATCCTCCCCATCCACACCTACACACATGCACATGCGTGCACACTTCTATCTTTTTTCTTGCTAGGAAAAATTGCTGCAGAATACAAGATTAAAAAAACAACAACCCTATGATGGGTTAGCCTTAGGGTTGCCATAAGTTGTAAACAATTTGAAAACACACGACACACAGTAGCAAAGTGCCTCTTAATTGCTACCACAAGGAGTCTTCCATAAAAATAATGCCCAGTGTGTCATCAGTTTCTAACAGTGGCATATTTAATGAACTTTGTAAACCTGACTATGATGCTGTTATTGATGCGTTGCTATCCACTGGGAATTGGTGAAGCATTGTTTTTAAAATCCAACTTTTATTTTGCTCATTTTGTTCATTTTGACTTGACCATTTCCTGTCATTTTATTTCTGTAATATATACAATGGAATAGCACAAATGCTGCTATTTGATTCAATCACTACATATTTGTTCAAATATATTTTGATTCTTCAACACTAAAATTATGAAACTGTGCACCATATCATTTGGTTATACTGACTAACAATAAACAATTGGAACTGTGAAGTATTTTAAACAGGATTTTTCTCATCCACATTTCTCAGTAAAAGAATTTGGCCCAAGGACATGAAATTTTCCTTTAGTCACTGAATTTCAATTCAGTTCAATAGCCTTTATTACAATTGACAAATACTCAGGTAAGTAAAAAGAATTAGAATACATTAATATTATAAATACATTATGACACATATTGTACATTTAAATATATGACAAAATTACATTAAAAATTCTGGTATTTGTATATCTTGGTATGGTATTGATATATGTTTGTTAAAATCAAAGCCAAAGCAATCTAACAGTAAATCCAAAGTCCATTTACACCACTAACACACACTTTTTCATATTCTATTCATAGAATGATAGAAACTTAGAATCAAAGAGATGGAAGAGACCCCAAGGTTTCATCCAGTCCAACCTCCTGCCATGCAGGAACACACAAACAAAATACCCCCAACAGATGGCCATCCAGCCTCTGCTTAAAGACTTCCAAAGAAAGAGACTCCACCACAATCCGAGGAAGTGTTTTCCACTGTTGAATAGCACTTACTGTCAGGAGGTTCTTCCTAATGTTGAGATGGGGGTTTTGTATCCATTGTAAACTTGTAGTTTGAATCCATTGCTCTGTGTCCGATTCTTTGCAGGAAACAATCTTGCTCTATCTTCAGCATGACACTTTTCTCTGTGAACTAACCTTTCTTTTCCTGGGGGAAAGTATAGTATAATGACTGTATGATGGCTTTACAGGTATTTATTGCTTACACAAGGAATTCCACAACTTCCACAGTAATTCTTTTACCTTTCTTATCTAAACGAGGTTTTTGCCAGCAATTTCAGGATCTTCCAGGGTATTCTTTTAACTGGGGGCAAATCAGTCACACTCACTCATCTTTATAGAAGGGACATTTAAAAAGGACATGTTGCACTGTTTCCACCTTCTTCCTGCTTCCACAGGGGCACACCTGCTCATTATATACCTATCCTTAGCAGCAGTCCTTTAAGACTGGATAGTTTTAAATCTTGCCCTACTGAAAGCCTGGCAGAATTTAGGGATATTTAGGTTTTTAAGATATCTAGCTTCTCCCTTTGTCTTAAATCCCAGTCCTAAATTAATAGGGAAGCAGGTGGTGCGAGCTGCTGCTATCACAAGTTGATATTTTATACATTGTTTCAAAATCATATTTGATCTCGAAAGATCTCAGATAATAGGTAGTTTTTCAAAGTCCCAATCTAAGCAGTTATTCTGTAATCATTTTATTTAGGTGTGTGGTATAGGTGCCTTTTTGTATCAAACACATGTCAAAGAAAGCACACTTTAACCAGTACCCCAGCGTCCATTTCCACGCCATACATTCAAATAACATTATATTCACCTCACACCTTAATTCTGGGGCACACAGTTTGGTACTATGAATAATTTCAATCATGACAGAGAATGAGACACTGAATATGGTTCATGCTTAGAATCTGTACATTTACTGTGCTTGCTTGGTAACTTTGGACTTTGTAACGCATGGCTTTTAAACCACCACAAAAGTTGGAAAATAGTGCCTTTAGAGATATAGACGTGACATTGTCTCTGTCTCATTGCTGTTATGTTCTCAAAGCATTATTAGAATGCGCCTCACCATTGAAGGGGAAAACCCATCAATAAGCTTTCAATCATAAAGGTATGGCTTTAGCCTTCAGGTGTGATAAGTTATTCCTGTGGCGGTTTTGAGATTGGGAAGTCATGGTGGTATCAGCATCTCCTTCTCTCCCCACTTTTTCCTCCCCTTCTCTGTTCCAGAACAGTCTGTTTTATTTTTGTTTTTGATTTTTTTAAACTTCCTTGGTTACATTGCATTAGCATAACTCTGCAGTTGTTTTATAAAACACACACACAAATGAAAGGTACACTGGGTAGAGCATAGGACAGAAAGGCAGGCTTAAGGATGAAGGCAGAAGAGGGCACACAGGACCAGCAACAGCCCTGTTGTGCTATAGATGAACAAATGATATGGCATACTCCTCAACTGGTATGTACAGTGGCGTCTCGATTATCCGTCCTTTGGTTATCCAACATTCTGGATTATCTAATGTTGGGCTGCTGTGATTTCTTTAAATTTTTTGTGATTTCTTTAAATTTTCAGAGGACTGAACTGTTTATACTGTACATCACAATGTTGATTGATGGTTTCTTTACATTTTTACTGTTACTGCAATAAAACTTCAATACATTTGCAATTCATAGTGATTTCAAGGCTTTTCTTGGACCGTCCGGATTATCCAACATTTTTGGCTATCCGACTATCAGCCCACCCATTTATGTTGGATAATCGAGACTCTACGGTATGCATTTCCTTTCATTAGCATGATTGTGGTGAGAAATTAGGATGTATGACAAAGTCTTTTGCCTATCCGCTGGTTTTTTGGATGCCTAAACTATATGTCTAAATGTGCCACTAGTAAATTACTGCAATACTAGAAATCTGAGGACTGAAGGAAAGTTGTGTTGGGGAGCAGAATTTTTTATTGGGTGTTAATGTCCTCATTTTGCTGCCTGCACTCCCAGCAGTTACATCCTGCCTGTAGTACGTAAGCATGTTTAACATGTGGAACTGTATCTGTGCAACAGGATTTATTTATTTAAGCTATGGACTGTAAAGTGTTTGTTTTGCTCTACAGTATCAGAATGCAGAAGGAGCTGTAAAGCATGGAATAGTAGTGTGTGGGTGTGTGGGTGGAAAAAGAAAGTCTATGTCCAATAGCAGCTTATGACTTGGGGCAGGGCAGGGGACACCTCACCTTGAAATTTTGAGTTCACCTTCTGTCCTACACACTGGGGCTGCAAGCCAACCCTATCACCTGGGCACCTCATAACTGAGATTACATCCTGTTGTTGTTAACTGACATATTGTGACCATGTGAATGAGACATCTCCAGGGCTCCCCATCCTCCAATGCTCTGTTCAGTTCCTGAAGATTCAGGCCTGTGACTTCCCTGATTGATTCTATCCATCTGGGATGAGGTCTTGCTCTCTTTCTGCTGCCTTCTGCCTTTCCTTAGCATCATTGTCTCTCTCAAGGATTCATGCCTTCTCATGATGTGGCCAAAGTACAACAGTCTCAATTTAGTTATCCTGGTCTCCAAGGAGATTTCAAGCTTGATGTGTTCAAGGGCTACTTGTTTGTCTTTTTGGTTGTCCCCAGTATCCTCAGCACTCTTCCCCAGCAACACGACTCAAATGAGTTGATTTTCTTTATCTGCACTGCAGAATGAATGCAGCTTGACATTGCTTGGGCTGCTATGGTGCAATGCTATGGAACTCCAGCACTTGCACCTTTGTGAGCTATTTATCTTTTTTTTTCAGAGAGGTGTGGTGTCACCACAAACTACAAATCTCAGGAAGCCAGAACAGTTGCAGTGGTGTCAAACTGCCTTAAGTCTGCAGTGTAACAACAGTTTGTGGTAATACTGTGATGGCTTCTTAGCAAAAAGGAGCGGGTTCCTGTAATTTTGACAACGGTGTGGAGGTGAGGATTTGGGCAGGGGAAGCTTCCAGTAGACCAGTCACACCCACTTAATGCTTCTGTCCCACACAACTGGCAAAGGGTACCAAAGCTCTGCTCTCGTCATGTGACTAAGTGTCATAACCACAAAGGAAGACAAAGCACCAAAAAATGGAGGGAATTCAAGAAAAATTAAAAGCTCAAAACAAAAAAAAGCTCAAAACACTCCTATGAATATAAAGACATGATTCTTAGCAGTGGTGTCATTGGGGTGGGGGGAATGCAGGGAGTGCGGGCTGCACCAGGTGATACCCTAAATGGGGATGACACAACTGCTTCTCAAACACCTACATTTTGGCAGAAACAGGTTGTGACTTTTATGTGCTTCACTTTAAAATACTTTAAGAGATGGTGGGAGTGGTGGTGGGAAGCTCAGTGGGAGGAGAAAGGAGAGGTCCCAGATTTTTTTTCAAATTAAAATTTCAACTTTCAAAATTTTAATTTTTTAAAAATGACATCTTTGAATTTTTTTTATTCTTTTAAAATTTTCCTTAACAACATCACATTTTAATCAAATTTTCACTGTGTATATATAAATACATTTAGGTTGTGTATATTCTAATACTGTAATTTGGAGGTATAATTTTAATTTTGTTAGTTGTTTTAAGCCAGAACTATTAGCAGTGGTATATGGGAATTACAATTTACAAGGAACATTAGTACAAAAATATTACTAAGGATTCTATACGGTGTGAAATGGGATGAGGTCAATGTGTGTGTGTGTGTGGGGGGGGGGTGACACCATGAGTTACCGCACCAGGTGACAGCAACACTAGGACCACCACTGCTGCTTAGTCATGCTCATAATGGAGAGCATTTTGGAATTCCTCCTGGACAGAAGGCTGAAAGGCAGGCTGTGTGCTGGCAAAGGGGGATAGTATGGCAAACAGAAAGGTCTAGATAAAAGTAATTAATAAATAATATATAAGAAAGTTTTAATATCTGAAATATTGAATAAATGTAGTTACAGTAATTTTCTGGCATCCAGGTAAACAGTGTGTGGGCAAAGCAATACTCTGTACGAGAAAGAAGTGTAAGAGTCCAGGAAGAATCTCAAAATGTCCTCCATTTCAAAGAAGACTAAGAAGCATGGCTTGACATTTTTGGGAGGGCTCTGAGCTTTGACCAGATCATGTCCGCCATTTTTCTGGACTGTCCTCCATTCTGTCCAGGACTGAGGAGCATGAACGTATACTTCTTGGAGCATTTTGAGTTGACCATGCCCTCTATTTTGCAGGGCCTCGTAGAATCATAGAACTAAAGTTGGAAGAGACCACAAGGGTCATCCAGTCCAACCCCCTGCCATACATGAACTCTCAATCAAAGCATACCCAACAGATGGCCATCCAGCCTCTGCTTAAAGACCTCTAAGGAAGGAAACTCCACCACACTCTGAGGGAGTGTGTTCCACTGTTGAATAGCCCTTACCCTCAGGAAATTCCTCCTAATGTTGAGCTGGAATCTCTTTTCCAGGAGCTTGCATCCATTGTTCTGGGGCCCGTTCTTTGGAGCAAAGCAAGATTACTCCCTCCTCAATATGACATCCCTTCAAATATTTAAACAGGGCTATCATATCACCTCTTAACCTTCTCTTCGCTAGGCTGAACATCCCCATCTCCCTAAGACGTTCCTAATAGGGCATAGTTTCCAGGTCCTTCACCATTTTAGTCGCCCTCTTTTGGACACACTCCAGTTTCTCAACATCTTTTTTGAATTGTTCATGTTCCTTAGGGCCCTAACAGACACACCAGAATAAAGCTGCTATAGGTCACTTTGAAGGTATGCTGTTTAAATGATGAATGTGTCGTACAAGAGGCTGCAAGCTATGCCAAAGCCACAGTCTAGTCCTAAGGATCAGAGCACACCTTCTGGCCTCTTAAGATGCATGCGTCATTTAAACAGTATACTTCCAAAGTGACATGAAGCAGCTTTATTTTGGTCTGTCTCTTTGGGCCTTCAGTCCTGCATAGAATGGAGGGCATTCAAGGAAAATGGAGGGCATGACCCAGTCAAAGCTCGAAGCACTCCCAGAAATGGCAACCCATGCTTCAAAATGGAGGACATTTTTGGGATTCCTCTTAGAGTGAAGGTTGAAATGTAGGGAAAGTCCTGGGAAAAGAGGACATCTCATCCTCATCCCCCCCCCCCCCCGATATACTCTACTTAAGATGGTGGTACTGGGTATCCCCCTTTGCCAGGACACAGCATGCATTTCAGCCTTCTGTCCAGGAGGATTCCAAAATGTCCAGAAGGAATTCCAAAATGAGCATGACTAAGAAGCAGTGCTGCCCCCTAAGGTTGGTGTCACCTGGTGCAGGTGCTCAACAATGGTTCCTTTTCATCCTGGAGAAAAGTGACCAGTAGGGTGCCACAGGGATCTGTCCTGGGCCCAGTGCTATTCAATATCTTTATTAATGACTTGGATGACAGTATTGGGGGCCTAGTTATCAAATTTGCCAACGACACCAAATTAGGAGGAGTAGCTAATACCCCAGAGGACAGGATCAACATTCAAAATGACCTGAATAGACTAGAAAGCTGGGCCAAAGCTAACAAAATGAAATTCAACACAGAGAAATGTAAGGTACTGCAGTTAGGGCTAAAAAAAAAATATGAAATGCACAGATATAGGATGGGGGACACCTGGCTGAATGAGTCCACATGTGAAAGGGATCTAGGAGTCCAAGTAGTAAACAAGTAGACCACAAGTTGAACATGAGTCAAGAGTGCGATGCAGCAGCTAAAAAGTCCAATGCAATTTTAGGCTGCATCAATAGATTTATAGTGTCTAGATCAAGGGAAGTAATAGTGCCACTCTATTCTGCTTTGGTCAGGCCCCACCTGGAATACTGTGTCCAGTTCTGGGCACCACAATTCAAAAAGGATGTGGAGAAACTGGAGCGGGTCCAAAGGAGGATGACTGACTAAAATGGTGAAGGGTCTGGAAACCATGCCCTAAGAGGAACGACTTAGGGAGCTGGGGATGTTTAGCCTGGGGAAGAGAAGGTTAAGAGGTGATATGATAGCCCTGTTTAAATACTTGAAGGGATGTCACATTGAGGAAGGAGCAAGCTTGTTTTCTGCTGCTCCAGAGAACAGGACACAGAACAATGGATACAAATTGCAGGAAAAGAGATTCCACCTCAACATTAGGAAGAACTTCCTGACAGTAAGGGCTGTTCAACAGTGGAACACAGTGCCTTGAAGTGTAGTGGAGTCTCCTTCCTTAGAGGTCTTTAAGCAGAGGCTGGATGGCCATCTGTTGGGTATGCTTTGACTGGGAGTTCCTGCATGGCAGGGGGTTGGACTGGATGGCCCTTGTGGTCTCTTCTGACTCTAGTATTGTTTGATTCTTTGAACTTGCATTTCATGGATCGTTTTGAGTTGGCCATGCCCTCCCTTTCTTTTCTCCCTCCATTTTGCGGGGCCTTTTCTTCCTTTGTGAGGACACCTGGTCAACCTACAGCTGTTCCCTAAACCCAGGCCCTAAGGTCCCCTGATTCACATAATGTCCCCCTTTCTCCTCCATGCACTAGAAATGCCTCGAGTTTGCTCCTTTCCCCCTGAAGCCTAGAGATGCCTGGCGCCTCAGGATGGACGTGGGGCCTGAGGAGGAGTTGAGCCACCCCCTCAGCACCCTCGGTGGCCTATTATTCCTATTATTATTAAGCTTTATTTATATAGCGCTGTAAATTTAGACAGAGCTGTACATACATTTTGTTTCATTTTCAATTAGACTGCCGAGAGTTCACTGCCCTCAGGTTTTGCAATCTAAAAAGACAGGACACAAAAGGAGAAGGGGATGGTGGCCGGGAAGGGAGTCAGGTCCAGCATATTTTGAAGGGCTGTGTGTGTGTATATTTATATGTGTGTGTGTGTGTGTCTGTGTGTGTGTAGTTAGTCCAATCCATGCCAGGTTTTCCTTGCCGCTCTTCCTCTCCACCAGTTCCCTCAGCCAGGCAATGGGGAGCACGTTTTCTTCTCTCCCTTTGCCTGGCTGGCTGGGCTTCCCTCCTCACTACTCAGGGCTGGAGGAGGAAGAGGAAGAGGCTGCTTGGCTGCTGCTGGGGAAGCAGAGGCGAGGAGGACGAAGAAGAAGGAGAAGAAGAAGAGAGGAGGGAGAAGAAGGGGAAGCAGAGGAGGACTGGCTACTGCTGCTGCCGCCGCCTTTTCCCTCCTCCTCCTTTTCCCTCTCCTCCTCAAAGTTTGCCCAAGCTGAGGGCTTGGCACTGAGGCAGCCAGGGTCCCTTTGGTGGTTGGTTTTCCTGCCTGAAGAAGAAGAAGAGAGGAAGAAGAGCCTGAGGGGATTGTGTTGGATTTGGTTGGCGCGCCTTTTTGGGGACTAACTTGGCTTCTCTGTATCTATTGGGGGTGATGATGGGGGCTTGAAGGAAGGGGGTGGTGATCTTTGTGGTGTCTCCTTTTCCCACCGCCCCCTTCTCCAGCCTGTTTTGGGGAGGAGGGGGGCTGCTGAGTCTGGGGCTGCTGCTTGGACCATGGTTCCTCCTGGGCTGCTGGTTTGGGTGCCTCTGGTCCTCCTCCTGGGGCTGGCGTCGTCCTCGTCGTCGTCGTCGGAGGTGAAGGCGAGGGGCTGCGGCGACGTCCGGGAGGCGTACAGGGCCAAGGGCTTCAGCCTGGCCAACGTCCCCTTCCAGGAGATCGCAGGTAAGCCCGCAGCAGCAGCAGCAGCTTAGAGAAGGAGGAGGGCTCTTTGGGGGGGGGGGGATATAGATGGATGTAGATGTGTGTGTGTTTAGGTGTGTGTGTGCGTGAGAGGGAGAGTTGTCAATGCCCATTGACCGGGCATCTCAGTGAGGCATCGCCTTCGGTTCCCTCTGCGTCCACACTGCAGCCCCGATCCGGTTTGGCACCACTTTGAACTGCCAGGGCTGTAGCATTCCAGGAATATGGGAGCTGGTGGTGGGACCAGAGCTCTGACAGATACATATATATATATATATATATATCTCAACACACACGCACACATATATGCACACATATACAAAGAGGGGCTCTGGTGCCACTACACACACACACACGTGTGTATATGTGTGCGTGCACACACACACACATACATATGTGTGTGTATGTATATATATATATATATATATCTACAGACACGTATATATACATATATATACACACACACATCTATATATACACATTCACACATGCATGTATATATATGTGTGTGTATATATATATAGTGTATATGTTTAAACACACACAGACTCTCTCTCTCTCTGTGTATATATACACACTATATATAGTTTATATATTTAAAGTGTTTTTTTCTTATGAACCACCTTGGGTCCCCTTTTGGGAGAAAGGCGGAATGAAAGTGATATATATGTATAAACGTATATACACACAGACAGACAGACACACATGTACACACACACACACACACACATACAGAGTGAGGAAGCCCCAGAGCAGTTCTTCTCAACTGGGGGGGCTTCCTCCACCACATCTTTTCCAGAAACACAAACTTTGACACTTTGGGTCTAGACCAAAAGACAGTCTGCTTTTCCCTCCTCCAAATCCAGGCAAGATCAGATCTCCCTCTTCTCTCCCAGGGACTAGAAACTTGCCCATTTCAAAGCCTCAACCAGCTACCATCCCCAGACTGCCACAGCATGGAGCCTAAAGTGGAGGCTAAAGTGCTGTCAAGCCGGATCATCTCTGCACTGTGGACTCAGCAGCCTTGCTTGGATCTCTTCCCTTTTTAGGAAACTTGCTTGGGAAAGTCGAGGACTATGAATTGCTTCATTGTGTCTAATAGGATATAGAGAATCTTGTTAAAAAATTCTGAATAGATCTATAGGGAGATGAAGAACAAATGAGGAGAGGGAAGGTTTTGGCCAAGAGATGCACACTTTTGTCCTTTGGGACAAACACAGGAGAGGGATGAAGTTGGGAGCTGATGTTCCAGAAACAAGTTTCTTGTAGTCCTTCGGAGGGGACTGGACTCAAATCTTGCTTGGGAGGGTTGTTGTTGTTATGATGCTTTATTAATTATTATTATATAATGTATTTATTAATATATTATTAATTATTATTTTTCATTAATTTTGTATTTTTTATTAATTTATTATATGGTTGCTGGGATGAAGAAAAAAACCAAAAACAAAAACAGGTTGACTTTCGCTGTAGAATAAACCTGATGTCAAACTGTTTGGTTTGGAAAAGATGTGGTGGAGGAAGCTCCAGTTTATCCACCTGCTCTGGGGTTTTCTGATAGTGTGTATCTGTGTATCATTACCTGGCAAGCTTTTTTTGTGTGAAGGGTTGCTAGCGGTTGCCTTTTGCCAGCAGGGTGTGCTCTGCTTCGTGTGGGATTCTTGCTCCTTTCTCTCTTTCTGGTGGAGCACCTGGAAAGGATTCAAGAAAGGTTTGTTTCACCTGAGGAAAAAGGATAGAAAAGGCTGCACACCTGAGAACGGAGAGATTGAGTGTGAATTACAATGAAAACGAAGGGACTCTCCCCTGCAAACCTACCATTTTAACGTAATGATCTTTGGATATATTTTTTTCTTTTGCACCATCGTGGCATATCAGTTTCTTTTTTTATTATTATTATAATTTTATTTATATAATACATACACAATAAACATTTAAAAAAATACAATCATAGTTATGCCTGTTGTTGCCTTCTGATTAAGAAAAAACTGAAAGGTGATACCCTAAACAAAAACAAGCAAATGAGGGAACAGAAAGTTTAGGGGAAATGAATGTCAGCAATACACAGTGATGTAATAAACAAACAAATGTGTTTACTAGAGTAATAAAAAGCACAAAATGGCTGGTGAGCCAGTCAGTGCTGTACTTAACAAATGACAAATATTAAAATTGAGGCAAACAACTGCAATTCACAGAAATACCAGTTCTCCTGTGTCTCATAATATAAAAGAGAAAAAAATGTAATAAGGATGCAATGATGAGAGACACCACTGGGACTGGATTGTGTGGGATAAAGCAGTTGGCTCATAACACATTAAAATCTAGAACCGAGACCATTGAGACAAACAACTGCAATTCACAGAAATACCAGTTCTCCTGTGTCTCATACTATACAAGAGAAAAAAAAAATTGTAATAAGGATGCAATGATGAGAGACACCACTGGGACTGGATTGTGTGGGATAAAGCAGTTGGCTCATAACACATAAAAATCTAGAACCGAGACCAAACGCGTTTCGACAGAAACATCTTCTTCAGTGGTCATACAACACTTGCAAATTTATTGTGTGACATGCGGAACTACCCTGTCATGTAGGTAAGTGGAAAGTCCTACATACACATGTGGGACACCCCAGTCCTGGGCATCACTACAGACCTACGAGGACTTTCCACTTACCTACATGACAGGGTAGTTCCGCATGTCACACAATAAATTTGCAAGTGTTGTATGACCACTGAAGAAGATGTTTCTGTCGAAACGCGTTTGGTCTCGGTTCTAGATTTTTATGTGTTATGAGCCAACTGCTTTATCCCACACAATCCAGTCCCAGTGGTGTCTCTCATCATTGCATCCTTATTACAATTTTTTTTTTTCTCTTGTATAGTATGAGACACAGGAGAACTGGTATTTCTGTGAATTGCAGTTGTTTGTCTCAATGGTCTCGGTTCTAGATTTTAATGTGTTATGAGCCAACTGCTTTATCCCACACAATCCAGTCCCAGTGGTGTCTCTCATCATTGCATCCTTATTACATTTTTTTCTCTTTTATATTATGAGACACAGGAGAACTGGTATTTCTGTGAATTGCAGTTGTTTGCCTCAATTTTAATATTTGTCATTTGTTAAGTACAGCACTGACTGGCTCACCAGCCATTTTGTGCTTTTTATTACTCTAGTAAACACATTTGTTTGTTTATTACATCACTGTGTATTGTTGCCTTCTGATTAAACACATTCCATGGACCCTTAAACTCAAGACACCATCTAATGTTTAGCTATCTCAATGTCTTATTTTCCTTAGAAATAGTATTTTTAATCCTCGCCCCTTTTCAACCTTCTCACCCCTTCCTTACGATATATCAGTTTCTCTCTGATATATTTCTTCAGCCTGTATCTGTGTATATGTCTAACCTTCCCCACCATGCATGGGACTACAGGGCCCATCATTTGCTCCCAGCCATGGCTCAGAATGATGGGAGTTGTAATCCAACCCATCTGAAAGGAACCCAGATTGTTTCTGAGGGGGAGCGGTCATAGCCTTCCCATAGTTGAATATGTGGGAATTAATACGAAAGCAAGCAAATATGGTTAAGAGGGGAAAAAGCTGCGTGTGTATGTATGAGGGAGAGTATGTGAAACAGTGATGTCCGAACTCTGGCCCTCCAGGTATTTTGGACTTCAGCTCCCAGAATCCAAGATCATTAGCCAAGATGACTGAGGCTTTTGAGAACTGAAGTCCAAAACACCTGGAGGGCCAGAGTTTGGGCATCACTGAAGGGACAAGGAAGAGTTGTTCCAGCCTACCAGAGTGAAACTTGCTGCCTGACAGTTTCCAGCACTGAATTAAGCCATCCACCGAAAGGTCTCTTTAGCCTAACTCAATGCATGTCAAGTTTCGCTCCAATTTGCCCCTCTCCTGCCTCCTTTCGGGATGAGTAACACAATTAATATTGATAGCTGGCTATTTACTGGGATATATTAATCATCTTCAGAGTTTAATAATAATAATAGGTCTTTGTGGGTTTTGGGGGCTATGTGGCCATGTTCTAGAAGAGTTTCTTTCTGACGTTTCGCCAGCAGCTGTGGCTGGCATTTTTCTCTGAAGACTCCAGCCACAGACGCTGGCGAAACGTCAGGAAGAAACTCTTCTAGAACATGGCCACATTGTCCGAAAACCCCCCACAAAAACCTATAGATACCAGCCATGAAAACCTTTGAGTTCATAATAATAATAGTAATAATGGGTCAATTCAGAAAACAAAGTGAATGGGAATTCTGTATGATTGAGTTTGGCTGTTTTGATTCTGAGGGGACCCAAGTACAGTTGTTGGCGGTCTCTGCATCTACTTTTAGGACCCAGTTTGTATTGTGATATAAATAGAATTGATGTTCATATTTTTAAAAAGTCATCAGCTGTTGTCATAAGTATTGGGATCATGGGTAGATGGTAGGGACAGAAGCTTCCTTTTTATGCAAATACTAACTTGGGTTGGGTGAGCATTTCTTTTTTGACAGGGCGATCACTATGGGAGAAGAGGATGGTTAAACTTCTCCCTCACACCACTTTGGTCCTGGTGGCACTTAGCCCCCTGCCTCCATAGCTGCTATGTACATTTTTAGAAATGTGGGAACTCACTGCATTCATGCAGCTTGCTTCATATCTAGTTTGGCTCCTTTAAGCTTTGTCTCAGGGCTATTGAAACAAATAGTTTAAATAAATCCATTAATTGGAGTAGGAATGTCCCTATGGCCAGTACTTGATGCATCTGGCTCCCAGAAAAGTCACAGTCCTAAAGCACAGTGTCTTACTTGCACTTTGCATTTATTTAAAGCAGTGCAACTCAAAAGTGATGGTCCATGGGTTGGTATTATCAGTCCCTGAGCTTTTGGCTGTTGGTCTGCAGCAAGTTTCCAGGAAAGAAAGAAGCAATTGTCATCGGTAGGCACAGATACTGTGCTGGTCCCTGGGGAGAAAACTCTGCTGATCCCCTACATCAGATAGCGTAAGAAGTCATTTTTTAAAGAAGTGGAAAGAAACATGATTTCTGTACTCAGAATTGCAGATGAGAATTTACACAGCTTCTTTTCACACAGTGGAAATTGTAGTATGCAGATACTGAGTTGGTCATGAGGATGCTGGTTCCTTATGGTGCACTAGCTCAGCCACAGCTTTTCTACATGATACCATTGTCCATCACTACAAACTTTGGGTGGGCACAGAGTTTGGAAGAGTATTTTTAAGACTACGGGTCCCATTATCCAAACCAACACAGCCAACCAACAACCCAGTTGTGTCCTTTTGATCACCAGTCCACACTTTTGGCTTTCCTCATCAGGGCTGGTGGGAGTTGTGGTCTAGTAGTATACTCCCTATCTCTGATTTACATTGATATGACTCAAAGTCAGGACTGACTGGAAAGTGTTGCTGTGTAGAGCTGAAATAGTTGTGGAAATATGCCCCAATAATGCTCTCAGCTTTACCCATTAAAAATAGGACAAGGTGAAAATTCCATCCGTCAATTCTTTACTCGCTGTTTAGATGGTTATTATGGCCAGGTGGTTAAGGAGCATTACAAGATGGAACAAATTTAGATTTCCTGGATCATGAGCTTTTGATTCTTTTCAGAACTGAAACGGGTAACACAGCTTCCAATTGTGTGGTTGAGATGGAATATGGAGTTTCATCTCCCACTAGTCGTCTGAGTAAGGTGTGTATCAGTCATTCCTCCTAACTGAATGGTCCACCCTTGGTCACGGGGCAGAAGAGCCTTTTTCTGAAGCGGTGTGAAAGCTGCTACAGGGCATGGGCAACTGCAGCTATGTCACATTGGGTTAAGTGTAAATGAGGCCATTGTACCACATGTGTGTGAGAGCAGACAGAAGATGGAAAGCTATTTTAGGTGAGATGATTTT
Source organism: Urosaurus nigricauda (assembly GCA_034509955.1). Lineage (NCBI taxonomy): Eukaryota > Metazoa > Chordata > Lepidosauria > Squamata > Phrynosomatidae > Urosaurus > Urosaurus nigricauda. The sequence continues at coordinate 127,585,238 of JAOEGL010000003.1, forward strand.
TTTTTTCATTGAGAGAAGTATAAATATAACAAAATTGCTTAGGAGGAAGAAAGAAGAAGAAGAAGGAAGAAGAAATCAGCAGAGCAAAAAGAGAATAGTCCCATCTTAAGAGGTACAGTACTGGGATTTTTGAGGCCAGGAAGAAAAGTGAGAAATAGAAGTGAAGAGTTCTTGTCATAATTTCAAAGGCCTCACAGCGCCTGTTTGAAATTTCCCCTCAAGTTGTTAATCAATTACATGAGAGCTCTTCTCCGACTGAGCCCAAGAGCCCCTGGGTTTTTAAGTCAAGTTTTCTCTGGACTGACTGTGATTTCATTTTAGGTCAGTGATGGATGAAGGTCTGTTTTTCTCTGCCTTTTTTTTAAAGGCCAGCTATTACAGTTTGAATAGCTCAGATGCTACTTTCCAGTTTTCTTTGGAAAGTTTTAGGGTTTGTGGGTACTTTTGTACTTGTTCTCCAGTTGTAGATGGCACTAAGTGCAAAACTATAGGCATAGAGAGATGCTTTTAGTATTAGCAAAGTAGCATGTGTAACTGATGGGGAAACTAATATTTAACCTTTGTTTTAAATAACTGTACCAGTCATTCTTGAATCCATTATTACCCCTCAACTTTCCTTTAATACTTCAGTGCCATCGTCTCCCCATTTGATGTGTCTAGAATATGAAAATAGGGGAGAAATCCAGATGTATAATTGTTTACTATTTCACAAAGCTTCTCTGACTGTTGTTCTGTGAGTTTAACTTAAGTTGATGTCACTTGATAGCAATGGTTTAATAATATATGCATCTGAGGGAGGGACTGGGTTATTTTAAGGGAATGTATTTGCCACTATTCTCTACTGTGGGTGCTTTGTTTAAAGCAAAACTAATTTTGGAAAGAAGCAATTGTATTCATTTAGTCACCATCCCCAAGAAACTACTGTAACCAACCTAAGCAGTGAATGAAAATGTATATTGGGTCTGATTTTCATTGTTTCTTTTACAGGGCATGTACAAATCAACTTATTTCAGTCATATTTTGCATATGAATCTATGTACTGGATTTCAAAAAACTTTGACTAAGATTCAGTATTGAAAGAAAAAATAGGTGGTAATTTTCATTGGATATAAAGTTCTGTGGGCATATTCAGAGTTTAGTGATTGAACTGATTATTAATTGATACTTTTAATAATTCCGTAGAAGTGGGCTGAGGACAATGCTGTGTAGAGATGAGCTGAGAAGAATCGGTCAAAATGAGGGATGTGTTCAATTTTTGTGGATCAGTCTTTCACAAATATTGTTTAGGATTTGCAGTGTTTGCCTGAAATAAAGGCATGTTTGGTACATGCCTTTGGTTTTCATGTAAAAAGTATAGCAGAGAATGTACCAACCTTAAAGTGTTACTAGAGTATGATTGCTATCATCCCTGTCTTGTGAATGAGAGTCTGTCCTATCAAGGATATATATTGCTGGCATCCAAATTTCAGCACCTATGATGTAAAACACATGTAGGTGAATTGCAATGGATCTTTTCCGTAAAATCCATTTAGAACTGAATTGAACTTATTCTTTTGCATAAACACTTGCATCGTATTTGATATTTTATGTCCAGATGTTCAAAATACACCTATCATAGATTACCTTCCCCCCCCCCCAAAAAAACCCCACAGTGATACTAGTGTGATTAGTCATCTGTTTTCTGTTTGTAATACTGTTTTTCTTTCTCAGAATATTGTTCAGAAAACACAGCAGCCATGTGACAATAAGCTACTACTTTGTCATTCCATTATATGGGTGTTAAATTGCTAAGTGTAACTTTTTTATGCACCAGCTAGCAAATTTTGAAACGGAACACATACATCTAAATCTGTTTGGGGATTTGCATACACAGAGAATGTGCCGTGTTGCAAATTTCTTTAGAGTATTGGATGTACTGGCAACATTTCCATTATATGGGGGCTGTAGGCTGGCCTCACACACATAGCACTGGGGAGGGGGGACTTTTGCCTGCATAGGTGATGGAGTGGATTGCTAAAATAAGGTTGCTATATCCATGTAACTTAGAATGTTATCCTTCCATGCATCATTGGTCCACAGAACATTAACTCCAAAATTAAATCAAACTATGTGTAAAATATTAATCTTCCATACGTCATTCTCTCAGCCCATTTGAGGATTATAGAACTGGTATAATGTAATTCTTTAATTTAAGAACATGTTGGAAGTGATGGTTTAAGAACTAGTGAAATTTTGGGTTCATATAGATTTAGAAAGTCCCAGATTTTGTTCCTGTTCTTTCTATTTTTATTTTGGAGATCTATATACCTTTTTTTTTTTTAATCCCAGAATATTTTCAGTCAGCTTCCATTTCAATGAGAGATGGTTTTTATAGGTTAGTTTATTTTAACCCAACATGAAACAGATGAGTCTGATATAGTGGTTTCCATATTGGACTTGGACACTGGGAAAACAGAGTTCAAATCCTTATTTGGCCATGGAGACCCATTGGGTGACCTTGAGAAAGTCACATACTCTCAGCCCCAGAGGAAGGCAAGAGAAAAACCCCATGAACAAACTCAGCCAAGAAAACCTCATGATAAGTTTGCCTTTGGGTCACCGTAAATCAGAAATGACTTGAGGCACACAATAAGATAAAATCGGAAAGAACAGAAACAAAATGTGGGATTTTCCAATCAGTCCTGGATGTGTCCTTTGATTGTCCGAAACCAGAGTTATTACAGGAATGCTGGAACCTTCTCTGGGATTAAAAGGATGAGAATCTTGTTACTCAAAGGCCGTCTACTGAATCAAAAAGGAGGGGGCAGACACTTGTGACTAAAAGAAAAAGTGCATAGTATGTGTACCTGACATCCCAGATTCTGTCCCTAGTGTTTCCAGATAGTACTAGGAGAAGGAAAAACAAAACAAAAACAAACTTCTGCCTGAATCTGTGGAAAGCTTCCACTAGTTGCAGTAGACAATACTGTATATACTCATGTAAAAGTCTAGAAATTTAGGTCCAAAAATTGACCCAAAAAACCTGAGTTGACTTATCCACGGGTCAATGTAAGTACTGTATATTAACTCTTATTTAAAAGAAGGAAACATCCCCTGGTGAAAAACAAGAGTATAATCTGTCCTGGAAGCACTGACCCCCCCTTTATTCTCTCATCCATCCAGTCTTAAGAACAAGCACAAAGACTTATGTCAGATGGACTTTTGGAAGTTATTTGACATTGTTTTGCTTTGCTTCATCCTTTAAATCCTTTCTTATATGCCCCTAAATTTTACCCTCGACTTATCCACAGGTCATAGCAAAATCCATAATTTTGGCCCCAAAACTTGCCCTCAACTTACAAATGAGGTTGGCTTATAGTCGAGTATATATGGTACTTTATTTACCTACTGTCTTTATAGAGCTGTCTCCTAACACAGGATTTCTGAATTGTTCACAAAACAAATACTCAGCTAGATGGACCAGTAATTGTTCTATTTGGTAGAAGGCAAATCCTTACATTTTTTAAAAAAACTGAAAGTAACCTGAAAGTTATGAGTTGTATTTATTACTAGAATTTCAGAGGTTGTATTGCAACCTTATTTTTTGTCAGCCATTTAGAAGATATTTCACTATTAAGGGTGCTGAAAAGCTGCTTCAGATGTTATAGCAAGAAGTGCACAGAAATCTCATCCGGCAATGACAGAGGATATGAAGAAGTACATCGCTAGTCCATACTTCCATCTGCTGCAACATCCGAAAAGGAGGATGCTTTGACCAATCCTATAAGCCACTGTATTAAGAGGATAAGGTTTCCCAGTGTATAACTCCCCTTTTCGAAGAAGCCTAACTTTAACCTTGAAGAAATATGTGCACATGCTCAAGCATAGCCTTGTATGCAGAGTGGTAGTACTAGAATTGAAGGGTTGTTGGTTTTCTCAGTCTCACAGAATTAATTTTGACATTGACTGTGATTAAGGTAACTGGAAAGGTTGAGTAAAACTAGGCAAAACTATTTTGAAATAGATGTGAACATAGCTTAATTATTTATGTCGTGACAGCTGGGTGTGGATGAGCTTGTCTTTTCATAGTGTCATAAAATGCATTCAGCAGCTTTTTCAAGATTCATTGCACCCCATTCCAGATTAAATCACATCTATATAACTGTCAAAAATTGTTCACATTAGGTCAGAAGCAAACTCAATGGGTTCTGCAAGTGGTAGCTTTGTCCTTTGCACAAGGTTGGTGAGTGTATGTCTCAGCAGATGTAGCTGGGTTGCAAACTCTCAATGATCCATCACCATTGGTAAATGGTGATAGCACTTGCCAATGAAAAGCTTCAGCTATATGCTCCTTGAGTTTCTCTTTCTTTTTTCAAACAACACTGTGGGCTCCTCCCAGTGCTAATCTTCATACTCCATGTATTATGCTGCAGTTATATTTTTAATCAAGGAGTGGGAAGGTTAAGAGTATTCAAGCTATAGGTAGTCTGTGCATCATTTACTGCTAATGCGCTAGAGCCATTTTACTGCCACTGTGCTCCTTTTTTGCTTCCTTGGGTGTCTTATATACTCTTCTAGAGACTTTGTGATGTTGAAACACCAAAGAGGTCAAGCACTGTGTTAAAAGCTTGGTCATTCTTTTTATACGTTTGCAATAAAGAATATATTAATTTCATTTATATTACCACTTGGCTCTCATAAAAGGTCAGTTTCAGTTGAATGTACAATTACTTGCAAATGGCAAGTCTTATAACAAGTCATCAACAATAAAAGCTTTTTCTGGGCAATTTGTTTTTAAAATTACCACCTGCTGTTCTCTTGACTGACTTTGTGGACCCTGCAGGATCTCTCAGCTTGCTTTTTAAAAAAAATATTTAATTTTTATTTTTTTGCAACAAAGGGCAGCACACTACACACATTAATCTTGGTTTCTGCTTTGTAAAGTAAGGATTTGTGTAATTACATTAAGGCTTTCAGTTGAAATAACAAGCCATGTACTTAAAACGCCATTATAGTACTAAAAGATCAGTGGTCGTATTTCCAACATAGTGAAGTCACATTTTCAGTGAAATATTAGACTTCAGATTACCATTACTACCTACTTCAGCAGCTTCTCCATTTGAATAATTGAGTTATCCTATATAGAACCAAGAATTTAGACCCCAATGTAGTACCAAGGAACTGACAACTCAGGAGCCTTGCTGTCTGTATTCCCAGACAGGCCAACTGCTGACTTGCTCTCCAGCTCATAGAGAAGTTGCTGCTATAGATGACTATAGCAGGTGGTATTGTGCTACAGTCTAACCAGCAACTGTGTAGTGTAAGAGGCCAGTGGGGTTTCAATCTTACCTTTTTAAGATGTCAGCTTTATTCTTGAGTATCACTGTCAGCCGCTGAGCCCTGACCCTCTCAACTGAACTTAACCATCACTCACTTCTTCCCTTAATAATCACTCTTCCTACAGCAGCCCCTCCCCTATAGCCAGCTTAAATATGGACTGGCTGTTGGGAAATCAAGTCTGCCTAGTGATTCAAATACCTTGTCAGATCCTTCATTTACAATGTGTTTATTTGCATTTTCAACACCACCTCATCTTCCTTACTTATATGTGCTCCTCTGCATTGCCTTTGTTTTATATAGTACAATCCTATATGTGTTTGTGCAGAAGTATGCCCCATTGACTTTGGATGGACCTACTTCCAGCTAAAGATATTCTCTGCAACCCTCATTTTGCTTTGTCCAGAAGAGAAGGGGGACTTTGGTTGTGGTGGTGGCAGAAACAACAACAGATCTTTGCTATGCCAGCCAACCCCGGTTGCCCATAAGCATTGGCACTTTTGAATCTGTCACACCCTTTTGTCCTTGCTGGGGAAGACATTCCCACCGCATCCCATCCAGCTAGAATTGTCTGAGGAAAATGCAATGTAGTGATGCCTATGTGTTCATATTATCAGACAGGAAAGGGAAGGGGGAGGTAGTTCCTGTGGAAAAGCTTCCTGCCTGCACCCTGCCCACCCCCGGTACAAGAACAAAGCTGAGACTAAACTGTAGTGCGGATCACACATAAAAGGACAGCAAAAACTGAGTAACAAGGAGAAATCCACATCTGACTTTAGGAAGAAGTGAAGGTTTGGTGTGGGAGTTGGCAAACATGCATCAGCAGCACAGGCCTGGCTGAAATACATTTTCAGCCCCATGTGGATTAAACTAGATAGTCAAGCTACACATTATTTTAGTCATATACAGTAGTTCTACCCTTGACTGCTGGGTTGTTTTGACAGTGTGCCTCATCATGATTTGTACTGGATCTTTCATATGGAAATGGGGATGGTGGTTGTGGTGGTGTAGAATTATTACTTTGCTTGTAGTTGTGGTTGTGGCATAATTGATCAAACCAGTTCTATCTTATGGTCTTCCTATACTTTCAAGATCAGAACAGCCTCTGTCAGAATGGAAAGGGGTAAGTTTAGATATTGTTGACTCTTCCACAGGCTTTCTGTGGGACTCCTGAATGGAGCGGTCTGCCCAACTGTGATCCATGCACCCCAGCTGAAGAAACTCTATTCCATGGTTTAATGTTGTGTCTTAAAACAGCAGATCTTGCATGCCTCTGTTCTGAAACCTTGATTTATCTATTCCCACTAGCTTTACAGCATCTGTTTCATAGCAGAGAATATCAGGGTTTTAATCTATTATTTATCATTAGGTATTCATTACATCTATATCCAGCCTTTCCTTGGATGAGCTCAAGGTACTATATATGGCTCATTTGCTCTTCATATTATCCTCACAGCAATCCTGTAAGGTTGGTCAGGCTGAAGTAGTATACCTGGCCTGGATTACCCAGTGACTTTTATTAATATATTCTATCATGTTTAAGCAGTTTTGTATCTTGTTTCTATGGTAAAATATATAGTATCATATTGCATACAACTTAGAACTTTGTTCAGAGAACTCTGGAATTCTTTATAGTCTCTTTAGAGATAACTGTGTAACACCTGTTCTTCATGAAATCTTGGAATTGGAGGTTGTCTCAGCAAAATTACTTGTATCATCTGTAAACAATGGCTCCTGGTAAGAAAAATGATGATCTATTTCAGCATTAATTTCTTATGTCAAGTCACTTCTTGAATCATCTGTGTATGACACAGAACAATATGGTTTCAATTTTTTTATATACACTTCTTACTTTGTTCTCCTCTGTACAATGAGGCAAGCAACATGGCAGCTATATTTCCATATGTGTGCATGGACTAAAAATATGTATACCTTTTGATGCAAAGCTTGCTGTACTGAATGGTAATGCTGCTTTTCAGACATGTGAAGTGTACATTTAACTGGTTTGAAAAGGCACTGAACAATGTCTGTTAGTTTCATGTTTTAATCATAGATAGTACACTAGTTACTACAATCAACTCCATGACACATCAGACCAAAGGTTACATGGCCATTGCTTTCTTTTGCCATAACATATTTAGAGCCTCTCTGTAAGCACACTGGGATCAAATAGTTTCTTAGTCCTAGCCAAAGTAGACACACTGAAGCAATGGAAATTTATTAATACAACACGTACATCGTTGTTATTGTTGTGTGCCATCAAGTCACACAGGCAACCATATGATGAACTTATGACAATCCCCTATGATGGGATTTTCTTGGTAAGATTGGTTCAGAGGCGGGCTTGTCCTTGCCTTCACTGAGGCTGAGAGAATGTGACTAGCCCAAGGTTACCCAGTGGATTTCCATGGCTGAGCAGGGAGTCAAACTCTCGTCTCTGAATCATAGTTCAACACTCCAACCACAATACAATGTAACAGAGTAAACTTTCCACACATTACGGTTCCTCCCATCAACTTGACAAAACTCTGTCCTAAGACCAGCATGGCTGTTTTGCTTCTAGTGGCTGCTGCTATTCATCTTAAATCCAAGTTAGAAATAATACTTAATACAAATAACAGTTCATTTGATACTGAATTAATATGTCTGATTAGGATACTGAGGGACAGTAGCCAAATACCAAAATCAAAAACATTTCCTGAGCATTTGACATCTAAATATCATGAGATGTAACTTTGTAAGATATACTAAAATGGAATAGTGAGACACTATAATGATTAGTGTTTTCATCTTTACATCCGTATCTATGTTAGAAGAATGTTGCTATGTGGACATTCTCTGCAAAAGATCTAAATATTGAATAAGGGGTGAGAAGCTTTTTAACCTGATCTGTTTTATCTGGGCCTGGCATGTGGTTACTTGTGACTGTCTTATACATTCTTTTCCAATCCCAATTTCTGATGTTTCTTTGCAAAGCAACAAGAAACAAAAGAAAACTAAACTCCTGTTAACCCTGTGTTGTACCTTATATCTTTAACTAACCATAGTATTTTTATTAAATGTGCAGACCTTCAAGTGCAATCTACATTTCTAAAATCCTGTTGCAAGAAGCAGTAACAAGAAAACAATTCTTTTTAAAAAAAAATAAACCAGCATATCTTGACATAAATAAACCAGCATATCTTGAGTGCCCCTCTTGACATAGGTTATTCAGAAGAGTACTAAACTAGTTCAAGTTGCAATTCTGTACACGTTTAGTTGGACATAGACCCTTTAGGAAAGAACAAGCTTTATTTTCAAGTAAATATATACAGTGGGCCATTGGTATGCACCGGGGTTTGGTTCCAGTAGAACAATGGTGTCCCTTATATAAAATGGCAAAATCAGGATTTGCCTTTTGGATTTTTAAAAAACATTTTCAAGTCATGGACGGTTCAATCTGTGGATATGAAAGGCCAACTATATAACATTATGCTGTTAGAATCATTTCTCCCTTCTCTTTTTTTCCTTTGGTACAGAGTACAAACGCAACATTTCCCATTTTTTTCCCTTTCTGTTTTCTAAGAATAAAAACAACCTTCTGAACGCTCAAGTCTTTCCCCTGACAACCTGAATTACAGATTTCTCTTGATTTACACAATTTATACTGAGCCTGTAAGGCACAAAGAGGTATGTCCAGATAAGCGCTCTGAACTCTCAGGGAAATATCCCCACATCCAGGAAAAATTTGGGGTATCATCCCTGCCACAGAAGCATACTGTACTACTAGTGGGTACATGTGCACCGATACACCCTGCAGAAAGATTATATGGCCGGCCCTTGGTTTCCAATGGGATTTGGTCCTGGGATCCCCTGTGGATACCAAAATCCATGAATTCTTTAAAGCTGAGGATGGTTGAAAGAATTGATGGAAATTGAGGGTTTACTGTACTGCATATGTAGCAGGATCCTTTCTCTTTGATATCTTGCACATCGACACATAAGCACTCCAGAATCTTAAAAGATTACATAGACAGACTCTTGGCAGTGAGGGTACACATGACATTTTGGAGGGACTGCACAGTTTGGACCTACCCTGACATGTCCAAAATCTTTGGTAGTTTCATTCTGGAACCTGTACTGCAAAAAACTACAGACTGACTGTAGCTCCCAAATGAAGCTTGAGCTCCAGATCATCAGCTCAATGAGATAGCTTTGTTCTCTTCACTTAAACAGTATCCTCAGTGGGGGACATGTGACTCTTTGCATATCTTTGGACATTTTGCATGCAGATTTCCCTAATGTGTGTGTGTGTGTGTGTGTGCAGTGTTTATGCTGAGAATGAAGTGCAAAACTGAGATAAGTTATCCAGTCCAAAAATGATTATGTTCTGATCTGTATATTAGGCCAATGTGCAAATTAGGTGATTTATTTATTTCATTTATTAAACAAATTTATTAAAAATGAAGATGAAATGAGATACTTCCCCCTCTGGACCATCTTTGGAATCTGTCTCTCCTGCATTCCAAGGTGAGAGATTGAATTCTAAACTTGGAGTCTACCAGACTGCAGCAGTTTCCATTTCCTTCTCAGTTTGAAAAGCTGGAGATCGAAGATGACAACAGGAACCTTGGATTTTGCATACATAATATCTCCTTTAAACAAGCAGTTCCCTCTGTTCTCACAGTGGGCACAATCACCTACCTTACACATATTGATTTGGTATGTGGGCCCAGGTCTCCCCCTCATTGCTTGGAGTATCACCGATTGGTTTCTATCAGCTCAGTCAGCCTTTCCAGTTGCCTGGGATTATGAGTGTTGTAACCTACAAAAATTAAGGAGGTGCAGGTTTGCCACCCTGACATAACAGATTGAGCAAACTAGAACATATGCTGGTGTGCCTTTAAAAATCTGCCTCTGCAAAGGTGTATTTAAAAAAACCAAACTAAAACAAAAAACACTGGGCCTACAGAAAATTCCCCCCCCCCGCATCTAGCCGTGAGATTTCATCTTTGTCCCTCTTCCTTTTTCCAGATATTTTCCCTCCTTATATTTTTCTCCTCCATATCTAATACAGTCAAATTATTCCATCTCTTTCAAGGCAAAGAATGTTGTGAGCAAAAAGCTGGAAAAAAGATGTACCTGTCAGAAATGCCTATTTGGGGGAAATGTGTGTGTGGTAAAACATACAAATTATTCAGTTAAGTGAACTGTAAGGAAGTCTAGCACAAATCTAGGACCATGAAAATATGTGTGTATATGGCAGAAACCTCTTCCCCTGCACATCATATTAATTGCCCAGTAAATCTGACTTTGGATTGTTGTTATTGCATTTTTTTAAAAAGTGTGACGTTTCAGGATTATTTCAGAACATTTTTGTCACAGAGAAATAAGTTCTCAATGGCCTTGTGGGACATAGTTAATATGAGGATGTTTGGAGTGCCTCTCCTCTGTAAGAATACATAGTTCCAAATGCACTTTTTCAAAAATTCAATTTTTGGATGTAAAGCAGAATTCTGTCATATCAAACCTTTGTTTCATGGCTCCCACAGAGAAATGCTCAATGCTATCCTGTGCAAGGAGAGGAGCAGAACTGGCACCAAACATGAATGCAGCACGAGAGGAGGAAGCAGCTACCTAGTATGCATCCCCAGCTAGAGTTTGGTTCTTTTGTTACTGTTTGGCTTTTTGTTCGGGGAGGGGGGGTCATGTATAAGGATGATTACAAAAACACTTAACAATAAAACTCCAAACACAACAACCATGCTTCTTGAATATGAGGAAAACCCTGACAAGGAAAGATCTAGACTAATGATGTTTTTTTTTGTTTTGGTTTTTTTTTTTTTTTTTTTTTTTTTTGCAATTTGGAACTTATTCTGCTCAAAAATTGCATACAGTATTTTTGCATATGAAATAGCATGTCCTGCAAAGAAATATTAGAAATATTAGTTTCTGTGCTGAAATACTAATTTTTGCACAGAAAACCCTCTTGTTGAACAGAGTTTTCTAGAAAGAACCATCCTCTTGAAGGAGGGGCATGCCATGCCACTAGTGTAGCTTGCTGCCAGGATGTCATGTCCCACTGCAACATCATAGGATCCTGACTGTTTTGAAGGACATTTGCCTGTAACGAAGCCTTAAGAGAGGACACATGACTGGTTACATATTTGACTTACCTGCAGAATAGTCAATTGACTACACATAGATTATATCTACCCCCTTCAATCAGCAAATAATGACTAAGGTCCTATTTAACCTGATCGAACACAAAGCCTTCCCATTGTTCACTTTGGTGAGTAGCATGATTCCAGGTTTTTAAAATGTCAGAGAGGGTGGGTTGATATGTCTTGTCTTGTCGTAGTATGGATGCCAGTCCCAGAATCTGGTGAAAACTTCTGATGCATCCTATAACATAATCACAGGCAGTTGTGGCTCATGCTGAAGGGTGAGCTTGACTCAGCCAGGTGCCTGACTAGGGGGAAATTAATTTGATCCACATCTTAAAGTATACCCTCACTGAAAAACTGCATTCACAAGATGCATATGTTAGGGAAACTTGTGCATCGAAATGCAAATGATGCAGAAAAGAACAACAAAATGTGTACATTAGAGATTGTTTTGTATAAAAACGTAGTTATTAAGTGTTTGCAAGCGAAAATGTAGTTTTTTTAAAAAAATCTGGAAATTTGATGGTGTGGATTTATTATTGAATGCATGCAAAACCGACAGGGGCTGGAAACGGATTGATTTGTCCATTGCTTATACACCATGTTGGGCTAAATGCGCCAAAGGCTTATCTCAGTGTGAAGTAGGGCCATTTATAGAAAGACATTGTAGAGAACAGAAAATCAGTGTTTGTATGACAGTAAAGTGCAGTCATCAGTTCACATGACATTTTGATATGCTTGTATGCAAACTTAACATCGAACTCAATCTGGCTGGTACCTTTGCTGTCAAACAGCTCTTACCGTCAGGAAGTTCCTCCTAATGTTGGGGTATAATCTCTTTTCCTGTAGCTTGAATCCATTGTTGCGTGTCCGATTCTCTGGCACAGCAGAACACAAGCTTGCTCCAGCCTCAGCATGATACCCCTTCAAATATTTAAACAAGGCTATCATATCACCTTTTAATCGTCTCTTCCCCAGGCTAAACATACCCAGCTCCCTAAGTCTCTCCTCATAAAGCATGGTTTCCAGACATGTTGAACATGTTGAATCCTGGATATTATGGAACTACAGGTCCCATCATTCATAGGCACCATAACTAGAGGGGAAGGAACAAGGAAATTGAAGTCCATCACTTTCACTGAATCTGATTCAAAGGTTAGAATTAATCATATAGTTGCTCAATAATGTACTATATATCTATTCATCTTCCCTGTATTTATTCCAAAAACTACAAATTAAAACACAGGTATTCCTCAGTTAACAAAGTAGATCTGCTCCTGGGTATTACCTCATTAGCAGAACATTTGGTACCAGAAGCAGAAATAACATGGTAAGAATGGGGATAGATTCCTATACAACAAAACAGAAGAGCAGTTCATTATGTTTCAACAATTTTTTCAATAAAATTTTATGTAGAACTAACAATATACACATATGAAATGAAACCACCAGGTTAGGTAAGCCTTGAATAAGTAAACAAAAACATTTTGAACCTTCTAGAGACCATTTGAAAGCATTCTTCAAAATACATCCAGGGATGATTTTTCTTTCTTTCATCAGCCTCCACTTTTCTTATGATTTCCATTTTCATGGCCAAATTCATAGATCTATGCTTTTTTACTAACATGATTATCTGCTCACCCCTTTTCTCTATGTTTTCAACTTTCCACATCCTTAGTAAGAGATTCTGGAGGCAACTGCTATTAACATTGCCCATTACAGACAAGCACATACAGCTACAATGGGATCAGATGGGATAGAATCCTGTTGTTTCCCAGCAAAACGTTATTGTCTTGTTTACATCCAGTACTGAAAGTCTGTGTTTCTCTAGACCAATGCAGCTGTCATCTTAATGGTGATTCTGCTTTTAAAAAAAGTCCAATTGGGGAGACGACAAGGCATAAAGGGGTGTTTAAGTGTAAAAAGACTTAGTAAAAAGGAGTTTCTTTGCCAAGGCTTTGTTAGCTGAGGTATACCTGTAAAATTATTTCCACTTGACCTCCCTTCCCCTTATGTATATTCACACACATATATATGTATACACCATATTTACATTGGTAAAGAAGTGAATTATCAGGAGTCATGCTACCTAAGTAGTACCTTATCTTCATCTGCTGTCATTTCTGCTTTCCATCCTAAGAATTGGAGTGGGGTATGGGAGCCATTCCAATAAAATAAAATAACCATTCTATTGTGACACAGAAGACAATTGTCACCAAGCTCACCAATCCAATAATGTACATTTTACTGTCCCTTAACATGACCTTTTTACTTCATGTCATATAAAACAATGCTTTATTGCCCTTAAAGATATTTGAATATTGTTATTTGGAAGGGAGGGCATGCTAGGCAATTACTATAATCCAGGGCATAGAAACCAAGCGTTGAGCTGATCCCTCCCTGCTTGGCATTGCTTCCTGCTGCTCACTCTGAGCATGGTTGTAATTCAGATTTTACAGAGCCAAGTCTCCTGCGAGCTCTGTTGGAAAGTTATTAATAGTACCTGAACTGTTATTTGTTTCACGAAAGCCTTTGGGGAGCGTTCCTTGCAAAACTGCTTGTAGATACCACAAGTGCCCAGAAGGAGGCTCTACTGCGTCAGCTGGTCCTGAAGGCAGAAGTACCTCAAGCTCATTTTACCCTCGTTATTGTGGAATTGATTTTCACGGCTCATGACAGAAGCTGTTTGCAGTCCAGGCAAAGGAAGTGGCTGGGGCTCATGCTCCAAATACAAAACAGCAAATTGCTCTACTTTGTTGTTGTTTTTTTTCTCTGCATCCTACAAGGTCTGTTACGTTAAGGATCTAAATAGCCTTTCCTCAGGGTTTCCTATTGAGCAGCCGATGTAAAGGATATGAAAAGCCGGTGGTTGAGTATTTCTCCGTTTTTCGCCAAAGCAGCATTTCTATAGCTACTGCATCAAACAGTGGCTCTGCCTTGCAAGAGGTTGAACTTAAATTATGCATTATGAACTTTCTAAAGCATCTAAAAATATTAAGCATTCTGCACCAATTAAGGTGAGAATTGTCTAATGTATGCCTCATTACCATGTACAAGCTGGACAGTGAAGAAATAAAAATCAATTCCTTTTCGATGTGGTGCTGGAGAATAGTGCTGAGGATACTGAGGACAGCCAAAGAGACAAACAAGTTCTTGAATAGATCAAGCCTGAAGTCTCTCTGGAAGCCAAGATATTCAAACTGAGGCTTTTATACTATGGCCACGAGAAGGCATAACTCACTAGAAAAGACAATAACGCTAGGAAATGTAGAGGGAAGTAGAAAGAGAGGAAGATCACATGCCAGATGTTTGGACTCAATGAAGAAGGTCATGGGTCTGGGCCTGCAAGACTTAAGCAAAGCAGTGGAAGACATGGGGTCCTGGATATCTCTCATCTATAGGATCACCAATTAACAACAACAACAACAAACAATTAAACAAGCCTGATTCCAGGCTTACACAAAAGGACAGATAAAGAGAAAACTAAACATGAGCAAATTGGGTACCAGTGGAAGTTGCATAATTGCACTTATAAGGACCACTTTGATTAATAACAGCTCAGGGAGGGGAAGGAGCCAAATTGGTTGGTCTCTTAGGCAGGTCAGTGGAATGGGTCTTTCTGCCCTTTCTCTTCCTCTCTTGCAGCCCAAGGGAAAGGATGCTGGCAGATTACAGTTGAGGAGAGGAGATGCAGACCTATAATGCTTTCACAGCATTCATCAGTGCAGGAGCTACTCACTTTTATATTCTGTGTAAAGAGTCAGATAATTTTCTTCCAACCCATACTTATCTGAGAGAGAACAATGACTGAGCTCACTTTCACAATACAAATTCCATAATTCTGTAGAATGTTGCCGTAGAAGTTGGAATGGAACCCTAGTATTATAATTGTACAGTGTGATTTCCAGTTCAAATACGTTGAGCCCATTAAGTCATATAGACCAGGGACTACACTGGGCAGGAGAAACTGTTTCAGTTCTGTTGCTGCTTTGGTTAGCTATTAATTCCACATGGAGAACTAATTATGTTAGGAGCTATACTGTGAAGGCAAAACACCATTCCTTTGGGTGGTACTATTTAAAATTGTAAATGGCTGCTGTACAAATAAATTTTAAAAAATCACTCCTATTTACAGCAGTGTCTGTTAAATATTTCATGTCATTTCTGAGTAAACAAATCTGTTTTAGATTAGAAATGTGCAGGAAAATATGTATGATTAAAAACATGCATTTTTGTCTATAGTTATTTCAAGGTAGGAATGCACAGAAAACAAATCTTTGCACCCATCTTTCAAATCTTTCTTCCCCTCTAATCCATGGTTGGGCTTTAGTATAGTGCCTCCCTCCTGATATTGAATGTCTCCTTCTCCCATAAAATGCTTTGAATTTCCTGTATGTGGCATGAAGCAGGTTCAGGACTAGCATAATAAAAGATGTGTGAGGCTAATATCAGGACATGAAGGTAAAAAGGGGTGATTGTGTGTGGGTTTTGTTCAGGAGTTAACAGGGCAGCTCACTGCTTGTGCAATGACTGGTAGGTTTGTCCTTAGAAAACCCCCTGCTCTTTGGCAAGACCGTCTAGAACAGGGATGTTAATTGTTGGACTGTAACCTTCAGCAGCCATAGTTAGAATAGCCAATGGGAGTTGCAGTGTAGCTATGTCAGCATGTATAAATTTACCCTTCATCCCAATCTAGGAGATGCTCTAGCTTGAAATGCAGACTTTGGCAAGTGCTTAGGCAAGATTTGTTCCATGACTGCATGCACAGAACAGTTTAACTTTGGACTAGCATGTTTTGCCTTTACAACCTGAACAAGAATAAACAATATAGAAAACAAAGATTTGAAACACCCATTCTATGGGGAAAGGCTAAAGCATTTGGACCCCGGGAGCTGATACCAGTGTGGTGGACCTGTTATGAGTGGGATGTAGAATCCATAGGATTGGTTAGTCTTAAGGGAATTATTCAAGAAATTGGTCTATTTAGGTTCAGCACCTTGGAGAGCAACTTTAAACTTGAAAGCTAGGATTAAAATGTAGTGTGGTTATATTTCCTCATTGAAATGGGAGCTGCTGGCTGCCATAGGTCAATAGAGGTACAGTAAGCTCTCCACATTTGCTAGGGATAGGAGTGCATGACCCCCATGAAAGTGGGAAAACCACAAAGAAAAAACTCTCTTTTTTAAAAAAAACGAGACTCTCTAAGAGTCTCCAAGTCCTCCAGCACATCTCCTTGGCAACATCCACCAGAATTTGAACATAGAATCATACTGGAGAATTTTCAAATGCCTAGAGAACTGTTTTCATTAGTAATCTCTAGGGTCTCCAGCATGATTCTATGGTCAATTTCTGGCAGAGTCACTACGGAAAAGGTAGAGTTCTAGAGATAGCATATTCATCAAATCCATGAAGAATAAAATCACAAAAGTCAAAGCCAAATGTGGAGGGCCAAATATATATGGTCATGGTAGGGAACATGTGGGCCTCTAGTTGTTGTTGAGCTGCAAATTGCAATTAAAGTAGAATGGTCTAAGGAAAATCACTGTCCATGTGGGAGTATAGATATGTAACTGAATTACACCTATATAATTACATTGCAGCTGAATTATACTCTGAGGATATAACTCTAAATGCATCAGAAAAGTGAATATATTTCACATAGAAAACAAAAAAAATTGTGGTGTGGTTTATGTTGTATGCTGTAATTAGTTTATACAAATTTGTACAAAGTTACTGTTGTTTATAAGGCCCTATTATTATATTTAAGGCCCAAGAATCCTTGGAAGATAGCACTGTTGTATTTCAGTTCCTCAAATCCAGAGACATAATTTGAACATTTACATACTATGCAAATTATGCATTTTAATTTTTGTGGGGTTATTTTCTGCTGTGTATCAGCCTTGGTACTGTTTATATAGGAAGCATGGATCTGGGAGAGCCAGTATAGTCTAATGATTAGAATGTGGGATATTAAACTGTCTTGGGGTAGTCAAAACCTCTCTTAAGCAATTATATTTGGTCCTTTCCTTAAAATGATGTGACTTTCTTTTCATGGTGGTTTAGACGCATCTAGGGTGGAACCTTAAGCATGTTTACTGGGAAACAATGCCCATTCAATTTTGGTCTTACTCTTTGGCAAGAATATTTAGAATTTTAAGCAATTAAAATAAGTTTATATATGTTAATAACTTTTTTGAAGATGAAATATTGGGCATGAACAGAACAAAATATTTGCCACAATCACTGTACTATTATTATTACTATTCATACTGTTATCAGTATCAATATCATCTTGCCTTCCTCCCAGCTCTGAGACTCTAGTTTAAGACAGGTAGAGATAAAAAGTTCACAGATTGATTGTGAACGTAAATCAGACTGACAGAAGTGTGGCATAGCACTTAGTCTGGGATTTGGATGTTTCAAGGTTTAAGAAAAGAAACAAGAGGGAAGAGGAGAAGAAGCCTAGCAGCAGATGATGGAGGAAGGAAGTGGGGGAGAAAATTGAAAGGGGTGGAAATCAGCTCTTGAAGCACATAAAAATGTCTGTTTGTGTGCATCTTTATGCTTTCTATTAGAGATGGTTTTCTTTATATTTCTTTCTTGGAAAATGATATAAAGGGACGAAATACACTGTGGAGGCAAGCAAGATAGGAGATATCCTAGCCTGTGTAGAGCTGTCAAGTCATGGCCTTTGGATTAGGGATTTTAAGTGGAGAAGCATACAAAAGGAGAAGTTTGAGCATTTAACTGTCAGATAGGGAAGATAACAGATTTTGATAGCTGGGAGCTAGTGTTGAGATGTCTAAGGGAAGAGTATCGGGAAAGTTTTTAAACTGATATTAAAACAAGTTATTGTAGGGTAATTTACATTTCCTAAGGCTTCAACCTTTAGTAAAGAAACAAAAATATTGAAATATCTAAAAATGTCAAAGCTAAGCCTATCATGGCCAAGACAGCTACCTCTGGATGTTTTCTAAAGCTAGGCCTGTTAAGGTCCAGCTTTAAATTAACAAAGTACCCAAAATGTGCCTTTCTTCAGCTATGCTTTCCCAAGAACTGAGACTGACTCCAAAAACAACACCAAGTAGTTTGTAGTTCAAACAAAAGTTTACTAATGGCTTTAATCTATACTTACATAAAATACAATATCCTAATCTAGCTAGTGGATAGTCCAGGTAAAAGTGTCTCACCATCTTTCCCAAGAAAGTTCAGAGAGGAGGAAGATGGAGTACAAATAATGTCAGGAGAAAATTGTAGTGTCATTGTCTGTTATTCCCAAAGGAAGAGTGGCCTAAAGCACATGGATAGTTTGAATGAGAGAGAGAGAGGAGAGTTTGCATGCATGAAGTCCCTAGCTATCTAAGGATAGGGAAAGAGAATGCAAAAATCTTCCAACAGTTATCTTGAAATAGGTATAGAAGCAATTTACATGCTTGAGACTTGAACCTTCTGTGACAGAGTACATTTTTGTTATTGATTTTAATTTAGAATTTTGCCTGGAAGTCATTCACTGCAGGTTCGTAAGAGAAACTAGTTACATGAATACACATCTAAACCCAAATTAGAATGCATCCAGTGTCGTGGTCACTTTGTTTGCATGTGCCTTCAAGTTGACTTCATACATTTCATAGGGTTTTCATAGTCAAGGGTTCTACAGAAGTAATTTTGCAGTTCCTTCTTCTGAAATGTAGCCTATAGCACCTGGTATTTATTGGCAGTCTCCCATGCAAATCCTAACTAGGTCTGACCCATCTTAGCTTCCAAGATTGCAATATCACTTGGAATCTGTTGCCTTTAGGGTCCCCAAATACTAAGAGGAGGGAATCGTTTAAAGGATTGAGAGGTAAAGTGGGTGACAAGGGGTCAGAGAAAGGTTCTCTCTCTCCCAATCTCTGTCTGACACACACACACAAACATAGACACAGACTTCAAAGAGTACTTGGAAAGAATGGGACTGAGGGTGACCACATGCTCCAACCCAACAGCAACTGCAATAAGTTGCCCTGTTGTCCCTTCCAATTCTCACTCTAAGCAGTAGGACATGTAACCTGCTTCCTTGGTTGGTTAATTTTTTAAAAAACAAAACCCCCCAAACCCCACCAAAACTCCCTTCTTTTATTCACTTCCCTCCCTCCAGCCTTTCTCTGACACTCCCCAAAGCAGAGGAATTGTCTGAGCCCTTGCCTGCCTACACTCACCCAGTGGTGTGTGCTTCCTGTTGCTTGTATTCCCTTTTGGTGCCACTCCTTTGCTAGTTGGCCTGCAGACATAAGTCAGCTCAACAACCTCTAGTCTTTTTGTTGCTTTTTGTTGCTTTCACAACACACACTCTTCCATTGTACTAGAGAGAGGGGAGGTGAGAGTAATGGAGGCCCCTGGTAATGAATTCCAATAAGCCACTGCACTCTGACCCTCAGTTTGGTCCCAGTCGTGGCACTATGTTTTGTCCTTCATCGTGTGTTTAAGCAAAAGCTTGGACTTTGGACCAGTTAAGGCTGGTTCAGGCTGGCATAGTGTAACATGCCTAGATTGCATGGCATCCCTAGCGGGTGCAGTGGTACAAATCTCCTATGCATATATTATGATCCAATCTCATATATACAAGTCATGGAAGAAAAGGTTGCTTTTTAATTCTAAATTATATTATATATATAATTACATTACATTACATATAAATATAATTCTAATAAAAAAATACTTTCCTGAAGTTATACCATACTGTGTTTTTCCTGTCCTTCCCTAAGCAGTACCCCATTCCATCTTACAATATTGTTGCTTAATATTGACCTCTTTGTAATTTTTCATTTGGTTCTAATAAAGGCTTTACTTTCTGATTTGGTTATATACAGTATTTTTATTCTAATGGATTTGGACAGCTGTACTTCAGAGATGTATTCCATTTGCTTTGAAAGCTTCATTTTCTCTGGACTTTTACATTTTAAATTCATTAATAACCTCCCCAAACTCAACATCTCTTGGAAGTTTATCTGCGACAGACAAAATAGCTAGGAGGCGTAACTGTTCTTGCCCCATAGTAGAATGTCTTTAGTTTTTGATGAATGCTGGCTTGTAGAAATATCTTTCAGCTTTTGTTGCACCCACTGTCAGAATATAAAACAGACCTGCCACAACAGAACTGTAGGTTTTGTTGTTTGTCTTAATGACAATGGAGCTGCAGCAAAGGCGAAGCGGGGCTGGATCTCTGTTTTGGATTTAAGAGACCTCCAAGTTCTCTGGTCATCAACTGCCTTACTTAGGGGTTGCAAACTCCTTTTATGACTGCCATTCACTTTGCCAAGAAATATTGCCTTTTCCAGTGAGTGATGTCATCTCATGATAAAGCTGATAATAATGTTGGTTTGTTCAATAGCCTCATTCAGGCAGTCAGTGGACAGGTAGAAAGAACACAGTAGATTGAGGGATCATGCCAGTGTACCTCTGTTCTTCACTCCTTCTCTCACCCCATGACATGTGGTGGGTGATGGTCTGAAAAGAAAACATGCTGCTCTTCATGGAGTTCTTCCTCAAGGGTTCAAATATGGAAACAACATTCCAATATGGACAATATTTATGCTAGTACTGTATAAACTACTATTCTACAAGAGAGGGAAAGTTTCTGGGTAACAATAGCAAAAGTATTTGCATTTCTATACTGCTTCTTACTGAACTAAGTAGTCTCTAAGCAGTTTACAACGTGTAAGCTAATTGCCCCCAACAAGCTGGGTACTCATTTTACTGACATATGAAAGGATAGAAGGCTGAGTCAACTCTGGAGACCTGGGATCAAACTCACACCTTCTGGCTGCAGTACTGGCATGTAACCACTGCGCCATCAGGGCTCCCTTATTTGCTTGAGTCTCACTTATTTGGAATTCTGAAATCCGAAACATTCTAAAAACCAGAGCTTCTTTCATGGGTGGCTAAGATAGTATACTTTTTTTCTGATGGTACAATGTACACAAACGTTGCTTCATGCTAATTATTTAAAATATTGTATAAAATTATCTTCAGGCTATGTGTATAAGGAGTATATGAAACATAAATGAATTTTGTGTTTAGACTTGAGTCCATCTCCGAAATATCTCATTTTGTATGTATTTGCAAATACAAGTATTCCAAAATCCAAAACACCTCTAGTCCTATGTACTTTGTATAAGAGAGACTCAGCCTGTATGCCGAAATTTTTCATTAAGCTAGGTAATTAAAAAAAAAATGTCTGAAGGAGGAAGCATGGAAGTCCCAAATTTTGGATAGATGTTTTAGCTATGAGTTCCACATGCAAACAAAGGGGCTAAACAGACTGCCCCAAAGGAGTGGCTTGCCTTTGCCCCTTTGAGCGCCAGATCGGGGCTGTGGCAACCGCACACTGTGGCCCCCACCCGACATTTTTCCAGGCTAAAATGAGTGGCAAAATGCCACTTCTTTTTGGCACAGAAAAAGGTTGCCCTTGCTGCCATGGTGGCACTTTTCTGCATTCTTTTTGGCGTGTGGCATGTGAACGCTGCACCAATGGAATGTTGCAATGCCACCTGCCATGCAGTCAGGCAGGCAGTGTGATGCCAGCTTGGGGGTGGCCTAAGGATGTGTATTGTCCAAATGCTGGTCTGTACAGCCCTGAAATGTGTCTTAATTTCTGGATCAATACAACTACCTTCTTTTTGGGGTCTAAAGTTAACAGGAGACTCTCCTCTTCAGGCCATTACCTGGCAGATGGAGATGGAGATTGAAATAGTGATGGGGGAGTGGAATTTCAGTCCTCTCATGCACTTCAGAACAGGGACCAGAAGAGCTCAAGCCACTCAGTTTGGGAACTGAGCTTTCACTTAAAATGCTCAGGCAGAATTGAACTACCAAGACAAGAACTGCAGTTGAGCCTATCTGGAATTATAGCCTATCAGAAATTATCAGTCAGAAGTATACAAAATGATTGAGCATGTGTGCAGGCACTCATACATGCATGCACACAGAGATTAAGACAGCTGTGTGTGCATGCAAGTTTGAGTGCCTGCTTATGACAAAAAGGAGCCCTCCCGGGAATGACAAAAATGACATACAATCTATCCTAGGCATGTTTACTTTGGAATATACTACACTGAACAAGCAAGAGGACTGCTAAGTACACATTTTGCTTGCAAGAGTCTTAAGGATGATTGAATATGAGATGGGAGAAGTAACTTTTCCTCCCTATAGCTGTGACCCAAGGCATTATGATAGCTGTTGTGATTCCCTGACTAGAGATCCCAAACCACAGCAGGAGATAGACTGTTCTGTTTTTAGTGATTCCTGGGTACATCTATATTGTTTAGTTGTTTCATTGAGCCAAGGTTCGTTTTACTTCTGGAGTTGGAGAATGGAACAGGGGAACTTTAAAGCATTTCTACTTTGAGTGCTAGAGAAAAATCTGAATTGAAAAAGGTTGTTTACAGCATCTCCATATGGAATAATCTTGGAGTGATGTGATGTTATTCATAATCCCATGTGTGTGTTGTGTACCTTCAAGTAATTTCTGACTTAAGGCTTTAGTCTGCCTAAAATTTAAAATTAATTTTTGGTTCTATAGTCATAGCCTGATCCAGTCAGCACAGCAGCATTTTTAAATGAAACAAATTGCAGTAAGAGGAGACCAAATGGGTTGTAGAAAAAGTTTAAATTATATAGATTCTTTATACTAACAATAAACCCAAATGTACGTTGTTGTTTTTTCCTTTCACCTTTTTTTTTTCCATTTACACTTTATTTTGCTTTTAGTTAGGATGTATGGGGCATCTCCCATAAAAAAAGAAGCATTTTTTTTTGGCTGCTCATTGCCTCAGTCAAATAGAGGCCCTCATTTTCCCCTAAACTTTGTTTCTAAAAAGCTATATTTTTTTCTGTTTTGGATTTTTCTATTTAGTATTTTTTTTAAAGAGCCTCACAGAAATTTTCTTAATTCTTCAACTTTTGAGCCGATTTCAGAGCTTTGGTCTCTCTCTCTCTCTCTCTCTCTCTCTCTCTTTCTCTCTCACTCACTCTATGTGTGTGTCTTTGACTGATTCTCCCTTGACAGCATGTTTACTGCTGATTCTGTTTTCCAGCATAAAGTGTCTTTGGATTTTAAACAATTCAGAATGGGTTCATCATGGTTAAACATGTGCTACAGCAAAAAATATCCTATAAAGCTCTCTGCTGCTAAAAATGGCTGTTTAAAAGGGTATCTGCACTGTGTCCCACTGAGATTTCTCCTGTAATTGATGGGTCCTTCGTGGAGGCATCTTTGTACCCAGTTAATTAGCAATGTAGACTTTGAATGAGCTTTTTTACATCTGTTCCAGCTGGATGTTGTAAATCATTGTCTGAAACTGTGTCCATGTAGGGTAGAGAAACTGCCCCTTCATTGAGACCAAGATGCAGATTTTTTTTAATGCTCTGCAAGTTGAAATCTGGTTTCAAAATGATGTTTAAAAGAATGAATCCAGACATTGATCAGTTGGGAAATTTCCTTTCACTGTGGGTGGGTTCCAATTTTGTTTCTGTCTGCCTCATTTGGGCACAAATGTGCCATTCGCTTTTTGTTCTCTTTGTAGCTGGTAATGCAGTCCAAGTAGGGACTTCAGGAAAGGTACTTCCAAATTCTCAAAAAGAGTAAGCAATCCAATAAAATGAATAATGGAAGCAAATAGAAGCAGCATGCATTCTCTTTTATTTTGCAAGCCATGTTTCTGGTATCACAACAAATGCCTGGAGTTCCTCAGGACAAGGTTTTGTCCTTTTGTTTTGTTTTTCTCTGTATTGTTCGAAATTGTAATGTGCAAAAAATGGCTGACAACCATAGTTTTGGATTGTAGAGGATGTCCAGAGAGACTGTGATACTTCTTTATACAGGATATTAAATGTCAGAGGACAGGTCTCTAACTGAAATGAGTTAGAATGAGTCTTGTCAGTTTTGCTTTGTCTCAGTTCACAATATCCTATCTTCTGCTTCTTGCTCTCCTGTTTATAAAGAAACTTGTAAATGTTGTATATCCTTATGAAAAAATGAACCAAATAAAATTCTGACTAATCTGTACCATTCAAATTCAATGGGTCTAGTTGGCAGGCCCATTCTGTATGTTAATACCATGTAGCTGTTAATGATAAGTCTTGGATAAAAAAAGTAGTGGCAATACTAATTCAGTGCTATAAATATAGCTTACTGCACATGGATTCAAATCCAAGCTTTTATATCATGAACACAAAACCGTCTGCTTGGATGGGCAAAACTGTTACACTCTCTCCCTTGTGTAGAAGTGTTTAATATCTCAAGTTCTTTCTCTTTTTAGAAGAAATGTGGAAATTTTCAAAGCTAAACTAAATATAATACTTATCCATCTCTAGCCACTTTCAGTGTAAATTCAAGCTGCTGGTTGTGACATTCAAAGCCCCTAAATGACTTTGGGCATTGATACATGATACAAGGCCATCTGTCCCCCCCCCCCGACACACACACATGTGTGCTTGCATGCACACACACACACCGCCTAATGTGTAAGGTCTGCAGAAGACGTTTTCCGCTATGTTCCACAAATGGGAGCAATACACTTTAAACTGTCATGATCCCACAATATAGGGTGGGATATAAGCATTTGAGTCACTCAGTCAATCAGACAGTGGTATCTTCTGTTTGAAAATCTGGCAAGGACAAGTCTGCTCTTAATAAGCAAAAATTCATGGAATGAGGAGCCTTAAAGTTCTTCATTAGTGAACAGCACCTTAACAGCAGACTGAACAGGCCCCCAGCTCTCATGGTCATGGATCTCCAAACCACAGGATGATATTTCAGTTATGATATTTTATTTTCTGTAGAAAAAAAAATCTAGCAAGCTCTATGCAAATACAGATCCCCTTTGTATCCCCCTTTGTCTGCCAAAGTGGAAGTAGAAATCTTTAGGACATGTCACTCACTGAAGTTCCCTAATCCTCCTGAAATACAAAATACCAACATAAACACCCATACACAAAGCAAAGAACAGGATCTTCAGCCCCTTTGTGGCATTTCCCAGAAAGCAAGAGGCAAAAGCTTTTACAACATAAAACGGATCAATACACTGCCCTCCCTTACTGAAGTTTGGCCAGGAACCTCCGAACTGTGCTGGAATTACTGGGGCAGGGGGAAAGGATTCCAGTCATCCAGGTTACGGTCCAGTCAATCCCAGTCATTATATTTTGTGTTAGTCCCCTTCCTTATCGTTCCTGGAAGGCTATACCAGGAGACATGTTGGGCTAAAATGGGCAGAGTCTTGTGGATCTCATTCTCTTTCTACCACATTTGAAGCCTGCCCAACTTTGAGGAGAGGTTAGCAATGCAGAGGGTGAGATTGAGACAAACACTTTGAGGGAGATGCTCCATGCACCCGTTATCCCTTGTTTATAGACATATGACTGGTCTGTAACAAGGAATGGTGTTGGATGCACTTTCTTCCAGTGTGTTGCAAGTGAGGTAGTGTGATTCACAAATGGAAGCTTAAAGATTTTAGAGGAAAACTGGAGAATATTTATTTATCTGAAATACTGCTCAAATGCAAACAGAAATATCTCCTGAGGTTCATGAGGGACTTTTCCCCTCTTTTTCTTTTAAAGCTCTATAATCACAACTGTTGCTTCGATATTGATTTTGTAATTTTGGTATGCCTGCTCAGGTGCTGCTGCATCTATTGTGCAAGGCAGTGTAACCATTCTATTAGCAAGAATGGGACAAATCAATCCAGTGGCTAAATCACAAGTCCTGGTCTAAAGGAGGGATGGAGGAGATAGATTTAGAAAGTTGATGCATACTGAAAGCAGACAATACATACTTACAAAGCTTTCAAGAACATATAAATCTTTGGGTATGCTCAAAGATAGAATAGCATATCCTCTGCTTGTCTTTCTTTACTGGGAACAGTTTGTCTTTTGATACTTGTTCCAGGTTAAAAGAAAAACAAAACAGTATTCCTACTTACTCTTTCAGAATGCTTCTTAAAAATGATGCTAGTTACCTTTTTTGTGTTGCTAGTTCTCTGCTCTAGGTTTCTAAATTTTTAATGAAGAGCTTGTAAGTTACAAGTTACAAATAATAGCTACTTATAGCTAATTCATTTTCCTAATAACAGAGGGAGAACTACATGAGGCTATGATTGGATTCACTCTTCTTGCACTGTAATAATAACTTTTTTCCATTCCTTTTATAGTTATGGGGATGTGGTTTCACTGAATGGTAGGAGAAAGATATCACATGTTTAAGTTTTGGCTTCTGTTGTGCCATGTGATCTGTTTTGAGTGATCAGCCAGTGATCTGGTAGGTAAGAGGAAATTGTGTTTGGTAACTTGTAGCATTCAGATAGGCTTCCCTTTTTGATTACACTGAGGAAGGATGGTGTCTTACATTTCCAGTTGCAACAGCTTGTAATGTGGTATCATCACCCAATTAATGGTTTGTCTTATTGATCCTACCGTCTGTTTATGGGTTTTATTTTTTATTTTCCTCTTGTTCTTAGTTGTTGTTTTTTTTAAATCAATGTTTATTTTTGCTACACTTGTAATCTATATACAATCTTCAGTTTGTGTCAACAAGCTGGTAATTGTTTGTTCTTATTAAAATAAAATTCATTTTAAACAATGATAGGCTTTCAAACAGAATTAACAATAAATAAATTATTTTTCTGAAATAGGAAAGTAATGTACTACAAATACAATTTAAACTTTAATGATTACTAATTACCTTTAGGGTCTTGGGAAAATAAATGCAACTAATTACTTTTAACATTAACTTTCCAAGCTATGGACTTAAGCTATTTAGAGATATCAATAGGGCTCAGAAAATGCATTGTAGTAATTTATCAATGCAGGGTACTCAGTGAAGATATAGTTAGAGCAATCCTGATTGCAATTGGTAGTTTCTTTCCAAGTGTTCATCCTGCCATGTCTGGAAATGACAAGTGTGGTTGTCATGGTAAATGTCTTAGTTCCATCCTATCTGGAACATTGTACCTGATATATAGTGTATAGAAGCATGAGTTGGTCCAGAATGCTTTAGCTAGATTAAGGCGAGTTACAGGGAGCAAGGGAGAAAACAACCTCTCAGTTACAACCTCATCAACTACCAGTCTGTTCCTGGGCACATTGCTTCAAAATACCTGTTATAACCAAAGGACTTATACAGGTTGGGTTCATGCTGTCTGGAGGGCAGTATACTCCTGTATGAGACTGACCAGGAATTAAAATCTTCAGGACAGACCTTCCTATGTCCCCCCAATGGGGAAACGAATAGTGAGAATAGGTGAGAAGGTGTTCTTGGTGGCTGTTCCTCATCTTTGGAACTACCAGCCAAGAAAGGCCAGGATGCCGTCCCCCCTTGTCCTTCCACAACCTTTTTTCCTTTTTTGTAGACAGGGCTTTGGTATTTAAAGTAGATTACTGTAATAAGAGTTTTAACTTTTCAGGTACAGTTTTTTAAATTCTTGTGTTTTAAACTGAGTTTTAATCTGTCTTTTTCACATCTTAATTATATCTCTTCAGATTTCCTTTTGTTAACTGCTTGAGCGGCTTTGAAGGAGAAGGGCAGAAAGACAAGATATAAATTTAGTGAACAAACAATAAACAAATGAATATGAGTGTTGCGATGGATTCAGTGAGAGAACAGCAGAGTAAGCCCGTGAAAATGCCTGCCTGTGCAGTCTGATTAGCTTCTGTATTTGAAGAGTTTCTGAGGTTTACAGAGGTCCCAGTAGCCAACGACCACAGAGACAGCTTGATGAAGTAGTGAGCCTTAAGCTGCCATTGGAAGCCATCAAGTTAACGATTCTATTTCAAAGGAAATGGGTTCATTATTTTTTAATTGGGTGGCTGTTTGAGCATTTTCATGAACTGCTTATCAAAATGCATGCAGAGTTCCTTGATACCAGAAACTAGGGGTTTGTTGAAGTATTCAAGAAGCTTCCTAGGGGGTGGGGAGAGGATCTGACATTTCATGCCTTTCACGAGATGCTTGATTTCTATATTTTTAAGGTCTGATCAGAGAACAGCCCTCTGAGTATTCAAAGTTGTGAAACTGGGTAAATTCTAAAGGAAATTAATCTTTTTTTGGTTTCTTTATAAGGAGGAAAGCAGACAAAAACTGAAGGGAGCACTAGCCAAAGAGCATCCGAGGGCTTCCAAGTACTGAACCTCAGAGGGTGGGTTGGCTGTGTTAAGACTAGGAAGGAAATACATTTTTCACATGCTCAAAAGTGACTTTTCTGTTTCCACCATAGCATAGTGCTGCTCCCAGGCTCTGGACCTCTCTCATATACTCTGTGTGTATACCCATATTAACCCAGTAAGCATCTGCTGCAGCTTTCTCTTTCATATTCCTGGGTAAATCCTGGAAATTCCTCCTTCCTCCCCTACCCAAGGTTTCAACTTGTAATGTGTCATACAGCTCCAGTATCATCTCAGTCTTTTCTTAGAAAATTGCCTGAAGAAAATATGTAAGCATGAGCAGAGTGCCTTTTGATTTTAACAGAGGATCATGAAAAATGTTTCAGACGCAGACTGTTTTTTAAAGTTCAGTTTCTCTCGCATCCAGCATGCTACCCATAAAATTTAAGCAAGTTCACCTCCCCATTAAATATACAGTAATAATAAAAAATGTTAAATATGTATGGCTATGTGTAGATATGTACACACATCATGAGAAGAGATACCTGCTCTTCATTTAGGGCTTTGTATTGGACTCTTTTTTGGTCAGAGTAAATAGCAGCAGAACATTGTTTCCAAGCCATCCCAGAAAAGGAGGAACTGAAGAAACTCCTTATGAAGCACAGTAGCTATCCTCATACTCATTGTGCTGGACTATAATTTATTGAATGCAAACCTTAAGCAATAGCAATCCTTCAGTTCAAAAAACTACATTAGATTTTGAGTTTTATCCATGTGGTGACTGTTAAACGCATCGGTGGTTGTAAAACTAGGTGATTCCCCCTAGGCAACCTTGGAAGAATTTGAATAATACCAAGATCCTAGTTGGTATTCTTTTATCCGATTTTGTGGTTTGATCACGAGTTGTGAGAACATGAGTATCTCATGTAAAAACTTGGTGGCTGAATGAAATCTTCTCTCGGCTCTAATAATTAAACACCCTTTCCCACCCATGGTTCAGAGAAATGTTTTATGCATGACTGTGCATTTGAGTTGTGTCTTCTATCTTGACAAATTAAAAACAATGTATTTTTTTCTGTTGAACACAGAACACTGCAAAGGAGGCAAGTGTGATCTGCCTCTATTTGTAATTCTATTTGTAATTGACTGGTAGCCATAATTATGTTCCCTAATGTACACAAGTAATGATTGCATGAAGGTGCATCGGGGAGAGGAGGCAGAGGCAGAGGCAGCATCCATACAAAGGTACTGCCCTGCACACACACCAAAAGAGGGGAAAGTGTTTATAGAATTCTGTGCATGGACATGCTTTCTGTGCTCTTGGGCCCCGTATGATTAGATTTCTAAATTGGGGAAGGGAATATATATAACATTTCCAAAGTATATTATCTATATAACATCTGTCCTGAAGATCTATATAACATCTCCAAAGTATATTATTGTGGAGCAGTGGGTATTGCTCTGCTTGCCTCTTACATGATTATTAATTGTGTGAGAAGGAATGTCAAAACAGAGCTTGTGATGACAGACATATCAACAAATCTATGGCTACCACAGGAAATCGTCGCCTCATATCTTTCTCCACCTAATGTCAACTGTGTTCAAATGTTTTTGACGGTGGCAACATATGCCATGTGTTTTGTTTTTTCTTATATCTTCACACAGTATTTCAATAAGCTAAGTTCAGATTAGTGTAAGAGGTTACAGATGTGGTTGCCTTTGAGGGAAAACACTACAGCAAGATCACAGACAGACTGGGCACACAGAGCATGCCTTGTTATTCTTAAAACAACTATCCTGGCAAATGGTTGGTCCTGATCTCAAACCTTTTCAGCTTAGGGCAAATGAATCTTCAGGACTACAGGCTCTCATATAAACTTGGCAAGGAATTGAAGAGGTGTTGTTCATGGATTTTAAAAATCCCTTTGATTTGTTAACTGCACTGGAAACCCCTTTGCTGATGAAGACTGCAAACTACATGTGCGAGAAAAATAATAAATAAATGAATAGATTTGAAAGTGCCCTGTGTTGTCCTTCCTGAAAGACTGTCTTTATACTCAACAAGATATCTTATCTATCTTTAAGTAATTAATATGTTTCTTACAGAGCAAGATGCTATGCCAAGAATCCTGAGACAGTTAAGAATTGGCACTCATTCACTCTCTTCTCTTTTTCTAAGTCTATGAACAATTTCCATTTGTCAGTGTCAGCCTGTGTGAAAAGAGCTTGACGGGAGTGATTAATTATGTGATTCAACAAAGCACATAAAAGATCTGTTTAAGACATTACAGAAGCATGTCTTAGAGTACAAACAGTGTGACCAAAATTAGACCCTTACTTGCAGACAAGAACATTGGCGGGATTAAGATGGAGAGTTCCTCAGTTAATGCATCCAGAGTTTTAAGGAGCAAAATGACTAGTGTAGTTGTGAAGAAGTGGAGAGGTTGGGAAGATTTGATTTAGTACCACCAGGAGCAGAATATTTTCCCTATCTGAACAAGGAAAGAAGGATACTCATAATGTGGAGCTGTTGGCTCCTACATTCTTATAAGTGCTCTTTATGTTAGAGCACTGGTTCCCAAAACCTGCAAATGTTTTGGACTTCAGTTCCCCAAATTCCTGACTGTTGAGCAAGGTGGCTGGAATGTCTGGAAAATGAAGTCCAAAACCTGGAAGACCAAAGTTTGGGAATCACTGCATTAGAGCATAGTTGAAAATGAAGAAGGTGAAAGTGCAGACATAAATATATTCTTCAGACATTCAGGTTAAGCGTGCCTCTGCACAAATGTTTAAGGAAGCTAATGGTATGATGTACTGGTTGATTACTGGACTATGACTGTAGAGACAGGGTTTGATTTCCACTTGGCCATAAAACCCACTGGGCAACCTTGGACAAGTCACATTATCTTAGCCTCAGGGAAAGGCAATGGCAAACCTTCTCTGAAATCTTGCTCAGAAACCTCCATTATAGGTTTGCCTTAGGGTCGCTATAAATTGGAAATGACTTGAAGGCAGACAACACACACACAAACCACTCTTCTTATGTTTAAGGAAAATAATGTCCAAGGCAGACCTTTACTTTTTATTCTTCCAAAATCACAGGCCTCCTCCACATCCTCTAAAATGTTTTTTTTTTCTTCCAAAATCACGTCCAAAAGTATTCCTAATAGTACTAGCATAACTACATGAGACTAAGGATATTAATGTAATTTAATTTAACCATAATGAAAGATTTTCAAAGTTTTCTCCCCACTAGACAAGATTATGACAGTTTTTCCTCTTTCTTTTTCTTTTCTTTTCTTTATTTTTATATTTTGGCATTTTGAAAACATCTCTCCACTGGCTGAGATTATAAAACATTTTGCACAAGGTTTCTTCAAATCAATGTTTTGGACAGAAAAGAATATCCTTTGAGCAGAAGACAGTTTTCTGTACAAAAACATTTCTTTGTACAAACAAACAACAGTTTTTTTTTCCTTTTTGCACAAATGATGTTTTTGCAGCTTTGGGAAAACTCTTATGGTGATTGATCATTTTCTTGATTTCATCACATATCAATGTGCCAAGAAACACTTTCTTATTGAGAATGTGAAAATTTGTGTGTATTCTTTATACCACTATGTGAGATGTTAAACTGTTTCAGATGTCATGCCTGGGCTGAATATTTTTATTATCTTTTTCACTGCAGTATCCTTTTCTTTATATTCTGAAATGTACTCCCAATTTCCTGCCTAGTGGTATCCAAACCAGTTTACCAGGGAATTGAACAATATGATAATGTAAAAGCCTTTAATAGAAAAACTTAGGCCCAGTACAGACCAGCATTTTGCACCAGCCTGGGGCAGAAATTAGGATTCTGTAGGGGTGGGTGTCCACATGCACCCAGTCCTACTATTGATGCACAGGCACCATGATTGCACATGTCCATCACGTGCAACAATGACATCCATGTGGCACAGCGCCATGCTGCATGGATGTCATTATTGCGTGTGAGCGCATCAATGCCACCCTGTGCGCAGCATAGAAAAACCCACAGGGAACGAGTTCTTCTTAGGCCTCACGGAGGCCACAGAGTTTGTCTGCTGCAGCCTCCATCCAGGGCAGAAAGGGGGGATTTCAATGAGATTTAAAACTCTACATTTGGGGGAGGGGGTTAACTGTGGAAGACTAAGGGGATTAGTCCCCCAGGAGACCTTGGAGGGCTTCACTCTTTCCATACCTTCACCTGCAATAAATAATTAAATAAATAAATAAATAAAAAACATTCACTCACACCCCCCCGCCTCATATGTCCTTTAGGGAGCAGGAGGAATTCTAACTGTGTTTAGGGTCCCTAGTGAGAATTCGGAAAATCAGTCACTTAGGGTCTTAATAGACAGGTGGCTCAATGCTGCCCTGGAAGCAGGCTGTGACAACTGCATTCCATGGCCTGTGCATGGAGCAAAAAGAAGCCCTGAAAATATAAAGGGTGTATATGGGGTGCCATAAGTGCCATGCCACAGCATTATTATGTCCCTTGTGTGCAGTGCTGCTTAGGCACTGTGCACGAGGGATGTCTTCATATCCCCCCCCATGTAAACAGGTGAGCACCTAGATGGCACCCTGGTGGAGAAAGAAGGGTTTGGAGCATGTGAACACTTAGCCCTTCTTCAGCCCTAGTAAGTGGTCAGGCTGGCACAATGTGCCGGTATGTACTGCCTGTTAGAGACTAAAAAAATCCTGGGAAATTTTTGCAAAAGGTTGTTTTGACCTCTGATTGATAGGGAGGGGTCCGAATGTGGCGGAATTCATTCTGGGGCATTTTGGAGTAATTTGGGAGACCCTAGACGCCATGAAAATGGCCCTAAGGGGGGGGTCACATGCAACCTAGTCTGTTTAGTCCTCCTCTACTGTATGTAAAAATCTGTGTACACTGACAAATGTAAATATCTATTTATTGGGAACATTCACTAGTGTATGTTAGTCAATGGGATGAACTGTTAATGTTTGAATAGGTACATTAGTAATGTACTTGGGAAAAGTGTGGTAATAAATGTAAAGATTAAGAAAAAAAAGCAGATAAAAGTAAGTGTGTCTTTTTGTGTGGGAAGATAAAATGTCTCAGAATGGGATTCCAAGGAACATTACAGCAATGGAAGAGGGCTGAATGCAGCTTCCTATTATGTTATTGCAGGTATATCCCTATGCATTTCAAACACCTCTCTGCATGATTGTCATGAAGCACAAAATAATACAGTGAGCAAAGTACGTCATTATTTCACAGGTTGCTGCCTAAACACCAGGATCTCTTCTATTCAACTGGTTCAGCAAGCCCGCAGTCTTGGTTTCATCTTTGATTCCTCTCTATTGTTTCTTCCCCAGATTCAGGCGACCGCCAAGACCTGTAGATTCTCTCTCTACAACATTGCTAAAATCCGTCCATTCCTCTCAGCCTCCACTGCCAAGACTCTGGTCCATGCCCTGGTGGTATCACAACTAGATTATTGTAACCTTCTTCTGACAGGGCTCCCTCTCTCTCACCTCCATCCTTTAATCTCTATCCAGAACTCGGCTGCACGTATTATCACATCCGCTCACCATGTTGACCATGTTTCTCCTCTTTTATCCTTCCTTCACTGGCTCCCCTTCCCCTTCCGCTTCCAGTACAAGCTTTTGTTATTGACTTTCAAAGCCCTCCACGGACTGGCCCCTCCTTACTTGTCTGACCTTCTTTCTCCTCACACTCCTTCTCATATCCTCCATTCTGGTAGTCAAGGTCTCCTGTCCCAGCCAAGGATTTCCACTGCTCTGTCCTGGATTCGTCCCTTCTCACTTGCTGCCCATCACTCCTGGAACCTTCTTCCCCCACATATATGCCTCATCACTTCTT
This sequence comes from Urosaurus nigricauda, assembly GCA_034509955.1. NCBI lineage: Eukaryota > Metazoa > Chordata > Lepidosauria > Squamata > Phrynosomatidae > Urosaurus > Urosaurus nigricauda. The sequence continues at coordinate 127,619,702 of JAOEGL010000003.1, forward strand.
TAACCAGGTTCAAAAGTAAGTTAAAGACTGTATTGTTTAGGGAAGCATTCCCAGGATTGTGCCATCTGCCTCAGGATGCCTCCTTCTAACTCTGTATTAAGAAGTCGTGCCGTCCCTCCAGTTCATCTGCCTTGGTCCAGGCCCCAGAAGGAGAGAAGAACCACTGGACCTCATCCCCCCCCCACCTTCCCCTTTTCCTTTTGTGTTGTCTCTTTTAGACTGTAAGCCTTAGGGCAGGGATCTGTCTAATTTAAGATTGTATGTACAGCACTGTGTAAATTTACAGCGCTATAATAATAATAATAATCCCTTCCTCCATTGCCACATCCCTCTGTGATTAGTTACCCCACAATTTTATCTCAAGTATTGGTGCTCCTCTAACTGTGTAGAAGTGGTTGCCCATATGGATCTTTACTTCAAAATTGTAGGTGTGGCCTTCTTGTTGCTCCTGTATGTTTGTTCATTGCCAGATAAATGTTTGCAATCATTAATGGAAGCCCACATATCTCAGAAAAGCAAGAACAATTTGTTTCGTTTTCACCAGCTCACATATTTGCCCCCAGTTTGACAGTGTATTGTGAGTGTGACAGTGGAAAATGGATTGGATCCAGTACACCGATAATTAACTACCAGCTATTTTAACAAAAAATGGTAGGAAAGGGACAAAGTTAGTGGCAGGGGTGAAGGACAATTTTTTTTCAACAGAAATATGTTAGTTATCTCTTGTTCCTTGCAATGTCAGAGAGACTAACTGCTACCTTGACAAGGTTAAACATGCACAGTTGGTATTATTGGGAACCTCGTGATTTTCATACTTCACTTGCTTTGTGCTGTGGCATTCCACCTTGGCCTAAAGCATTATTTTTGTTGTTTCCTTCAGAGCTATCTATTATTGAAAGAGTATAGGCACACATACACAGTTTCAAGGGGGAGATCATGCTTGTTTTTAATATCCTTGGCAGCAGTGCTTGAAAGGGGAAAAATAGCCTATTTTCATATTCAAGGAGCAAGCTTAGAAGAACTAATACGAAGAGATTCAGAGCCCAGTTCCCAATGCATGTGCCACAGTGAGGTATCCCAATAGCTAATGGGGTGGCCGTATTCTTCCATCCCCTCTCCTTGAATGCTCCTTGAAATGACACTGCCATAACCTTGCAGTGTTCCCATGAAACATTGTATTCCAGATTGCAAAACTGCTGGGCTGCTGAGGGCAACCATATAAACTACTTGAAGCAGTCATCTTTCTTCTCCTGCTTAAAAAAACTGAAAAGGCTGCTGCCTATCTCAACTATCTCAACTTTTGGCCAAGTGGCATTGATTGCTAATATGTTTCTTGGCTAAATTCAGAATGTACATGGATTTTAATCTGTAAAGCCTCAAATGTCTAGGATCTCCATATTAGATGGAATACGTTTCTTGTCATGAGCCTTTCCATACCACAGGTTTAACACCTGAGATTTTTTATTTAAGAGTTTCAGATGGTAACAAGGGGTAACCCTTTTAGTTGTGACACCCACTATAGAAATTTCTCCCTAATGAGACTGGCCTGGCCCTCAACATTATTATATTTTCAGTGACAAGTAAAAACATTTGTTACCAGATCTAATTGGATCTGGTTGGGCAGTCTTTAATACTAGCCTTTGTCCAATTGATTATTTCAATAATTTGTTCATGGGAATGTTGTGGTTTTATATTGCACTTTAGATTGTGTTTATTGTTCTTGTATTTTGCATATCTTAACTATAAGGTGCTTTGAGTCATTTTAGAAGGGTGTCTGAGAAATGCTGATGATGACAATGATAATGCTATGCAACTTTAAAATTCAGATTTTTGAAAGAATTTTCAGGGGTAATGTGCTACAGTGGTTAAAGGTTGGCTTGGGAATCAGGAGACCCAGGCTGGATCTCCACAGCAGAAATAATCCAGTTTAACACTACTTTAACTGCCTTGATTGAGTCCGATGGAATTCTGGGAATAGCAGTTTGTTGTGGCAGCAGAGCTCTCTGACAGAAAAGGCAAATGTCTCACAAAACTACAGCTCCCAGATTTCCAGAGCATTGAGCCATGGCTGTTAAAGTGATGTCAAACTGAAAATTTGTGCAGTGCAGATACAGCCGTAGATGCAGTTTTTCAGCCCGAAGTGTGCGTCAGAGGGTCATTGTGAGAACAAATAGATGAGGAGAGATCCATACTTTTGAACTCATTGAGGGAAAGGTAGGAAATGAATGTCATTAGTAATAATCATGAAATATAATAAAGCAATATTTTTATGCTGGAACATGTGCCTTTTATAGATATATCACAATGCTGGTTGCCTCCAGATGGAGGTACATGTCATTCAGCCTCAACAGGCCTGAAGCCAGTATTGCTGCTTTATTTGGAAAAATCAGGCTATGACTCTGTGTGTGTCTATGCAACACAACTGAAACCCACTTGAATTAAATGAGACTTCTTCTTAGTCACAAAGGCTATGGAGGGTTGCCTTCTAAGTGCTTATCGCCTCCCACTGCTGCCTATTCTCACACAAGTGCATTTAAGAACCTCAGAACTGGCTAGTCACAGAGTTAAGCATATCTCTTACAGCTATTAAGCTGTTTTGGAGGCCAAGTGGGAAGACAATTCATTTGGTACATTTTTTTCAAAAAAAATCCACACCTGTTCCTTTTTTTGCTAACAGGTTTTATAATAGTTTCCCGATCTGAAGTGATTTCTTTTGGCCATCATTTGAGTGGTTTCCACTACATTAATAATTTCTTTACTTGGAAGAGCCACTGCAACAGGTGTCACAGGCGGCAAAACAATTGAAGAGACTTAAGTGATTTTTTTTTTGCTGAATGTACAAGCTAAGAGGCCCTGTAAATAATAAATGAACAGCCAGTGCTGTGTGCCTGAAAGCTCAGAGTAGATGTGCATGATTGTAAGGAATACTGTGCACTGAAATACAAGGGTAATATTGCCCTTGTGTACTTTGCTGATGGTTTACTTTGACAAACCTGGTTCCTTGAGGGTAATTGTTAATGAGATCAAGAGCAGCGCACCACAGATTCCCCATCTTGCATGGAGAAGAAGTGTGAGAGAAAAGAAGTGGTTATCTGGGAAGTAAAAGGAGGCAAGCATCCTTCCTGGATGAAGAAAAGATGATGCTAGCTTCCATTTTCCTTTAGCATTCAATGAGAAAGCTGTTTTGTCAGTGTTGTGCCAGTTGGCTGAGAGAGAAAGCACAATGAATACAGTCAGCACTCCACGTTTGTGGCTTTGATTAGTCATTGATTTGAATAATATATTCTCTTTAGGAATCTTTAAGTCCTCCTGTGTGAGTCTGCTAGAAGCTGATCATAGAATTGGGATGGAGGACCAGAGACTCTTATAAAAACAATTTTTAGGCATTTGTAGGTCCCCCAGACAGTGGCATCACGAGGGTGGTGTGGAGGGTGCTGACTATGCCAGCTGACCATCCAGAGGAGAGTGCTATGCAGTGGGGTGGTACATCTGGAGAGACTGGCATAGCTACTGGGCAAGTGAGTAAGGGCACTTTCCCAGTTTCCCAGCAGCTGCACTAAATCCTAAACATGCCCTCTGGAGGCTGCAGGACCATCCCTCTCAGTAGTGGCTACTGCTGGGGTGGAAGCTGCCTTCAGAGTCTGGCATGGCAACAGTTGTGCCAGTCCTTGAAGGCTTTGGTGGGGGTGCTGCAGTGGTTTGGTTGGGTTCAAGGCTGTTCACGCAACCCTCACCAGCTGACACCAACCTCAGGGATGCCACTGCCTCCGGCAAAATTCTGTGGTCAACTTCCAGTGGATGTTGACCATAGAGTTGCACCGGAGGTCCTAGAGATTCCTAGAGCATTGTTCTCTCTGGTTAAAAATATAATGAATTTTGTTATTTACTGTTTTTCTGCCATCACAGAGGTTCTATGCCCCAAATCCCAGTGAATGTAGAAGACCCACTGTAAATTAGCGGCATGACTTACTCACATGCACACACACATGCACACACACAATAAAGTTATGTAATTATCATGTGGTCATTTTTGTTGTTGCTGTTATCTTCATGTTCAGCTGTAAACCTCTCTTTATGTTTTTTCCCTTGATGTTGTTCCAGATCTTTGCTATTTTATGCTAATAGTATTTTATGCTATCTGCATATCTAAAATTGTTGATGTTCCTTCCTCCAATGTTCACACCTTCTTTCTGTCTATAATTGGATACTAATTTTAGTTCAAAGATAGAGTAGATTCTCTCTCTGTAGACTGAAGCAGCACTCTTGCTCTTTCATTTGTTCCTGGTGATTTCTTTCTCCCAAGAGCTCTGACTGAGCTGTCACTTCTTTTTCTAAAATTGGAGGTTTGTCTTTCTTCAAATGAATCTGTCATTCTTTCATCTCTTTTATATAATTTTTAGTGTATTCTTTCCATAATCATTTTATTTCTACTTGGTCATGTTATATTTTTCCCTGCTGATCATATGGCATCCTTACTCTTGGTTTAAATTTCCCTTTGAATTATTTGATCTTGTAGAACAGGTCTCTTTTGTGTGTGTGTGTGCATCATCTTCTTTTTCTCTGCATTCATTGTATAGTAGTTCTCTTTGTTCACAAATCACTGAACAGGGTTCTGACCCTACTTCTGTCACCTTTTACTTTTGCTTCTGACCTGTCCTTAACTGTTTGAAGAATTTCATCTGTCATCAATTGAGGCTTCTCTTTCTTTTTGGCTGCAGATAGTGTTTGCACTATCTATAACAACATTGGTCTTTGCACCATTCACTGTTCACCAGCCAAAGGAGGTTGAAGGTATTCATTGTGACAAGAATATTTACCATCACAGTGACAAAATGGATTTAGGAATATCCTAATGCTACTACCTTGGTGGGAATAGAGTTCTGTTCACAAAAGGTGGGGAAGAACACAGTTTCAGACCATGAGAACTACCTACCCTTTATCTTGTCAGAATTAAATCTGAGTTCATTGACCACCATTAAAGAACTATTGCCTCAACTGTGATCTAGCATTTTCATGGCCATAGCAGACTTAATAAGGAGAAAGAGTGGTCAGTGTTATCAGCATACTGCTTAACCGTCTTGTAAATCACCTGGTGAGCATTGCCAGCAGTTTCATATATATATATTAAAGAATATAAGGAACATAACCCATAGGATACCATAGCATAATTGACTAGATGGGAGCAGTAGATGTGGAAATGTTCCCACAGCTAGTCATAGAATGCCATAGAAAAATGCATTATATTAATGAAAATTGCTTGTGAAAAGTGTGTGTTAGGCAAATACACATATAAAAATACATACATTAGAAGAAACAGGCATGAAAATAAGGTATTATTTTAAAAAAAAAGATATTACAAAGAGGCACAGAAATAGGACAGAAAGTATTTAGAACTAGAATAATGGCAAACTGAAATAAATCAAAATTGACAGCTTTTGCCTCTGTCTAGTTAGTATGAGTCCATGCCACTTAGGAGTGTGTGCAAGTGAAGACAATATAGTCTGAATCATATCAACTTTCAGATAACCAGTGTTTAAAATATTATTGAACTCTACCATGGGAAGCATTAAAATAAAATAAAAAACATAGGAAATGCTGAGATAACAAGTGTAAGTCTTGAGGGAGAATGTGAACAATATGAGTTATTTGTGCTCTGTGTTTAACTCATTTTTAATGGTTACAATTTCATCCTTCAGAGATTGTAGTTCTAAGGTAGGCATATAAGTGCCTTCCAACAGAATTCTCTGCACACTTAACAAAGCTCCAGTTTGTAGGATTCCTTTGGGAAGTGTAAATAGTTGAACCATGATGAATCTAATTTAACATTTCCAATAGAAATCTGCTGTTAGTTTTTCAAGATCCCCATGTTTTCAAGTTCATATTTTGATTATGATCTCTCATGCTACTCAGGTACTGACCTGTACTGAAGCAGCGCATGAAGCCTATAGTTCTGCATACTTTTACTGTACTTCTTGTTCTGCTATACATTTCAAGGTTTTAAAAACTTGAAAGAAAGAATCCTACATTTCCTGATATGTCTTCTGCTTAATGTTTCTACACTGGGTGTAAATGTATTGGAAGACAATTGGTGAAGGTGCCTGAACACCAAAGGTTTTTTTTTAAAGTAGCACCAACCTTGTTAGATTCTTAGACACACCTGTCTCTTCTGTGGTTTGGGTCCATATCCAGAATAGTGAATGGATTCTGGATTCCCATCTCTTCTTCTTCCTAATCCATACCACCCCCACCCCAAGCAAAACAAAACAAAACACACACACACACACACCACTGTTTCTACCTGCTTCTCCTTTCTTACAGTAGTGAAAAGAGAAGAGGAGGAGAAAATGAATCCAATCGGTGTGTTCCTTGATCCTATTGGAAGGAATGGCTAAATGGGGACCACTCTTCCTCATCAGACCTTCAACTCCCAAAACACCTTTCACATCTTTCACTTTTTATCTTCTTACATGTAGGTGAAGATAACTACAGAGACAGTAAGACATTTCAGAACTGAAAGAGCGCAGCCGTTGAGATTGGGAGTCTTCCCAGTTACTTCAGCTCTTCTGTCCTGATATGTTATGTAGATGGTGAAGAGAAAGGGGAAAGTCTCCTCCAGTCCCAAATCTACTTTCTGGCTTTGATCTTGCCATTATCACTGCTTCCAGGCAAGAAGATAGAGAAGTTTGGAAGTAGCTAATTATAGGCCGAGACAGACGGCCTAAAAGCGGCATGGTGGCAGCGATACTAGGGTTCCAGAGTGCCCAGCAACTGAATGCTCCAAAATCCCTAGCACATCATGGTGGTGGCAACATGGCAGCATCCTGTCCACAGGAGCCACCATCTTGACATAATGGTTACACATCATCTGCACATCACTGCATGTTGCATATGTTACGTGTGCGCCAATGGCACACTTGTGATGTAAGCTGGGTGCCACAAAAAGAACCTGGAAGAACCTGATTCTTTTTACTCCAGAGGGATGTTGCATGGTTTGGCTGCTGCAGCGGCATCCCTCCGGAGTTAAAACAGGCGCCTCCAGACCGCCATTTTCAGGATGTCTATCTTGGCCCTATGAAGCCTTTGTTACTAATTGTCATCAAGTTAAGCTCAACTTAAGTTGATGCTATGACTGAAAGACCTCCAAGTCAACAGCCCTGCTCAGGTATTGCAGGTACTTTGGTGAGGTATTCAGCTTGGTCTGCCACAGAGCTCTGGTGTCTCACAGGGCTATAAATCACAGGGTTCTGTGGGATAGCATTGTGCAGTTAAAGTGGTGTTCAACTGCTTTAAACCTTCTGTGTGGATATACACATAGATACTTATCTCTGTCTTTTAGGAGTCCCACTATATGAGAAAATGATAGGCTTATGTGGGATACATGGTTTCAAATCATCAGTAGGTCATGGCAGTTATGGGTGGAGGGATTCAAAACGGGCAAAAAAGAAAGACCAGAGTATTTGTCAGTGTCACAAGTAATATTTATGCATCTTCTGTCAGGAAATGTGGGCTCTGATTTTGATTGACAAGATGAACAACTGGCATAGAATAAGACCTCTATTTTTTGATAGACTGTTATTCTTGTACCACATTGCAAAAGAGAACAAAGCCCTTTGAAGATGCCATTTTGCATCTTTAGAAAGCACTTAATCAGAGCACAATTCTTCTCCCAAATACATATTCAAAGCATCTTTAGGGACACAAATGCCATCAGTGATCCTTGTTGTAACATTTACATGATGTGACACACATTATGTTAGGGTGCACTCTCAGGCCCTGATGCTGAGTGTATGCCAAAGCAGAAGGGGGCTTGATGAGAGATGGAAGAGTAGTAGATCTCCAGGCCACCTGTTCACCCACCCTGATTAGCTTATTCAGTTCCACAAACACACACATGCAACCCCTTTTCTTCTATTAGTACTTAATCAGTCAAAGGGCTGCAAAGCAGCATTGGCAAGAGCTGTAGCAGCTTGGAAGAACAAGCTCTGATTAGGGACTTCTGGCAGAATGCATCCCTCAGAAAGAGATTTTGACAGCTATATAATTTCAATCCTATTGAACAGATCTGGGCTTTAAGGTCAAAATCAAGAGTCTCAAATGAGACTATTTAAACCTGCAATGAGCAATGTGAGACAAATCATTGCACGTGTGTGCTTTGTGTAAGTACATAGTGCTCTAGCAGAAGAAAGAGGATGTTCCCCAAAACAAAAAGAAACAAACAACAAAAAAATCTTATAGTTTCTAAGAGCTGTAGGCATAGTCTTGGCTATGTTATGTTTTTTTAAAAAAACAAAACAAAAACAAAAGCCCTTGAGAATCATAAAAATGAGAAATGGGAATGTATAAGCTTCCTTTGGTTAATTATTTTATATGGATGATCATGTAATTGCAAGCATTTAAATATTGTATGTGTGCCAGTGGAGTCTCTTATGATGTTTTGTTGCTTGAATGTACAGTGCTTGAGTGTCTATTTATTTGTTTAGACTTTTATTTTTCTGTATAGTTGAGTATGCAAAACAGATTACACAGTGTTTCACATACAGCTAAATTCAGAGAAGCAATAATAAAAATTTCTTACAAACTATTAAACATTAACTTCTCTCTCTTAGTGCTTCATTTCATCTTTAGTGCACCTCCCTCCTCCCATAGTTGTTTGTTCCACATTCTTGCAGCTTTTCTTTTCTCCTAGGAATGCACCATCCCTGTCTTGTCCTATATTTCTTCCCACTGTCAGGCTTTGGAGGCAAGCCATTATGTAGACCAGTCTTTTCCCAGCCGTGGATTCCCCAGATGTTGGACTACAACTCTCCTCGCTCCTACTGGTGATCATGCTGTCAGATGATTTAATTGTGAATAAACAAAATGCACAATTATTTAACCACAATTGCAAACTATTAAGAGTAAATTAAATCAGATCTTAAATATAGTACGCAGCCAGTTGTCAATCTGAAATAAGAATCTTTGAACTCTTGACTTATAGATTCTATGCTCTTATAATGCTATACTTTGACATCATATCCAGATTCCATTGATAGAAACCTCATATTTTGGTTTGTGGGAATCACCTGTTTTACTTACTGTGATTATAACAAATTGGCCTTTCTTCTAATCTGCCCAGTTTTAATCTGTTCTTTTCATCTTAATAAATAAATATTTCCATTCCTTATTTTATCTCATTGCAAACATATCAGGAATCAATAATATGAGATTGGTAAAGGTATGTTTTAGCCATTCTGAGGGATTCTAGAGAATACCTTTTGCCTTTCTTAATTGGATTGAAGTATTTTTGTTTCCCTACTCATCTGAGGGTTTGATCTGAAGAAACCATGCATCAGAAAAATAATTGAACTGGAAAAAATCCTCCAGAGGAAATGATCTTTTCACCAACCCTAACACAGATGTAACCAGAAGAGGGCTTAACAAAATGTCTAGGGTCCTTTTCACACTACACAATTGTATCCTGTGGAAGCTTGGGACACGTATCTGGTGAGGCATTTGTGCTCTCTGGCTGAGATTTCTAATTGCTCCTTCCTAAAATGTAATTTTTAGGATTTCATAGGATGGAACCTTGGGAGTTAGTAGAATCCTCATTGGTCCAAAGATGGTCTCAGAGAGCACACCTTTGTTATATATTAAAGTTTATGGAAAATTCCAACCAAAAACTAAAGATTTATTTTGAAAGTATAGTACTAGCAAAATGGGATGGGAGCCTATTTGTCTGTTCATTTTTCTCAAAGCATTGGAAACTCCAAATCTGAGATAGGGTTCTTGAATACATGACATGTTCCATTGCAATAATATGTTTCAGATTATGATTATATGCATACTTACTGGAGATTAAGCTGCTTTGAGGTAAGTGGCATTTATTTCCAAAGAACGTTTGTTTTGGTTTGGCAAGTATGCTTTGAATTGCTAGAGTTTTCTAGCTCAGTTTCCATTTGTTTGTTTTTAAATGAACAATTCCAGAAACTGCAGAATGGTTCACAAAACTAATCACAGTTAGGTAGAAATGCAACACCTCAGCTTCAGGGAAGAAGCTGGAGCATATTTTTTAAAGCAATATATTTATTTTCTGATGTCCTTTATATTGGCCGTCCACAAAAGCCTTCTGGAATTTGGAGCATGGTAGGTAACATTTGCAATCTCCTCAGCCAAACTCCCACAAATAAGACCAGAAATTAATTTCCTTTCAAAACCTTTTTTCTTGTTGGTAGATTAAAAGCAACCCATCCCACCTTGCAGCAACTAATAATGAAAGCTTAAATATTTGGTATTTTTCCAAGTAATAAAAGAATTGATGTTTTGTGTAAAAAAAACAAAAAAACCTGTCCAGAACAACAATAGTTTCCACGTATTGGTTTGGCGTTTTTCCCCCACAAAGGGAGAGGATATTATTATATACTTGCTTGTCCAAATAGTAGTTTTATATTTAAACAAACTATATTGGTCTTGCCTGTTTATGTGGAACAGATGGAACTGTTCAGTCTAGGACTACTCATTTTAACACCTATCCCCAGTAGATGTGTGAGTGCTCTGTATTTTCATGGATGTCAAAAAGAGAAGATATAATAAATCAGGGAAAGATAACGTGGCATGTTCAGTATGTTTCTAACTTTCTGATACTTGGATATTTGTTTACATTTTGTAGAAGTTTTGTAGCAGCAACGCGTGAATCATATGGTTACCCTAGACTGCTATATGAGTTTGGAACATATGTGTTGCATTCAGGAACTCTTAATCAGCCCTGGTGGCACAGTGGTTAAATGCCTGTACTGCAACCACTCACTCAAAACCATAAGGTGGCGAGTTCAAGACCAGCATAAGAGCTGAAGTTTGACTTAGGCTTGCATCCTTCCGAGGTCGCTAAAATGAGTACACAGATTGTTGGGGGGCAAATAGCTTACAATTGTAAACTGCTTAGACACTCCTTAAGGGTATGAAGCGGTATATAAATGAAGCTGTTTAATGAAATGAATTCTATAGTCGGTCCTGACTGGAGTAAATGCACTGAATCAGTGAGATTTCCTAACATGTTCACTCACCAATGAACAAACGGTTCTCCTCTAGTTGGAACTAACAAAGAGAATACTAGCCACTGACCTCTCCCAGTGTCCTAAAAACAAGTTAAAGGAAGAGTGCATTGTAGAAACAGCCTTTTCTGTGCAAATCAACCATGTGCAAATTTACATAGAACAAATCCCTAGTTACCAGTTTTTGTTTTGTTTTTTAGTCTACAGAGAAAATTCATTTTCAAGTGCAAGATTTAATATTTTTGCTTTGAAACATTGTTTTCCACATAGAAAATATTTCCTGCACATAAAATGCTGCTTTTTGCCTAAAATAACCGTGTACAATTTTTGCACAAAATAAGTCCCAGACTGCAAATTTTTTTTGTCAGTCCAGGATTCTTCTCATGAGGGTTTCTTGACACTTGAAAATCATGTTTTTCTACCATTTTTTGAATGGGGAAGGGAGGGAGGGGAAGGGGGAGTTGTGAAGATGGAAGAAAGAAGAAAGAAGAATGTTGAGAAAGAAATTGTTTAAATTGTGTATTGTTTATATGTTTTAGATATTTGTTGTGTTTTTGTCTCTCTCTCTGAGTGTGTGTGTCTGTTGTCTTTGGAGTAAATAAAATTTAATTTTAAAAAAAGAAAACGAAAAACATGTTTTTCTACCATTTTTTGAATATTTTTGAATAGTCTTTCCATCCCTAACTAAAAGACATGCCTGCTCCCTCCATAAGCCCACCAAGGGTTTGGAGGCATGCCCAGTGGGCTTTTTCTTCTTTAAACAAGAGAACATTGTGCCCCAAATCAGTTTTGAAACACAGGGCCAGTACTGTGCCACCCTTTTTCGTGCCAGTCTGTGCTGCCCCTTTTCACACAAGATTGGGGCCAGGGCAACCTCAGTGGTAGCCTGGCAGCCCCAATCTGATATTTTCTCTGTGGCCTGGAAAAAGGATGTCAATGAGGCTTCATGCCCCTGGAAACCCCAACAGCCACAGCCATGAGGAGAAAGGAGCAGCCTGGACCCTTTCTCCTTGGCACCATTGGTACGGCCATTTGGTTGCCATGCCAATGATGCGAAGGACCAAAAGGAGGTGCTGTAAGTGGCCTGGGGTAGCACAGAGACATCAAGCCTGTGCCACACCATTTGGAGACGGCACATAGATGATATCATCCTTATGTGTGCTGTTAGGGACCGTACAGTTGGTGCACGGTCCCTAACCCTAGAATCACCACTGCCACACCCCTTTTTGCCCATCTGTCTCGAGCCACAGCCAGTTTCAAAAGGATCATGCTGCTTAACATGGGGAACTGAGACCTGAGCTCAGAAGAAGAACCTGTATTTTGCTTGCCAAGCCAAGGTTCATTTTCCTTAAGAAGAAAAAAATATTAGGTAATGACAAAACCACTGTTTGTGACTGACGAGAGTGGCTGTCAGGACAGACAATAGTAGGCTAGATGAATCAACAGTCTGATTCAGTTTAAAACAGCTAGTATAGGTTCCCCCAGTGGACATTTTTTTCAGTTTGCAGATTCAGGAGAGTCTGTGAGTTTTGATAATCTCACTTGCCACATAATCAGTTCCAGGTTCCCTTATTTCAGATCTGAGGCTCTTCACTGTGGAATAGTAAAATCTGAGTATGAATATTTCATCCAGCCCATTTAAATAAGCTGTTTTACTGAATTCATATAAATGGGTGGATAAAAGATCAATTTTGTAACAGTAGCCTTTTCTCTGTATTTCTAATGTGGAAGGTATTTTATTATCAAACCCTTGTGCCAATTAAATCCATGGCAGTTGATTACTAGTATTAACACTTTCTGTGAGACTTGTATCAAGAAAATAAAGCTTTAAAAGTATATCTTAGGAATAATAGCCCTACAGCTATTATCACTTCAGAAGTCTCCTTGAACTACATGAAGATTAGTATGTGAATGTAGGAGCTTTCTGTCTGTTTGAATATTTAACGACTTTTCATTTGGTTTAACGAGGAAAAAATGCCTTACCAAATGTTCATCTTTCATATATCTGCTACAGTAATTTGATATTCTGTTTATACATGTGTAACAGTGTTGGAGAAGCAGAACATGCAGTCATTCAGTTAAAGTTTTATCACATTCGTACATGTTCTAGAGCCTCTAATAATGTTTTTCAAAGCCTTTCTCTGCTCTCTCGCTCTCTCTGTCTTCTTAAAATTAATTCCAATCAACAGGCTACAGTTTTTTCTCCTTTTAAACTTGGTGATCTATGTATATGAAAGTATCACCCTGGCTTCTAAAAAATGCAATATTGAAGTTGTGGGCAGCAACATTCCAAAGAGAACAATGATGACACGAATATTTGTCATTAGCTTGTTTAGTTGTTTTTTTTTAAAGAAACAAAACACACACACACAATTTGATTGGAGATAGACAAATATATTAGTTTCAATTTCTCCTGCATAAAGACATTTAAATTTCAAGTTCTTTCCCCTGGATTTATGAAGAAATGTATACATATTTGGTATATTCTTATCAAAGATAAATCAGTGAAATTCTCAATTATCTGCACAAACCCTACAAACAACAGCTGTTCCACAGTGTGGAAATCACGTACCTGTCTACCATATAACTCTTAAAGATGGCAAGACTATCGGAAACCAAGAATTAAACAGTTTTCAATGTTTACATATCACCAGGAATTATCAAGATCTTTCAGGTATTTAATGAGCCTGGGAAGCAAATTGCCAGCTTTATGGCAAAATGGTTGGTGCTGGAGTTTCTAACGGCCATCATTCTTTGGGATGAAACATTAATGAATGGGTTGCTCAGGCTGGAGTTTCAAGAGATACTGTTCCAGACAAAGAGATATGCACTGGTTGTGTCTGTGTCTTCCTTAAGTGTATGAGTAACTACTGTCCAGGGAGACACTGGAGACTATATCATGGACTTCATATGACCATTGTGGATGTTGTTGTTGTTGTTGTTATATTTATTTGTATCCCACCCTTTTCTCAAAACTGGGACTCAGAGTAGCTTCACAACATTAAAAAAAACACAGTACATTTGCCCCTCCTTTTACGTGGAAGATCCATTCTCGACCCCTCCACCTGTGAAAATGAAAAAAAACATGCATATTCAAGTCCTATTGGCTTGAATGGAGGCACACTCCCACGAGGACATGTGAGCGTGCACCATGGGCACACATCCCATTTTAACTCTCTCCATTCAACCCCCCCCCCACCCATGGATAATCGAGGGGTGCAGATCCCAGGCCCACAAGAACAGAGGGAGGACTGTACAATTAAGAACTTAGATAAAAGTACATTAAAAGGGAATGAAATTATTACAATATTAAAACATTTATTATTAAAAGAATAAAACACATTAAAAAGACAAAACTATATATATTAAAAATGTATCAAATTGTTTAAAATAGTACAACATCCAATCCTGTCCTCATCTTAAAAAAAAAGTCTGTGTCAATAATTAGGCAGAAGGCCATCAAGGAGGGAGCCATTCTAATCTCCCTAGGCAGGGAGTTCTAGGGCCTAGAGGCAGCCACTGAAAAGGCCCTCTCTTGTGTCCCCAACTGTGCTTGTGATGGTGTTGTGATGGAGACAAGGGCCTCTCCAGGTCTGCTGAATAGTGTGGATCTGGCCATGTAGGCCTTTATAGGTAATAACCAGCACCTTGAATTGTGCCCTGAAACAAACTGGCAGCCAATGAAGTTGTTTCAGCAGAGGTGTTGTGTGGTCTCTGTAATCTGCCCCTGTTAGCAGCGGGGCAGCAGCTCTTTGAGCCAGTTGAATTTTCTGAACACTCTTCAAAGGCTGCCCCATGTAGAATCCATTACAGTAGTCCAAATGGGATGCAACCAAGGCATGTACCACTGTGGCCAGATCTGGCATCTCAAGGAATGGGTGCAGCTGGCACACAATTTTTAAATGTGCGAAACATTCCTGGTCACAGCAGAGATCTGGGGTTCCAGGTTCAAAGCTGAGCCTAAGAGTACCCCCAAATTGCAAACCTGTGTCTTCAGGGGGAGTGTGATCCATCTAACACAAACTGGATCCCTATTCCCTGATCTGCCTTCTGACTGACCAGTAGCACCTCTGTCTTGTCTGGATTAAGTTTCAACTTGTTTGCCCTCATCCAGTCCATTACTGAAGACAGACACTGGTTTAGGACCAGGACAGTTTCCTTGAATTGAGGTGGGAAGGAGTAGTAGAGTTGAGTGTCATCTGCATATTGATGACATTGCATCCCAAAACTCTGATGACCTCTCCCAGCGATTTAATGGATAGCACAGGGGACAACACAGAACCAACAGGAACCCCAGAGGCCAATGTCCAGGGAGTCGAGCAGGAGTCTCCCAGCACCAACTTCTGGCTTCACCCCTCCAGGAAGAAACAGAACCACTGTAAAACAGTACCCCCAAGCTCCATCCCAGAGAGGTGGTCCAGAAGGATATCATGATCAGTGGTATCGAAAGCCACTGAGAGGTCCAGGAGAACCAACAGGGACACCCACCCCCTGTCCAGTTCCTTGTGTAGACCATCCATCAAGGCGGCCAAGGCTGTCTCTGTTTCATATCCAGGCCTGAAACCAGATTTGAAATGGATCTAGATAATCCGTCTCATCCAGAAGCCCCTGCAGTTAGAAAGTTACCACATGTTCCAGTACCTTGCCCAAAAATGGTAAGTTGGAAACTGCTCTGTAATTATCCATTACAATGGGATTCAGAGATGGCTTTTTAAACAAAGATCTCACAACTGCCTCTTTTAGGGACTTTTTGGGACTTTGCCTTGTTGAAGGGAAGCATTGACTACCTCCTTCACCCACCCAGCCAGTTCCCCTTTGGCCTGTTATCAGCTAGGAAGAGCAAGGATCTAAGGCATGTGGTGGTTTTCACCTCTCCAAGAGTCCTGTCCACATCATCAGATGTCAGGCTGGACAAGTTGAAAAGTATTCATTAATGCCGTACAAACAGGTGCCTAGGTTATATTCACTGACACTGTATCAGCTACTGCATGCAAATCAGAGCAGATCAGAGCAACTTTATCTGCAAAATGTGATGCAAATTCTTCACAGCAGACCTCTGAATTTTATTCACGAACCCTTTCCCTGTTTTCCCATTTGTTTACAGTTTCCTCTATTTTCCCCCTCCTTTCATTAGGAATGAATCAATGGACAAATGTGCCATGAGTGAACCACACCACTGTAAAACTCAAAACAGAAGTTACATGATATTCAAGGGTTTGAAATGTCTAAATCTTAGTTTAAAACTCAAATCTGATGAGCACTTCATGTTAAATTTAAAAATTATTGTTGTGATTTGAAAGGGGAACAGGTGCATAATTGTGTAGTGAAATGGGCTCAAAATATCAGTTCTCCAGTTCAAAAGGATCAATGGGGAGAATGTTCACAAAGATTTTGAAATCTACATTGAGTTATGATTTAAGGGAGAATTTTTATAAAATGATGTAAAGATGGAATTTAACACCAGATAGATTATTCAAAATATATAAGAATAGTTAAATAAATGTTGGAAATGAGAACAGAAAATAGTGTGATGTCAATGGCTTTCATGGCCAACATCCATAGTTTTTGTGGGTTTGGGGGGGTTATGAGGTTGTGTTCTAGAAGATTTTTTCCCCCCTGTTGTTTCACCAGCAGCTGTGGCTTGCATCTTCAGAGAATGCTGGCATGGAAGAGAGTGGAGTATATATACTGTGGGTTGAGGGGAAGCAATTTGCATATTAATCTGTGTATTGTTGGGTTGTTGAATGGCAAGGCTTCAAAGTGCCTATTTAATTAATGATCCATTGTCTGGTGGGAAAACCCCCTCACGCTAGGTGGTTTTTATTTGCATTTGCATTTGCTGGGTCTTGATTTTGGTGTTTTTCTATACAGAGATTAACATGCAAATGGCTTCCTTTCAATCAATAGTATATATACCCCACTCTCTTCCTTGCCTGCGATCTCTGGAGGAGAGGCCAGCCACAGCTGCTGGTGAAATATCAGGAAAAAGCTCTTGTAGAATAAGGCCTCATAGCTAGAAAAAACCACAAAAAACTATAGAAGATAGGTACTTTTTTCATATGTGGTGGGCATGCGATAAAGCACATTCATCAAAGTTTAGAGGTCATTTTTAATGTGAAGATACAGTTGAAAGCAGAGACTTTTTTTTTTTACTTGGAATGCTGATGTACCAATTGAGAAGAAATATGAAAGGACATTTCATTGTATGGTTACATCAGCAAAAATGATATATGCTTTGAAATGGAAGAACACTTTTATTACAACATAAGAAAACTGGCTGACAAAGAGGTTTTACAGTGGTCCCCCGGGTTACGAAGATAATCCGTTCCAGGATTACCTTCATAACCTGGAAGTCATTCGTTACCCAGGGGACTGCTTTAATCAATGCACAGCGCGCCGGAAGTGCGCTGTTTTAAAGCGTCCGGGTTGCGAATTTTTTTCGCAACCTGGGTTTTTTTTCATTGGCCGGGGCCCTTTTTCCGGCCCCGGCGGTTTCGGGTCCTGGGGATTTCGGATCCTGAGGGATTCGTATCCCAGGAGACCACTGTACCTTGAAAAATGGATAAATTGACAATGTTGATGAAAGAGAGATCACTGAACAGATTTAAGAAAACTGGAATTGTTTAGTACATATAAATACTCTCATTTGGGGTGTGAATTTTAGGCTTTATAAAATAAACAGTTTTTGTATGTTGTAGAGGCATAAATATATGATTACTTATAAGGTAGTATTATTAATAGTGGTATATATTCATTATATATAATGGGGGGGGAGAGAAAGTCACTAGTGTATGTTTATGCTGGTCTATGACTGTAATAAAAATGAACTGAACTGCGTATGTTTGTTTTTGTTTAATAGTATACGTAAGTTGCTTTTATTATTAATTTTGGTAAATGCATGTCTTGGTTAAATATATAAAAATATTTAATAAAAATATTTACAGGGGGAAAAAAGAAATGAGATAACATCACTTGCAATTTCGTTTTTAAGCTGATTTTTAAGGCTAATGTATAGACCCTGGAATGGCATAGAATGCATCTTACCGCACAGGGAGAATGCTGCCGCTGCCAGCAGATATTCCCATCACATTCCGGATATGTTCCCCAGGAGGCAATTTTCAGGAACACTTCTGAAGCGTTCCTGAAAATCGCCCGCTCTTGGACGCATCTGGAATGTGATGGACACTGTCTGCAGTGGTGGCAACAGTGTTCTCCCTATGCAGTAAGAAGCCTTCTATGCCACCTCCCATTCCCATTACACCCCCTTTTATAACACAATAGGCCTGTTCCTTATTTGACTTTTGTGGGTAGACTTCCCAAGTGGTGGGAAATACTAGTGAGGAGAATCTTTCTGAAACCTTGTTTTTCATTTCTTTCCCTTTGAATCTCTGAGAGGTCTACTCCCATTCCCCAGCCCATACTCCCATTTTTTCCACCCCATTTCATACAGCTGTGTAGTAGCTGGGTAGGGAGCTGAAGATTGTCCCAGGCTGTGTTCCAGTACTAAATGCACAACAATAGCATCATCATCTGGAATCTGCAGAGGACTCATAGGAAGTCCTAGAGCATGTCTCCTCCCTAGCCAATACATGACTGTTTCAGGGTCATGAAAAGGTGATTCCGGATGATGGACATTCTCTCCTATGTAAGAATGGCTTTGAAAACTGCACACTTTTGAAGATGTTCCTGCAGAGGGAAGAAAAATAACTTGAATAATAATGTTATTATTCAAATAAATAATTTGAATAATTAAGATCCTACTTTGAGGTTTGGGATGGAGGTGCCAAAACTGCCAAATCTGCTGAGGTTTTGAGTGTCTGAGGTTCATTTTGAGATGGAAAATCACTCCCAATTTTGGAGGGAGGGGAGTTGAAGAAGGTATCCTTAAGGGTTCCACAGGTTGCATAAAAAGTGGGCTGGAGCCTCATGGGGCCCTTAGGCTGCATTGTCTCTACCTCTTGAGTACAGAAAGCTGTCTCAATCCAGGCAATGCTGTTTGTATATCTAGCCCAATACTGTCTATAATGAATGGTTTCCCAGTACCACAGAAGTGGTTTCCTCACCTTTTCACTGGACATGCAAGAGACTGAACTTCAGAATGTCTGCATGCAGGCAGGACACATGCTCTGCCACTAGACAGTGACCCCTTGTTTGTGTGCCTTTTTGCTGTTGCCTATGCCTGCGATTGTATTCACAAGATGTCCATTGCTTGTGAAAGTATGACACAAACTGACTGAGCCCTTGTATACTAAGTAGTTTTTTGTATGCCCACTCCAGTTCTACAATAATATGTCTGTGTGCCTCCCCAGTTCTGAACTATAGTGTTTTGCAACCTTACCTTTGTTGGTGGTGCTCCTCATTTATTCTTGAAACTTTGCTTCCAAGCCTGCTGTGTCTCAGAATTGTTGTGTCTCGGTCGTAAGTGCATAGAAATAATTCTGAGAAAAGAGCAGGGATTGGTTACAAAGGGATTGATCGCCGCCCCCCCCCCCCAAAAAAAAGTTGGTGAAAGTGGTTATATTACACAAGGCAATTTAGGGGGAGAAGTATAACTGTCTGAGATGTTCTCTAAACACTTCTATATTTGTTTTTAACTAGTGTATCAGTTGATACTATAGGCCATTGTTCTAAGATGGCATTACTTAGTGTTATGCCATAAAGCAAGCATAATAGTCATTATGGGGCATCACAAAGAAGCATATGGAGTGGGGATTCTGACCAGTTTTTGTTGAACTAATTCTCTTTTCATCTCTTACTATTGATTCAGTTCTGGGCCTGATGAGAATGGGAGCAGAAGAAAATCTGGAGGCCCACCAGTTCCCCAACCCTGTAGCACATGTTGGTATATTGGATCCAAACTATTATGAGATAGTGATCAAGATGTTGTATTGTATCAGAAACATGTATATAACTATCATGGACCCTGCAATATCAGTATAATGCACTCTAGCCACTACATCTTAAACCAGATGATACCTTCATATAGTCTTTAAGGTTATTTCTTACAGAACAGGTTACAAAAAATAACTTGGGGGTGTATGAATGATGAACTACACTTTTGCTGAGTGTGAATATGAAAGAAATAATAGCTCAACTCAGCACCCAAAGAGCTGCTATATAACAGTTCTAGAGTGCTGTTGGAACAATAACATCGTGTTTCAATGTCACTTTCATATGAATCCATCTATCATCATCATAATCATTATCATCAACACCGGTATCATTATCTGCACCCAGATTGTTCAAGAGTTTATACAACTAGACACTAATGATACTTTGCAGATTACACCTGCACCGTTCCGTAATACCATTGTTTTGCTACTGTGTTCCCTTGAGATCATGTTATCTTCTATAGGCTAACTGACAACATAATGTCTGCAATAGTAATGGAAATATTTGCATCAATAAATAAACTTGAGTGGGTTCTCAATATAATTTCTGTAAAATTAAATACTTAACACAACACATAATCTTTTACATTCTCACACAAAAAAGAGCTTTATGAATGGTAGTATGTGTTACTCTACTGTAATTTACCAGTCCAGAGATACTGTCTGCCACTTCAAAATGCATTTGCTACTGGGCTCCTGCTTGAATGTTTATTTTTAAGCTCTAAAAGATTCGGAATGTATTCATTGGGATTGACTCTTAAATAATACATGAATGGATGACAGTATTTTTCCGGTGTTTCCAGCTCTGAGTATTGTTTGGCTCATCTTTTATTATCTCCCACTTTTCTAAACAACATAAATTCAACACTTTTCCAATGAAACTAATATTTATGTGGCAGGTTTTGAAAAGAGGCTAAGAGTTTACAATCAAAAGTAGATGAAGGCCAGAAATATATTTGACAGGCTCTCAAATCTCTTTCAAGTCAATGACACTTCAGAACCCGATAATAGTTTGAGAACCTCTGTAGTGTAGTACCTAAGTGCACACATATACACTCTGTTTCCAGAGCTTATATTTGACTTGTTCTTTGCAGAGTCTAGGTCACAGACAGCAATTTCAAGCAGAGAAATTGTAGGCAGAAGTGGGGTACTGAACCCTTTGCTCACTTGCAGTCCCCCCTTTCTTTCCAATTGGTTTGTCAGAACACAAGCTGTTATACTCACAGTCTGTGTTCATAATGATATCACTAGTAGGAGCAGAGCACAGAGAGAGGAGATTAAGAGAAGTACAGTTTACTAGGGCGGTAAATAATATTTGAAAACATCCACTCAACAGTGAAAAAAAGTATTAAAAAACAACCAGTCTTAGCAAAGGAAAATCCCAGCAAGAAATCCCTGGCATCAAAGACAATTCGCTATTCAGTGTTCTGTGAGATATCCCAAGTGTGTGTTTTTTTTAAGGGGAGGGTTGCTCCAAAAAACCTATTTTGTCATTTTCTCCAACCCCGCCCCCCTCAAATCTGGGTTCTTCTGCAGAAAAAACATTCTTCTTGTGGTGATTCCTGCACAGAAACTGCAGTTTTCCACATAAAAAATCCACATAGGTTTTATTATTTATTTTATTTTCATTAAAAAAATCCAATCTTTAAATAATAAAACCCATAGGGCTGATCTAGACTGGCAAAAAGGGGTGTGTTCATGCCTGCATGAAAGTGTAGCCTTTAGATGACCCACACTGAAAGTGTGGCATGAATGCACTTCTTTTGCATTTTAATGGGGAAAAAGCAGCTTTAAAAAGGACCTGCTTTTCCCAGCTTCTTTTAAAAAAGGGTGTAACAGTGCAGCTTCATCTAAATGCTGCAGTGCAACTGTGCAGTTTTTTAAAGCTCCCAAACCCTAGCTCCAGCTCTAATCCGAACCCTAGACATGTGCAGTAGGGACTCTGGAATGCTGTAACTGTTATGCAACTGTGCATAAAATGTCAATTCATTCATAAAATAAAGAAGTTTATTCATAAACTTAAATTGTAACAGATTTAATATCTTTTTAAGGGGGGGGATGCAGTTTGTTTTATTGATGTAATAGTATTTTAATGTGTAAGCCACCTCAATTGATCTCAAAGGGGTGGGCTAATAATAATAATAATAATAATAACAACAACAACAACAACTATTATTATAAAATAAAGGGGTTCATTCATGGTTCACTGATGCAACTGCACATTTAAAAAAGGGAAGCGAAACCCCAATGGTAATTTGATAGATCTTCATAACTGCACAGTTCATGTGTGATGTACCTGTGCAACTGCACAGTTTGCAGCTGGCAATACAATTGCTTGTATGATATACTGGTGCACCTGTGCAGTTCACAGCCGGCAACAACAACAAAAATATATATATTAAAGGTTCAGTGTGGCCAAAAGCCTCGTTCATTGCGACCCGTGCAGCTGCTTTGCCTGTGTTTCTAGCATCCTGACAGCTTCCAATGTAGTTGCTGAGCAACAGAAAAGACTTCAGATAAGTCGTCTCCACACCACCTCAGTGTAGCTGCCCTATACCTTTTTATTACACACCTGGGACTTGCAGTGTAGCTGCTAAGCATTAAGGAAAAGGCAACTTCATGTCACCCTTTCCTGCCAATCTAAAAATCCCCATAGTTTTCCAGGACTTCCTCACATCAGGAACAAAATTCTCTAAATTACTTGTTGCTTCCTTTGAGAATGAAATTGTGAAGATTTTCACCTGTACACTTTTCAAGGGTCCAAAGAGGTCATTGCTCAATATCATGAAAATAGGCTACATTATTGTAGATCATCCTTGATGATGATATTATTTCCCTGTACTTCAAGTCTGGATGAGATTTACTGCAGTCAGTCAGAGAAAAGAGTGATGAATCCAAACAAGACACGTTCTGAGTAGTGAGTTCCTAGCTAAGGTCATTCTTTCTAATATTGTGTGCATGATAACTGGGGGAAAAAAACTTGGCAGTTTGTGTTTCCCTATATGATTCATTATTTTGGGAACTGATAGGCCCAGAGTTCTTTTTAGGAATATAAACCTCGACTTATCTTCTTTTTACAGACAACAACAACAAAAGTTTTTTTTAAAAAAATCAAACATTTTCTGTTTTGTGGGCAGGATTTTCAATGATTTTCAGTTTTATTTTAAATTATTTTTCTCATTAAGGACTTTTTTTTACATATGTATTGCAAAAAAATAAATAAATTATTTTGTGCAATGCCATTGTGTTTAGTACAAATGTAACATTGTATTTTGCCTAAGTCTTGATTTTTTTTTCAGCCAACAATTTTTGATAAATACCTCAAACTAGAATCATATTTTTTAATGTGTTCTTCCAGTTTCCATACATTGAAACAGTTTCACTGTGCTGTTGAATATGCTGTTCGTTTGTTTCTTACATTACAGAACTTTTCAGAAATTCCACTGTGTCCTTTTGTTTAGTCTCAGAACTACCCTTCATTGTGCACCAGCAACATTGGTCTCTAACACCTATACAGGCAGGCATGCAACTTTTGCACATAGTCTTTTGTGCACCAATACCCTTATAATGAGATAAGTAAAACAATATGGTGCACCAATACATTAGACTGAACAATGCTCTGAAGGGAAATTTAGCATCTTTGACTCTAGAAACTGGATGTTCATCCAATTATGCCTGCAGACATTTCCAAATAATTTCAACCAGTCTTAACAATCTATGATCTTCTATCTGAGGTTGCTGAGAAACAAAAATCAGCTCTGAGCGGTAGCTGTCAACTTAGCTGCACTCCTGAGACTTTTCTCCTTCTAACCTATTTTACGTCCTGCAGTGTATTTTTCTGTGTAGCTCTGTTCCTTTGTATCAGAGGCAGAACACATAGACTCCAAGCAGGACAATGAGGAACTGCACTCCCGCCACCACAACTCACTTGTTATTTTTATTTCACAGGACAAAAAACCTAAGATGCCATTTTGCCATCTTTTCCTAAGCCATTTGCCACCTAGGAAGGCTTGTTTTCAGAACAGAAGTGGTCAGAAATCACTTTTGATAGAAAAATAAGGTCCCCTGGGAAACCTGTGAAAATTGTCACCTATGATCCCTAGTGAACAGATGGAAAACAATATAGCATTGACTTCTGTAATAGGGAAAAACCCACTGGAGCTATTGTAACTCAACAAAATTTCAATTAGTATTAAAGGTGCCAAGAATTCTTCTAATAGATTTCAAATAAACACATGCATACACATTAACATTGTAATTTCATATCATTTACTATGTTGGCTTTTCTCCTTGTGTGGTAGAGTTTCCCCCATCAAGCCAGTATATGAATAGAGATGCTGTTGTTTGAAATGAAGGGCTGCCGGGAATTTTGCAGTTTGTCTTTAAGGCAGAAGTGAATGTAAATCCAGTTGTTGGAGGGTGTGCATAATCATTGCCTGACCTCACTGGGATAAAGTGCAGGTAGTTCAGACCATTCAAATGACTTCTTTGATCAAGAATGTTCCCGAGAGACTTAGTTTGAGGCGAGGATGGAAATATCTCAAAGATGTAGTGTTTATTTTGCTGAAAAAGGGAAGATACAAATAGGTAACTGTCACAAATTGGTAATAGAACCATTCTAATCTATTGATGGACTGTGTTTAATCTAAAATAGAATTGGGATAGGTTCTGTCACCAGATTTTTGATCCACATCAAATATGAAATTGGACTCATACCAATCTGACGTGTGGTTCCAAACCTAATTGGTGTCATGGACTGTCCTGGGCCTGACTTAGAGACACAGTCAGGGGATTCAGACTCTGAAGACATGGAGGAGGCTGAGACAGAGGCAGATCTGCTGGATCAGCAGTCCCAGAGCAGGCTCAGGAAGCTGCAGAGGGAGAGACAGACTCTATGGACTCTAGGCTGCTGGTGCTAAGACCTGTGCAGGTCAAGAAGTCTTTGAGGCATTCTTCCAGGCTAGAAACCAGAAGCTTTTTAAAATACCTCCAGCTGCAGAGATTCTTTGCAACCAACAGCCAGTTTTGTTGTTCCTGTATTCCTTGCTCTTTGATTCAAGTTATCTAACCTCTGGACTTGCCTTGTGACTACGCTCTTGCCTTTGCTGTGACTGAATGACTTGTATTGTGTGACCTTTGGACTGGACTCTGGACTACTCTTTTGCCTATTCCCTTGCTGTGTTGCTTTTAGTAAAGTTAAGCAGGACAAATGGATCTTTATGTGGACTTGGCAAGACACTTGAGGAACACTTGCTGACTCCTGCCTTCCCCTAATTTATTGAAAGAAGGTGTTGGAAAGTTTGCTGCAGTAGGACTCTGCTAAGCTTCGGCTGCTACCAAGGTACAGGTAGTCACATTTAGGGATGCTGGGAAACTTTATTGTAGTTCTTTTATGTCTTTTGTTGTTGTCACATATTGATAGTAGTGTTGTGCTGCTGGCACAGCTCCAAGGAACCAAGCAATAACTTCCACAAACAGCATCTATGTTTCAGTATTTGTGTTAGTTACTGCAGTAGGAATCTAATCCACAGTGTGGAGGCTGTATTTGTAACAAGGGTTTGGAGGATATTCTGTAGAATAATTTGATTTCCTGAAATTATTTTCCCATCTTCTTTGGTAAATGTGTACACATTCATTTGTGAAACATAAGAATTAACTGTTCACCAAACTGGAGTAGCCCATTCCAGTTTCTAGGCTTGTTAACCTAACATTTTATAGTCAATAGTACACTCTTACAACTTTTATTAGCATTAAGTGGATAAAACAGCCTTAGAAAACACAGCTAAATTTAACACTTGATAAACTCTGTGGGAGTCTTAAGTGCTTAATTGATTTCAGAGGTACATAACATCTGTTTTTCTTGAGTTTACAACAACTTGCAGCTGTAATATTTAAGGATATTTTTGATCAAGCATGAACTATGTTTTTACTTAAGAAAATGTGTATTTACTTAAGAAAATATGTGTCTACTAAATTTCAGTTTATTTTAAAATATTTTATCTTTCTCTCTGTGCGTGCTTTTGTTAAATTGTAGCTTAGTTACCCTTCCTAACCTTTGAGAAAACACAGTGAACAGTTAATGATCTTTGTAAATGCTAATCTTATCATAAACAGTAGCCCAGAAGATATGGTTTTCTGAAAGACTGTACAATACTGGAGAAGGTATTATTTAGGCGTAATCAAACAGGAGTACCAAGGAAGTCTGTTTATAGAAAATCAGTTGTTATTTATACACTGTTGGAATGAAAAGGTTCAGGATAAAGTGGAGGAGAACTCTATGGATACAATGGACTGTAGATAATAAATAAATGGATCTGATATAAAATCTGAACTCTTCCTAGAGGCTATTGTACTTTGAAACAATGTCACTAATTTAAAAAGACAATAAAGCTCAGTAAGATAGAAGGCATTAGGAAAACAGGAAGATTGAATTACAGGTGGAAGACTCAGTCAACGAAGCCATGGCCTTGAGTTTGTAAAACCTTAGAAAGTTAATAATAAAATGTCTTGGAAGTCTCCAATTCATAGGGCTTTGAACCATGGCTGAATCTGTACTGCAGAAATAATACTGTTGTTGCTCATTGCTATCAAATTCTGGGATTGTAGTTTTGTGAGATAGTTAGCCTTCTCTGTCAGAGATATCTGGTACCACAACAAATTACAGTTCTCAGAATTTCATATCATAGAGCTGTGGCAGCTAAAGTTGTGTCAAACTGGATTATTTTTGCAATGACTCTGGAAACCATGGTTCTTACCACTCAATAACAATGTAACTGGTTGAAATGTTATAACTTTTTAAGAGGTATAAGGAAATATGTGCATTATTTTTAAAAAGATTTGGTGGGTTATTTGGAAATATTTGGGGCATTTTTCTATTTTCAAGGGCACTTTTGGAAATAATAATAGTAAAAATAGTGAAACAGTAATGTGTTAGTGATATATTACAGCATGTCACTGAGATAGTTACCATTAACAAGTAATAATATTTATTATTTTCAAAAAAGTAACAGATACTGTCATTGTAATGGTGAACATACAATTCCCTGGCTACAATAGTAGCATTGGCAACTAGTTCTTTTCTGGGCACACTTTAAAGTGATGGCTGTGACATATGAAATCCTATACAGTTGCTGTTCAGGCTATCTGAAGGACCTTTCTTTATGACCCTGCCTTGGTTCTAAGCTGTTTAGGGGAGGTTCTTCTTTTTCCCCCACCACTTTGACAGTCAAGTTTGAGGAGAACACAGCTGAGATCTTTCTTGGTGGTTACTTTTGACTCATTGGAACAACTTCCCTTGAAAAACTAGGACTGTTCCTTTCATGTTGTCTGTCTTTGGATAAATTTATCTTTTTCTATTCTGACACATTTTTGAAAGCAATGGCAAGGGCCTCTTAAATTGTTCAGTTTTATGGATAGTTTAATTGCATTTTATGTTTTTGCACTTCTGTGTCTGTATGCATTTTTATCTGTTTGATTTTTTAAAGTGACCCTGAGTCCTGTTTTGGGGGGAAAGAAATACAAATGAATTAGTGATGATGATAATCACACTCCTAATGATGATCTCTGGTCTGAGATGCAAAGTAGCAGTCCTAGACTGTAGTTAGGTGCCTGCATTCTCAGATGTAAGTCATTTGTTGAAAGTTAAAATTGCTTAGTTTTTGGATTTCATATTGAATTCTCTTCTAGGTAGATTTTGTGTGCCAATCATTTTCTTAAAACACTCAAAATTAATAAAGAAAAGAAGATACTAATCAGGGATTGTATCACACTGATTTACATAAATTAATTAATGCCAGCACTCACAGTGAAAATTTAGCATATCATTCCTGAGCAAAACAACAGATTTATGAAGCTGAGAGATTATCTCTTCAAATACATATCAAGGTCACAAACAGCACAGTACAAGTGACTATAGAAATCTTAATCAATATGATTCATAGCTATATCAGTCAGATGGAGAAAAAATATATAGAAAGCAATCTCTCTGCCTTTTTCTGCTTGGTCTGCTCTTATTCCCATGCTTGCTGTTGCCATAGTAAGGGTTTCTTTCAGTGTTTTCTTTAGAAGTAGAACCCTGTTAATAATTCACAGCCAATAATTTATTCAACAAATTGCTCCTCTCTGTGTTTGTGAATTGTGTGCCAAGTATCTGCTGTTTTCTTGGACTAATTTGATATCCAGCAATGTTTCACCATTATATTCTACAACTGATCCTTGTTTGATTGTGAAGTTACTTGGGAGTGATAATCCCCATACTTGCAACCCAAGAAGTGATTAAGGGGCTATACAGACCAGCCCTTTGGGGCGGCATGCAGCCGCCCCGTTACTGGCCAGATTGGTGCCGCAGCAACTGCATGCCACAGCACTGATCTAGCCTCTGTAGAGCACAAAACGAAGCCACCCCAAGCAGCTCCTTTTTGCACCCTAGAAGGGGTGCCATAGCTGCCACGTGGTGTGATGTCACCCCTTTGGTGCTGCACTGTTAAGATGCAGTGCTAGAGGTGTGTCATCATGGTGTGTATTGTGTGGACTGGCGTGTGCCAAAATGGCACCCTGGCAGTGGTTTTAGGGTGTTGAGCATGGGGACGCTCAGCCCTGACTCCACCCACAGGTTGGCACTTTTTGCCAGTCTGTCCAGTGCCTAAAGATATTTATTACCTTTTGGAGGAACTTCTTCCCAGTGAAAGCAGGGTAGAAATTGTGCAGCCCTTTAGACGTTGTTGGATTACAGCTTCCAGCAAGCACCATCATTGGCTGAGCTGGCTAGGCCTTGTAGGATTCACAATCCAACAACCTCTGGAAGACTGAACAATTCCAACCTCTGGTTTAGGCAGAATTACTAAAAGGAATTCTCCGTCCCCCCCACCCCCACCCCACATTATCTCTCAACATATCTGCAAAGGTCAACTTGTGAAATGCAATGTTGTCATTTTTCTAGTTTTGAGGGTGATATTTCTTGAAATGAACATCTCTGGCAACCTACAGACATAAGTATAGCTCAGTATTCTTTCTCATCGGTGAACAAAAATTGAACAAACTTAATCCCATTCAGGTGTTCTTCAAGCACATCAGTAAAAATGCTGTGAAGCTGATCATCTTGCTCTGCCTTTCCACTCGTGGCCTTCTCATTTTGTGGCTTTTCCTATATTAATGTTAAGACACAATTTAATTTCTAGTCTTGAGGTTTATAACATGGCTAGTCTAGTACAAACAGTTCCCCTCTTTAGCACTGCTTAGGATTTGACACCTCTTTCAAATCCTTTTTTTCCCCTTCTCTTGCTTTCTCTTGCTTTTTGTCTGCATTTTTGAATTTTCTTTCCTTCCTCTTGGCTAAATGTCATCTCCTTATCTTTTTTTTAGTATTATTATTCTCATGTACTATTTCTGCTCCCTATCCACATTCATGTTCTAACTTATTCCCTAGTTTCTCTCTTTCTTGCCATTTTCTCCTCTCCCAATCCCTTGCTTAACATAAAATCATGGAAGAGACCACAAGGATCATTTAAGAAAACAGAATAAAAGCACCTCTCACAGATCGTCATCCAGCCTCTGTTTAAAAATATCCAAAGAAGGAGACTCTACTGCACTCTTGAGGGAATGTGTTCCATTGTGGAGCATCTCTTACAGTCAGGAAGTTCCTCCTAATGTTGAGGTGGAATCTCTTTTCCTGTAGCTTGAATTCAGTGCTCTGGATCTTATTTTCTGGAGCAGCCAGAAACAAGCTTGCTCCATCCTCAATATGATACCCCTTCAAATATTTAAACAGAGCTATCATATTACAGTGGTCCCCCGGGTTACGAAAGTAATCCGTTCCGGATTACCTTTCGTAACCCGGAAATATTCGTAACCTGGGGGACCGCTTTTTTTGCCGGACCGCACGGCAAATTTAAAGGGGCCGCACGGTTTTTTTAAATTGTAACCCGGGGTTTTATTCGTAAGCCGGGGCCGTTTTTGCGGCCCCGGCTCTTTCCTACCCCGGGGTTTTTGTACCCCGGGGGATTCGTAACCCGGGGGACCACTGTACTTCTTAACATTCTTTTCTCCAGACCAAACATACCCAGCTCCCAACATCTCTCTCATAGGGCATTGTTTTCAGACCTTTCATCATTTTTGTCAGCCTCCTGTGGACATGCTCCAGCTTGTCAACATCCTTTATGAATTGTGGTACCCAGAAAAGGACACAGGATTCCAGTTGAGGTCTGACCAAAGTAGAATAGAGTGGCACTATTATTTCCCTTGATCTAGACACTATACTTCTATTGATGCAGCCTAGAATCACATTAGCCATTTTGGCTGCTTTTGGTATACTAGGACTCCTTGATCCCTTTCATGTGTAGTTTTGTTAATCCAGGTGTTCCCCATCCTATATCTATGGATTTCAATTTTTTTCTACCTAAGTACAGTATCTTACATTTCTCTGTGTTGGAGTTCATTTTGTTAGTTTTGGCCCAGCTTTCTAATCTATTAAAGTCATTTTGAATTTTGATCCTGACCTCTGGGCTATTAGCTATTCCTCCAAATCTTGTATCATCTGCAAATCTGATAAACATGCCCTCTGTTTTTTCATCCAAATCATTGATAAAGATGTTAAACAGCACTGAGCCCTGGACAGAACCCTATGGCACTCCACTGGTCACTTCTCTTGAAGATGAAGAGGAGCTATTTTAAGCACTCTTTGGGTTTGGCTTGTCAATCAATTACAAACCCACCTAACAGTTGAATTGTTAGATAGATTTGTAAATGTGAGACTCTAGCCCATATTTTACTAGCTTGGTTGCAAGAATATCATGGGGGACCCTACTGTCAAAGGCCTTACTGAAATCAAGATGTACTCTATCCAAAGCATTCCCTTCATCTACCAAGCAGGTACTTTTATTAAAAGAGAGATCAAATTAGTCTGGCATGCCTTGTTTCTCAGAAAATCATGTTAACTTGTTATGTATATGACATTCCCTTCTAAATGTTCACAGACTCTCCGTTTTATTATCTGTTCTAGAATTTTTCCTGGTATTGATGTCACATTAACTGGGCAGTAATTGTTGAAATTCTCTCTCCCCCCCCCCCCTCTTTTTTTGAAGATGGGGACAACATTTGCCCCCCTCCAGTCTGCTGGGAGTTCTCCCTGTTTTCCAGGACTTTTCAAAGATGATTGCAAATAGCTCTGATATTACTTCTGCCAGTTCTTTTAATTTAGATTAACCAGCTATTTCTGCATTTATTATGTGCTGCATTTCCCCTATTGTGTCCTCTGCATCCTCAGGAAAATTGAGCCATCTTTTCCTTTTGTGAGAAGAGAGACAAAGAAGAGAGACTAAAGTTCTGCCTTTTCTCTGTTCCCTGTTAGCATTGCACCATCTTTCCCACACTGTGGCCCTACCATTTCCTCCTTCTTCCTTTTGCTACAGACAAACCTCCAAAAGCCCCATTTATTGTTCCTAACATTCTGTCTTCTTGTTTTTCTGACTTTCCCTCTACATATGCTAGCTATTCATTTGAATTCTTCTTTGGTGATTCCTACCTTTTCTATTTCTTATACCTGTCTCATTTAAAACAGCTCAGTTGAAAGTTCTTTACTCATCCCATCTGTTTTACTAAGACACCTCCCCTTTTTCCTCCTCAATGGAACTGTTTGAAATTGTGCCTTCAGTATCTGCCTTTTGAGAAACCCCCATCTGTCCTGAACTCCCTTCCCTTTCAGTATTTCTGACCATGGGATCATCTCCAGTATTTTCCTAAGTTTACTGAAATCAGCTTTCCTAAAGTCTAGAATGCATGTCTGACTATGCCCGGCTTCTCATTTGCACTGTATATCAAACTCCAGGAGAACATGATCACTCCCACCTTAGGATCCCACTCTTGTACCCCATTTACCAGGACATCCTTTTGCTTAGGATCAGATCTAAAATAGCTGATCTTGTTGCCTTTGCTACCTTTTGGACAATGAAATTTTCTTCCAGACAAGTGAGGAATTTGCTAGACCCTAAAGTTTTGGCTGAGTTTGACCTCCAGCAACTATCAGGATAGTTGAAGTCACCCATTTGTACTACAACTCTCCTTTCTCAGACTGTGGTCATCTGTTTTCAAAAGGCACCAGCTAATTCCCCAATCTGACTTGAGGGTCCCTCAATAACATCCCTATTGTTTCCTGCTCTTTTAATTTTTATCCAGATGCTCTATCTGATCTCTTCACAAGTGTAAACATCCCTGACATATAATATCCTCTTTTCCTGTTTGGCCTATTTCTCTTCAAAATATTATACACCTCTGTTACTACATTCCAATCATGAGACTTATCCCTTATCCCACCAGGTCAGTGTGCCTATTATGTTGTATTTGCTTTGTTGTGCTAGGAGTTCAAGTTCCCATGCTCTGTGCATTACAACATCGTGTTGCCTTTTCTCCATCTCCTGCTTTCTCCTTTCCTCATCCCTCACTCCAAACCCTCAATAAGCATCTGGTCCTTCCCTTTCTTTCTCTCTCTTTCAGTCCACCACCCACTACTCATATTGTCTAGTTTCATACATTTTTTCTCTCCTTCCCTTGTCTTTCCCCCTCTCTCAACTGTTTACTCATCTTTCCTCCTACTCAATTCTCCTGGCTAAATTTATCCCTCCTCCCTCCTTCTCTTTCTCTCACTCATTTTTCCCTAGATATACCCCTAATCTTCTTTCTGTACTTTCCTTCCTCTGTATCTTTGCAACCCTTTCTCCTTGCTTCTCCACTAACCATGACTGATATATGTAAGATTCTTAACATTTTATTTTGTATGTCCAGTTTAACTCACTTGGGTTTGATTCTGAATAGATGTACATACATAGGATTGCCCTCTTGGTTTATCTTCCTTCTCTTCTTCATTTTCCCTCACCTAAATATTTGCTGATTAGTAGCAGCATTTTTAAAAATTATTTTGCCAGTCATTATGGATGATGGCAGCGAGGAATTCCACAACTAGAATGTAAAAATAAAAATAAACTTAGGAAATTTTTTTCTGCGGGGGAGGGGGGGAGAAGATTTTGAGTCCCATGTGTTAAAACCAGTGTTTTGCGAAAGTATTCAAAATAGAACTGGGGAAAGTTCCCACCCCCTTCATTCAGTGTAGAACTTGAAAACTTAAATTCTAACCAGAGTAATATTTCCTCATTTCTTAGAGCTGGTGTTTTTGAAAAATATGACAACTGTGGTTGACGTTTAATGCGTTATGATGTTAGCAGGACATCCTCCATGATATGCCTGGAGGACGCTCCCTCCGACACCATCAGCCCTGTTCCTAGGTTTCACCATTCATAGGTTTCAGGTTTTGGCACTGAAATTTCAGGGCTCACCATGTACCTAACATGGTCACTGTACCTGTTGACCACCTCATAGACTGAATAAAATAAATTCCCATGCATCCCACTAAATATAATTGAGGTTTTTTCTTGTGTCCTCTTTGGAAGATTCTTTGTTTTCTTCCCACCTTGAATTGTTGAAAGGTAAACATGAGAAAGATTCAGCAGAGCACTGTTAAATGAAACACATGCAATATTCCTGCTGTCCTCCCAGCCAGTAAAAAAATAAGAGTGTTAAAAGGCCATCTGGGGAAGGAGGGGGAAAAGGGGGGGGGGGAAGGGGAGCAAACTAACGTCCTTGCAACTTTAAAACAAACAATATATGGTGTATACTTAAGAAAACTGGGACACAGAATTCAAGTATGTATTTAAGCCTGGCATATTTATTTTGGCTTTCTCATCCCCTTTGCCATTTTATATATTGGCATAACTTCCTGTTTCAGGATGATTTACACCAAATGAGACCGCAGGCATATGGTTTTCCTGTTCCCCATTTGATTGCCATAATTTCTTCTGAATTCCCTTGAGGTGCTATGTAGTATTTGCATATTTTCTGTCTCACATGCATGCTTGAATGCTTTACATGGCCATGCCTTTAACATTCCACTTTAGTCAGCCTTTGCAACTTATTTAGTTCCTGATTCCATAGAAGAATTATCTTGTTAATGATGGGTGATTGCCATTATCCAACCAGAGATTTCTCTTTGTGCAAACAGACGAACATATTTGTTATCACTATTGGGGTCAGAATTTTCCAGAGGTGTGTCTGAATGACAATCAGAGTTGGGGTTTGCTGTGTTAATGCAGTATCCAAATGTCATCCACATGATTCTGCTTGAGCCTATGTAGTGGCTCAACCTAGTGGTGTCTGATCCACAGAATCACAAAATGGTAGAACTGGAAGAAACTGCAAGGGACAAATAGTCCAACCTCCTGCTGTGCAAGAATACACAGCTGCCCATCCAACCTATGTTTAAAGATCTGATACTTTTCTATTAGCATTCTGCCTTAGGCATGGAAAGAACAAGCAGAACTCTGGTGCCACAACAAACAACAGTTCCCAGAATTTCATAACATTGAGCCATTGCAGTTAAAGTGGTGTTCAACTGAATTATTTCTGTAGTGTGGATGCAGCCTGACTCAACATAAAGCATTGGTGAAAGTCAATCAAGCAGTCTGGCCACTCCTTCTGTCCCATCTGCTTCACCCCTTGGTGTATTAGATTTATATGATCAATTTGTCAGAAAGAGTAGTCATGAAAAAGGGGTAGACATGGGTTGCTCCAATTTTGTTACTGCTGTGTAGTGTAGGAATATATACCAGGGCCTAAATCCAGTGACCAAGATTATTGATGGAATAGCATCCATCAGCAAAACTGGGAGGGGAAAATTTGTCTACTCATTCCAACTCCCTTTTTCCAGAGACTTGGAGTTGATGTTTGGCTTGCATCAAGGTGGAGGGAAGAGAACTGGAAAAAGGTTTTATCAATATGGTGCTGCAGTGCCAGTGCAAAATTGGGTGTAGGCCTATGATTATTTTCAATTATATTTTTGAAAAATTAGTGAAAGCAGCAGAGGGCTTGGTTTGTTATATTGATATTCCCATTATGAGTATTCTGGGGTTCACCTCAGCTTCATATCTAAGTCTGGTTTCAGTGATTTTTGTGAGCATCTCTAGGCCTTGAAAGCATCTCATCTGTTCCATACCCTGTTCCAACTGAGAACTTATCTAGGACCAATTATGTTGCAGTCCCACCAACTATACCAAGTATACAGTGAGGCTATGACCCGTTCAGGGAGTCATATTGCTATTTTGAGATACTCTATGGAATTATAATATTCATGTAATAGTCATGGTGATGCTTGCCTTGATATTATTTTTTTTTTAAATAATTATTCATTCCCAGGTCTTCAGGGCTTTATTTAGCATTGAGTTTCTTCATTAGTCTTGTAGTGGTGAGGCAACTTAGTTTTGTTTTTGTTTTTTTTGTTTGTTTGTTTTTTTCAATAAGGATTATTGTCATATCTCTTCATTAGTATGCTATGCTGACAGGAGTAAGATTTTCATTCTCTAGTAATTAACTTTATTGCTTTTTAAAGCCTCCTTTCTACTGTTTTGTTAAACATGTCCATTTTGGTATGGACTTTAACACAAAATGACAGGCTATCTCATGCTGAAAAAGTTCAGGAACTATCACATAAGGGATAGTCTTAGGTGCACATGGCTATAAGCTACACCCATGCATGCATAAAAATACACTAAGAATGCATATGTATTGACTCCAGTATTAAAATTAATAAAATGTCAAAGCAAATTATCCTCAGAAAAGTTTGCACTAATTCTTATATAATATGCGCTTTGCATCTTCTAAAGTTATTAAATGATTTTTTTTCATCTGATCCCTCAAGAGTTGTGTAAATTACATTCTCAATTGACAAATGGTAGTGGCAATGCTGTATAGATGATTTGATACTGATGTGATAGTTTTTTGTCTGTATAGTTAAACTATGTAATTGTTATATTGATTACTTTTGTACTGGTCAATGACTGAAAAAATCTTACTACTACTCCCTCAAGAACATAGGGCAGTGGTTCTCAAACTTTTACCCTTGTGGTCCCCCTTTACAAGAAATCATCCCGCCACATGACACAGTATATGAATGAAATTGTTTTCGTTATTTAGTGTGTACATTTTTATTTCACATGTTCATATATATTTATATTTTGCAATTTTATATGGAAATACTATTGTTCAAATTAGAATAGTTTTATTTACCATATATGCTCTACTATATGTCGACCTCATGCATAAGTTGAAGGCAGGTTTTAGGGTCAAAATTATGGATTTTGATATGGCCCTTGGATAAGGTAGGGGCAAAACTTTGGTATGTAATAAAGGATCTAAAGGATGAAGCAAAGGGAAACAGTACCAAAGAACTTACAAAATTCCAGCAGGCATAACTGTTTGTTCTCGCACTAAAGGTTGAATGGATCAGATAGTGGGAGTGGGGAGGTGGGGCAGTCTTTCCAGGAAATATTAAGATCTTTTTTTTTAATTAAGAAGTAAAGGACACTACAGTTGGCCCGCCATTTTGGTGGGGGATCTATTCTGGACTGCCACCCCCCGCAAAAACTGAGGCTCATGGTTATTCAAGCCCCATAGGCTTGAATGAGGCGTGCCCCTGTGCACACGCCATTGTGAATAGCAGAGGTCATGCATATTCAATAATGTGGATCTCAGATCTGTGAGTTAGGAGGGGTGACTGTACTTACATTGATCTATGGATAAGTTGATTCAGTTTTTTTGGAATCAATTTTTTGATTAAAATTTCTAGACTGATACATGAGTGTGAACAGTATATAAATCCAATACTTAATACCTGCGTAAATTTTATATTTATTGTCTCACATAGCCACACATACACCAGTGCTCACAAAAAGGTACACATTTAGTCATGCCCTTTCATTCTTCTTTCATTCACACATACTCATTTACTCTCTCACACAGAAATATTCTCTTCTGTATATGCATGTGTGTGTATGTGAGAGAGAGAGAGAATTTGTGTGTGAAACTGCCCATGAATGAATCTATCTGAGAGAGAGAAGAGTCATAAAAAGAGCATTATTCTCTCTCTGTGTGTGAATTAGTGTGTGAGAGAAAGTACCAAGAGTAGAGAGTGTGTGTGTGTGACTGTGTGAGAGAAAGAGTATCAGAGTGTGTGTTTGTGAGAGAGAATTTGCAAGTGAGAGAGTTTGAGAATACGTATGAATCAGTATCTGCAAGGGAGGAAGAAAGACCATGACTTTGTGTGCATGTGTATTTCTGTAAGATTTCTCTCGCTAAGGAGGTGTAAGGGGGAATGGAAGCCAAAAAAAAAAAAAAAAAAAAAGTGTGGAGCTGAGCATGTGTGCCTCTGCACAAAAAGAGAGAGGCTTGTGTGTGTCATTAACAAAGTGAAAACACATGTGCAGCACCTTTTGAGACTCAAATAAATTCCTTTCAGAGAAATGTTTCAGCAGGTCAAAGAATGAAACCCTGAAAAAGTGGGCATATGAAACAGAAAGAGCAAGAGAAACACTGAGCAATGTGACTGAGCATGAGAGAAAAAAAGTGTATATGTCAAGCCCTGGTGGTGCAGTGGTTAAATGCCAGTACTTCAGCCATTCCTGGCCACAAGGTTGTGAGTTCGATCCCAAGCAGGGCTCCAGGGTTGACTCAGCCTGGCATCCTTCTGTAGGTTGCTAAAATAGTACCCAGTTTGTTGGGGGCAATTAGTTTACACTTTGTAAACTGCTTAGGAAATGCTTAAGTGCACTGAAAAGCGATACAGAAATGTAGTTGCTATCCCCAATGCTTCCTTGGTTTTCACTACTTACATCATGTGCAACAGAATTTTCTGGGGGAAACATTTTCTGTCTTTAAAATGCATTTGTTGTATTGTGCCTACAAGTAATTTATGACTTATGGTGATCCTAACATGAAGCTATCGGGGGGTGGGTGGGTTGTGGCAAGATTTATTCAGAGTGTGTTTGCTTTTGTCATCCTCTTTCCAGTTACATTCTCTCTTGCATCCTAATTTTTTGTAGGCTACATAGATATTAAGAATTCTCTTAATGAAATACACCTATTGAAGGGTTTTAATCTATTTAGCATGTGAACTGATTAGTTAAGCATCTTAACTAGGACACCTTTTGAGATTCTTTTCAGCACAGACAGTGGATACAGTTTTAGATTTACAGTGAGATTTTGTATTGTCAGAACAGAGCATTCTGCTTTTCTCATCTTTCTGCTCCTCCCGTATCTTGTAGGCTACTCTGGTTGAAACCTAACACCATCACTATTCTCCCCATTTGAGAGTCCCTAGATTTCTTTCTCATTGTACTTAAATATGACATACACACATACATTTAAAATCAAGTCTCCACTGTCACCATTTTTCCATGCTCCTGCTTCCTTTTTGTAAAATCTTACCTTCCCAGGACAGAGGAGCAGTTTTTCCAGGCCTGATGAACAGTTTTAGATATCTTAAAAGATTATGCCCAATTTTGGTGGGCCTGATGAAGGTACTTATGAAACAACATAGATTTGGAATTTGTATTCTGACAATTTTGGCTATTTCTGCTTTTGTGTTTTTTGTTATTGAGCTGTTAAAATAGAAGTAACTTGCTCTGAATGCAGTACAATTATTAGGCATGTGTTAGCATACAAGCTTTTTTAAAATTCTCCCTAAGAAAACTAGCAAATACTAAGTTCAGTCTGCTTTGAACTGGGGAAATACTCCCAACAGTAAATGAGTGAATCTTTTGTGATCTCAGAAAAAAAATATCTGATTTCTGCTCTCCTAAGAAAAATAAAATAAAATATACACTTTGAACATTCCTGCTCAGTTGATCTTCCCAAATTGGCTTGTGGGAATAAATTTTGCCTTGTAGCCCATCATTCTGCTGATCATTCTGCTGATTTTCAGTAGTATTAATCTTCATATATCACATGTTGATTTCTTTTTCCTCTGTGCTCCTTTTGTGTTTACCTCATCTTATTGTTAAGATAGCTATCATTAATATCAGGGCATATATGCATAATGCAGAGATTTGTTTTTTTTTAAAAAAAAATATTGGTTTTAGCTGAATTCTGAAAGGTTACCCAGTTAGGAATAACATATACGAGAAAGCTGCAGCTTTAAAACATTTTTCAGATCTTCATGACCACTTATGACAGTATTTTAAGTCTTTATTTGGGAACTCAAATGTGCATAGCATGTTTACCAGGTAAGAATGGAAAGAATGTTCAAAAACATTTGAAAAATGGCCAAGAAGCTTGCTGACTGAGTTTTGAAAAACCCGATGAGAAGGCTGCTCATAATCTTCACCACTTGGGTCTTATTCTGCATCAAATTGGCTCTTTTGCACAGAAAACAGTATTTTCTGTGCAAAAAGCAGCATTTTATACCACTTCTGCAGGTATTTTTTTCTGTACAGGGGAAAAAAAAACTATTTCCAGCACAGAAGATACTGTGATTTGAGACTCATCATCCACAAAATTAACACATGGCTGTTTTGCACATAAAAGATAATTATCTTTACAGGAAACACAGAAAATGCACAAAAAACACTGTTTTCTGTGTAAAAACAGTGACATACAGTTTGCACACAAAAAGTCCCAAATTGCAAAGCAGGTTTCAAAACTTCATGAATTTTAAAGACTATCTTGCAGTGAGAAGAAAATTGCTTAAATTGCTTGTTGCTTCCTTCAAGAAGAAAATAAGTGGAGAAATTGCATTCCTGTTTCCAGGGTGCTCAGAATTGTACATTTTCTTCCTGTGTTCACTATTATCACCAAGACCCCCAAGAGATCTTGGGGATAGTGCTATATACATGGCAAATTCAGCTGAAGCACAGGCAAAATTAGTCAGTGAAGGTTTAGCAGTGATATACTCCAGTGATATGCCCCAGGTTGCCAATTACTGGAAGAGAAAAGGTGATATAATCCAAACCAGGAACGTTTGATTTCTGAGAAGGCAGGTGAAAATCTGCTTTGGCTAAATGTTGGGGGGGGGGGATGAATACAATCGACTGTACTATACACTTGTCCCTGCCCATTTGCAGCCTTGGCACTCACGGTTTCAATCATTTGCGAGACCAAAGCCGCGGCTCCCTCCCTTCCACCCTTCCTCCCTTACCAGCATCTTCCTCCCAGCACCAGGGCATGTAATCAGCCAACGGGACTTGCTTTCCCAGTGGTGCTTGGGGCACAGTGTGTGCACATCCGACCCCACTTAGCCATAGCCAATTGACGTATCACACGCTCATTGGCTGCCGTGGAGGGGGCGAGGCATGCACACACTGGACTCTGAGCGCTGCTGGGAAAGTGAGTCCCGATGGTGGCTGGGGCTGATTACAGGCCCTGGCACCGGAGGGAGGGAGGGGAGGATGGCTGGAAGGATGGAAGGAAAGGGAGGGAGGGGATTTTGCAAATAGTCAAGTCCCATTGTCCCCAATGGCTGCCACTGGAGACAATGGGACTTGACTATTTGTGAAATTTGGTATCTGTGGGGGGGGGATGTATCCCCCACTGATAACTTCATAAGCAGTTTGTTGTATTGTTGTTATGTCCCTTCAAGCCGACTCCAATTTATGGTGACCCTGTCTTAGGATATTCTTGGCGAGCTTTGTCAAGAGGGGTTTTTGCAATTGCCTTCCCCTTAAGCTGAGTGAGCGTGACTTGTCCAAGGTCACTCCATGCATTTTTGTGGCTGAGTGGGGATTCATATTCTGGTCTCCTGAAATTTTAGTCCAACACTCATTACGCCATGCTGACTCTCAAGAGATTTGTCAGGAGAGGCTAAAGCCAGCTCTTGAATGGCAGCTATCAGGAGTGCTGTAACTGTAGATTTTCCTGCATTGACTGAGAGTTCACCCCTTCACAGCTCTGTGGTTTCATGTTTATACTCATAATTAGATCATCCAGTGAGAGCAGTAGCTTCAGGATGGGCAACAAACTGTATCTGTTCACACAATGCACAATTAATTCATATAGGTCACTTCCACAGGATGTAATGGTGATAACCTAGCTTTAGACTTCATGTGGGATAAGTTTCATTTTGGCGATTAGGTATGATGAGTACATGTAGTCTCCAGATTCAGATGCTATATGCATATATGTACTAATTGCTTGGGAGCAACAACGACGAAGAGTTATTCAATAACCACTGTTTCATCTATGCTCCCCTTCAAATATACTTCTTAGAAACACATTGGCATCTACTGAAGGAAGCAGGACTCAAAAAAAATAAAAATAAATGTTTATAGACAGCAACTTCCAAAGTCCCCCAACCAGTATTTCTAGTGGCGTATAGTCCAAAAGTATGGCTCTACTCCAAACATTTATACTTTCCACCAAGCTTTTCACTGGGAAGTAAGATGCTAAACTAGATGGATTTTTGATCTGATCACATATAGCTCTCCTTAGTTCCTCACTCATTATTACAGTTTTTCTGGAAGCGTAGGGGACCAGCAGATACATTTTATTATACTAGTGGTTAATATTAGGGGCAAATCAGTTCAGGAAGGAAAATGGCATTACCTTTCAGTGAATGGGCAAAGGAAAACATTGCTTCCTTATCTATAGAAACAATAATATATGAACATATCATCTGCACATATCAAAATCCATGTATTTAGAACCACTGGACCTCATCCCCCTCCCACCACCTTCCCCTTTTCCTTTTGCATTGTCTCTTTTAGACTGTAAGACTGAGGGCAGTGATCCATCTAAATATAAGACTGTATGTACAGCACTGTGTAAACTTACAGTGCTATATAAATAATAATAATAATAATAATAATAATAATTATTATTATTATTATTATTATTTGTCTTATTAAAAAATTAAATAAATGTTCTGTCACCAGGAATTACATTTTTAAAAAAAATCAAATTCATTGACTAAATATGGAGTTGCTATTTTGTTGATGGAAATACATTAGGCAACAGAACAATCTGGAAACTAATGGTTTAAAATAAGGCATACTGTGGGTTTTACTGTCTTTTAAGGTCACAAGATGCTTTTTGGATGAGAGTATATACATAGCTTGGGCAGTGATCTACTGCAACACATATTTTTCTGAGTCCTTTGTGATTACTATATCATTGGTGTATTTAGTTGTGATGTATGTTACATCAAATTACATGAATATTTAAGGAACACAAGAGAACATAGATTAGCTCCACACTGCCATTAATCCAGGCTCCGTTCTTTCCTTAATGAGTTGATTTGTTTTTCTCCTTGGGTTACCTGCAATCATGTCATACATCATTGTCCTACTCCCTAGCATCTAATTAGTGGCTGTGTATATTCTTTAAGAAACAACATTTCTATAATTTTTCATTGCATGGAATTCCACATTAATAGATTTGTTGTAGCTGCTCTTCCTCTGGTGGACTCTAAGTGTAATCTATTTACCATATTATGGTCTTGGAAAATGTAAACATAAGTTATAACCAATTGTCAGCACTGCAAAAAGGGGATTAAAAAAACCCTCAAACATTTTATTCAAAGTTAACTTGTGTTATTGAATGCTCTCTGTATACTTGTAATACAAAGGAAGAAAACATAGAATCCAAGCTGAAGAGAACAAACAATCAAAGGAAGCCTACCCTTTTCACCCCAGATCATAGCAGCTGTAATTTATATTAGTTTTTGGATTCTCTCATTGTTATTTCCCATGTATTAGAACAACAAAACCAAATTTGCCTCTGATATAGTAACAAAACTAAACTAGACCCAAGCTCTCCATTCTACTTGAGTCAGATGTCCCATATACCTACTAACCATATACCAGTCAGGTCACAACATAATGTGCAATGTTGTGATAATAGATATTGCTTCTATAGATACAGGTTCCACATATCACTGAAGTGTTGTTTGTGTAATCAGGAAAAAAAAAACCAGATAGTGGCTATTTCAATTTATCTGTGTATTTATTGGACTACTAGTCTATTTCTTGTGACAATAAAAAGCAATGATTTATAAAGTCATATGTGGACAAGCCATTATCTTCCTATATGAGCTGCCTAAAGGTTTTTAGGAGCTCAGTGAAGGGTTTATTTCAGTCCTACCATTATTAAAGGTACAAATGGTCAGGAGACATAAGAGAGTCTTTTCAGTGGCTATTCTTAGGCTGTGAAACTTGTCCATGAGAGGCTAGGCTGGTCTCCTCCCTACTTTCCTTTTTCTGGCAAGCAAAAACCTTTTAATTTAGATTGGTTTTTGGTAATTTTTCAGAAGGACCTTTTAATGGTGTTGTGTATGGGAGGGGGGGTCTGTGTGTGCATGTGTAAATGCATGGTGTACTTACATTGTCACTGTTATATTTTAATTCTTTTAAACTGTTTTAAATTAGTATACCTTTTAACAGAATTGTTGGGGCTTTTTACATTGGCAAGAAAGTGTGACATGAAGTTGCACTTTCCTTAATGCTTAGCAGCTAGACAGCAAGCCCCAGGTGTGCATTTAAAAAGTACAGGGCAGCTAGACTGAGGTTTTTTCTGTGGCTCAGCAACTACATGGGAAGCTGTCAAAACGCTACAAACACAGGTGGAGCAGCTACATGGGCGGCAAGGAACGTGGCTTTTAGCCGCGCTTTAAACATTTTTTCCCTTGCTGGCTGCGAATTGCGCAATTGCGCAGGTACACCATACAGTCGGAGCTTATCACATGGGGGAGTACAGGACCATTCCGAAAGAGGGAGAAAGTGAGGTCAGTTCGGAAATGCACGTGATTACGCACAAGCTCATCACACACAAAACAAGAGAGCATCTACACAAAAAGAAAATGCAGAGTCAATACGAAAGAATTCATCACATGTGAACATACTGGTCGGCTTTCTGTTGCAAATTAAGGCATCTTGGGAAATGGTAGCAAAGGCTCATGGGAGTTGTAGTCTGTGTTCTGTCAGAGCATTATATTGAGTTGTCTTGAGGTTTCAGCCCTCTGTCCAGGAGGGATTCCCATATGTCCTCCATTCTTGAGCAGAGGCCCCCCTTTTCCAAGTTGACCAGGCACGTCCTCCTTTGCCAGGACACGTCCTACTTTTCCAGCCTTCTTTTTGAAGAGGAAGCAGGAGGGCCAGGCGTGCTCTGGCCAGGCTCTGGGGGTCTCTTCCTGGCTCCTTCCCTCCCTCCCTCCCTCCCTCCCGGCTGCCTTCCTCCTCCCTTTGGCTGAGAGAGTGTGACTTGCAGGGAGGAAGGGCAGCGGTGGTGCTCCAGGTCCTCCTGATGCTGGGCCAGGGCAAGCTGGAAACATGAGGAGGAGGAGGAGGAGGAGAGGGACATGGGGCCCCTCTGCTGCCCTGCCTTCCTGCAAGTCACACTCTCTCAGCCAAAGGGAGGAGGAAGGCAGCCAGGAGAGAGCCATGGAGCCTGGCCAGAGTGTGCCTGGGCCTGCCTTCTCCTCCCCCCTTCGGCTGAGAGAGTGTGACTTGCAGGGAAGCAGGGCAGCGGAGGTGCTCCAGGTCCCTCCCCTTCTCCTCCTCCTCTTGCCAGCTTGCCCTGGTCTGGCTGAGCGCCTCCAGTGCCCTGCTGTCTCCCTAGAAGTCACACTCTCTCAGCCAAAGGGAGGAAGTGAAGGAAGGTGCAGGCGCACTCTGGCCGGGCTCTGAAGGTCTCTTCTTGTCTTGGCACCTTCCCTCCCTCCACACTTGTATCGCTGCCTTTAAATGGGCGCTTTAAAGATACAGAGCCCCATTTAACCGTTCAACTACACCTTAGCCTTTAGATGCAATAGGGGTGCTTTTTACATTGGCTAAAAGGGGCGGTCCAAACTCGCCCCTTCTAGCGGCGAGATG
Source organism: Urosaurus nigricauda (assembly GCA_034509955.1). NCBI lineage: Eukaryota > Metazoa > Chordata > Lepidosauria > Squamata > Phrynosomatidae > Urosaurus > Urosaurus nigricauda. Next base: position 127,664,294 of record JAOEGL010000003.1, read on the forward strand.
AGGCCTAGGCTGCCACACGGGCAGCCCCAGAGGCCTCATCCCGCCGCAACGACCCGCCGCAAAAAAGAGCTCCGGGATCGAGCTCTTTTTTTGCGGCGCGGGAAGGGCGCGATTGGCGCCCTCCCGCGCCGCCAGAGCGTCAAAACGCGCGCAGCGCGTCAAAACGCTGCGCACGTGATGACGCTTGTACGGCGCCACCGTGTAGACGCCGCCATCTTTAAATGGCGGTGTCCATGCGTTTTAGGCTTAGGGAGGGTGTAAAGGCTATGCCCTCCCTAACCCTAAATGCGGGCTTTTTAGCCCTAAAAGCGCCTTTTTTTGCCCGTGTAAAACGGGCCAGCAATGCTGCACCCTTTTTAAAAAAGTAGTGGGGAAATCAAACTACTTTTTAAAGGCACTTCTTCTCCCTTAAAACTCCAAAATAGTGTTTTCATGGCACACTTTCCATTTTTCTCATCTAAAGGCTGGGCTTTCATGCAGCCTTCAACACACCTCTTTTTGCCAATGTAAAACGGACCGTTGTTGTTTTTTGTTTTTTTTTTAAACTTATTTAATTGTAACCATTGGATTTTAGCTGTATTTTTTATTTATTCTTTGTGTGAAAGATCTTTTATCCCATGTTGAAAGAAAGGTTAGGTGTAAATAAAATAAATATCCTACTCCAGCCTATCATCTTGGAACACTTTGGTCTGGTAATACATGTAAAGCTAGTTATAAGGCAGTAGAAAAAGAGGAAGACTGCAACTGCAGGTGGAATAATTCCATAATGAAAATTGCAGCTCTGAGTATTTAAGCCCTGAGCAGGGCAGCTGAAGGAGATCTCTCATTTGTAGAGTCAGCATGTTGTTTGTCATCCAGTTGACTTGATGGCAAACTAGAACAACAACATAGTTTGAAAAGATCCAAGCAGGATATTTATTTATTTATTTATTTATTTATACCCCTCTCTTCAGCCCCAAAGGCTATCAGAGCGGCTTACAATTATTGTTGTAATTAGACGGTTCCCTGCCCTCAGGCTTACAAGCTAAGAAGACACGACACAAAAAGAGAAGGGAATGGTGGTGGGGAAGGGGATCAGGTCCAAAAGTTCTTCTCTCCCTCTGATGCCTGGACCAAGGCAGATGGCATGGAGGGAGAGCCTTGCTTCATATTCAAGGAAAGGCCCGATGGAGTTTGGCCTGTCCTTTCACTTTCTCCTGGGTAAGATGGTGTAGCATGGAGAGAGGGCTCTTCTACTAGAGGCCAGGCCTGATGGTGTTGCTAGGCCTCTCCAATAGTTGGGAGTTCCTCATTACACAATTTTAAATCCTTCCACATTGGTTTATAAATAGAATTCATATGTTCTGCTGTGGTGAGGATTGTTCCAGTTTTGAGAGACAGCAGTCAGAGAGTTGAGATTCAATACAAAATTGAGATTGAAATTCAGATTCAAATAATTATGTGAATTCTCAACTTTAAACTGCCTATTTATGGATTTCCTTATAGTGGAATGAAGATCCTGAGGTTCTGAAGTTGAACCTGGCCCTTTTAAGGTCCCAATCAAGCTTTCTGGACTTCCCAAGATGTCTGCATCCTATGACATTCTGTTCCACTCCCATATAGTAGAACTATATGAGGGGGTATCCAAAAATTTGACAGAAAGTTTGTTTTGATTTGTAGTTGTTAACTTATCTCTATGTAGTAGTCACCATCCAGATTTACACATTCCCTAGTGTTTCTTGACCCTCCAAATACCACTATTGTAGAAGTCTGCATATTGCGCCTGACAAGGATTTTACACTTTAGTCAATTCTGGCACAGCCAGTCACAAAAATAAAGGACGCAATGAGCTGATTTTCTCAGCAACATGCACTTAGGGACCAATGATGACACTGACAAAATTTCATCAATATTCCATAATAACTTCCTGGTGATAATTATGATACCCCCTTGTAAGGCTCAATCTGCAGACTTCTAAAATATCAGGTATTCGGAAGGTCAAGATATGCTGGGAAAAATGTATAAATCTAGATAGTGACTACATAGAGATAAGTTAAAAACTACAAATCCAAACAAACTTTCTGTCATTTTTTTAAATAAGGTGATCATTAAAACTTTTGGATACCGCCCCCTTGTATTTAAAATCCTTATCACTCTGTCAGTGGATCTTTTTGCAGATAATGCATGCCCCCAACATGGCTGGAAGTCACTCCAGTGCTGCCTAAGGTGGCCAGAAGCCAACAGCAAAACAAGCAGCGAAAGATTGCTCCTAGCTGGAGGCCCATTAGTGATTGCAGCAGCAGCCTGCTTTCAGAGTGGGCCGTCTAGTCACTGTTGTCCCCAGCTGATTGCAGAGTGAACATGGCCAACTGTCTGCCTTTCCTCCAAGGCAGTGTATTGATATTCACAGAAGCTCAGACTAATATAAATCAGTTGTTCTTACAGGTTCTACAAGATTTCTAACCCCTCTTTCCTTTGTATACTGTGACATGCAAATATTCCATGACATGTAAATGGCTATTTCTTTGAAACCAATGCAAGAGTTATACAAGCAAAAGAAGCCTTTTTTTTAACTGATTAAAATAGTTTTGACTTTAGATTATAGCTGTGTAGAGCAGTCAAAAAATCCTCACATTTTAATCTAATAGAAATATTAATGTACAAAAGTCCAGGGATAACTGGTCAGTTCCCATATCACTTCGTTAAGAGAAATATTTGGGAGGAAACTATATTAGAAAATGTATTTTAAAAGGCCTAGTTCCTCTCCTGCCTGAGTGTGGGTAATACTGGTTTCATGCAAGCAGGTGCCCACAAAATTCATTACTAAACATGTACCAGAGGATTTATTTTAACACCACATGAATGCATGACTTCACTATCCATCTTCCCTAGGTCAGATGTTTAGATATATTGTATCATATATAATGGCAAAAATATGTATGTTGCAAAGTTTCTGGGAGACCTTGGTGCACTAAATGGAATTTAGAACACCTGGGGATGGAAGTATTTCTGTTGGGACAGAGTACAGAGAAATGTGATTTGTATTTTAGCAGTTACAGGTTACACTTATGAACATTTTATGACTTTGCTTTTCTGCCAGTAAATCCACTGTGAGCATTTGTCAGTGTTGTCCTTGTCAGCCTTGCTAAATCAGAGGGTGATATTTGTTTGAACCTTGAGACTGTTGGCTAAGGTAAACAAAGTTGATGGTTTTCCTTCCTTGGTCCAAGACATGCAAACAGCCAAAGCAAAAAGAAGAAACAATTTCCACACAAGACTAACAGTCTAGTACAGTGTTGGGCTTTGCAAGCTGTGATTTCTACATCTTTTAAGAGTAACAGGCTGGGAAGCTTAGCCCTAGTACTCATAATACTCATAAATACTTCCTACTCAGATTAACCATTATTTCTTACTTCCTTGTAAAAGTGTGTAACATTAAAACTTAGGGTGTCAACCCCTGTGTTTTCTTAGGGAGATCCCCATTGAAGCAGGGTTGCCAACTTTTCAAGTGGTCCTTGTAACTGTGTCTTTAAGAGCAGATCAACAATGGACAATTGCCAACCGTGCAGGTTGTCATTTTTTTTCTTCCCTCAGACCATTGAAAGCCTGCAGTTCCAAAACATGGCCCCATATGCCTTTGGGGATATAACTGGTTATATAAATATCATTCTTATCAGGATCAGTTTTAGGGCTTAAAAGGCAATGTTTTATATAAACAAGAAGTGTCTGGCTGGCTAAAGCAGGTGTGGGGTCCGAAGGGCTGTATGTGTTCCATGGACCATCCCCAAAAGTTTTATCTGTTAAAGCTTATGTCTCAAGTTGCTGTCATCTGCAAGGGCCAGCCAAAAAGATGCCATTTATATACTGAACTCAGTATTAGTAAACTAGACACATGATCCCTGCCTCATTCATTGAAAAATTGTGGTTCCAGAAATCTTTTTTATGCCATGATACTAATGTATAATATAACATTTTATTATTATTTTATTACTGTTAATGCTGGAAATGTTAATATTATTTTAATATAGGTGATGCTTTCAATGAGATGGCGTATTTAATTATTAGTCACATTCAGTATTTTCACTTTGCTCTAAATTATTTCAAATAAATATAACTTACATTGAATTCATATGGTGTGTCCCCTTCTTTCACTAGAATGTGTACAGTATTATATATGTGTGTTTTTTAATTCTACATTTCCTTCTGTGATGTAACAATATGATAGCCTGTTTTAAGGGTCCATCATCACTTAAAATGAAGGTAGTACCTCCTTGCATATTATTCATCTTTCTTTTCTGAATCCTATAAATGTCCATTCAAAAGTCATTTCCAAGAGGTATGGTTTTCATGCAAGACAGTGAGTATAATATTGAATTTTATGCAAAGGTTAGGCACCCATTTTCTTTGTAAATTGTTTCTAATCTTCTGCTTTCAGGAGAATGTCTTTCCTTCATATAATTGGAAAAGCAAAAAGGACTGGTAATATCCTATAGAAGGGATGTAGAGAAGAGACTAAGGTCCAAAACACACTGCAGAAATAATCCAGTTTGAGACTGCTTTAATGCCCTGGCTCAGTGCCAGGAAATCCTGGAATTGTAGTTTATTGTGATACCAGAGCTCTTGGACAGAGAAGGCTATATGTCTCACAAAACTACAGTTTCCAGAATTTGCTAGCATTGAGCCAGGCCAATTAAAGTGGTTGCAGACTGGATTATTTATGCAGCATGTTTTGGACCATAGTCTCAGGATGTTGAAAAAGACAGTTTTATTCTTATAAAAAGCCTGTGATTTTATTCTCAGAAATAGCTCAGGAAATTTAGGCCATTTTTAAGAATAAAATAATATTTTTCAACACCCTGAGACTTGGTCTCTTCTTTACCATCCTTCACATAATTGACACACATTGCTACTGAGTTATAAGTTTCATTTTCATGTTTCTTCTTTCCATGGTTGGGGTTGGCATGATTCTTGCCTGCCCCCCTCCAAAAAAAAAAGTATGCAAATTATATGACATTGAAATCAATGTCAGATTCTCAGTGACTTTAAAGAGCCTTGACTTTTCTGCAGCAGAGAACCAGATTGTACTACTCTTTACGATAGGTGTTTGAGCAGTTAAGTAAATGGTACTAAGTATGAGAGTACAGTGGTGGCTGGTGGCACCAAAGTGAGGGTGGCAGTGAATCCGTTCTGTATTTGAGTTTTAATTTGAAAGGAGAGGTTCAAGGTGTTGAACTTAATCAGGTTAACCAACTAACCCAACACACACTACCAAGCTTGTTATCTCAGTAGTAGGTGTAGTCAGATTTTCCCATTGGCCACTTGAAGGTGGACTAACTTAGGGTATCATTCCCACTTCAGAATGTGTGGGAGCTAGTTACAGTCCCAGGTCACTGCAGAAATGTAGATTACAGAGTCACTTCTGAATGTTTTGAGGCACTATACTTTGATATAAGAGGATTGCCAACACTTGATACTCAGGATTTTGAGATTCAAGAATGTGGAAAGCAAGTATCTTTGGCCTTAATGGCTCATACTGGAAGGAATTAATTCATGAAGGTGTTTGTAAACACCTGAAGTTGTGGCCAGAAGGGGCAATTTGTGCCTAAGGCAGGGCAAATATTACCCTTAACCAGGCTGGTTAGGAAGACGTTTGAGGATGCAGCTCCTGCCTCAGCCAGTTCACACACACCTGATCTACTTCTTGTCCTAAACAAAAACAAAAGAAAGCTGAGTTGCTGTAATATATGTGTATCGCCCCATTATCCAGTGTTAGATGCAAGTTCCTCCTTACTATTCACTATCTTGATCAAGGTGCTAATACTGACAAACTTGTATCATAAAGCTGGTTTTGTTGTATCTTTAGGGAGCATTTTGTAATTGTTTTACGCTACTCTGAAGAGACTGGGAAGTGCAATTTATGGCAGGAACTGTAATTCATATCAATAAGATCTAGTAGCCTGTTTGTGGCAGGAAGCTATACCACAATGTCCTCTTAATATTTCAGAGAATCTCATAATCATAGAACTTTAAGGAACCTCAAGGGCCATATAGTCCATCCCTCTACCACCCAAGAATCCACAGCTAAAGCAGTTTTGAGAGATTGTCATCCACCCTGTGCTTAAAAACTTCCAGTTAAAGAGAGTTCATTATCTTCTGGGGTAGTCTGTTCCACTGGGGAACAGGTCTTAACACCAGGAAGTTTTTTTTTTCTATTGTTTAGGTTAAATCTCCTTTCTTGCAATTTGAATCTGTTGGTTTGTGTCCTAATCAATGGAGCAGCCGAAAGCAAGATTAGTCCATCATTTGTGCAATATTGTTATCATATCACCTCTCAAACTTCTCCAATGTAAACACACATAGCCCACTAATAAGTCTTGCTTTCAGCTCAGATTTCTTCTTTTTTAAAAACCATTTTGGTTGTCATTCTCTGAACACGTTCCAATTTGTCAAGTCTTCTGCCATCGTCACTCTAGTCTCTGTCCCACTTGTTTCATCACCACCAGATTCCCAGTGAATCAGGGATCGTGTTTTGCCCTACTTTGTGGGAGAGGACACTCAGGGGCAATCGTGTCCACCACATTGGCCATTGCCCTATTCCAGAGATCTGCCATGGCTTTGACAGAATCACCTGCCAAGGCAACAGAAAACTCCCTAAGAGCCTTCAGGAATCCATCTAGATCTGTAAGCCATCTTAATCGGCCCTCCACCCCTGCTGAGGCTCTGAGTCCCAATGAGTCTAAACCCTATCAGGTAGTGATCAGTCCATGATAACAGAGACTTCCTCCACTCCCAAATCACCATCATCCTGTCCAGTGTCCTGCAACATGGGTGGCACCAGATATTACTTGGGACAGCCCCATGGTTGTCATGGCAGACATGAAGTCCTGAGCTCCTCCTGACAGAGCACACTCTGCGTGGATGTTGAAGTCCCTCAGGACAACAAGCCAACGGGACCCCAACTCCACTGCAGAGACCAACTCAGCAAGCTCAGGCAGGAAGACTGTTGTGCAGCGGGGTGGGTGGTACACCATCAGAATCCCTAATCTGTCATAGCCTTTAAGTAGACATACTCATACCCAGGAGCTTGTGGGACAATGCACCTGATAAGGGAGAGGGGATCCCTATAGACCACTGCAACTCTGCCTCCCCCCTTCCCGGCCTGACCTACAGCTGTATGGAGAACCCAGGTGGACAAAGCTGGGAGATATTACCCCCCCCCACCTCCCACCCCAGCTTCATCCAGCCAGGTCTCCATAACACAAGACAGGTTGTTTTTCCATTCACCAACCTGGCATTGAGATGTAGCATTTTCAGCCCAGGAGGCCTGTTGGCAAGGCTATCTGGATTATTTGAAATGGGGGACAGGTTGGAACACACTGTGATTCTCTCTTCTCTTAGAGGAAGAGTGTTGACTTCACATGCCATATCTCTCCCTGCCCATTATTGTCGTGATGGCTGCTCCCTGGGTTACTTTCCTTCACATGCTCTCCTTATAGCACATATTCAGCTGCTAACAAGCAAGTTGTTTCAGGATCACAGACAACAGTCCTCAAGGTGAGGCTAGCAACAGTAAGCAAGTAGGGTGGACAGTAGATGATACCAACTCTGTCCAAGGGTGGTGGAGTGGCCCGGTTGTTCCTCTCATGTACTGGCTCCTCTCAGTCCTAGCAGGCTATCTGCTAAAGATGTCATTGTGAAAAGCCAAAAATACAGAATTTTAAAATTAATATTTTCCTTATTGCCGGGGAACAGTAAAAATATTTTATGGTTACTAGCAACTTTTCCTTCACATAAGGGCTTTTTGCATCCTAGCCAAACATTGCAGAAAACAGAGTTTCAATTAAAGAGATATTTTAGGATGCATTCTGGTAACAGCTCATAATTTCTACCGGCTGTTTAAAAAATCCTATTTGGGAATAATTGTGCCAATGAATAGCTCTTGCTGCCATTTCTTTGTTGGTTTAAAATTAATATTTAGTAGATGTTTCCTTTCAAAAGCAAGGTTTTGTCCAAATTTTATTTCAAACTGAGTTTGGTTAATCAATTTCTAATCATTTCTAGCACAATTCAGTTCTGTTCTAGTTCAGTTCTTGTGAGTTGTAGATACATGACAAAGGGAAAGGGATACAAGTACAAAGGGAAAGGGATACAAGTACACCACCCTCACTCCTTTCCTCATAAGTTTTCCATTATCCACTAGACCAGGAGTAGGCAAATAGAGCAGGATCAGTTTTCTACCCCTTGGCTTCTCATGACTGTGTGGGCAGCCAGCCAAGCCAAAAATGCACAAAAGCGCACTTTTTGTTTTGCAAAAACAAACAAACAAAAACCTGTTTGTTTTTTTTAAGTGATAATATATTGCAAGACACCTTGCAACTTGTTTAAATGATGAGTTGCCACCCATGGAAAGGAGAAGAAATTAATGGACTTAATGGATGGTAAGGGAAGGATAGTCCAGGCAATTTGCAGGACTGTGAAATTTGTTTTGCCACCCCAGCACCAAGCTTTGGTAATTTCTGCTCCAGATAATAAGCGCAGAAGGCAACTTTCTAAAGTGGATAGCCTCTCCTATTTGATTCGGGATGTTACTTCCAAATTGTGGGACAGCATCCATAGATGAAAGCACAGATGACAATTAATTCAATATCATTTATTCATTATGTATAATTCATTGTAATTTCTAACAAATTCACAAGTCATTATTTTAATTAGTTCAGTATTAATGACACTAACAGCTTCTGAATAATTATTAATGAGTCAACATTAATAACAACAACAATAACAGTGTGATGCAGTAGCTAAAAGGGCCAATGCAATTTTGGGTTGCATCAATAGAAGTATAGTGTCTAGATCAAGGGAAGTAATAGTGCCACTCTATTCTGCTTTGGTCAGGCCCACCTGGAATACAGTGTCTAGTTCCGGGCACCACAATTCAAAAAGGATATTGAGAAATTGGAGTGTGTCCAAAGGAGGGTAACTAAAATGGTGTAGGATCTTGAAACCATGCCCTATGAGGAACATCTTAGGGAGCTGGGGATGTTTAGCCTGGAGAAGAGGAGGTTAAGAGGTGATAGGTTTAAATATTTGAGGGGATTTCATGTTGAGAAGGGAGCAAGCTTGTTTTCTGCTGCTCCAGAGAACAGGACCCAGAACAATGGATGCAAGCCTCAAGAAAAGAGATTCCACCTCAACATTAGGAGGAACTTCCTGATAGTAAGGGCAGTTCGACAGTGGAACACACTCCCTCATTAGAGGTCTTTAAACAAAGGCTGGATGGCCATCTGGTAGGGATGCTTTGATTGAGATTTCCTGTATGGCAGTGAGTTTGACTGATTAGGGTTGCCATAACTATCTTTCACAAAACCAGGATGGGATGGTTAGTTGTTCTGCCCCTTCTCTGCCTCTCAACCAATCAGGGAGGCTTCTGGTTGGAGGAAGGAGCAGGACTTCTGGCCACAATGGCCACTGGGGTTTGTAGCCACAGGGCGAACCTGCTGGTGACTACAAGCCCTAGCGGCCTTTTTGGCTGGAAGTCTCACCCCCTCTTCTGGCCGGAAGCCACCCTGATGATTGGGTGATTGGGAAGGGGCGGGACGTCCAACTTCACTTCCTGTTGTTTGAGGCAGCAGCAGCGGGTTGGAGGAAGAGGCCCAAAGAAGGAGGAGAATGTGGGCTGGAGGACAAGGCGGGTCGGGACCAAACCGGACAAGACTGGACAGATCGCCTCAAATCCGTGAATGTCCCACCCAAAATTGGGACATGGCAACCCTAGACTGGATGGCCCTTTTGGTCTCTTCCAACTGAATGATTCTATGATTCTATGTTATATTAATTCATTATTTGGGGAGTTGGCTATGTGGGACCATTTTTATTTATTTTGTTTATTTCATTTAAGTGTAAAAGTAGCATCATTAGAGATTATCAATACTTCACAAAATAATTTTATAGTAACTAAAGTGATTAACCTAGGTGGATTAATTTCAAATTCATATTGCCATGCTAGCTTTATTATCAGTGGCTCCAAGCCCTGGAAAGGAGAACCAGATATATTTTTTTTGTTTTGTTTTGTTTTAAAACCCTATGAAGTTGGCAAACTGTTACATAGTCTCAATATTTGGATCTTCAGCCTGATGAATTCCTATGAAAGATGGATTAAAATATATCATCATCAACAGCAATAGTACCAGTAACCATAACATTCACAATTCTAAACTCATAAGAAGCAATATTTTTGAAGTATGGTATAATTCTCCTCGACTTTCACTCTTTTACTCCCTATTCTATATCTTATCTAGTAAATGGAAGCCACACATAAAGAGACAGCAAGTTACCTTTCAATTATAAAATAATTTAAGTGTCTGTAACATTCTCCAATTTTATTAGGGGTTTCCATAAACTATGGGCCACCTTTCCCGATGCAGGCTCTAAATTTTGACAGAGGATTTATTTTTTTCTCTGAGTATGTGTTCCAGTACTTGCAGAGATAAATCACTAATCTAACTCAAGCTTCTGTAAGTCCTCCCATGTATGTGTGTGAGATAGCTTCATAGGTAGCTGTAGTTTTAAGGATAACTTTTGTTCAGATAAAGACTTAAGCAGCTAGATGGGCTGCCTTGAATTTCTTCCTCCCTTCTTCCCCAGCTCACATTTGCTTACCTTCCTTCCTTTCATCACTGGGATGAGAAAATCCAGAACAAATTCTCTACGTCTTTGTATGGATTTTTTTTTAAAAGAAAGACTTAGGGAAAAAGTTATGTTTGAGATGATCAGTTGCTTGAAAACAAAAATCTATATCTTGGACTTACAGCTCTTTTATTCTGTAACAGGCCAAGTGGGAATTCTGCTTCAAAAGTAAAATTAGAATGCCAGTGTGCTGAAGTCATAATTGTGCACTAAACTAAACTAGATCTCATTCTTTTGAAAAGATGCCCTAAGGAATGTTTTTAACAAAGATGTTTCCATTGTGTGTTCTTTTGTTTTTGACTTTAAGCTTCAGATAAAAGTTGGAGAGGAGGAGAAAAAAAAACTTCTCAGTTTCTGTAATAGGAACATGTAAGCAATGAATCTTTTATCATATTAGCCTCCAGCATGTAATGGCAGTTGCCTGAAGAAATCCCAGGAACATCTCAATTGCAGCATACTGAATCTATTTGACTTTCTCAAATTCCAAATGTTTAGACTGCAGTTAAAAAGATTTGTAGCTTGTTGATAGATACATGTCATTTTATTTGTCATTGCTTTGTAGCTCATCCCATGATGACTGCTCACTGAAGGTGTTAACTAGATTCATTGAAAAATAAATTTGTTTGAGGTGATAAGTGCTGTCTGCTGTTTGTTTCATGACGGTCCATCATGATGTGTTTCAGAAGTTTAAAAGGGGCAGCCTTCCAAGCTTGCAATATGTGAGAGGTGGTTTTTTTTTTTTTTTGGGTGGGGGTTGAAAACAATGGGGAATTAAAGATATGAGATTGTTTAATGGTATTTTAAGGGGGAGAGGGTTTCAGGGGTTATATTATAGAATGTATATGTTATCGTTGTAACTGCCCCGATTACATTGCGCAGAGGAGCAGGATTATTATTATTATTATTATTATTATTATTATTATCTTGAACAAAATGTACATTTCAGATGGTTTGAGAAGCTAGCACAAAGGGGTTTTAAAGGTGACCCATGTGCCAGGTGTTGGTGAAGAAGCATTCTTGTTTAGAGACTTACCGCTTTATCACGCTAGGGGGCAAACAGGATTTAAACGAGAGTTAAGCAAGAGTTAAACAGGAAATGTCCTGTGATAAACATAAGGCATTTCTTGTTTAACTCTCATTTAAATCCTGTTTGCCCCCTAGTGTAATAAAACAGATAGATAAAATGTTCCCACACTGTCAGCAAACTTGTAGCCTTCCTGAGCTAGCCCCTCCAGGACCCGACAATTTTGAATAGGCAATTTATCATATTATAGAAGGTTGGAAAGTCAAAGGCTGATCCCTGTCAACCCCACCATCACCTTTTTAGAGTTATTCATATTTAGACTTATTCATATTAGCCTCCTTCATGTAATGGTAGTTGCCAAAAAAGGCAATCCAAAATGCCCTAGATCGTACAATCCTAAGTGGCAAGTCTCAGGAATCATCATTCACAATAAAGGTCATTCTTACCTGAGGAGTAAAATTTTCAATTAAGTGTTTTTTGATAATAGTTGACTAAACTTAGCAAAGTTAATATTTTTCGTGGAGAAAACTAGAGGATTTTTTCCCCTTTTAATGTGAATATGGAAAGAATGAAACTTGAGACATTTGCTCACCCAGGCAAAGGGCTTTACTCATTTAGTTCTTGAGATTTAGGTTTTTAAGTTCCAGTATTCAACCAAGTGTTCAACCAAGTTTGTGATCTGGATTAGGGCTGCCATTTATGTGGTTTTTTTTTCTCTAGGATCCAAACCACACTGCAGAAATAATCCAGTTTGAGATCACTTTAATGGCCCAGGCTCAGTTCTAGGGAATTCTTGGAACTGTACTTCTGTGAGACATTTAGCCTTCTCTGTCAGGGACCTCTGGTGCCAAACTAAATTACAGTTCCCAGGATTTCCTAACACTGAGCCAAAGCAGTTAAAGTGGTCTCAAACTGGATTATTTCTACAGTGTGTTTTATACCTCAGAGGCACATTATCTTTAACAGTTACATGGCAGGCAAGTGCACCATAACTTGATAATACACGTAATAAATGTGTCAATGTGACCTGCCCCACCATTAAGAGAATACATGACCTTATAAGCATTATCTTTTTTTTCAGCTTCTAAACTCCTTTGTCACAATGAGAACCATATTGTCAGTTATATTCCATAAAGAAAGGAAGCCATAAATTGCATTGTATGTTATGTTATCTCCACAATTCTTTAAACAATGTTTCATCAAACAGAGATAATATGGACATTTTTCAGTGCAAAATTAATCCTTTCTTAAAATGATTTTGTTGTAGAAAATATGCTGGTGTCCTTAAGTCAGAAGAGCAGGATGTGAAGACTTTGGTTTTTTATTCAACAGGTTCTCTTTTAAAACAAACAAACAAACAAACCCAAAAACATATTAGAAAAACCTCAAACCCACACTTTACTGAGAAAAAGAGCAGTGATGCTGAAAATCAGAGTATTTAGTTTTTGTCGTAGGGAGAAAAAAATGAGTCACTCTGATTAGTTGGATGAAATAGATAGGACTAACCTTGAACAGATGCCCTAGATTTCCTGTCCTGTCTTCTGTCTCACAGCAATGTGTTTTCTCCCCAAACCAAGGATGAAATTCTGGCTCCCATCACAATCAATTTCTGTTTTGCCAGGAACATCAGCGGAGGCAGGATTTTGTCTCTTGAACAGGGATCACTAAGGTGAGGAGAGAAATCAAAGATAATGCTGACATTTTCCAAATTAAAAAAAGGAGGCGAAAATAGGGGAGGCTGTGAAAGATCAAGCAACAAAGGTTTTTCCTGACAATGATGTACTGGGTTGTATGCCTAGTGAATCAGAAAGCAGAGCAGGTTTTCCTCTGTTGTATCAGGTGATTGTAGGATTTATCCATGCCAACAGGCTTAAATGGGAGAAAAAGTGAGAGGGAATGAGTGATCCGAGTGAAAGGCACAGAGCAGTTGTACTCTTCTCTATTTTCTCCCAGAGTTATTATTTACTAGGGCAACAGTTCCCAGCATTTGGTCCTTCAGATGGTTTGGACTTCAGCTCCCATAATTCCTGACTGTTGGCCAAGTTGGCTGGAGCTTCTGGGAGCTGAAGTGCAAAACAAATGGAGTACCAAAAATTGGGAACCACTGTACTGGAGCATTAATTGCTGGACTGTGACTGAGCCACACTATTGAACAACAGTAAATAAGTGTACTCCAGTCAAGACGTTACTAGAGTTTGCACAAGAGTGACAAAGTCATTTTTACACAGATGCCTGGAATATTTCTCTGGTATCTGTTGTGAATTCTCCTATTTTGGAGCTACACAGTGCTGGCTTCATTCTGGATTCATTCTTCATTCTGTGAACAGCCTAAACTTTTAAATGCTTGACTGACAATATTATAACAAGGCTCTCCAAACATTGTATCTGAGCATTTCATACTGGCCTGCATGAAGAAATTTGTAGGTTTGGCATATTTATTATCAAAACTGATATGAATTGAAATCCTCACTTAACCCTATTGGAAGTCTCCTCACAGCAGTGAATGAGGCCATATCACTAAATGGGTTGAGCCATCTTTAGAATGTGGGGGGACTACTAATGTGTTCATGGCCAAGACTGAGACCCAGATTTTCCAAAGTGGATTTTCATTGTAACTCCCATCTATCAAGGTAGCATAACCAAGGACCAGAGATTATGGGAGTTGTCATCTGAAACATTGGGAACTGGAAGGTTTGAAGAAGTGTGGTCTTGCATAGTGCTGAACATACAAAACTAATGCATCTACATGAATACTTCACAGCTAAAAGTTTCTAGGCAACCCCATAGCCCCTAGGAAAATACTACCAACTGATAGTGTGATAAACCTGTGGGCCTTATCATGCATACCCTATGTAATGATAGTTTTTCATTGTGATGTAATCAGAGTGCTGGTTCATAGTGCAATTCCTTGCTGCAGAGTTACACAAATGTACAATCCAACCATGTAGTAAATTCTTGGAAGCACTTTCTCATGATGCCAGCATCCCACCAAACAGGGGAGGGTCATGTGATCAGCCACATAGTCAAACTGTCAGAAATGCATCCCTGAAATTCAGAGTTGCATTAGGATGGCATGTGGGTTACCCACTTTCCCCTGAAGTAAAGCCATTAAACATTAATAATCTCCTAATCACTGAATTTCTCTGTGACCCTATAAAAATAAAAGCTTGAGTTTTGGATATCAACCATACCGTTTATACAAATCAGATACTCATAAAACTGGTACTTACAATCATAGACTCACAGAAATGGAATGTATCCTAAGCTACTCCAACTACCTACTAGCATCTTATAATGTTGATGCATACTGATTTAAGAATATCATTTTTACTGTTTTTAAATTAACAATTTAGACTTAATTGTAGTCTGTTACAACCAGGACTCTCACTAGTGACTAGAAGATAGGGGTAGGAAAGAAGTGTGTTTACTTCCACACAGGTTGCAGCTTACCCGAGATCGGGCCAAAGCCTACAAATTGTCTGCCTGTGGTTTGAATGTCTAACAAACATTTCAGAAGTAGACTATACTACATCTCTCTTTCAGCCATTTTACAGCATTTTGGTTGTTTTCTAGATAAAAACAACAGTGTTGCACAAACTGTTGCACAACAAAAATGTTGTATAGAAAACAGCAGTCTTGTACAATGAAACCATTTGTGAGTGAGTCTGCAGTTGTCCTGGGCTTCCCCCCCCCCCGCTCCAAGACATTTGAGTTGTGCACCTTTCAAACCAGCAAAAGCTGCAGCCGCAATGTCAAATTTTCACTCTGTTATTAGTGTAGGGGTATAGTGTGCAATTAAGTCTTGCATTTTGTGTACCTTTCCCAAGAACATAGTGAAAAACAATGTAAGTGTGTGGGCTTCCCCCCTCAAAAATCAGCAGAGTTTTCTATGTGTAGTTAAAAAAAAAAAGTTAGTGTATGTTTTTATTATAAAGATGCACCATTTCCCTAACTCTTGTTCAGTTCTCAAAAACTGTGCAGTTTATGTTGTTCTAGGAACAAAAACATTTCTACTATTGCAGGAACGTTGATGTGCCATTTTTCTTCCTGTGTTAGTTTCTTGAGGGCTCAGGAATTCAACCTTCAGCCCCACTCAGGAAATTGATTAATTTCCATTCTGTCCCTAATAGATATTACTCATTTAAATTAATAAAATAGCCTACAAGATAATTAAGTTTCCTGCTCATTATCCCATTCTAGAAATCCTGAAATTCCAGTACTTAAGTGGGTATAAGTTGATGTCTATTTGGGCTCTATAATTGTTTCATCAGTTGAGAGCCCAGATAGCCAGCGGGTATTGAGAGGAAACTCAAAAGATATGCAGATTAGTGACAACTGGCAAAGAAACATGAAACAGTTTACCTTCCTTCCCTAACCATACAAGGTAGTTAGAGTAAGGCAGAAATGAAAGGAAGAAGTTGCTGATACCCAGAGGTCTGGCAAGGAAGCAAGTGGAAGTCTTTTCCAAGATAGCACAAATTATAATAATTTTAAAAAGTCTATGAAAAGCCTAAGCCTTATTTACTTATTTATTTAAATATTCTCTGGGATAGGCCAGAAGTAATGATTACATTCTGAATAATGAAGAACCAAATGTACTATTTCTTCCACAGACAGGGCATGAAGATCAATTTTCCTTCTGTTTTACTCTCAAATGATACCGTACTATTTCACAGTCAAAATAGCTCCAAATACCCAGTGCTTTGGCAGATTAGAGAGCCATTCTTAAGACAGATGGAGGGGAAAGTTCTCCTTTCAGACTATCCACCTTATGAAAATGTCATATAGACTAGCTTATTAAAATCCTCCTGTCTAGGCTTTTACTACCATGTAGATCAAATAAGATTCATTAAAAAAAATCACTGCAGTTTCAACAATTTTGTGGTCAGTTTGTGGCTATGGATTTTCTTTGGTAGTGTTTCCCTTTTCTTTCATTCATTCATTCATTCATTCTTTATTTCTTTTTGCATTACCCTTTACAAAGAATAGAAAAGTTAAAGAGGGGTGAACAGAAATGTATTGTGGTTTATGAGCAGTGATGTCAAACCCAACAAAATCCATCATTTTGTAAAATTAATTAATTAATTAATTAATTAATTTTGGAACGTATGCATATCACTTTTCAGCTTGAACAGTTCCAAAAGAAGTTCATGATAATAAAATCACATGTGTGGGCAAATAGCATCACTCACAGAATCATAGATCTAGAGCAGACCTGCACAACTTGGCAGTAGGCAGGGGCCGAAATTAAAATAAGTAAGACCTCTTCAGGCTGCATGTAAATTTTAATAAATAAATAAATAACTATTAATTAATATTTTTAATAGTAATTCTGTTCCCCTCCTCTCCTTGGGAGAAAACTGAGTGTGTGTGTGTGTGGGGGGGGGCTTACAGGGTAAGTGTCTGCCCCTATTCCTCATCTACTGCCAAGTCTTCTCCTTGGAGTAAAGGCCAGCAGTGGCAAATCCTTCAGGAGTGATCATTCACCTGTCTTCCTTCTCTGCCACCTGACCTTCTCTTTGGGAGAAAGTCGAGTAGTGGAGGAGCCTTCAAGGGTGAGCATTCACCCTTCCTCCTCCTCCAGCCAGTCCTCACTTTAGAAGAAGGTTGAATGACAGAGGAGCCTTGAAATTGTTCCACATCCACATGGGCCACCCAAAATCCTTTGGCAGGCTGCATGTGACCCCTGGGCCATATGTTTTGCAGGTCTGATCTAGAGTACTTTTTGCTATCAGACAAAAGAACTGTGTGCCCCCCCCCCCCCAGGGAAATGTGACTGCAGCAAAGGAAGGTCCAGAAGGAGATCTGTTTTTCAGGGTCTTCTCTATAGGCTGAAAGCAGTTAGAATATCACTGGTATTCCACTGTTTCCGTCACAAACATGCTTTATACAAAAAGGTCCCATAAACCATTCCTAATACCTCTATTTAAGACTGGTAGACTCCTATTCATGGCGATCCACTTCATTCATTATGCACAATACTGAGATATACGAACTAGTGGTCAAATCTGGGAAAGATAGTTGTCAAAACTACTGTACTGACTGCTTGTAAAAGTGACTGTGAGGTTTTGTCTTGCAAAAGATGTTATCCATGCCTGTGGCTGCATGTGAATGGCAGTTCTTGAATTTCAGGAACAAAATCCACAGTTATGTTGTGCCACAAACCATGAAAATGCATAGCTGTACTCCTTCCAACAAGAAGGCTATTTCTTGCATACTCACCAAAATATGTCTGAAGGCAATGAGACAGAGACAAGGTGTCTTCTGCAGGTTTCAAAGCCTAGGCTTATATGGGAGAACATGTTCTTTCAGATAACTTAATTTGAAAGGTGTCAGTACTTGAGCATTTTTTCAGTGTGGACACACATGTAGCAATTAACAGGGGTGTTGAGACACCTTTTCATTTCTTTATTGCTTCCATTTCTGTTAGTAAAGGCTCTTTAGGGCTTCTTTAATTTCATTATTCATTCAGTAAAATAAAATTCCAATTGTTAATAATTTACATAACTTTTGTTATGAATTTACATTCATTTTCTTGTTTATCAGCATATTTTATTTGAATGCTTTTGAAGATAACTTCCTTTTTGGCTGGATAAAAATGAGCAACTGTCACTGATTTTGGGAAAGCTCTAAATTTTCCTTTGCAAAAGAGGATGTTTTAAAGTAGTATTTTAATGTCTTACTGTTGGTTAGAAATCTCTCTTTGGAGGAAGGATGCTGTCCATGGTCCTGATTCATATAGCTACTCAAAAAGCTTTGCTGTTGTTAACTGCTTCAAAGTTGTCTTTAATCTATGAGTAGTGCATGACTGAGTGTGACTTGCCCAAGGTCACCTGGTGGGTTTCTCCTCGGACATGAAACCCACTGGACAAGTCACACTCTCTCAGGTGAAGGCTATGAACAAAACCCCTCTGAATAAATTTGCCCAGAAAACTCCATGATAGGTTCACCTTAGGATCACCATAAGTCAGAAATGACTTGAAGACAAACAACACACATTCATGAATGAGAGACCTCCAAATCATCTTATCTGCAACAGCCCTGCACAGGGCTTCCAGATTCAGGGTTGTGGCTTCCTTAATTGAAAAGAATATGCCCTTCCTTTTTTCCTACTGCCTTCTATCTTGCCAGTTATTGTCTTTTCTAGTGACTCATGTTTTCTGATATGTCCAAAGTACAACAGTCTCAGTTTAGTGATCTTTACATCTATGGAGAGTTCAGCCTTGACTTTTTCTAGGATTCATTAATTATTTTAGCAGTCCACAGAAGTAGTATTAAGGAATCCATAAAACTCTTCTCCAGTACCATATCTCAAAGGAGTTGATTTTCTTCCTGTGAGTTTTCTTCACTGTCCAGGTTTCACAACCATATGTAAATATTGGAAGTATGATATCATGGACAATCTTAACTTTAGTCTTCAGTGATATATCTTGATTCTTCAGGATCTTGTCTAGGTCCTTCAGAACTGCCTTTCTAAATTTTTAGTCTTTTTTTTTTTTTTCATTTCTTGGCTGCAGTCTCCATTCTGTCTTATGGCTAAGCCAAGGTATGGAAAATCTTGAACTAGTTCAATGTCTTCATCATCTGCTTTAAAATAATGTGAATCATCTGTGGCCATTGGTTTTATTTTTTTTAAGGTTCAACTGTAAATGTGCCTTTGCACTTTCTTACTTGAATTTCTTCAGTAATCATTCCAAGTCTCTGCTATTTTCTGCTAGTATGATGACATCTACACTTCTGAAACAGTTGATGTTCCTTCCTCCAATTTTTACATCTCCTTTCTCCCAGTCCAATTCTGGTTTGGGTATGAAATATTTAACATACAAGTTAAACAGATAGGGCGATAAATTGAAGCCTTGCCTGACTCTCTTGCAATGAAAATGTGATTGTGAATGCAGTGAGTGTAGACTGCATACTATTTTGAGTTTGCTTTAGCAGTATTTGCCCCCTACCCCTATGTTGAGCAAGAAAAGAGGACACTGAAGAGGGGTATTTTTTAATTTCTTTTATTTAGATCATACATTTTCACCCCACCCCTATATTTGGAATAATAATGTTTCTTTGTTTAGAAGTATTAAACTGGTGAAGTTTTTCAAGCTTATCCATATAAACAACAATCTTATTCTCAAGTAGAATTGTTACTCTGAAGACTGCTTCTATGCAGCACAATTATAGTAGTTTTGAAAACAGAAAGACAAATGTTTTCCTATGGCAAGCAATTCATTCAAGAAAGTCTCTATACTGGATTTCTTATTATACTAAATTTCCTGGTAGTCATACTCTTGAATATGTTCTCTATGGTAAAACAAGTCATGATCTGCTGTTAGCTTCTTTTAAAAGAGATGGTCAGTCATAATTAGGTTCCTTTCCAGGGCATTATAGTTGAGGTTGCCATTGTAACATGATGCAAGTGCAACTGTTTGCCATCTCAGAAACAGATTTGTATCTCTGGCTTTTTATATACTTTGCTGCTTTTTGAACAACATATTTGGTTTCTGATGGTACTAACTCCTGGATACCTTCTAGCTTTGAATAGAGGGTGAAAGAAAGGGAAGGAAATTGAAGACTGAAATGTTGCAGCTAGTTGACAAGATTCAGCCTTTGTAGGATGTCAGTAGTAGAGTACATGGTTTTGCTGCCTTACAAATGATGACTGCCTCTCTGTTGCTCTCCTGACCAACTTGTATTTTGGTAAATAAACACATGTTACAGAGATATCACAAGTCTGTCCTCTGAAATATGTACAGTTCAGATTTCTTACTTGAAGAGGGAGTGGGTATCTTGAAACAGGAGAGAACTATCCTAGGCTATGGCTTTTAATATCAATGTCACAATCAGTTCCATTTTAAAACTGGTAAACCCCCCTTTGATCTCAGCTTTGTTTTGGTGCCTGTCCAAAATTCAGTTTGATGGGTGAAATCTGTGTTTTGGGGGGCTTACCTTGTCACCATAATACTGCTAAAAGAATAGATTTTCTTTTGCTTTAACTTATGCTCACCCACCAGTTGAAGACCTGTTGTTTGAAGGAATGACATGTATTCTGGCTTTTGAAAAACCAAGGTGGAGAGATGACTGGCTGAAAAAAGTATATGAGTTCTTTTGAGTATTCAGACTTCCATTTCCCACTGTAAAGGAAGCATAAAACTTTAATGAACTGAAGACTGGATTTCAGTCTTTGTTTGCTGTTACATTTTCTTTGCTTTAGATTTGTACCAAGTTAAAAACCAACTGTGAGACAAACAGATTGTGTGCAAACCTATCCGTACTCACCAGAGGATGCTGCTTTCATTATGATTCATAGTGTGCTATTCATAAAGCAGTTTAATTATGCTTATTTTTAGTAATGGGGAAACACCTCCTCTCCCAATTTAGTATCAATTGGAATAAACCTATTTATTTCACTTGGGAAGAGTATGGTGCCACATTACACTGGGTTCAAGAAGTTCCCCATGTGCTTTTCCATTGAACTGTTCAAGGTGTCTTTAAAAAAGTCAAGAACTATAGAATGAAAAAAAGACAATCCTATAAGACAGCAGGAGGGGAAAACCATTCTAGGAATCTGAATAAGAATGAGAATCATGTTTTTAAAAGTTTTATACAGAGCAGATTCACTATATGTGCTTCTTAGAAGCAAAAATGAAAACAGCTTCCTATTCACTGGAGGCCATAACTTTAAGAAAAGATTGAAGATGAGTCAAAACCTAAACTAGGTATTGAGAGTCTTGTAGCAACATCCACCCCACAGATACACCCATCCCTCCTCTCCCACCTGCACACAGGCTTCCCTCCAGGTTTTGAAGAAACTGGAATTTACTGGAAGATGACTTCCAGTTGTAGGGACAGAATCCAGATGGTTCTTGTAGCAACTTTAAGACAACTGCATAGGCTATTTAATCCTGTTGCCTCTTAAAGTGGCACCTTTTGCATTTTGTGACCCACCTACCTACCCTCAGTACAGTGTGAGCTCAGCTGGTTGCTTATGGGCTGGATAGGAATCCCCCCATTACCTGTTTTGTTGTGTGTGGGGGGAGGGGGTTGCCTATCCCAAACTGTATCTATTGGGAATTCAGCTGGTTACTTATGGGCTGGATAGGAATTCCCCTCCCCCCCCCCCCCCATTACCTGGGTCTTTTGCCTATCCCATACTGTATCTATTGGGAATTGGACAATTGGCTTAAGGTGATGACATTAAATCGGTTTTTCCTTGGCAGCTAGTTGGGGGAGGAGATGCGACTGAGAGATGAGGGAAGGAGATGTCCTTTGGGGTTGGTCTGGCATTTACTCTTTCTTATGAAGCTTTGTGGCTTGGGAGGGAGATCCCCTGGTTGTGGCCTTCCAAAGATGACCAAGGTAGCAACCAATCTCTTGGTCTGTTGTTTTTGGCCAAGGAATAGCCAGGAAGGTATCATGGACTCAGCTGGACCCACACCAGGTTGCCTCCTCTTGATTATTAGTTTGCTTACTCCTAGGCCTCAAATAGTTAAATAAGGTTTGTTTTTGTTTTTTAGATCAATAAAATGGCCCATGTTTAATCCAGTTATTTGTGTCTAGTCTCATTTCATGGTTGGTCAACAAAAAACAAAGTTACATTTCAAATAAAATGATGAATAGGAATGGAAATACTTTGCTGCTGTAATGAGTAAAAAAAAAGTTACTTTCCAAAGTTACACTCCAAGGGTGTTTTAGATGCTACAGTAATGTAGCAAAATTCTGACAGGAATTTTTAATGTAATTCTCTTACCAGTCCTAAGGCTTTTTTTTAAAAAAGAAAGTAATGGAAATATTATAAGATATACAATAAATAGTTCAATATGGCTTGAAACATACGGACTGGAAAAAACACACACACTGGGGCCATATGCATTGGGGGGCCGGAAGACTGCATGTGCCCAGCCCCAATCTGGGACGCCACTGTGGTTTTGAACCAGGCCAGCAAAAGTATTTTATAGCTCCTTTTTGGCCTGGTTCTTTTTGTAAGACATAAAGTTGGTGTGGTTTCTGGCCTTGCTCAGGACATGTCAACTAAATGCTACACCCCAAATTTGGCAGGAAACCACATAATTTAGCCTGTCTGTTTTAGGCCTTTGTTGCTTTCCAAAAATTGCAACAAGTGACAGCAGCAAAAGAGCCAGGGGTGTAGTGGTTGGAGCACTGGAATATGATTCTGAATATCATGGTTTAATTTCCTGCTCACCCATGGTCATCCGCTGGGTGACCTTGGCCAATTCACACACTCTCAGCCTCTGAAAACCCCATGATAGGTTCATCTCAGTGTTTCCATAAGTCGAAAATGACTTGAAGGCACACAACAAAACAGCAACAAATTTTAAAATAGTTTAGTGATTTTGTTGTTCTTATGTTATGTTGTGCTGTCACTTTGTCTTCAACTCATCGTGACTCTGTGAATGAAAGACCTGACAGCATTGCTCAGGTCTTGTAAACCAGGACCATAGCTAGGCCTTTAGGGGCCCTGGGGCAGAAAGTAAATTCGGGGCCCTAATGTCCTGAGTCCTACAACGCACTGTGGGTGCCATCTTGGCACGCTGCCATTTACACGGGGTGCACATTGATGACTTGGCTCGTGTGCTGCATCCAAACAGCGTGGCACACAAGGGATGTCACAGTGCCACTCAAGGGTGCTTATGGAGCCTCTGTTATGGCGGACAAAGGAGCCATGTTTCGCGGCTCCCTTGGGCCCCCTTTTGGCTGGGAGCTCCAGGGCGGTCCCCGGTTGCCCCAGCCTAGCTATGGGCTTGTTGTAAACTCAGGGCCATTGCTTCCTTTACTGAATCAATCCATCTGTAATATTGCTGTTTCTTTCACTACTGCTTTCAACTTTCCTGAGCACTACCATCTTTTCCAGGGAATCATGTCATGTCATATGTCCAAGGATGATAGCCTCAGTTCTGTCATTTTGGCTTCTAGTGAGAATTCAGACTTCATTTGATCTCAGACCTATCTATTGCTTTTTTTGATGGTCCATGGGATTTGAAGTACTCTGCTCCAGAAATATATTACAGATGGGCTGATTTTTCTTCCTATCAGTATTCTTTACTGTTCAACTTTTCATATCTACACATATTAATCAGAAATACTGTGGCACTGATGATCCTGACTTTAGCTATATAACTTTCCATCTGAGGAGCTTGATTTGTCCCTTCATAACTGCCCTACCAAATCTTAATAGATTACCGCACTAAAAGTGCTGCTATTCCACTTTTACTTCTCTGTCTGCCTCCTGTTGCATTCTGAGGTTTGTAGTTCAGTGAGGCCTAGAGCTATCTGGTTGAGAATTCTAAGTGGAATAGCAGGGCTATAAGAGTGTAGTACAGTAATCTCCTTATTCTTCTGATTTCTTGATGACAGACAATATGTGCCCCCTCAGTATAATAAGTAGTGGAAAACAATGACATTTTGATAGTCGTTTTCTAAGCACTGGACAATGTCTATGTGAAGGCTGAAGTTCCTTTTTTGATTCATACTCTTCTAGACACATCCTGCAATTGCTAGTATATTGAATTGGCTTTTGCTCCCACTTTGTGCAATATTTGCATTCCAGCTTGCATTTTGCAAAGAGCCATATGTATCAAGCATGCACACTGTGTATGCCTATAGGCTTGCAAATGCACTAAGAGTTTTTAAAATATGAAATCATTGTGCCGTATTTTAAAAACTGTTAGTGCATTTGCAAGCCTGTAGGCATAAACAATGTGCATGCTAGTTTCACAAGTTACACAAGTAAATGATTTGGCAGTGGGTGAGGGGCATTTCTATGAAACTAATAAATTCAAGTCATGTTTTCTGTGTTGTGTTGTTTTTATCTTAAAGACTTGAAAAGAAGAAATTTACCATAGTATTATTTTGTGTGTGTGTGTGTCTGTGTGTTGTAAAGCTGGTACATTAAGGGATTTCCAAAAGAATTTTTCGTTTTTAATATACCTATTAAAATTGTAATATTTTTGTATCTAATGACTAATATGTACAACAGCCTGCGACTCTGTCTTTTTGTGTTCTAAAACCGCTGAGTGCTATCGAATCTGGCTGCTACAAGCAATTTCCAGTCCTTTGCCAGCATTTTTGTCACTTGCCTGTTTAATTCCTGCATGTGCATAGTTTCTTCTGCTAGGAGACAGAAAAATAATATCACAACATCTTCCCTTTGGCATTCCTCCCCTCTGCTTCCATTTGCATGGTGGTCTTTTATATCCTTGGATAAATTGATCCACAGAGTCAGAGTACATTCAGTCTGGAGATGGTTGCCAATACAGAAGAAGGATATGGATATTAAGAATGCCTCTGTGGGAGCACAGAAACGCTTGGCTGTTTTCATGGAAATACTTGGTGGCACATAGATTCCTTTTGGATCCTCGCCTATATTTTAAATGATTGCCCTGTCTGCAATCTTTTCTTTCTCCTTAATTACTCTGTTAAAATTACTTGGGGGACATTGTTAAACATGTGTGTAATGGTTTGTCCCGGCACATGTTGCTTGCTGATCTGACAGGTGTAACAACCTAAAAACAGAGCAAATATACATGTACCATTACAGTGAATTTCATGCTGCTAAAGTGAATGCACCGTAGTAAGGCAGATGATGTTTCCAATAAGTTATTCATGAAGGATTTGCTTTGCATCAGAACTTGAAAGAATTAAGTATCTCTCTTGTCAGTCAGAACCTATTCAAATCATTGTCCTCTGTTGTTTTCAATACAAGCATCTAGAAGGATAAAAATAATCTTTCATTGTATACATAGCTAAGCTTGCACCCATGCATTATATTGTTACTATAATGGTTGCAGAGGGCAGGAGAGACAAAGTAAGGGTGGGTTAATCTGGTTTGGTGCAAAACTGAAGCTACAAAAGGAGGATATTGTGAACCTGAGTAAACAGGCATGCTTCAAATGCATATTTTAAGTCTCTTTTTCTCTCCATTGAAGATGTAATAGAGAGCCTATTGTAATAGTAATAGTACAGTTCGCCCTCTGTATCCACAGGGGTTTGGTTCCAGGACACATCCCCCTTCCATGGATACCAAAATACATGAATGCTCAAGTTCCATTATATACAATGGTGTAGTAAAATGGTGTCCCTTATATAAAACAGCAGAATCAAGCTTTGCATTCTGGATTTTTCCCCCTTTTCTTTGGTGAATTTTCAGACCGTAGTTAGTTGAATAAGTGGATGCAGAATCCATGGATATGCAGGGCCAAGTGTTTTCATTGTTTTCATTGAGTCATTATTTTCATTGTTTTCACTATCAAACCATATAGGAAGCCTTTTGCGTGTCTTACTTTATGCCATTTTCAAAGAATACATTGAAGTAATGTTTGTGCCCACATTGTATTTTCAAATAGGTAGCCATTGTAAGAGATTATCACACAACATTTGGACATGGCTATCCCCAACATTTAACTTGCAGTAATGGATCTTACTGTACTCTCCTGTGATTGGGCCATAGGCAAGCCCGTATGCAGCCTGTGCTTGTCCCATAGCTTTTCAAGAATGGGATTTTTCCATTCTTGAAAAGCTGTGGGATAAGCCTGGGTTACATATGGGCTGCTTATGGCCTGACCACAGGAGAGTACAGTAAGATGTTTCATTGCAGGTTAAATGTGCATCCATCTCATCAGGGATAGTCACATCCAAGTCCTATGCGATAATTTCCTCAGTCAGTAAAATGGATTCTGGGGAACCTTGAAAGTAAATGAATACATATGTCACAATCAATTTATTAGTTTTAGTTGACACATTACTATTTTGTTGTTTCTATTGGCTTGGATTATTGTAACAAACCCTCTGTGGGTTTGGAAAATATTTAGAAGCTTCAGTGGGATAAAAATGCTATGGATTGTTATATGGAACCTTGCTGAAACAGCTTCACAGGCTACTGGTCCATTTCAAGGCAGAATTTAAAGTGTCATTTATAACCTATAAAATCCTATATGGGGCTTGGGTCCAAAATACTTGAAAGGCTGTAACTCCCTATATAAGTCTGTTCAAATTTAAAAATCTTTGGGGAAGGTTTTCTTTTGGTTGCACCACCATCACATGCATATTAAATAAGGACATTGGAAAGAGAGTCTTCTTGGCCACTGGCCTGAGGTTGGGTAATACCCTCCTATGGGAGCTTCAGTTCCACCAGGCTCATACTGAGCTTCCAGTCTGGCTCCTGTGGTAAAATTGTTGGTACCTCAGTAGTTTTGCACTAAAATGAGCAGTAGACACTCCCTACTGAGAAGTTCTTTGCAATTTAAATTCATATATACATCTTGATGTGATGTCTTAACATGGTTGAAATTATTGTAATATAGTATTGACCATGGTCAAGGGCTTTCGCATCAGTTCATAATATTTCTGATGCAACACATTGGCTCAAAAAACAAACAAACAAACAAACAAACAAACAAATCTTTTAGCTAAGATTCCTCTAATGGAGGAAACTTCTTCAGATCCAATCCAAATCCACACAGTTGTCCACACATTTCACTGAACAACTATAGATCATACTTGTGTGTCTCAAAGGTCATTTGTTTCACTGTAAGCCCATCTGCTTCCACAAGAATGCAACCAGTGGGTCCTGTTAACAAAATGCTGTTAACCAATGATTTAGATTAAAATCCCGAACACCACCAGTTTATTTCCAAGTGCCAGTTCTGCATGCATATATATTACCTAATTACTCAGCATGTCTTGCCTCTCAGCTGAATGTGTTTATGGTCTCTAGTGAGAAGATTTGAATTTGTCCTTATCAGGTGAAAAGTTATTGTCATACCATCTATCCTCAAAGGTCATTCACACATATAGATTGCCAGCCGAAGACTATGTATGTGTTAATCAGACCTGTTTAGCACCAGGGTGCCAAGATAGTATGTTTTCCATTTCAAATTGGAAAAGCCGAAATAGAATGTTAAATACCATTGTCGGGGATTACAAGGGGCTGAGACTCAGCTAAGCAATCAGGCAATGAGATGGAGACTCAGCTAAATAATTAATGGAACAATTACTCTAACAAAACCTCAGGCTAGAAACAGAGGCTGTCAGATCAAGTACAGTGCTTTCTTTTCTTTGTGGATGGCCATACATGTATCAGATGATGCTTCTGTGTACAACAGTAAGAGAAACCTAAGTATATAATATGTACTGCTTTAATAAGAAGGCAACATAGTTGTTATCCATTTTTGAGTGAAAATGACATTTTCCTCTCAGTTGTTGACATACATTTTATTAAGAGTGACAGGCCTGAAGTTCAATGCCAACCTTCCTAATTAGGAGGCCTTGAAGATCTTAGCCTGGAGGTTATTGAAGCAGAGAAAGTATTCACTAGCACAAATATATTTTATTTCAAGTTCAAGTATGCCTTGCTTGTCTAAAGGCTTTATTTAGAAATATGTAAGTGAGCAAAGAAAGAGAAATAGAGTGAGTTAACAATTTAATCTAAGACACCATAGAAAGCTAACAAAAATAGATGTATGGAAATTAGATATCAGAGGCTTAAGGCTGTAAAGGGATGGTATTTTCCAGTCCTGAAGAGGAATCTATGGAAATCAGGGTATGGCTCAGACTGTGTCGGAAGGCAACACAAGAAGGGGAAGCTCTGGATGACACAGAGCTCTAGTAGGTGGCAGCTGTATGGGCAGAGTGTCCATGTGTGGGTTGGATTTTTATATTCTCTTTGGTGCCCTCAAAATTCCCACACAAAATATAAAGTTTTTGTGTGGTTTTTCACAGAATTGACAAAAAGGACAATTTCAGTTAATAGTCTTAACTTCAGATTAACAAAACAGTGATTGGATGTAGGAAAGCCCCAAGATGGGGGACATGGCAGGGTGTAAGTAGGAGCTATGGTCTTACTTGCCTTAGTGCAGTGGGACCTTCTGAGTGTCTCTAGTGCAAGAGAATATGCAGAAAGTTGGGGGGGGGGTGGTGGAGTGATCAGCAAACTCATTTACTTTCATTTTGATATTACCTAAATCCTCCACATATCTTTGGGTCAATGTGCCTTTCCCATGGCAAACTTTGTAGTATTCTGAAGGTCAGTGTGAGCTCTTAAGAACATTCCTGCCTCTTGATATGAAAATATGAAGAACCCATATACAGTGTGTGTGTGGAGGGAGCATGTTGGGTTTACTAAGACAGTGATGGGGAATGGTTTGCAGGGGAGAAATAGAAGGACATGGAGCATGGCCGAGCCTTCTGCAATCTGGCACTCCCATCTTTGAGTGGTGGTGGTGAATGAATGGGGGGCGGTGTTTGTAGAGGAGTGAATGTGTTAAAAGTCATAGGAAAGCTTGAGCACCCACAGCTTGGACCACTGTGTCTCTTCTGCAAAACCCCTTCATTCTGCTTTGCAGCAAAGAAGCAATGGGCTGGCTGTTGAAAGTTGAACATAGGAAGAAAACATGATGGATGACTGGTGCTATTTAGTTTACTATGGGAAGTTCTCCCGTAGAAGTAGAGTTGACATGAATGGGAGCTGCACTGGTTCATGTTTTTTAACAACAGTGGATAAGTGCATAAAATGTTAATCCTCCCTCCTTAATCTCTTTGTGAGGTTTTGCCAGTCTGCAGTGCTTAATGTCCTCTCTCTGCAGGTCACTTCTTTCCATTCATATTACTCCCAAGAATATGAAAAATAATTACCCCATTTTGAAGTGATTATCATTTTTTGCATTGTGTATGTTAATCCATTTGCTTTAAATAGATTATACTTTTTAAACATTTTTCATTTTTTTTTAAAAAAAAAAAAGGCATTACAGTCACTGTGTTTATCCCATTATAAACTCTATCTAGCAGTTTGGACAATGCCACTCAATTATGCTTTCAATAAAGCTGGAGTCAACTTCATATAAAGGGAAATGTTGGAAGCAATACCTCATTAGAAAAACATTAGTGATAAATAGCTATCTGGTTAAATTGCATGTTTTAATAATAAAAACAATGAAATAAAATGTAATAGACAAAAGACACAAAGTGAGGTGGGGAAACTAAGAACAGGCACATAGACCTTCCAGTCTGTTCTACAAATAACTAGAACCTGGATTGTATTACTGGAAAATTAGCAGAAAACTTAGCTTTAGCAATTCAAGGACAGAGCAGATCAAGGCCATGAGCTGCATTGGCCACTATAAAGCGATCTCCCTCACTTTTTTTAAACCTAATATATCAAATCAGGTAGATAGAATATTATCACATTTTCAGCCTCTTTCATCTATCTTGTGTATTGTGTATTGGCATTCAAGGCCTAAGGGAAGCCCTTTTATCTACTTTGACCAATCACTGTTACCCATCTCCTCACCTTTATTAGTAAGAGAGAGGAGGGTGGGAAAGGCGTATATCAATGTATAAAGTATGGAAAGCAAAACCAAATCCAGTGAGGATTGGGCTTGTACTCCAGATATGTTACCTTCAAGTCCTAATTCAATGAAGCAGGGAAATGGAGACAAAGAATCCACTGACTATCCACAAATACTACGGTGCAGCCTTGCCTTACATGGGGTATCCGTTCCGGATCCCCCACCCCATCCTGTGTAAGGCAAATAACGCTTATGCTCAAGTCCCATTCAGTATAATAGGACTTGTGCTCACAATGGGGTGGTGTGCATGTGCTACAGGTGCACACACCATTCATTTAATTGCCGCACGGCTTCTGCATAAACCAGAAACCGCATATGGTGCACCGACGTATGGAGTGGGCGCACTGTATAGTCTATCATTTCAACAACCCAGATATTTTCTGTGCATATTTCAGCAAATTTCTTTTGCACATTGTCCTTAAATTCTATCAGGATATTCTTCAGGTGTATTTCAGCATGATGGTTAGTTTAGTGTTCTTTAATTGATTAGGAATGAAATGATCTCTGGACTAAAGCTGGGGACATTGTCATTAAGGAATGCAGAAAGATACTATCTATATTTTTTTAAAAAGAGAGAAGTGTCAATAGAGGATAGAAGGGAAGCAAAAGTTAAAAAAGACAAAAATAAAGCCAGAATCCTGAATTAAACTGTTCAGTGACTTGTGTGCAGAGATATGGAGCAGTACTATAATAATCAATGCAGAGAAACTGAAGTTGACAACAAGCATATCAGGATAAAATAGCACTAGTGATTGGAAAGACCCCAAATATCAATGTCTGTGCTCTTTCAGTTCTGATAAATTGCAGAATATGAAGAAATGTCTTGCTGAATGTTTGTCACTGCAGTTACCTTTCCTTATCCAAAAGTAAAAAAAATGAGAAAGATATGAAATATGTTTTAGGTGCTGTAGGGCTGGTGAGAAAGAATGGTCCCCATTTAGCCATTCCCCCAAGTAAGACTGGAGAATATATCAAATTGATTTGTGGTGTTTTTTTTCCCCTCCTCCTCTCCTCTTTTCACTACTGAAAGAAAAGAGAAGGGTGATGGGTATAGGTTTTCTTGTGAGGGTTAGGATGGAAGAGGAGGTGGGAATCCAGGATCCATACACTATTTCGCATATTGACCCAAGCCACAGAAGGGACAAAGTGTCTAAAGATCTAACATGGTTGCTTCTACACTGAAGAAACATTTGGTTTCATCAGTATTCTTCCTATACATTTACATAGAGTGTAGAAATGCTACCACCAAGTAGAAGACATACCAGAAAAAGTAAGATTCTTTCCTTCAAGATTTTTAAAAACCTTGAAATGTATATCAGAAGAAGCAATGCATTAAAAGTATGACAAAGCTATTAAGTTTCATTAGCTGCTTGAGTATAGGCCAGCACCTGAATAGAGTGAGATATCGTAATCAAAGTATGAACTTGAAAACAAGAGTTCTTGGAAAGCTTACAGCAGATCTCTATTAGAAATGTTAAATGAGATTTAACATAGTTCATAGTTCTACTATTTACACTTCCCAAAGGAATCTTACAAGCATGTTGAAAATTCTGTTTGAAGGCACCTATAGGCCTACCTTAGAACCACAGTTCTGTAGCATGAAATTTAAACCACTAAAAATAAGTTGAAGACATAGATCACAAATAACCTACATTGTTCATTCTTGTGTATATAGAGCATAAGCAACCAATGGAGTTTGAAAGGGATAGTTCACACACGTAGTTCCTAGAGTGAAGTCAAACCAATCCAAAAATTTCTCTGCTATTTTGTACCCCCAAACCCAGCGTTTCATCTAGAGTTTCCATTGGAAGATATTTAAACTCTCTAGTTGGTGTCTGCTTTAATTTCATATGCATATTTTCTCATTTGATGGCAGTGGCACTTAATAATTACCTGAATGTGCAATCAGATCATAAATGATATAACTAGGGATGTCAGTCTTCTCTGATTTTGTTCTTGCATGTAAGAATGTATAATTTATAGTGTATTATCTGTGCTGGATAAGATTATAAGAATTTTTGAACAGTATTGAATTTCACACTTTGGGACTTTATTAAAACACATGCACAGTTACATAAAAAGGTGTTATTGATTTTTGTTTTTTAAAAAAAACATTTTTTTTGGTAAAAATACATTTTCTGTGCAATATGCTACTTTTTTTTCCTTTTTCAAAATCATGTGCAAACCACTTTCCCACATGTGAAACTCTCATGATAGGTAGTCATTTCCTTGGCATGATGTCTTCATATCTCAGGTTATCCTTTCTTGTAGAAGATTATAAAAGTTGTAAGCATTCCTTATATCCTTATATGTAACCATCAAAGTAACACAGAAAGTTTCCTTATAAAAAATTTTCCCAACCTGTTTTGAACTACAACTCCTGTCAGCTCCAGCCGACATGCCCAACGTCTGCTGATTTGTTTCCGTGCACAATTCAGATTGCTGATTATGAGTTATAAAGGCCCATAAGTCCGGACTATCTGAAACATTGAATCTCCCTACATGAGCCTACCAGAGTCTTAATATCCTTGGAGGGGAGTTTCCTTTTTGTCCCAGCACCATCATAATGGCTGCTTCTGGGTCTTCCATTTTTTATCTATAATAATAAAATAGTGAAGTGAATGATGGATTTCTGGAAATTTTAAAAATACTTTTTCACCAATGGCTATTTGTTTTCATATTTATGATTATCCAGTGAAATCTAATGAAGGCAACAATGAAATCATTGACAGAGTCTTTGCATTCATTCTTTCAGCATAATTTTGGAAGTACAGTAAATATTTAATGCCATGAATGCCATTTATTCCACATAATAACCAGCGAGGGGCATGCAGCCCTTTCTTCTTCCTTTATGCAAGAGTCAACATTGTTATAGATTGTTCTAGGAGGAACCGAAGGTGTTTTCTCTTGTGTATTAATTATATTTCAAAACATTAGAAATGACGGTTCAGTAGGCAACCTTAAACTTAACAGGAAGGCTACTCAATTTTTCTTAGATTCTACTTTCAGGACCATGACTAGGAGATCTACCATTACTCCTTTACAGTCTTAATTTCTACTGGGATTTCCTGGAAGGGAATATCTCTTGAGGAAAAAAAATGTCAAAAATGTACACTGGAAAAGGTGAGGAAAGAGGAGTTGTTGAACAGGCAGTAGCACAGAATGCATCTGGGATGCCATATGAGTCCCCACTATCAAAGGTCCAGTATATCTCATGGGATTTGCATTAACAGATATGAGCATAAACAAATGCTACATTATTTAGTTCCTGCGAGTATCCAGCATGAGGCTGACAGCACTTTATGTTATTCACCCCCAAAAGGAAAGCAACAAGCAAAAATAGTTATAGAAATACTACCTTTGGCCTAACTTTATATTCTTTATATATGAAAGGGTTATGGACCACAAGCAAACTTATTCATTAACCCCTAATGAGGACAAAGCAAAAAAGCTGCTTACCTATAGAGAGGCAAATACCAATCATGCACTTTATTCCTCTGTCTCCTTTGAATAGGTTGAAAATTTGTGTCAAAAAGTAGAATTTTACCATAAATTGGATGAAAAGTTGGTAGAGGCTCTAAATGGGTAGCAGAATGGGATCATGGATCTTGGACTTTCCCCCTGTATCCTCACAACTTTATGCTCCTTGTCCTCATCCCCAAACCTGCCGCCATTGAGCAGAAAGGATAGAGGGAACACTCTAGTCACATTCTCTTGAAGATGCCACACAACTGGGGACCCTTATAGATAGGTAAATGTAGATCACTCCTTCCAACCAACCAGTTCACTGTAGGGATGTCAGGAATAAAGGGACAATACAGGCATGTGGCAGGATAGTGGGATTGTAATGAATATGTGTGACAAAATGTGTGGTTGAATTGCCATTAGCAATCCACTCAACACATGTGCATGCAGTGGGGCAAAAAAGTATTTAGTCAGCCACCAGTTGTGCACGTTCTCCCACTTAAAAAGATGTTAGAGGCCTGTAATTGACATCATAGGTAGATCTCAACTATGAGAGACAAAGTGAGAAAACAAATCCAAACAATGATATTGTATGAATTGGAAAGAATTTATTTGCAAATTATGGTGGAAAATAAGTATTTGGTCAACACAATGAAGATTTCTGGCTCTTACAGACCTGTAATTTCTTCTTTAAGAGGTTCTTCTGTCCTCCACTCATTACCTGTATTAATGGCACCTGTTTGAACTTGTTATCAGTATAAAAGACACCTGTCCAAAACCTCAAACAGTCACACTCCAAACTCCACTATGGTGAAGACCAAAGAGCTATCGAAGGACACCAGAAACAAAACTGTAGACCTACACTAGGATAGGAAGACTGAATCTGCAATTGGTGAGCAGCTTGGTGTGAATAAATCAACTGTGGGAGCAATAATTAGAAAATGGAAGACATACAAGACCACTGATAATCACCCTCGATCTGGGGCTCCACGCAAGATCTCACCCCGTGGGGTCAAAATGATCACAAGAACGTGGAGCAAAAATCACACACAGGGGGACCTAGTGAATGATCTGCAGAGAGCTGGGACCAGTGTAACAAAGGCTACCATCAGTAACACACTACGCTGCCAGGGACTCAGATCCTGCAATGCCAGACGTGTCCCCTGCTTAAGCCAGTACATGTCCAAGCCCGTCTGAAGTTTACTAGAGAGCATTTGGATGAACCAGAAGAGGATTGGGAAAATGTCATATGGTCAGATGAAACCAAAGTAGAACTGTTTGGTAGAAACACAACTCGTCATGTTTACAGGAGAAAGAATGCTGAGTTGCATCCAAAGAACACCATACGTACTGTGAAGCATGGGGTTGGTAACATCATGCTTTGGGGATGTTTCTCTGCAGGACAACTGATCTGTGTACATGAAAGAATGAATGGGGCCATATATCATGAGATTTTGAGTGCAAACCTCCTTCCATCAGCAAGGGCACTGAAGATGAAACGTGGCTGGGTCTTTCAGCATGACAATGATCCCAAACACACCACCTGGGCAACAAAGGAGTGACTTCGTAAAAAGCATTTCAAGGTCCTGGAGTGGCCTAGCCAGTCTCCAGATCTCAACTTCATAGAAAACCTTTGAATGAATGAATGGATTTATTACGGTTCCAGGCCAACTCAATAGAAAACCTTTGGAGGAAGTTGAAAGTCCGTGTTGCCCAGCGATAGCCCCAAAACATCACTGCTCTATTGGAGGTGTGCATGGAGGAATGGGCCAACATACCAACAACAGTGTGTGCCAACTTGTGAAGACTTACAGGAGACGTTTGATCTTTGTCATTGCCAACAAAGGATATATAACAAAGTATTGAGATGAACCTTTGATAGTGCCCTAATACTTATTTTCCACTATAATTTGCAAATAAATTCTTTCCAAATCAGACAATGTGATTGTCTGGATTTGTTTTCTCATTTTGTCTCTCATAGTTGAGGTCTACCTATGATGTCAATAACAGGCCTCTCTCATCTTTTTACGTGGGAGATCTTGCACAATTGATGGCTGACTAAATACTTTTTTGCCCCACTGTAACTGCAAGGTAGTTACACTGCATTATCATTTTCATAAAAAGGTTGCCAATATTCACTCTAAATAGCTCAAACAGCACTGTATTTAAAATGAAGTATGATTACTTTGATCTTATATTCACAAATTGGAATAGTAATACTTTTAATGAAGTACTGAATGTTTACTCACTTGAAAGTTTCAAATCATTCTTCCATTTGGTCCTGCTCTTCTTGTTTTTCTTTTATCCTTATCTTCTTCCATCCAATTGGTTCTGCTTATTGTTGTAAAAACAGAGTGTGCAGAAGATTTCATTTTTGCCTGGTGCTTTCACCTGGAAAGTATATTTTGGATATAAATATAGTTGCTGTATTTGACAATTTGGGGGAGGAAATGATTGCACTAAGCATCACAAAAAGAAGGGTTTAATAGATTGAACTACATATTACAAAGACAATAAAACGTTTAAGCACCAAATCTGAAGCAGAGATGTGAAGCCCCCTTCTGCATCCAAATTTAAACAATGGAGATATGTTTATCTAAGTACGATGAAGATTTTTAAAACCCATTTCTGAATATGGTATACCCAGAAGTCAGAATTTTCTCAATGCCCTCAGGGCCTTTTCAACACCTCATTTGTTTTATCAGTAGTGCACTATAGTCAAATCTACTTTCTACTGAGACCTGTAATCATATCAACCTTTTTACAAAATCTCAAGAACATTTTCAACTGATTTGGGCATATATGATCTAGCTGACATACAGTTGGCTCTCTGTATTCACAGATTCGTTATTCATTGACTTAACCATCCATAGCTTGAATATATATATATATATATATATATATAAAAACACACCATATAAATTCCAAAAGCAAAAGTTGATTTTGCTATTTTTGATACGAGACACAAGGCCCACTGTATATTGATTTGCTGTAGCAATAGATAGTTTCAACTTTAAATCTTTATTTTGTTCTGTTAGGACTATAAATCACTTGTTTTTTAGTTTTCATTTTTAAAAACACAGTATTGTCCATGCAAATTTCTTTAAAAAGTAAATTCTACTGCATTGAGTGGCATATTCTCCCTGGTATGTCTATTTATGCTGAGGCTTCAGTGTTGAAAACCTATTAATCTGTAAATTATACAACTGTCCATAAAGTAACTTCAGATATTTAATATTATATGTTATTTGAGGTCTGTACTCCCCAAACTCAAATTGCCACATAACCCTAAATTACTACAAAGCAGCCTGAACATCTTTCTATTCTCCACATGACACTGAAACCTTATTGTCTCAGTTTGGGCTTTTGAATGCAAATGACTGTTCTGCTCAACAAGCTAATCATGTGGTAGTGCCCTGGTGGCATCTAAAGACTTGTGTATATAAAACGGGAAGGTGGCTGCTAGCTGGAGGAAACATTCCTGAAGGGCATAGTACACTGTGACTTTTTCATGGGATGTGGTTGTGCCGTGACCAGACAGATGGGTGGCTATAAATGAAGTATGGTGCTGTTCCCCCTGAGACATATGAAACTATGTCCTTCATTGGATGTTCTGTCATGGTAGTGCACACAATTAGCTACAGGATATTAGTTGCCCTGCTGGATGCAAGTTGATATCTTTCTATAAAATGGAATAGTAGAATGACAAACTTATCTGCAGCACCAAGGAATGTCAGGCTCTCACTATATCTTTTGCTCTCTCTTTGCATGAATCCATGTGTTTTGTTTTGTTTTTGTCAAGGGGACAGAAAATAGGTCAACACATTCCCAGAAAGAGCACAGTGTTAAAATAAATAAGTTGTTTCAACTGGCCAATTTGGAGGTACCAGTAAGAGGAACAGACTCAAAGGAAAGCTGTGCTGAAAACCAGGCATTGCCAAGTTCCACTTGGTTCAAGCCCTATTGAAGGAACGACAGCTGCACAAGAGTGTGGGTAGCACAGATCCTGCTCATTTCAGCGAGGTCCATAGCTGCATATGTGGGATGAAAGTTCCTTAAGGACCCAAACAAAATTGAAAAGCAGGAACAAGGATGTGGTTGTGTCATGTCACTGCAGTAGTCACTGCGGCTATAGTCAGTCAATGATGTTTGTGCAGGAATTCTCCCTTCTTCCCCCATTAGTTAGTGGAAAGTAAGGATTGGTATATGCAACACACTCCAGACAGTTTCTCTGTCTACAAATAGGGTGAAAAAAATTTAAGGGCCTTTTGTGCCCATTAGGGTACTAGCAATACTAACATACTAGAATCTGGAACCTTTCCACCACAGATTTTAGTCAGTATATCTTTCCCTCTCTCATTCTCTCTAAGGAAGGTCTATTTAAGCAACCGTTGAAACATCTTGTAGGTCTTAAAGTATTTGTTGCAATGTCATCAAATCTCTAGGAATGAAACCTGCTCTTTGGGCCTCCAAACAAAAGGGCCAGTCACCAGTAGTGGAGCAAGATTCTTCACAAAGAAGAAAATACTGAACCATCCAGATGAGGCTGCAGCAACATACACACTAATTTTAAATGAAAGTATTCTTCAAAGGTTGAATTGAGTGACAGCAATCTAATTTTGAGTGAAAAAATGGGTTGAACCTTGAAGGTGTGACACCAGTGAGTACACAGGAAAGGTAACGGACAGGTCTCTCAACACTTTGGTGCTCTCATTGGCTACCATCCCAAGGGCACTGAAGAAAAGTACTGCAAGCTATTGCAGAAACTGTTGTAGCACTTTATTTTATAGTATGTCTTAGAGCTTATAGAG
The DNA here is from genome assembly GCA_034509955.1 of Urosaurus nigricauda. Lineage (NCBI taxonomy): Eukaryota > Metazoa > Chordata > Lepidosauria > Squamata > Phrynosomatidae > Urosaurus > Urosaurus nigricauda. Next base: position 127,702,609 of record JAOEGL010000003.1, read on the forward strand.
TGGGAGGTTGTTAATTGTTATTGTTCTCATGTGCTGACTATCAAGTTCAAAAATGAGAAGTGAGTATTAGTAAGAAGAAGGGACAATAGTAGTGCAAGAAAAAGCAGAGTAACTCCTGTTCAGAACAGAAGTTGTGGAAGGACCGTGCCCAGCAAAGGGGGGAGGGAAGAGGTTATCAATATGTCTGCACATGAACACAGTATTCTCCTGATGCATTAGTATACAGAAATATTATTTACTGTTCAGAAAATGGAGTTTTCTGCATAGAAAATTCTGCTATTGGAGATTCACACTCTGCAAAATTTGCACGTTTGATTTGCTTAATATTTCTACATAGAAAATGCATTTCTTATGTAAAAATGCTGTGCAAATTTTGCACAGAATAAGTCTTTAAAATATTTTGAAGACTTTCTCACAACAGGAAGAAAATTGTTAAAATTCATCCCCTTTCCCACCACATTTCCCTTCTCTTTTTGTGTTGTTTCTCTTAGATTGTAAGCCTGAGGGCAGGGAACCGTCTAATTTATAAGATTGTATGTACAGCACTGTGTAAATTTACAGTGCTATATAAATAAAGGTTAATAATAATAATAATAATAATAATTGATAGGGACCCCACTTAGTCAGAAGCAGCTGCATTGCAGGAAACAAAAGTACTGAAACACCCAGGCAGATTTCTGCAGATAAAATAATTGGTAAGTGCTCCTCCTCTTCTTCATCATCAAAAAATAATTCCTCCTCTTTATTGGAGCCCTAAATTTCAAGTGGCAGTCTTGTTTTAGGCAAGGAATCTAGGAGTTTTCAGACAGAGCTGCAAGAAACAAAAGATGATGACTTTTCATTTTTGGAAGCCATGCTAGACAGACAGACAGCATAGGAGTTGCAATGGCCTTGGCTCTTGCCTCCATATCCCACATGCTATCAGGACTTTTTTAAAATAATAATAATAATAATAATAATAATAATAATAATAATAATGCAGCTGCTTTTATTGCTCAAAAAATATTCAACCAGAAGTCAGAAGATGAATCATTGATTAAACTTGGGTCTTGTATGTTTCATTTCACTCTGTGTTGGCAGCCACAGGTTGCCTTAGCTATTCTAATGATTGCTCTCTAGGCTGCACTTACCTGCATATTTGTAGGTCTATCGTCACTCTAGAGTCTGAGCACATAATGTTCAGCCCTTGACATGATGCTCAGCTTCTTTGGAAACTGGATTGCTTTCTTACTATTGTACTCTGCCATGTCAGAATAAAAGAATCACCCTCTATTAAGGCATCTTCCATACTTAATCCTTTGCTATATCTAGCTCCACCTTCATGGAAATCCTGCTTGTCATATTTGGTTTGTTTTTAGTTATTTGTTACGTGTAGGTTTGAATATGTATCCCATATTCATTATGGAATTTTGCAGCATACTGTGTCGCATAAGCATACTTTCCTTAAATAAATAGTATTAGAACTATAATAAGACATGTACCAAGGTAAGAAGTCAGTATGCTTGATGTCTGCTTACTTTTTTGTTATGATGTAGCTCATATTTTCTCTTTATTTGCTGTTCTACCTTTGCAATCTATTTTTTATAAAAGAAATCCCCATTTTGACACATTACAAACTGTCTGCAGTTCTGTAATTATTCACACATCATTTCATCAGTCAGTAAGGCACACTAATTGCTCCTTGTCCCTTTCTTAAATAGTTTCTGATGTCATACTTGGTCCCATAAACTAAAAATAGAGCAATGTTAATGTGGTGTATGGTCAAATTAATTATTCATAAACTCTTACTTGTGTGATTATCCTGACTCTCAATGTAAATTATGCTCATAGGTTTGGGCTCTTTTATTCATGGAAAATCTTAATGGCAGTGGAAGAATTGCCATGTTGCTTGAGGTGCCGGAAATCTCAAAAGTGCAACAGAAGGAAATCAAAGGCTTAGGTTTCAACATACTTCCCTTCACCCCTAAAAGGTCTAGCATGTTGCTTGGAAGCAAAGGGATGACAATTACAGTTAATCCAATAGATTGAAGAGGTACTTGTTCTTAGATATAATAAGGACATTGGTCTTCCGGATGCTAACATAGGGGCTCTACAGACCACCCCAATAAAGCAGCACCCCACCTCTCATTTAAGCACTGAATTTGGGCTGTGGCAACCACACACCGAGGCCCTGATCTGGCACTTTGCCGGCTCTAAAAGAAAAGGCAAAATGCTACTCCTTTTAGAGCCAGCAAAAGGCACCCTTGCCACCCCTATGGCACTTTTCAATGCCCCTTTTGGTGTGTGTTGTAGAAACACTGCACCAAAGGAGCACCATGGTGCTGCCCACCATGCGGTCAATTGGTTCGTTGGTTAGCGTGACACTAGTGTGACACTGGTGTGGGGGCGTGCGCCATCCAAACATCATGCCCCCACGCCAGCAAGCCTGTCTGTATAGCCCCATAATTTCTTCTCAGCTATAGATGATGGTTAGTCTTTCTAAAAGTATGGTAAGGCTATATGGTATGCCTTCACATCATGCAAAGGCCAATCTACAAAGACAGGGCTTTCACTGTCAATTCCTAGTTATGTCATTTGTGCTACCTGACTCAACAATAATGTTGATAAATGAGTGACTATAATAACTGCTTTTATTTTTAAAAGATAAGTGTTTTCCCAATGTATCACCAAGTATTTATTGCTTGTACAGGAGACTATATTTGTCCAGATACTGTCAATTAGTCATTGATGTGCATCTATTCCATGGGTTAAAGACCTGCCTTCTGGTTTCTCCCAATGCCGGTAATACCCTTGTGCCTTCTGTTTACTGTATCCCCACCCCCTTGCCATACTCTAGAAGTAAGAGAAATTACTGTTTTCCCCATGACTTAATTGCTATCTATCACAGGAATGGTGGTGGTTTTCTAGCATTTTTCTGCAACTAATTAGATTTGAAGGCATCGTTTAAAAGTCAAAGGAGGATATGCTTCAACAATGTGCATTGGCTGCCAGTGACTGGAAAGTTGGATCATTTGAGCCCCCTGGGAATGGATTTTATTTTAGTTTATTTTTAAAAATAGGAGACAACAATGAATACCTGCAAGATAATTATGATGGGCTGTAGTTTAAGCTTCTCAAGGAATGCAAGAAGCTAAATCACTTTGTAGATGTAAACCCTGGCTTTTAAAAAATGAAAAAAAAAAGTCTAGTTTTCAATTTAGGCTGAAGTCTAGACCTATATTTTGATTTATGAGCTGCACTTAAATACTTAAAAGCTACGCCTGCATTGACCTCAACTGATTGTAAACATTGCACTTTTTGTTTATAAACAAAATTTTCACTTGCTAAGTTTGCAAAGACATATAGAGCTATATATTATTTTCAGAGTTGCTTATATTCCACCACTTTCTGATTTACCACCTCATTCTAGATGAACCTGGTTCATGTATGCAAGAAAATAAAGTGTTAGTCAACTTAGAGGTCTAACACTTTATTTTTCTGCATACATACAGTGCTACTTTAAACACTAGATATGGTTGTGTGAGGGATTTAAAAAATAAAATAAAAATCCCAGCAAATCCAGAAAGATAGACAAATCCTGGCTGCCTTACACAAATGGCATCTTCTGTGAGGAACATGTTTGGTGTGTCACAATTTCTATTGTGTTTTTTTCATTTTTTCAGTATTGTGCTCCCCAAGCCCTGATTGGCAAGCCATTTTATATTATTGTTACACACTTAATTCCTGCCAGAAAAAGTTTATTGTTCTTGTTGTGTGCCTTTAAGTCATTTCCTGCTCAGCTATAAAATGTATACTTTAATTTAAAAATCTGACTCCACTCTCTGTCTTTACACATGTATAGATGCATGTACCTATGCATGCCAAACTACATAGGATTGGTTGAATCCTAATGGTTTGAAATTACAGGATGGTAGAATTTTGATTGAACATTAGAAGGAACGTCTTGACAGTAAAAGTAGTAGGACAATGGAATAAATTGCCTAAAGAGGTGATGGGGTTTTCCTTCTCTGGATGTCTTTAAAAAGAGGCTGGACGGGTACCTGATGGGAATGCTGTAGCTGAAGACCCTGCACTGAGCAGGAGTTGAAACTTGATGGCCCAGTGGGATCTTCCAACTTTTTTATGCCTCCATGATTCTATGAATGAGTACTGATATTTCCAGTGTTAATGATGGTGACAACATACTAAAACTGCTCTGGCCATGCAGATCAGTACTACAAGCTTGAGATGTAAAGATTTACATTTCTAGTTTTTGTTTTGTTTCTTCCATAGATAGTCAATTATTGATACCTTCAGCAGTTGTCTAGCAATTACTCCATATCAACAGCCCTCCCGGAAGGCTCCTATTCCTAACAAAGTTGTTGTTTCTACTCCTGCTTACATTTTAAAATCTACTACATGTATATTCCCACCTGCAGTTTGAAATAGTTCCACAATCTAACAACCAATTTCACTTCATTGGTATCATGCGTACATCGTCTTTCAGTGAGTACACAATACAGATCTTCCATGAGAGTTAGCTAAAAGCAGAATTTATGAAGATGCCTAGTTATCCTAATTGTTCATCGGTCAGAAATGCAAATATTTACTTTGAGGGGGGGGGGGTTGTTACAACTTTTGCTGATCTTCCTGGTTGTGGCTTCTGAAAGTTGTAGTCCAAAAATAACTTTTCTAACATTAGTTCTTGAATATATACTTGGAATTCTCCTATAGCAACTTTCTGTAAGCCACATAAACATGAAGCTTACGAACTGTCTGCAGGGAGTGAAAAAGCATAATGTTGAAAAGAGTTGTACTGGTCATGCTTAAGTGGGTAGAAGAGTCTGTTAGGTGAGGAACAGTGAAATAATAATAATGAAAAATCAAACCGCCTACAAACTGCATGAAACTGCAGGTACAACATGTTTCTGCAGTGTATGCTCCAAAGTGTGATTTAAGTACCCTATAGATGTATTGGCATGCTAATTGGTAGCGCTGCTCTGCGGAACAAATAAAACCAACAGAAGAGAGATGCACAAAACCTGCTTTCCTGTGAAGGTCCACCTCCTCATTTTTAGTCAAGCATTATTATCATTTTATTTCTGTGTAATTTGAAGACAAGTTCAGTGAATAACTGTGGAGGCTATTAATGGCTGTCACAGAGAATTTATTCTCTTTTAAATGAAATATGGAAGTAATGCAGCAGGCACAGGATGGCTTCAACGTGGATAATTTAGGTTTTTTTATTTTTTTATTTTTCATGCTTTTAAAAGACTGTGTTTATTGTTTCACATTATGACTCCCTGGGCTATTCAGTAAAGTAACAGCCTTTGCTGCTATTGTCAAGAATAAAATTTATGGAGTAACCATGGCCCAAGAGAGCAAGTACTGACTAGTTTTAGTGACTATACTAATAGCTCACAGTTAGTGTCAATGGGAACTTCTAGAAAACATGTTAAAAATTCACATAGGCCTGTCAAGATATAGATTCCACCAGCATGTTCTCTTTTCCTTACAAGAGAGAAGACACTGAACTGTTGTCAGCATCTCATTTCCATTAATTCAGGCATCATAATGATAAAGCCAAAGGTGTAGATGGAAGTAATAGATTTAAACTTCTTTCTTGGTTATTTGTCCTGCTGTATTTATATGTTCCACCAGGGATAGTCAGATGTCAGGACTGCTGCATCTTCCTGGATTTTTATTAGAAATCTATTCTCTCACAGAAATTAACAAGTTTGAGGCCAGAAATGTGTTTTTTTTAAAAATAAGAACTAAAGAGTGGTGCTAATTCTTCCACATAAAAACCCACTCCTCGCACTGCTTTCTTCATAGTAGCATTATAATTTTTATCCTGTCTATAGTATCTTTCCTTACAACAATAAGATGGGATAGTTTGTCCTGTACAATCTCAATTTTGGTATTCACACTTTTCCCCTCCTAGGATTAAAATGAACAGAATGAGACTTGCCTACCTTTCACCCTTTGCTGCTATTGTGTGCCTTCAAGTTGTATCCAATTTATGGTGAACCTTTTATGGGAATTTTTTTGGCAAGATTTGTTCAGAGGGCATTTGCCATTGCCTTCCTCTGCGGCTGTGAGCATGTGACTTGCCCAAGGTCACCCAGTGGGTTTCATGGCCAAACAGGGAATTGAACCCAATGTTCTAGAGTTGTAGTTTAACATTCAAACCACTACACCACACTGGCTCCACAAACATACATAACAAACACACATATACACATGGTGAAAGGATGATGATGATACTTTATGCCCTGCCTTTCTCCACCCTGAAAATGAGACTCAAGGCAGCTTAGAAATTATGATTAGAATATAGCTAAAGATAAACAAAAAAATGAACATTAAAATAGAAAATATAAACATTGTTAAAATTACATAAACATATACTTAAAATTAAAAAAGGTAAAACAGTACAAATCTTCCAAATCTTTTAACGAAAAGCTTTCAACTGTAAAGTCCTACATGAATTAAAAAAAAATACTTGCTATCTGAAGAACTGCAAGGAGGAAACCATTCTAACTTTTTGAGGGAGGAAATTTTAGGGCCTAAGGACAGCCACTGAGAAGATCCTATCTTGAGTATCCACCAACTATATCTGCAAACATGGTGGGATTGAAAGAGGGGCATCTCCTGAGAATCTCAGGGTATAGACAGACTCATACAGACAGATACAGTCTGAAACTAAAGCATGTTTAACTGTGGCCAGATGTGACTTATCCAGAAAAAAGTGCAACTGATGTGGTACCTTTAAGTATGCAAAAGGACTTCTGCAGAAACTCAAGCGGTGACCCCGCAACTTCAGAAGTGTATGCCTACACAGGGTATGTCTGTTGACCGATCTGTCTTTCAACTGATCAGGAGCAACTCTGTCGTGTCTGGATTGCATTTCAATTTGTTTGTCCTTATTCAGTCTTTTATTGATGCCAGACACTGGTTTAGGACTGGAACATCTTGCTTGGAATTAGACAGAAAGGAGAAATAGAGCAGGATGTCACCAGGGTAATGGTAGGACCGAATGCCACCGTCTTGACATCCTTTCCTAGCAGTTTCATGTTGATGTGGAATATCATGGGGGACACAATAGATCCCCAAGATACCCCACATACGACTGGCCAAGGAAACAAAGAGGAATTCCCCAAAACCATCTTCTGAGTTCACCTCTCTGTGAAAAGCTGGAACCAGTAAAACAGTACAACATGTGCTGTCCCAGTGAAGTGGTCCGGAAGGATACCATGATCAATCATATCTGAAAGACTCAAAGAAATCCAGCAATAATAACAGAGATATACACCCCATCCCCCTTTTAGTTCCCAGAAAACTATGGATCCATGAAGGTGATCAAAGCTGTATCTGTCCCATAACCAGAATTGAAGCCAGGTTGAAATGGATCATGACAACCTGTTTCATTCAGGAATCCCTAAAGTGGGGGAGGGCACCATATGATTTATTACCTTGCCAGAATTAGAATATAATCCACTAGCTGCTGCTGCTGCTGATATTATTATTCTTATTGTTATTATTCCCATTATGAAAGGATCCAAGGAAGGCTTTTTTTCACAGAGATCTTACAGCTGCCTCCTTTAGGCATGTTGGAATCCTGCCTTGTTTTAAGGAGACATTAGCACCTTCCTTTACCCATTCTGACTCTTTGATTGAACCAAGAACGCAAGGACATGTAGTGGCTGTCATTTCTTCAATGATCATGTCAATTTCCTCAGGCTTAATGGAGATATGTGATCCAGCCAAAAGACAATCCTGTGCTTAATCCTGTGCTTTTCTTGCACCACAGAGCAGTTGGATACTCACTGTATATAGGCAACAGGCCTCTCTTACCTGCAGTAGTCTCTCTGCAGGAGTTTACTCCCAAAAGCGTAATTATTGGCACTCCACCTAGGGACTGCAACAAAATATAGTTTTTGTGAGGAAATATAAAACTTAGTTCTCATTTCCTTCTGTCCTTTAGTCTAAGACCCCATCAATCTAGTATAGTAGTTAGGATGTTGGCTTGGAAGTTGGAAGGTCCAGGTTCTCACATACTAATCAGGAGTCGAGTCAACATGCACAAATCTACCCCGCTCTCCACGTTTCTAATGATATGCTCAAAACTTTCCTGTATATTCCTAGCAAAGAAAGTTTTCAGCCTTTATGTCCCCTGTATGAGCTCCAGACATGTTCAAATACTAGTGAGATATCTACTTAGTTTGGTGTTTTGTGTTCATGTAGATTACCATTTACTAGCAATAGAAGGTGAAATAGAAGACTGAATCCATTATGTATTTGAGCAAAGGTATTTCCTAATAGTTACTGCACTGAAATGAACTGTCCAGTTTTAAGACACTGTTAATTTGTTCTAACTAATATTGAAGTAACAAGCTGAAAAATGTGTTTTCCTTCTTTTTTTAATTAGCACATTTTAATGTACACTAGAAATGGGTAACTAAAACATCCAAACATACTGCTGTTTCTTGCTGTTTCTTTCTTTCCACTTGAAGAATTATAGCACAAAGGAAGCCATTAATTGGCCAGCTGTATCCAATCAGTGTTTAAAAATCCAGCATATATTACAGTTTCTCCCATTGCATTTATTAGAAACAATGAATGTGCACTTGTTGGTAAATTATTTCCCACAGGCCTGGCTTATTCCCTTGTTAAGCAAATAAGTGTTACTAAAGAATTGCTTTGAGCATTGATTTTCCCATTTATTTGATAGATTCTTCAACTTGTAAAAGAGAATCCCACGTGCACGATTCTGCAGACTTTAGTTGCGTGTACTGGAGAACTTTCTTGGACCTGATAAGCCTATGGAATTATATTTTTATTAGAAGAATGATAAAAATTTTATTTTAAAAATAGTAAAATAATAATAATAACAATGTGGAACGATCTTTATGGAACAATGATGGGAAGCCAAGCAAGCCAGCATGGTATAGTGGTTTGAGTGTTGGACTATGACTCTCAAGAACAAGGCTTGATTCCCAGCTTGGCCATGAAATCCACTGGGAGACCTTGGGCAAGTGACACCCTCTCAGTCTCAGGGGGAAGCAATGGAAAACCTTCTCTGAACAAATCTTACCAAGAAAATGCCATGATATGTTCGTCTTAGTATTGCCATAAGTCAGAAATGACTTGAAGGCACACTACTACTACTAGTAGTAGTCATGGACGGATCATTTCCTGATCAAGACAGAACTAACAGCCACTGTCTGCCCCACCGGGGTTGGAGGACTCATTAGAATGATCTGCCCTCGAAGGCTAATGGAACCAATTAGATTCCAGAAAGCCCTAGAGGGTCAAATGGTTGGTAACACCGGTGATTCTGTCAAAGCTTCGGTCAATAACTGGAACACCGATCTAACCAAGGCTATCAACATGATCGCTCCCAAGCGTCCTTTCCAACCCGCTTCAAATCATCATCATCATCATCATCATCATCAGTTTTATTTCTAGCCCACCCCTCTGAACGAGCAATCGGGGTGGGTTACAGAAGAGAGTTAAAACAGCAACAGTTAATACAGTGGTCCCCCGGGATACGAATCCCCCGGGTTAAGAAAACCCCGGGATCCGAAACCGGCGGGACCGCTACAGTATCCCCCGGGATCCGAAGGATCCCCCGGGATCCGAAAAAAAGGGACGTCCCTTTTCCTCCGAGGCCAGGCTTCGGAGGAAAAGGGACGAAAGGCTGTCCCTTTTTCTCCGAGGCTAGGCCTCGGAGGGAAAAGGGATGAAACGGCCTTTCTTCCCTTTTTCTCCGAGGCTAGGCTTCGGAGGAAAAGGGCGAAAGGGTGTCCCTTTTTCTCCGAGGCTAGGCCTCGGAGGAAAAGGGACGAAACGGCCTTTCTTCCCTTTTTCTCCGAGGCTAGGCTTCGGAGGAAAAGGGACGAAAGGCTGTCCCTTTTTCTCCGAGGCTAGGCCTCGGAGGAAAAGGGACGAAACGGCCTTTCTTCCCTTTTTCTCCGAGGCTAGGCCTCGGAGGAAAAGGGACGAAACGGCCTTTCTTCCCTTTTTCTCCAAGGCTAGGCTTCGGAGGAAAAGGGCGAAAGGGTGTCCCTTTTTCTCTGAGGCTAGGCCTTGGAGGAAAAGGGACGAAACGGCCTTTCTTCCCTTTTTCTCCGAGGCTAGGCCTCGGAGGAAAAGGGACGAAACGGCCTTTCTTCCCTTTTTCTCCGAGGCTAGGCCTCGGAGGAAAAGGGACGAAACGGCCTTTCTTCCCTTTTTCTCCGAGGCTAGGCTTCGGAGGAAAAGGGACGCCAGGAGGCCTCAGCGGCTGAGGAAAGGAGGCCTGATCCGCCGGATCGCGCTTCCCTTCCCCAGCCAGGAGGCCTCCGCCAGGCCAGGCTTCGGCCAGGCTTCGGAGGGGAAGGGATTTCACTTCCCCTCCGCTGGCGGCCAGGCCTCAGAATGGATTACCTATTTCCTATGGGAAATAGGCCCCGGGTTACGAAATTTTCGGCTTACGAAAAAGTAGCTGGAACGAATTAATTTCGTAACCCGGGGGACCACTGTACATCCACTCCCATCCCCACCTCCCCCCCCCAAAAAAAAGGATTAAAGAAGACAACCTGCCCTCTCGACCCTTGCCCTTCTTGGCTGGCCATCTTGGGGGAGGGGGTTGATGCCTTGAGGATGTTTCTTAGAGACATCATCAATGCATGGTATACGGAAGAACTGAGGAAAATAAAGTGGGTTGGACAATGACTAGAGCACATCTGGCAGAAAACTCGACTCCTTTCTGACAAGACTTATCATAGGCAGTTTCTTTACTCCTATAAAGAGGCAATACATGCAGCGCAAAAATCTTTCTTCTCTGCATGTATTGTACCTGCAGAGTCCCACCCAGCAGAGCTGTTTAGAGTGGTAAGGGAACTGACACAGGTTTCACCTGTGTAGAACCCTTTACTCAACCCGACAACAGCCTTTAACAGCCTTGCGTTTAACAACTTCTTTACAGATAAAATCTCTCAGATAAGAGCCGACTTAGATGCCAGTGTTAGAACAGAATCTATTGACGAGGTGTCCAACAACTCCGTTGATGTAATTATACTGGATCAGTTTGAATCAGTGAGTACTGCTGACTTGGACAAGCTTCTTGGTAAAGTAAAGAAGACAACCTGCCCTCTCGACCCTTGCCCTTCTTGGCTGGCCATCTTGGGGGGGGGGGATGATGCCTTCAGGATGTTTCTTAGAGACATCATCAATGCTTCCCTTAGGGAAGGTCATGTTTCATCTTGTTTAAAGGAAGCAGCTGTTAGGCCACTCCTGAAAAGACTGTCCCTGGACTCCCTTGGATATGAAGAATTATAGGCCAGTATCTTTACTACCATTTTTTGAGCAAGGTGATCAAGAGGGTGGTTGCCCTTCAACTCCAAGCTGTCTTCAATGAAACCGATTATCTACATCCATTTCAAACCAGCTTTAGGATGGGATTTGGAGTTGACACTGCCATGGTTGCTCTGGCTGATGACCTTCGTCTAGGCATCAACAGGTGTAGTGTTACCCTGTTGGTGTTACTGTACCTCTCAGCAGCTTTTGACACAATAGATCACAAAATCCTCTTGAATCACCTGAGAGGGTTAGGGATTGGAGGCACTGCATTGCAGTGGTTCTGTTCCTTCCTCTCGGGCAGGTTCCAGAGGGTGGTGCTCAGGAACAGCTGCTCTACTAGGATAGAGCTTTAATGTAGTGTCCCTCAAGGCACCATCCTGTCCCAGATGCTTTTCAATATATCTATGAAGCCGCTGGGAGAAATCATCTGGAGACATGGGGCAGGGCGTTATCTGTACTCTGATGACACCCAGATATATTTCTCCATGTCTCAGTCTTCAGCTCTGACCTCAGATGGCATTTCCTCTCTTACTGTCTTAAGGCAGTAATGGACTGGATGAGGGAAAACAGATTAAAACTGAATCCAGACAAAATGGAGGTATTTACAGTAGCAGCCCCGAACCCAGATATTGGGATACAACCTCCAGTCCTGGATGAGGTCACACTCTCCTCTAAGGACTGTGTTCACAGTCTGGGGGTGCTCCTAGATCCATCGCTTCACATGACCAATCAGTTGAATGCAATGGTCAAGAGTGCCTGTTATCAGCTCCAGCTGATACACCAGCTGCTCCCTTTCCTGGAAGTCAGGGATCTTGAAACCATAGTACACACACTGGTAACTTCACGTCTGGATTTCTGTAATGCACTTTACATGGGGCTACTCTTGTGCCTGATCCAGAAACTTCAACTGGTACAGAATATGGCATCCAGACTGGTTTTGGGTACATCTAGAAGAGACCATATTACTCCAATTTTAAGATCTCTTCACTTGCTGTCCATGAGTTTCCAGTCCCAATACAAGGTGCTGGTTATTACCTTTAAAGCCCTAAATGGCTTGGGTCCAAAATATCTCTGGGACTGCTTCCTTCTGTATAATCCACGCCTCACACTCAGGTCATCTGGGAAAAATTTGTTACAACCAATAAAAACCAGGTTATCCACTACTGCCCAGAGGACCTTTTCAGCTATCGCTCCCAGACTATGAAATGGCCCGCCAGATGAGATCCATCATATAATTAGCTTAGAGAGCTTTTAAAAAGCTGTTAAGATGGATTTTTCCAGCTGGCCTTTCCTGAATAGATGCCCAGCCACCAAAGGAGATGATGATGATGATGATGATGATGATGATGATGATGATGATGATTATTATTATTATTATTATTTCTTACCCGCCCCTCTGTAAAAACACTCGAGGCGGGGTACAGCAAGATTAAAAAACAATTACAATTAAAATAATTCAATGATCCCATTCCAAACCTCCCACCCCTTAAAATAGAATTAAACTAGCTGAGTTTAAAATTAGATTTCAAGAATAAAACGACCAACATGTTATACACATAACACCACAATGCTGGCCAAAGCATGGGTAACAACAAAATACTGGGGGGGGGGGGGAGACAGAGAATAGGCTGGGAGGATTTGATCCCCTTTTGCTGTTTGCTTGTCCATGGTTGTTGCTGTTGTTTTATTGTTTTAATTTTTATTTTATTTTATCATGTGCATTTTTATTGATTCTTAACAGGTTTTAATTGTAAAATAAGGGAGGGAGGGTTGGGGGTTATGTTATGTATATTTTTTATTGTTGTAAGCCTCCCCGATTGCCCGAGTGCAGATGGGGTGGGATATAAATAATAATGATAATAATAATAATAAATAATAATAACTATTACTATTTCTACATGTTATGACTCTTAATGGCTTATTGTGGCTAGGGCAACTACCTTTCAACACAGTTAATACCGTTAGTAATTTCATGATAGACTGAAATCAAGATCTGAAAGTCTTCCTAAAAAGAAATTTCAGTTATGGAAAAAAAAGTTTCTACCTAGGATTTCTGAAGGCTGTGAAGCTGTTAAAAGATGTAAGAACCCTCTGTTTAAAAATAGATTACTTGTATTTCATTGAGACCAGGGGAAAAAAAAACCCATCCGCGCCAGATACTTTCCTGCATGGCCCCTGTCCTGTGGGCATCAAGAACTGTTCAGACTATAGACTCAGGAGAACTGGAGATGCAGGCGAATTCCCCAGTGCTTCCATAGAAGAGTCTCATGGCTTCTGTGTCAGCAAACAAGGCTAGGTTTGGAAATCACTGTACTGTGGTCACTGGCATGTTTGTCTTAGATGTGGCAGCCCTGATCCAACTTCATTTTAGTAATTGTCTACATGAATAAAATGCTCTTCATTCCAGTCTATCAGAATGTGATCTCGTCACATGTGATTTGGCTTTTTGTGCCTCCCTCGAAAAACTCTTTAAACTCAGCAGAAAAAAGCTTCATGGTATTTACCAGAATATCTGTGGAAATCCACAGAAATGTGTATTATTCCACATGTCTTGTGGATTCAGATAGCTGCACATTTTTGACAGAGAGAGAATGAATAGACACACATTTTTGCTGAAAATTTTGCAGGAAAGTGGTGCTTTTGGGAATGTACAAAAATCTACAACAATTCACATGATGCACTCAACATGTAGATAAGTGGTTAGTTTTACAGAGATTCTTTATGGTTTTTTTGAGCTGTGTGGCCAAAACATTCTAGAAAAGTTTATTCCTAATGTTTCACCAGAATTTGTGACTGGCACCTTCAAAGAAAACTGGCATCAAAGAGAGTGGGGAATATATATATATATACACATACATATACATACTGTGTGACCCTAGGTAGGGAGGAGTGATTTCCATGTTAATCTGTGTATTGTTCTGTTGTTGAATGGCAAGGCCTCAGAGTGGGAGGATATGCAAGGAGGATTAGTGTCTGTTTAATTAGTGATCATTGTCTGCTGGAAAAACCCCTGACCCTGGGTGGTTTTCATTTGCATTTTTCTGGGTCTTGCTTTTAGTGTTTTTCAGGACTGGTAGCCAAACTTTGATAACTTCTTTCCTGGTGAAGCTTTCTTGGTGTTTGTGGATTTCAATGGCTTCCCTGTGCATTTGGACCTTGTAGCTGTTGGCATGGTCCAGAATTTCAGTGTTTTCAAACAGCATTTTATGCCCAGGATGGTTTATAACATGTTCTGTAACTGTTGATTTTCCTGGCTGACCCACTCTGCAGTGTCTCTCATGTTCTTTAGTCATACAGTTTTTCAAGCCATTGTCCTATTCATTACAGGGCCACTGCTGCAATAGTATGCTGTAAGAACTTCCTCGCCAAATACGGCCTTCCCCAGTTCCACTGGCATCACCCAGTGTGATACTCATGGTATCACCCCTCCCCCCCATTTGCTTCCTCTCATAGCATAACATACAGAATCCTTAGCAATGATAGTGTGTGCTAATGTTACTCATAAATCATAATTCCTGTATATCACTGCATGTAATGACGATAGTTTTGACTTAAACAGCTAGCAAAGTTAAAACTATTCCTTCGCATTACAATAACATATGAACAGCCTAAATGAATTTACATGCACATTATTTCATGTGGTTAAAGTGAAAATTTGGTAAGAGATGGGTTTTTTTTAAAAAAAAATGTAAAAAAATAAACCATTTAAAATTATAATTTTAAAATATTTTTTTTCAAAAAAGCATTTTTGAAAAAAGACTAAATTACCACACACACACACACACACATGGTAAGAGACTCCTCCCTATCTCTCAGAGGAGTCATCTGGAGGTTAAGTGTCAAGTGTCTTCATAATGTATTTGAACAATAATAAGGAAGGTGAGAGGTCTGCTATGCTTACCTTGTATTTACCCATTCTACATTTATTTTATAACAACTGTTTGCTTTTGGAGATAATTTATGAGATATAAAAATAGAAAAATGGAATTTGGAAGTACATGTTAGATGAGGGATAGTGAGAATGAACTACAGTCCCAACATCTGGAATACCACATCTTTTCTATTCGTTTCCTAATTACTTTGGAATCAGGTTATTTGAACAATCTCTATCAAATTCTCCATATCCTGAGATACTTACTGAGATACCTACTTTTGAGGCTAGGTTATTTGTCTGTCTGTACGTGTGTATGTGTTTGTACACACACATGCACACACACATATATTTTGGCAAGCATCAGGAAGTGAGCTTTTTCATAAGTACTCTGTTGCATTTTAGATCTGGAAAACTTGATCATTACAGGAAATGAAAACATTATCTGTTTAGTGCTGTCTTTTCCTTAATTTTAAGAATTTCAATGAATGATAGAAAGAATACTGAAAGTTTCCGGGGGAAATGAAAGAGAGGTTTATTGAGTGTTAGGAAAGCCTGACCAGTTGAACTGCCAAACACCATTTTCTCCCCCACCCCAGGTCATTGAATAGACCTGGATAGACCATTGAATAGACCATTCCTCCTTCCTTCCCTCCCTCCCACACACACCATTTTCTCCTCTCTTCTAACATAGCCATGTAATGATCAGGGGAAGGGTGGTGCAACTGAGGATCATGTTCTGCCTGTGATCCAATAGCTGGTACAGAATAATTATCCCTTCCTTAGGATCTCCAGGGAACCCCAGGGATAGTAAGCTTCCCCATTCTTGTCCTTGGCCACTATATATCCTTGTTGCTTGGGAAGGGCAGGAAAACAATGAGTGGAGTTAGGAGACTTTCACAAATACTTGAAGACCATCATTTGGCAGGGAGAAAACAATATTAAATTATTCATCCTCCCTTGCAGGAACAAATAATAATCAGAAGCACATCACTAATTATAATTGGGCTGCTACTATTATGATGTCACTCTCTTTTGTTTTTCTAGTTTTATTGGGTTGTGTACTACATTAATGTTATTGAGAGCTGCTGATAGTTAATTGGGTGTTACTCCATCTCCTAAGTTTAAATATGATGGGTTTTTTAGATTGCTGTAACATTGTTCAATTTATATATTCTGGTAAGGCTCTTTGTGAGGGTTTTCTCAGTTTACACAAAAACAAAAAAGAATTGTTCTGGTAGTCACATGGGTTGATATACTCAGAAACAGAGAAGTATTGTTCTTTATTTTGTGAAACCACAAACAAATGAGCTTTACTGGCTACCTAACAAGTGCAATGGTGAAGCTCTCTTTATGAATGGTTATGAGATTATAGTGGAATATTTCAGTAATTATTCTGTACCACATTCAGAGCCTTTTGGGTCCCTGAAAAATGAATTAAAGCCTTGAATGTAAGCCTTGATCTAGCAAGGAATGAGATCAATCCCTTTCCTCATATGTAGAAATGGCAGAGTTGCCTTTTAACAAATGTGATTTATTTGGGTTACATGCCCAGCACTTTGTACCATATTCCCCTCTGCAGTTTCCCCACAGAATAGAAGCAAAGGATTCAGTCGTATTTCACCTGCATTATTACCTCCAAGAAAAGATATGCAAGAGACTTTGAACTGTATTTCCCAAGATCATTAGTTTGAGGAGTGACTCCAAAATTAATTTTTTTAAATTAACTGCCTGACAATGACTTCTTCTTCTTCTTCTTCTTCTTCTTCTTCTTCTTCTTCTTCTTCTTCTTCTTCTTGGTTCTTTCTCAGGTGGCTAATCCATGTGTGTCCTCAGGGCACACAGGTGTTGTTTTATGAATGTAAATTGTGACTCGGTGGAGCACTCAAAGAGAAAAAGCTCTCATTAGAAAAATGCACATTGCCTGATATGCAGCCATAATTAGCACTCTTTGAAGGAGGTCACTGTTTTCATATATATGTTTAGGAAAAGTACACAGGACTGAGCTAAAGATAGACGAGGAGTGCTAAAACCATAGAATGACAAGCATTGATGACAGTGTGCTGTAAATCAGTGCTTCTGATACAGCAGACTGGCAGTCTCCCTAACCAGGAACCAGGAATCAGCACTGTATTTGTGCCCTTTGGCCACATTTTTTTCTTTCTTTCCTAGAACGTTGAGGCAGACTGACAGCTAAGAACCTATGGACCACCACTTTGAGTAGCATTGTTGTAAATCCTGCTCCTCCTCCTCCATCATCTTTATTTATATCCCATACTTTCCTGCAAAATTAGTACTCAAAGTGGCTAAACATTGTTTGCACATGTCTGTTTGGCAATATGCAGCCAAAGATAGACTAGTATCAGTTCAACACCATTTTCTGTCACAAGCAAAGGATTAGATAGTATTCTTTCTCCCTCTCCCCACCTTCACCATATCAGCTGAACTTCAAATGTTACAGTGGGGTCATTTTCTTCTGCATAACAGAGGGCAGCAGATCATACTGTGCACCCCTTTAACAAATCATCATTGCTTCCTTCCCCACCCCAGTGCTATGACTGTGGCAGTTGCCTCACTTTGCCTTATGACAAGATCAATCCTATCCACAGAAAAATATTTGCAGTGTGGCTTCTTGAGCTATATTCCTAAAAATCCACCTAGATTTTGTTTTTTTAAAAAATGAAAGGTTGTCGCTCAATTGTTTGTAATGATTATCTCAGTGTTTATATTGGATGAATGAGAGTGGCCAGTATTGTCCAGTCAGCCCCGATCTTAAATCAGTATGCTTCAAATTTTCTAGCAGGTAAGTTCAGAACTGAAAGGCAAGCCTAAAGGACCCCAGTGAATTGGTATAACATCAGAGTTGGAAAGGGCCCACTAGGCCATCAGGTCAACCGTCTGCTCAATGCAGGTTGTCCAGCTACAGCAGGTACCTGTCCTACCTCTTTTCAAAGGTATCAAAATCTTCATTCTGTGACTCAAAATCATTAGAACCAGTTACACCCTCTGAGGAAACAAAGAACGCTCTTGCATCCTCTTCTTTATGGCAGTCCTTAAGGCATTTAAAGAATGCAGTCATGTCACTCTTCAGTCTTCTCTTCACCAAAATAAGCATGCCCATCTCTTTCAACCTCTCCAAATATATTTTGTTCCCAATAACTTTATAATTCTTGTATACTTTCTCTGAACTCTCTATGACCCGTTCATATCCTTCTATTTGGAAAAAGCCACACCATTGTAGTTCATCTCCCACTTGGCAAAATGGCCACTTAGCAATCTGGACACTGCTGATGACACAACAGGAGAGAAAGGTAGGACTTCCCACAGGTGTGTTACAAATGGTGTCAGAGTGCAACTGCAGGGGGAAATCTGGGTAAGCAAGTTTTGAGTGTATAAATGGATACCCAAATTTAGTGAGATAATGAAATATTGTAATTTGTCCTCAGACTGTACCTGGAAGGTCTGGACAGCTGTAATTAGAAACATGACATTGTGTGTTAGGGCTGGGCACTTGATCTGTAACATACCATCTGATTATCTGATTCTCCCCCTGTCCAGATTTAAGCTGGATTGCTTGACTGAAAAACAAGAGAGGCTAATGAGTTTATCATATGCACAAATAAGCCGCTTTACCTCTTCTGGCTTCAAATCAGGATCTGGGATGCCCCCGGATGTTATCAAACCTAAATCACCGCTGATCTAGCCATGATGCCGTGGTCCAGATGCATCCGAGACTGAAGTCTTGCTCAGCCAGCCATTTTTTAAAGTCAGAAACTTTTGTGTGTGTGTCTGTATAAAAATAGAACAACAGAATAAAGTTGTACTAGCAACTCACTTTCCTCAAATTTTAGTTCTTTATCCACCCTGTTTTCATAATCTTTTTGACATAGTGCAACTGAATAAGACATTGGGGATCAGGAAGTATCAAGTTAAACAAGTTTTAGTGACTGACAACCTTTTTGTTTTTGTCTAGAGCCATAAGCATTTCTGTCTCACTCCTTTCAATATACAAGGCTGTACTGTTTATGTCTTATCTCTATCTCATTGTATTTGAGAGAGCATGGGCCAGAAGAGTGATGGCTATCCTTTTAGACTTCCAGGCACTGATTCCAAGTTGCTGACCCAAAACTGATAGCAGGCCCCCTTATGGCATAGATTATATGAATTTCCCTTTCCCCTCTGCTAGAGGTGATATGTTATTTATCTTTTCTGCGTTTAAACATAACCATTGCTCACGTGGGCTGTGACTCTTATGGGCTACACACACACACACACACACATTTTGATCATAATATATAATAGTAAGCTTGCAAGCAAAGTGAATTTTGTTACATGATGCTTTGGCAATGGGAGCCACAATTAGTATGGAGGGGGAGGTATTTTTAGCAGAAGACTTCTTCTATTGAATGGTGTGGGGACTGTGAGGGAGGGATCAGTGGTGCTGAAATTACTTTACTTGGTCTCATTCAGAAGATGGGAGATCTAGCATGGAATAGCTAAAGTAGAATTAACAGCAGAAAGGTTGGTTTTTATTTTTTTTATTATTTTTTTAATATGGAGACCATAGTTTAATTTATTTAGCTGTGACAATTTATGTTATCACTAATTACTGCTTTTGTGAATGGCCAATGTGCTTATATTCCATAAATGCTAATTGAATTTTCACAGACTGTACCTTTTACTCTTTCATGCCTATATATCAGCAGATGTATAGAAATACAGATATCTACCAAGTGGGAATAGTACTTCATACAACTGATACAAGTGAACTGCAATCTGTAATAGCTAATGCTGTAATAAGTTCTTTATTCATAAAGGTGCTAAAATATCCTGTTTTTGTTGTAACAGACTAACATACGAACCCCTCAAGAACTATTTGATGACAATTTTAAAAATAGTTTGTTCAGGACAGTTTTTCTTACAGTCAAGATGATAAATCCAGGTAACAGGTAACATCTTATTCTGCTACACTATTACATTTGGAATCTTGAAAGGTATATTAGTTTAACATAAAGAAAACTTTGGTCCAAAACACCCTGCAGAAATAATCCAATTTGAGATGGGTTTAACCGCCCTGGCTCAATGGTAGGCGATTCTGGGAACTGTAGTTTTGTGAGACATTTAGGCATCTCTATCAGAGAGCTCTGGTGCCACAATAAACAACAATTCCCAAGATTCCCTAGCACTGAACCAAGGCAGTCTCAAACTGGATTATTTCTGCAGTGTGTTTTGGACCATTATTTCAGAAACAGAGTTCACTTGTCACTCCCAATTTATGGGGGAACTATTCCAGACTGTCCAACAAATCGGAAATATTGCATATATTAAAGCCCCATTTGTTATAATGGGGGTGCGCTCTTGTATGCGCTGCTGCGCGTGCAACCCGGGTACATGCCTCGTTTTGTCACTCCCTGCTTGCCATCAGCGAAAAAAGAAAATGACAGATCCAAAGTCTGCGAAAGGGGAAGGATGAGTGTACATATAACATATTTCTGCACATTGGGATCCAGCCTCAGAAGCATGATTTTCCCCTCTTGCCAATGTGAATTGCCCTTTCCCCCCCCCCTTTTTTTTTTCACTCACTGTAAGCACATTTCAGATTACATCTGAATCAAAGGGAGCCAGAGGAGATTATCAAATGAGTTTAAAAACTGAAAGTAAAGCAGAATAGACACAGGTATGGCTGAACCTTATCAGAAGATACCATGGCTGAGCTGTAGCTGGTCTGTCTTCCACCAGTGACTATTTCACAACTTTTAATTCTACTTTTAACCTCATTTGATAATTCATGGGTTTTCCCCATCAGTTATTGTCAGTATCATTGCTGCAGTAATAGATTTTTGTGCAATAATGGAGAATATCACATGAGAAGTTTACTGTGAGTATATCGCCATAAAATCATCCAAAATCATGAAAAAAAAGCATGATTGGGGTTTACACACACCCCCTGCACTTGTCCTGTCAGTAAATTGTCATGGATGCATCAGCACTTGCGCTGATACCTCCATAATGATTCACTGATGGGAGAAGCGTGCATGGGTCACACTTCTTTTCACAATTTTAGCTGATTTCATGGCAATTTATTCATGATAAGCCTCCCGTATGATATTCTACATAGTCTGGGTTTCACTCCCAGTATTGGGCAGTCATGTGATCTCACTTTCCTCCTCTCACCCACTATGCCCAAGGATACTGACTTTAAAAAAAGAAAAGAAAAGAAAAACTAAGCAAAACCTTTCTTTTTGTTCCTCCCTGCACAAATCACATTGCCACAATGCCTATTTTTTTTAAAGAGAGAGAGGAATAAAAATAAAAAAAAACACCTTGAGAAGCATGATAGTAAAGCAATCGAGGAAGTAAGGGGATTAAGAGCATGCTAGCAATGGCTACTACAGTGCTTGTGCATATATGCTATAGGAATGGCTCCTAAGATGGTATGACTGAGTATTTTCTCATTAACACAATTGCAGTGAGAATGGGCACTCATCTGATAATCTCCACAGTTAATGCTAACCATCTTAAATAAGGTTTGAAGCTAAGGTGGAAAGCAGGTTTTCAAAATAAGACTGGCTCTTAATGGTCAAGACAGACACTAGCTTGATAAATGAGTGAACAAGGACACACATTATTTTTATTTTATTTTTATTTTATTTATTTTTTTTTTTTGTCCTGGCTAGAAGTGGTTCTCTTGTGTCTCAGATAGAGACCTTTCCAACTTGCAGTCAGAGGTTCTGTCCTTTTTTAAAGCTGTATTCAAGTGGTGGCTTCTGTCCAAGAGTTATGGTATCAGGGGATCCAAAAGTGTCTAAAATGGCTTGAATTCTATATTGCTTTGCTATTGAAAATTACCGGTGGTGAGGAATTACCGGTGGTGAGGAATCTTGTTTAATGCCTCCCCCCCCCCCACACACACACACATTTTGTGGGTTTAATTTGCTAAAAGATCTAGGGAGAGTGGATGTTTCAGTCATCACTTGCATGGCCCTCTATCAACATTCAATGCAGGAAAAACTTTGGAAAAAAACTTAATGCACACTTATACTTTGAACTGCTCTGATGTCTTTCATTTTCCAGTAGTGTTAAAAGGCAAATAGTACTACAATATGAAAGGTAGCTAGTTCTTTGTGATTGTGGAAATGCCTATTGTGCAGTTAATAAATTGAGTATTATTGGCAGAGAAGATGGTTATACATTACCAAGTTCAGAAGTCTGAAGAACAGGCTACAGAACTGTCATTAAAGTGAATGCTAAATGAGGTTCATTTGGATTAGCTCATATGCACAAGCCTGTGATTGATTTTCACAGTCTGACTAACAGAACATTTTTCGAGACTTTGGTGCAATTATATTAGTATTATGATCTTTTCAATTTTCTCCAGTATTATGTTTTAATAGAATCTTTGAGGCTACTTGGTACTGATAAGGCCTGATTTAATTGGATCTGAAAAATCTCAGTGCTGGAAAGTTCACCTTTTTTCTTTTCTGTATCAAATGGGTTTTACATTCTCACTCTTATCGTCTGGGTTATTTGAAATGATTATTTGAAAGTATCAGATTTAACCTTAGCAACTTTATTTTACACACGCATGCACACACACGCATGCACGCACACGCACACACACACACACACACAGAGGTTTTGCAATTAAAGGTCCAAACTGAAATGTAATATATGTAGTGGTTTGAGTTGTTTGTTTGATTAATTATTGAAACACAATGAAAAAGTGTAGAGATTTTTTCACATTGGTAACAAATACAGTTTGCTTGTATCACACCATAACTTGCTTGTTATAGTTACAAAGGTGGGTCCCTGGTATGTCATTTCAAAGGGATTCCATAATAAGTTCATCTGTACTGGGCCAGCCATAGCCAAATCTTAACTCGGGGTGGCTGGGGGGTCTTTTTTTCCCCCAATGTAAGATCATTGGCAAGCCACTCCAAATTTGGATTTGAATAATATTTTATCTAGCTGAGGACTGCAGATCTCAATGGCCTGTACTGAAGCAAGTACACTAGATGATTTTGTCTGCTTCATATTTATGAATTAAAGGCCATACTCTGTATGTATGTCAGTCTTGGGCAATCTTGAGACTTCATATTGCCTGCTGAACTGGTATTGGGCTGATGGTTTGTGACCTTCCTAGAACCTGATTCCCTGCCTGGAGCCTGAGCACACCATCACTTATTAGGCTAAATGATTTACTTGGTCCAATCTGTGGATACTCAGAAAAAGCTCCAACTGGATGTAGGAATTTTTTTAGAGCAAGGAGACAGAAGGGGATACATTCCCTTAGAGTCTTTGTGTAGGAACCTAAGCACTGTGGTGGAGGCTGCTATACAGGTGTCTGTAGCATAGTGGTTTCAAATTTGGGTTCCCAGATTTTGGGCTAGTATAGACCGGTGCAAAGCGCCTGCCTGGGGCCAAAATAAGGGCTCAAGAGACTGCACTAATGGCACCTTGGCAGCATCATGGAAAGGAGTTGCATTCTGCAGCTCCCTTTTCCAGCTGCATCGTGGCTGCGCCATTTGGTTGGCACAGCCATGATCCAAGGAAGAAGGGGGTGGCGTCTTGCCACCCTTTCTGCCCATTTGTATATGCCATTTGTCAACTTAGCTTCTAGAAGACCTGCTATTAAGGCCATTAGCCATAAATTCTAGGAGAGGTAGTCCAACAACATTTGGGAACCTAAGACGGGGAGCCACTGCTGTAGGTGACAGTTAACATCAGATTGGCATAAAAAGGGGTAGGCCAACTATCCAACTTATGTTTTCAGCATTGGCATAGATGACCATTTCTAAATCAGAGAGCAATATCCCACCTTTTCCCACCAGCATGTTTATTGTAGGAGTTGTCTGCTGTTCTCCCAGTTGATTCATGCACCATCCATCCACTGTCTCATGTCTTCCTTCTAGCATTGTGGAGGATCACAGTGATAGAATAGGACTAAAGGCTTCATTGTGGGATAGGGTTGGGGAGTTCCGGCATCATATCTGAGGCAGTGAGAGTCTTCAGCTGTGGATATATCTTTAAAAGGAAAGTGTGAGTTTTGACCCATAAGGTATACATGTTGTACCTTGTGTAAACAGAAGTGGTGCAATGCAATATAAGTGGATTAATGTGCTGGAGAATGCAGTCACCCCCATGCCACAGTGTATTTTATTATCCATCTTTATTCATATGAAACAGATGAGTAATGACAACTGATCAAGCCACAGAAATATGTATTATAAGCACTCAAGCCAGTCTTATATATCACCTTAATGGCATCTCCTTTACTTATTATAAAGACAATCAGCAAATTTTCCTGTTTTCTCCTTATTAGTTGAATATTGCAAACAGGAACGTAAACAGAAAGTAAATGCAGACAGCTCTAAATCAAAGAATTGTAAATTAGTATATGTGTGTGCACATGAGGCCTGGTGGGTTTGCTCATCTCCATCTCCTGCATTTCCACAGCCTGCCAGGACTGGGTGATTCTGGTGCATGATGCACCATCCTAAGCACAAATCAGCAATTTACATTTGCTTAGATCATTGCTTTGGGCAGGAGTAGGGAATGTACAACTCTTTATCGGTCCTATAAATAGGGCGCAATGATAGGAATGGTAGTCTAACCATATCTGGAGGACCACATATTTATGTAATTTATGCCCTGCCATTAAGCCAAAAGGTCTTCCAGGATGGCTTATAAATCATCAATTTGAGAGTTTTGTGAGACTGTAATGGAAAGTGGGGATGGGATCAAGCCCAACAGATGATGTCTGTTTTTCTCTCCCTCAAAGCCAGTGTCATGGACTGCCCTGGGCCTGACTTAGAGGCACAGTCAGAGGACTGAAGACATGGAGGAGGCTGAAACGGGGGCAGATCTGGGGCTGCCTGGATCATCAGTCCCAGAGCAGGCTCACGAAGCTGCTGAGGGAGAAACAGACTCTATGGACTCTAGTCTGCAGGTGCTAGGACCTGTGCAGAGAAGGCAGGTCAAGGAATCTTTGAGGCATTCTTCCAGGCTAAAAGCCAAGAGGAAAGCTAACAGGTTTCAGCTGAAAGAAGCAGAGGCCTTTTAAAAGGCCTTCAGCTGTAGAGGTTCTTTGCAGCTGACAACCAGTCTTGTTCATGTGTACCTTGCTCTCTGATTCATGACTCTGGTTATCTGACTGGACTTGCCTCATGACTATGCTCTTCCTCTGCCCCTTACTGTGACTGACTGACTGGTATTGTGTGACCTTTGGACTGGACTCTGGACTATTCCTTTGTGTATTCCCCAGCTCTGCTGGCCCCAAGTAGAGATAAGCAGGACAGCCAGGCCAGGGACATTTAGAGTGGAGAGAGGGCTTCTTATCAGCCATTGGGCTAAAGCACGATGGAGCTGTGCCCGGCTGCTCTTCTCCCCTCAGCAATGACAATTGAACATGGTGGGAGGACCTCTCACCAGCCATTTAGCCAAGGCGTGATGTAGAGGGCCATGTTCATCACATCTGGTTCAGAGTATTTACCTTGGCTTCTTTGTATCACAACCACAACCTGGTTCAGCCATTTTAGTTTATCTTTCTAAATATAAAGCCTTTCTGTGACTGTTGTGATGCACTAGGGATGGGAATGATGCCAGCTGCTACATGTTGTTGGGCTGCAGCTTCAGCTGCCCTAGCCAGCAGAACCAGTTGTGAGGAATCCTGAGACCCAACAGCATCTGGATGGCTGCAAGATTCTCATTTAGACCCAGACTTTAAAATCTGGGGGCTGAATCCAGACTTAGTGGGACTTATAGGAGAGTCTCTTAGTCAGCTTCCTTGGTTCATACCATCATTCTAATGCAGAGCCAGAAACTGTGCTTCCTGGAATGTCTTCTATGCAGCCCATAGGGCACTCCTGGACTCCTCTCATCTAACAAGATTAATACAATAAATGATTACACCTGCAGTGGCCTCTGTTCAAACACAATTCCCTCCAGACCCCCATGAACAGTTTAAAGCCTGTAAATAACATTTTAAGAAAGAAAGAAAAAGCAGTTTTGAGCTACTTCTAGTTTTGAAAAACAAACAGGTGGACCAAGGGGATGGAAAATGGGGGGATGAGTATCCCCTGGATCCAGCATTACTGTGACCCCCTTCTCTATGACTTTTTCAGACTATTCTCCTGATCTGTATAATAGATTGTATGTAGTTTCACATTCAGAAGGTTACCAGCATGCTGCTTAAGGCCCTTGATTTATCTCATTACAAAAGTTTTTTTTTATAAAAAAAAAAAATACTTTGTTTCTTAGGAATGGATATGTTGCCAGTTGGAGAGTCCCACAAGGCAAGAAATGTATATATTTATGTATTATACTTAAATTGAAAAAAAAAGTGCCATTCAAAAAGTAATTAAAGCATGAGCACAAGTTAACCTTCCCTTGGGAAAAAAAGACCATAGCAATCTACATATTGAAAAGGAGATGCCTTCCCACAACTTTTTAACATATCTTAACTTCAAGAAACATAAATCAGTTATATGAGTAACCCATGGACATAATTTTGGAGCCACACATAGACACAGCTGTTTCATAAGGGGGTTCTTGTAAGAAAAGGTATAACCCAGCCAGTCACTTTTTCTCATTGTCATGACCTTTGAGTTTCTCATAAAATTCATGACCAAAGGATTAAAGATATTGGACTGAGAAAACGACTGCGATGTTCCATTCCAAGTTAGCTTTGCAGTCCTCCCTGGAATTGCCATCTGTTACAGAGATCTCTTCACACTATAGATTTTTGTGCCATAGGTTCAGACAATCTATATTTATTGCTTCCTTTTTTCTTCTGTGGGATATTTTACTGAGTTGATAAGCAGGTGTGTGTCCTGCTCTGAACATAATGAGATGATGAGGTCTGTTGTAATGCCTTTCCTTTATAAGATCCCAAAACACCAAAGTGCCAGTCAGTGTAGTTCATTATCTGCTAGGGCACTTAAGAGCATGTCTAACCTCAAGCTTAGAGTGAGGCCAATCGACTGACTTCAGCTATAATAACCATTAATTTTGAGAACACACAAATGGATATACTCCTTCAAGTGTAAATGCAGATATTCAACCTCTGCTGATTATGTCCAGAGGAGTTCATTAAGTCAAATGCTGTGGCTTCATTTTTGAAAAAAATGTCTCTCCAATTCTTTAGCCTGTAATAATAAAGTGAGATGTACAAAGAGAGATAGGAAGATCTTACTGTGGCAACCAAGAACTGCTGAAAATGCTAGGATTTTTTTAAAATGTATAAATGTGATACGTAGTTGACAACAAAAGAAGCATTTCTCTGTAATCCTTTTCTCCCCAACTAGTTTCTGTTAGTGACAGGATATCTCATAGTTTGTAGAGCCACACGACACAATAATTTGGTATAGGAGGCAGAAATAGCATGGAAAGAATAGGGATGCATTCATACATCGCAAAAAATAAAAGCAATTTTAAAAGTTTCAGCAAACCTTCGCACCAAGACTAACAATATGCACATGTGAAAGGAAACAGCCAGGTCAAGTAAACCATGCATAGGTAAACAAAAACATTGTTATTGTATATACTTAAGTTTACCTAGTTGAGGGCAGGTTTTGGAGCCAAAATTATGGATTTCAGTGTGCCCCATGAATAAATCAAGGGTAAACTTAGAGTCATATAACAAAGGATATAAAAGATAAAGTAAAGGAAAACAATGCCAAGGACCTTACAATATTTTGGCAGGCATCACTCTTTGTGTTCACCCTAAAGGCTAGCGGGATGGGGAAGGAATTAGAGTAAATGGTGGCAGTGTGATCTGTAGGGGAGGTGACCAGTCATAGGTGGGGATTATGGAAATGTTCACATGTCAAAAAGAAGGAAAAGGCAATGCAAAGAAAATGTTGACTAGTGATTATAGCATTTCCCTACTCAGAAAAGGGGAAGGTTCCTTTTTTGACAAGAGTTAAAGTACAGTACTTACATTGATCTGTGGATAAGTTGGCCCAGGTTTTTGGGTCATTTTTGAACTAAATTTTTTAGATTTATACATGAGTATATACAGTAACCTTCTAGCTAGAGAATACTTTCAGGCTTCCTGTGAAAAGTTTTTTTCCCCCACCAACTTCCACCTATTGTATGATTTCCATTTGGGCGGCCAGACTTACAGATCTATACTTTAAAAAACCATGCTAAAACAAGCATCAGTAAAACAGAAAGTTTTATTCAAGAAACTGAAGGTGTTCACAGCATGGTGTTATCGTCAGCACCAAGGCACTTTAAGTTAAAGTGTGTATTAAAAGTAATTAGCAAACTTCTCTGTACAAAGCGTTCTTGTTCAAAGTGTTTTCTTCCATCCTCCCATCTGCTCATTAGCTATACATCACCACCACTTGTATAGCATAACCCATCATTCAGTATTGTAAGCAATGTATGTACATAATATCTAATATCTAGCCAGCAAACATGGCAGGATTTATCATCTTGGCAGTGAGAATTCATCTGAAAGGTTCAATTAGCTACTTCCCTCTAGATAGTTTGGACTACAAATGCTATATCCTTGACTTCTAGCCATGTCAGCTGGAGTTTATAGGAATTTTCATTCAAAACATCTGGTAGCCTAGCTTGACCAAGCTATTTAATTATTGTTTTTGGCCTGCTTGATAGGATTTATATATAATCCTTCAGTTATCAGATGGCTGAGCAAATTGCAAAAAAAAATTGGGGCTCATGATAGTAGAGAGTCCTTTCTTATGAACGACAGATGCTAATAAATTAGAAATGATTTCCTAAGGATGAGCATCAGGGTTCCTACATAAGACACACAGTTACCTGTCATTTCCTCTTCTTGAGAATTTTAAGTGCTGTGATTAACCAGAAGCATAAGTGCCAGTATCAAGACAAGGGCTTCAGGTTATCTCTGTGAGAATTTTCCCCACCAGGTAGGAGGCTGTTGATCCTCATGGGTCCTTTGTCTCTTCCCCCCACCCCTGCCTTCCCACCCCAATATCTTTTTCTGGGCTGTATCTCTTTTCAGACTTGACACCATTTCTTAGGGTTTTATTTTAATGGGAATGGATGTCACTCCAGCTCCTGCTGTGAACAGCTGCAAGAGAGTGGTGAGAGAAGCTGCTTTTCTGATTAATAGTGAGGTGGGCTGCTGTGTATTAACCTTATTCATTCTAGGAAAGGAGAAGTGTGAAACGGTGGGGTTTCTAGCCTCACACCAGGCAAAACAAAATTAAGTTAACTGTTATAGGAATAATATGGCTTCATATCCATACTTGAGATCAGACAGAAATTTGTTCTATTAGCTGATGGTAGTGGTGGCACCATATCCTGATTTGGAAGATAAGCAGAGTCAGCACTGGTTAGTACTTGGGTGCAAGACTAGCAAAGGATGTCAGGTGCTGTAGGCTATATTTCAGAGAAAGTAATGAACAAAAACGTCTGAGCATTCCTTGTTTAAGAAGCCCCTATGAAATTTGTGGGGTCAGCATAAGTCAAACAGGTGACTTCAAGGCGCATGCACACACACACAACGGTGGCAATGGCATATAATCTTAATTGTAACAGTGTATTTTCCCATAATCATTACTGGGAGTATACAAACATGCATTCCATATAAACAGTCATAAACATTTAGAATGCATTAATGGTCTTTGGGTTTTCTCCTGGAATATCTGTTGTGGAAACAAACAAACAAAAAGTTTGACGGGAACTCTTGTTTAATACATAGACCATCTGTATACATCTGTATCTAGTTCACTGACATTACCTTCTAAGAAACATCAGTTTTGACTTTAAAAAGGGTTTCATCTACAGTCATGGTCAACCCTGTTTAGAACTTCATAAAGTCTGCATATTTATAAAGTTTGTAAATTTGGACAGGCTGAAATTAGTGCCCACAAGAAATTTATTTAACCCTAGAGCAACATGATGAACCTGCTGGCTTTGTTGTCTGCCTCTATATAAACACAACGACAGGTGAGTTACATATGACTTAGTTGGACAGGCCTGATTTTAAGAAAGGTGTTGAAACAGTCATACTTGCAAACTATAAATCAGGTATACCAGAAAATATTCTTATATCACCAGTACTGAGGTAAGATTTAACTACCAGTCCAGTTGGCTTCTGTACATGGAATGAGGAGGGTGGTGCTACATCGTCCTTTCCGTCAGGCAGCAAAATGTCATAGGCCAGTCCTGTCCATAGTTGATCTATGTAGACACTTGACAGAGAATAAGGAATTAATATTTGTAGTGAGGAAGAAAGGGGGAATTCATAACAAATACAAAATTTCAGGTAGAAATGCAACTTCTACTGTGTTTCCCCGAAAATAAGACAGTGTCTTATATTAATTTTTGCTCCCAAAGATGTGACAGGTCTTATTTTCAGGGGATGTCTTATTTTTCCGTGAAGAATTCACATTTATTGTTGAACAAAAAATTGAACATTTATTATATACTGTATATATATTTATATACAAAAACTTGGCTAGGTCTTACTTTTGGGGGAGGCCTTATATTTAGCAATTCAGCAAAACCTTTACTAGGTCTTATTTTGGGGGGATGTCTTATTTTTTGGGAAACAGGATAGCTGAAACAGTACTCTGAGGACCTAAACTGTTTCAAAGGGGGATGTCAGCAAATTACTATGAAGGCCTTTTTAGTAGGAAGCAGAAGGTGAGAGGAGATTAGGGAGACAGAAGACAAGATGGATAGATATCATTAGTACCAAACAGAGGGGGCTGTAAAATAGAAGCAGTTTTGGAATCTCCAGAGCTTATATGCCACATACAAAACAGACTGTTTAAAACTTGTGAAACATCCACAATGCAAACTCTGCAAGGAATTAACTGATAATGACTATGACGATCACATTAATATTCTACCTTCATAAAATGCTTGTTCTTGTTATCAGAAAAAGCCTAGGCAGTGCTCATGTGTTAATGGTTGCATTGATCGTCTTTGCCAAAACAGCAAGTAATATTACTTGGAAGAAGGACCCCTTGTTTAGATTGATTTCTGTCTAGAAAATAATACATTAGAAAATAATAAATTAGAAGGTGTTCTTGTATGCTTGCAGTACCAAAAATGTCAATGGAACTCATCATGCTTCTGCTAAAACATGCTTAAAAACTGTTCACCCCAGATTACAGTGTCTGTGCCAAAACCTTATTGCACACAACAGCATTAGGGACTGCCAACTTATTTCTCCTCCATGACATTATCCCCACCCCTTTTTATTGCTTGTTTTACACACACACATTTTCCCCCTACCAGAAATGTAAATGAAAACAGACCCTTTTTTTCTCTTCTTGCTCGGGATAGATCAGACTTCCTAGACTTAGCATTTGCAGAGAAAAGTCAGCAGCTACAGATCTATCTGTCTGATCTGTTCCTGGCTTTCAGTAGCAGTGATTAATATGTCTGAAGAAAAAAGCAAAGGTTTTTAAAAACTCCCTTTTCCTTATACAATTTCTAGGAATGTGTGTACATATGTGAGTGTGTGTGTGTGTGTGTGTGAGAGAGAGAGAGAGAGAGAAGGCATATGAGGGTGTCATCGTGTTGTGAAAAAGACAGGCTAGTATGTGGCAGTGAGTAAAATAAAATGCTTGTTCTTACTGGCACTTACTGGCAAGTGCCAGTAAGGGGAGACTAGACATTTGCCAACAGATTTTTTTTTTTTGTTGAAAAAAAAAACCCTTTAAAAGTTACTCACAGTTAACTTTGGCAACAGAAAAGAAATCAAATTGATATTCCACGCCTTTTCCTTCTCCCCTGATTATGATGTTTTCACTGATTATTCAAAATTGGCATAAAAGGACAATTGAAAAAAAATGAGGAAAAAGAAGAAGTTGTTAACAGATTTTTTTGTGTGTGTTAATATATATATATATATATATATATATATATTAGAATCCAACTCTATGATTCTATGAAAATGGTCTCTCATAGGAGAAAAACATGCAGTAAGCCCCAACCAAATGTGCTATTATCCTGATGCCTTTCCAATGTACTTGCCTTGTGAAATAAGGCTCATATCCTACAGCCCTTGGTATTTGTTGGCAGTTCATCCAGGGCTAACTGTGCTTAGCTTGCAAGTTCAGATGGGACCTAGTGCCTTGAGGGTATTTAGGCCTATTCCTCTCCTGGGTGAAGTCTAATAAAAAGGATGGCCCTGATAGTCAAACAGCATGTGATGCCATACTAAATATTTCACTTTAAATGATTATTGCATTGTAATATGGAAATAGCAGGCATGGGACTGCTCGCTCAGGGTCAGGACCACAGCATGTAGGAAAGGTGGCTAACCCTTTTTTCCTTCACTATGGTCTCAAAAAACAAAACAAAACAAAAACTATCCTCTTTACCCTCTACTGTTAGGCCTTGGAGATAAGCGTAGTTCCAAGTATATCTCTCACTCCTCACTTGTTTGCCCAGCTAGTTTTATAGTGGCTCATACAAGTGAGGCTAAAAGGAAAAGGAAAACAAAGTACGCAATTTAATTTGTCATAAGACTTTCACTACTTGCATTGATCTTAGCATTTGATTTCATCTGTTTAGTTTCATTCTGTATTGTTGGAAGTCTTCTTTATTTGTTGATTCTGGATACAAATATTATACCAAGGATGGATTAATTGATATTTTTGCATCTACTAAAAGAGTAGTGCAAATATATATTTAGTTTAGTTAGCTGTCTTAGTGATGTGGTTACAGACTGAAAGGGAATACACACACGTATCCACATACACAAACACACATACATACGAGGATTAAATAGTAACTCCAGTCAATTTAAATCTATTATAAAAAGATGAGTTGGTTTTTGTTACGCACATGCAGTGAGATACCTGATAAAAGCAGAAATGTAAAGAACACTTGCAATTTTTCTCACCCTCTATGAGAAAGAATATCTTGACACATCAGAACATCTCATCAAGAA
This sequence comes from Urosaurus nigricauda, assembly GCA_034509955.1. NCBI lineage: Eukaryota > Metazoa > Chordata > Lepidosauria > Squamata > Phrynosomatidae > Urosaurus > Urosaurus nigricauda. Next base: position 127,735,707 of record JAOEGL010000003.1, read on the forward strand.
AATGGTTAACCACTGTATGTTTTTGGGATCTTTTTGTGGAAAAGTCATTCATAGAAACAGTGGTTGAAAACGGAGGAGGGGGTGTGCACATAAACAGTACCTTTAGGCACAAACAACTTTTTTTATTTTTTGCCCAAAAGCAAAAGATCATTGGGGAAAAAAAACTGTAGTAATCTCACCCAGCAGGGATCAAACTTTTGAACCCCTTCCTTCTTGTATGCAAAAATAAAATAAAAAGTCAAGACTTACATCCTACTGAAAGCCATCCTACTGAAAACTTTGGCTCAAGCAACCACACATTGTAATGGGTGGTGGGTGAAGCACGAATTGCTGGTAGTGGAGCTGGTCAGGGCTGAATGCCCCTTCACCTATCCATCACTTACACAAATACATCCACAAACCATAAAATAAAAAATAAATCCACAAACAAACTTCAGAAATTTAGCACTCAGATTCTACTTTAACTGCTATGACTCCATCTTGTAGAATCCTGTGCTGCGCCTCGCCAAACTGCAAAGTGCAAAATTTGTTAGTAATCAGCAAAGAGAACGAACCAGAATCATTGCACTATAATTATGCTGTGTGAAAGGATTTTTGCATATAGTCACACAGAGACACATACATAAACACATATCCCCCTACATCCCGAGAAATAAAGCATGGGTAGGAGAGAGAACATCTCCCTTCTTCTCTTCCAATCTCTCTCACACACACATTACCACCCACAACATACAATGGACTTCATCCACAGCTGAACTCTGTTATTCCACTCAGTCCACCAGACAACTGAATGATAGACTTTGGGGCATAGGGTGCAAAACCTGGATGCTGAAGGCTTCACGTTGGTCACTTATTGTTTATACGGGAACAATTTTATTGACTTATTTGTTCGTGTTGACAAAGTGGCTTTTGTTTTTCAAACAGCTGCCTCGCTTTTCTAAATGTCAAACTCTTTTGAGACTGAGGGAATTTTTAAAAATACAGCTGATAATATAGATGTTTTGTCATTTGGAAATATAAAGAGAAAGAAAAGGTAAATACTCCCTTGACCACAGGGCATGACTAGGAGGCTAGGAATGTTTAACACAGCTCTTTGCATCCCAGATTTAATGTATAGTCCATTTCTTCAAATGTTTAGAGCAGTGTAGAGTAATGAAAGCCCAAATAGCCACTTCAAATCACAGGTGAAAACTGATGATAAAGTTGTGCAGGTGAAACGCAGGGTAGCTGAATGCACTTGACTCAATCCAGGAATGGCAGAGAAATATATTTCCTGTGCAATTCATCCAGAAAGGTAGCAGAGGTGAACATTTGCCACTTCAGCATTATGCTGACCACAAAGAAAGCACTATCCACTACATTCCTATTCCATTCTGCATGGATATTCTTATCCCCACATTGCCTTTAATGGAACTTGCCCCATGACCTTGATGGATGGGTGAGTTCCTATGGGAGAAGGTCTTCTCTAGGCTATTCAGGTTCCCAGCTGTTAAAGCACTTTTACTAGCCAGTAAAAACATCTAAATTTCAACACTAAAATAAAACTGGAACTCAGTGGAAATTGTCACAATACTGGTGGAGTATGGTTTTGCCCTCTCACAGAAATTGAGCTGGGAATCAATCAGCTACAGCTTTCAAACTTTAACAAGACAAATCTATGTTACAGTGGTCCTGAATTCATAATTGTATTTGAATGGAGTTATGGCTCACTATGGTTTATGTGTGTGTATATATCTATGCAGGCAGCGGTCTTAACAAGGGTACAAAACACACTGCATCAATAATCCAGTTTGAGGCTGCCCTGGCTCAATGCTAGGAAATTCTGAGAACTGTAATTTTTATTTCTCTGTCAGAGAATTCTGGTGCCACAATAAACTACAATTCCCATATTTCCCTAGCACTGAGCAGCCTCAAACTGGATTATTTTTGCAGTGTGTTTTGGACCAAGGTGAGCTAAGCATGTACTCCAAACTTGAAACATTAAGAAAGAAAGGAATTGTGTTATTTCCTTAGTTGTATCATTCCCTTAGAACAGACCTGCACAACTTGGCAGTAGGCAGAGGCTAAAATTAAACTTCTTAAACTTCTTTGAGACACAGATAGGTTTTTAGTGGCTCACCTTCAAAGCAAATGTATAATTAATAATTAAATATTTTAGTAATTAATTAATCATTAGTAATATTAATTCCTTCTTTCTCCTCCTCTGCCCAACCTTATCTTGAACTAACAGTAGGATTCAGGCCAACATATGAGGGGGTATCCTACAGTTTTAATTATCACCTTAAAAAAAATTGATACAAAGTTTGTTTTGATTTGTAGTTGTTAACTTATTTCTATATAGTCACCATCCAGATTTGCACATTTTGCCCACCGTTTCTTGACCCACCAGATACCTGCTATTGTAGAAGTTTCCAGATTGCGCCTTATGAGGGAATATTGTAAAGTAATAATTATCACCTGGAAGTTACTATGGTATATTGATGAAATTTTGTCAGTGTCACAATTGGTCCCTAAGTGCATGATATTGAGAAAATCAATTCATTGCATCCTTTATTTTTGTGACAGGCTGTGCCAGAAGTGACTAAAGTGTAAAATCCTTGTAAGGTGCAATCTGCAGACTTCTACAATAATGGTATTTGCAGGGTCGAGAAATGCTGGGAAAAATCTGGATGGTGATACGTAGAGATAAATTAACAACTACAAATCAAGACAAACCTTCTGTCAAATTTTTTTAAGGGTGATAATTAAAACTTTAGGATACCACCTCGTAAGCTGGTACTTGTTCATTTCACAGTGGGGGTGGGGGGATTACTTTTTTGCACTACAATTACCAGAAACCCCTGTTAATATTACCAAGTCCTCCTTCTTCCATAAACATCAATATATAACATGCATACCCATTCTAACTTCCCTCCCTCACACACAGGTTCAGTATGTGTCCATGAATCATAAGGTTGCTTAAAGGGATATATGCACACATAGACTACTGTCATTTCAATCAACTAGATTTGGGCTGCGACTTCTTGATTCCACTCTTTTTTGAAAAATAAATAAATTCCTAGTCTGTTGTTGTTGTGTGCCTTCATGTCATTTTGAACATATGACAACCCTAAGGTGAAATTATCACAGGGTTTTCATGACAAGATTTGTTCAGAGGGGGTTTGCCTTTGCCTTCTTCTGAGGCTGAGAGAGTGATTTGTCAGATCACCCTGTGGATTTCCATGGTTTGAACCAGGATTTGAACCCTTCATACCAGTGCTTACTGTGGGGTAAATGCTGAAAGCCTGATACACTTCTGAAATGTCCGGGAATCATACCCCCACCTCTAGCATCCTTGAATCATTCACGGAGCAGCAATTTCCTATGAATGGACATTTCAGAAGTGCGTCAGGCTTTCAGAATTCCCTGCACTTTCCTGGTAAGCACAGGTATTAGTCTTCAATGTCTACATTGGCTCAATCTCCTCTTCCTTATTTATTGTGCTGCAGGAGCACACACACACTACGTCTCCCACAGAACAAGAGCCTCTCCTGGCAACTTAAACTATTCTGCCAGATCTCTTTCCCGCATTCCTCTTTCTCTTTTCCACCGCCTCTCTTCTCGCAGAAAAGTTTACAAAACAATGGAGAGGGAGGCAGAAGAAGAAGTGGCAGGATATGGGAAAGGGTGCTTTCTGACTCCAAAGCCCCCATCCCTGCCCCCCGCCTGCTCTCCCCCCCCACACACACACCACAGCCTGTGCAACTACCATGGCCACCCCTTCCCTGTGCGCATAGGCACCCCATGAAAATGCCAATCCCTTTGTTCCATTTCTTGAAGCCGCTGGCTTTTCCAGCAGCTCTTTTTGGAGAGGACTACAGCTCCTACAATGGCACTGCTCATTGCAGACTTTTGGGGGTTGGAGTCACAAGACTTTTGTAGTGCTTCTATTTCTTCCACCTTGTTCTCAGTCATCCTTCTTCTCATGACCTCCCACAGTGGCAAGAGCAGTGGGTGGAAAATGAAAAGGAAGACCAAGGATGAGGCTGGAGAAGAAAGAGAAGCACCACATCAGGGGCTGGCCACCCTCACCACGCACATCTCTGAGTTGCCTGTTACTCCCCCTGCTTTTGCTGGTCATCAGTCATCCTTCTCTTTGTGTTCACATGCAAGAATGGCCGAGCCTGGGGTGAGTGGAAAATGAGGAGGATGACCAATAAGGAGGCAACAGGGAAGGAGGGAATCCTTGGTGCCTAGGCGCTACACTTCTCTCATGCCGAGCTGAAGCACCAGCAATTCCCCCCTTTCCTGCTGCCTAGGTTGGACCACTCTTTTTGCCATGATGCAGGGACATGAGTGGTGGTGGCAGAATAAATACTGACAGTGTCCAAAGTTTAGGGAGGAGGAGGAGGGCCAGTGAGCCAGCTGCAGGGATGCAGGTAAGTGGAGAGAAGTGGCTGGAGGAGCTGCACCTCCTATCTTCACTCCAGCTGGCCTGTTTGGAGCAAGCATACTGTCCCCATTGGCAGGCATGGAGGGAGCAGCTGGAGCTCTGAGTCACAGGCAGGGCCATGGAACCTCGTGGCCCCACTCCTCTTTCTTTCCACCCAGGTGCAAACTTCCTTGGTGTAGTAGTGTCCAGTTGGGGTGACCCCAACTCACCGGCTGCCTAAAATCATTTGGTGGGCTACATGCAGTCCATGGACTGTAAGTTGTGCAGTATTTTTAGAATTTGGAGTATGTCCCAGCCAAATTTATGCACTTTTATTTTCCTACACATATAACTTGGGGAAAATTTAGTTATATTTACCTCTATTAAAGCATGAATTTTATAGTCCCATTCTTTCAACTGGAGAGCTAAGTGCATACTTACCTTAACAGTTCCCCAAACTGAAATCCATTGGACTCACAGTAATGAAGCTGAACTTTGGATGACTAACATAATTTTGATCTAAGTTGCCAGAAGCATAATTTTTCTTATTGTTATCTTCCCTGCTCCTTAGTCTTTATTAATATACTGCCTTGAGGGGAGGAAACCTAACAACTTCTAGACTAGAGGGTAAATGCAGGTGTCTTGCATTTTACTAAGATAAAAATGAAGGACAAAATTAAAGATATTTGTCTCCCTTGTTCGTCTTTTAAATTTCCTATTAACCAATCTCAGAATACAAGAGAAATGATAAATGTATTGTTCAGGCTTCAAGTGTACTAAAGAGAAAAGCAGCTTGACTCATGCATGACCATCTCTGCAGTGCATATAAAGGTTCAGCTGCTGGTGGATATTGTTTGTCGAGTTCAATGTAGTCAATTTTTAGAGTAATATTTTTCCTTTTTGTCCTTCATTCTATTTGATAACAAAAGTTTGATCTGGTGAGAGAGATAAAGTTTATGGAGATAATTGGTGCATATTGAACAAAAATTAATTCTCTGAATCTATAATATTTAAACAATGCTTGCTTACAATGATGCCACTGTGAAAAATACTAAGCGCTTCATAACATAATTGACTTAGGTGACAGTGAAATGGTTGAAGTGGTGCTGCTCATGGTTGTTATGTTGTTATGTGTGTGAAGTATGGGAAATAGGGTACAAGGTTCTGCATTAAAGAAAAACAACCACAAAAAGCTGTCTTTGGAGTTTTTCTTTTCTTAGTCTTACATTCAAGTTGACACTGAGTAGCAAAGCAAATAGATTGTAAAAACAAGAGGAATTGGTCTCCTCTCTGACTAGTGCATATCCTGGCACTTTTCCATCTAAATTGTGGCTGACTTTGGATGGTCAGATCTCATACAGTACTGAGATGCAATGGAGTGGTAAATTTAGGGTGTGTTTCTGCTAGCGATTAAAAGGATATTCAAAAATACTCAAAAAGTTGTTAAAAACATGTTTCTCAAGTGCTGGGATACCCTGATGAGGAGAATCTTGGACTGAATGAGAATCTTAGCAGTTCAGGACCTAAGCTGCACCAAATATGCACATTGTTTTTCCTGGAAAACATTTTCTGCACACAAAAAATACTTTTCTGAGCAAAACTATTTTCAAATTTTGGACATAATGAGTTTCATACAGCAAGTAGTCTTCAAAATACTTTCTCATAGGGATCAGAAATTTACTAAAATTATTATTTGCTGCCTTCAGTAATGAAATTAATGAATAATTGCATTCTGTGTGTGTGTGTGTGTGTGTGTGTGTGTCCCAGACTGCGGCCAGCACACACCAACCAAAGCTGATAAGGCAGTTCCATAAACCTAAATGTTGATTCTAAAAATAGTCCAAAAGCCAGAGCGGAGGTCAGGGTTGGAGAGGTTACAGAAGTCAGTCTGGTCTGAGGTCAGGGCAAGGAGAAAGCAGCAGAAGTCCAAGTCGTTCCAAGATCAAGGCAAACCAGAGTTCCAGAGACAGGAAGCCAGCACACAGTCACACCAAGAGACTTTCAATAAATTCTGGCAAAGGGATAGCATCCCACAGGTGCTTAAGTAGGAGACACCCTCCCTGTTGGCAGCTGTGCTTTATTAACAGCTTGCTTTTCTGCAAGCCTGCGGGACCGATGCACACAAGCACTCTCAGACCTTCTTTCCTTAAAGGTGGTAACCTCCAAACTGGATTCTTCCTTTGAAACCTCACTCAGCTGCTGAGCCTCTGAAGGGAGCTCCACAGTGCTTAGAGCTTGGCTGGGCTCCCACTCCTGGGGCTGAAATGTCAGGGCTGGGGTCTGGCATGGCAGAACTGGGACCTGGTCTAGCCTCCAACTCCTCTTGCTCCTGAGGAGCCATGTCCTCCTCCCCATCCTCTGACTCCATCTCTTGGCTGGCCATGACAGTGTGAGAGATAGACAGCCAGATACACAGAGAGAGAGAGAGAGAGAGAAGGGGTCCTTTCTGCTCTTGGTAGACTGAACAGGAGGATAGAGCAGGCTTATTCCTGCTAGCATTTTCCATCTGATCTCTTTAGCAGCCAGTCTAAAGTAATTTGAGGATAACGTTCATATTCTTGGCACTATGGAGAGATTCCTTGGTGAAATGAGACTCATCACTTGGGTCCTTGATTCTTGAAGCATACCCTTATTTCCTCTCTCCACCAGAGACCAGCTGCTTCATCATTTGAATTGCTTTCCCTCTCCCTGCCTGCAATGGAAACTGCACCAGGCAGTCCTCCTCAGGTCTGACAGTTGCAGGGGCAGAGGAAGGCAAAGAACTGTGTGGGTGCAATATCTCCCTGCTCAGTGTAAGATCTTGGTCAGTCTGATCAGTCAGTCACTCTTATTTCTGTACATTAGTGGCCCTCCTGGACAGCCTTGTTATCCTTTGAATTGTTGCCTTTCACTCCCCACCAGTAAGTTGCGTAGAAGTGCCTTCCCAAGTCCTGACAGCCGCAGGGAGGGGGACATTTTGGATGGAGTGAAAGAGCTGGATAATAGCTGCCTGTACCCCATCCCAAAAGAAACATACATATGTGTGAATCACATGTACATGCATGTACAGTGGCCCCACTGTATTGGTGAACTAGCTATCTGTAGATGCAATGACCTCCATACCCCATTTTATTCATGTTGCTCCCATTGAATAAAATACACATTTTTTCTCATCCTCAGCTGGAGGGGGAGCACTCAGAAACAAATCCCCGCAGCTAGGAAGGGACCACTGTATGCCACTAATAGGATGCCACTCATTGATTTTACAAGTCACACTTGAATCTGTACATTAGTGAGTTCTTCCACGAAGATCACACATTTATGAAATGAATGCCACAAAGCTGGAGATTATGGATATAGTTGGATTTTTCAATACCAGATAACTCTCACCCAATTTCAAATAGATCATAGTAGAATCACAGCTGCAAGAATTTTTAGATGAAACTGATTATCAAGATACACTCCAGTCTCGTTTGCAAATGCCTTTTGCTGGAAACTGTCTTTGTCACCATAGCGGATGACTTGCACTAGAAAATGAGCAAACACAGTGCAAACTTGTTGATTTTATTTTATCTCTTTGCACATCCTTTATCATGAAGAACTCTGACTTCAACAACATAGTCACAAAGAATTTAACATAGTCTAAGGATACACAAGCAGAATGTGATGGAGTGAGCTCCCATCACTAGTCAAAGCTTCTGCCAACCTAGCAGTTTGAAAATATGCAAAAGTGCAAGAAAATAAAGTGCACTTTGGTGGGATCTGTGCAGTCATGCTGGCCACACGATCACAGAGTTGTCTTTGACAACACTGATTCTCTCAACTTAGTAACAGAGATGATCACTGTCCCTTTGGACATGGCCAGACAATCTTATCAAAGGGAAACCTTTACCTTTAAGGATACCAATCTTATTTCCAGCTTACCTGTACTGAAAAATTGAGAGGGAGGGAGTACAATTTTTTTTGTTAAATTTGTGAAACATCTCTGATGGTTCATCCAAATATTATACAGGTTTAGCAATTATTTTCATCAACTAATCATAGGTATGTGCTAGATATTCCAAACCGATGCCAGAGAAGGTTCATAGATGGCTAAAGACAAACAATTTAATTTGAACAAGAAGCTGGTGTGATGGCTTGGAAGTTCTGTTGATCTGGAACAGAAGGATGAAAGCTGCTTTGGGTAAAGTTATATGATATTTCACATACTCCTGGACCCTGTATTACTCATGAATTTTTAATTGACGTCAGTAACCAAGGGTGCCCCTTACTAGGTTGGTTCTTTTTTCAAGTTATGAATCTAGCCTCAGTTATGCATGTATCTGTTATAGTCATGCTGTAAAACTGTCTCCAGCTGGGAATGCCTCTTAGAACACTTGGTAAGGTTTTATTGGTTAAAGTTGCAGTTGGAAAGTTATTGACAGAAGCAAATATTTTGATTAGTTTTCCTAAGTGTAGTCTTCAGAGCTCGTGTTGATTTTGGAGCTCTAAATGAGCTAGCCCTATCGAGACCACACTAGCTGGAGCCCCCCTGTCCCTGTCCTAAGGAAACAAGTGCCAAGAGGGTTCAATCATATAAATCTCCTCACCGTGCAGATGCCCACTGGGACAAATATTTTGGATTTGAGACTTTAGACACTGCCACTGCTTGCATGTACATCAAATGAAAACCAGAACAGTAGGGCCCTAAATACCTAAAAGATACCAGATCCTGTCTTATCTTGGAAGCTAAGTAGGGTCAGCTAGCTTAGTACTTGGGTGGGAGATCACCAACAAATACCAGGTACTGTAGAGTGTATTTCAGAGGAAGGAACTGGGAAAGCCATCTCTGAGTATGCCTTGCCTAAGAAAACCATATGAAATTCATGGGGTTGCCATCAGTTGACTGGTGATTTGAAGGCACACACACACAAGTACATCAAATATGGCACCCAGTACAGTAATTTGGATCCCATTATATTTCATCTCAATCTCACTTCCACAACCGTGTAAATATGCTTTATATCTTGAGATATCTCTCTGTACTACATCTGAAGAAGTGAGCTTCTATTCATGACAACTCGTGCTAAAATAAAAACCAGTTAGTCTTAAAGGTGCTGCCACATTCTTACATACACAGACACCCAATTCCATTTTAGCAATTTCATAAGTAGTGATTTTGTTTAAATCAAAGCTAAGAAAGTTTGTGAGATCAAGACCCATTTCATTGGGCATACCTGGATAAATAAAGCAATTCCATATTCTTAAATTGGTTGTGTTTTAAAAGACAAAATATTTGATACATTGTTTGATTTGCTTTCAAGAGCAAATAGTTAAAAATCTCTGCTGGTATCCTAGAGCCATGAGAGCTCTTTTGAACTGCAAGGACTATGTCATGTTCTATTTTCTTCTTTGTGCATGTAGCCTAAAAGGCTGCTCAGATGAACAGTTTTGTTCATGTCATGTTCATGACTGATTTAAGGAGGTAGCAACTACTGCTTCTTTCCTTGTCTTAGGTCTCCAGGGCTTCAAGAATATTGGAGAAGACACCATAGATATATCTATTAAGATATGTAGCTGCTCTGCCTTTCACCTTTCTAGGGAGTATGTTAGAGGGGAAAATGTAAAGATAATTTTATTGGAATGGTTCTGAATAGGTTACTCTTACTTCCTGGATAAATCTGTGGGACTTGTATCATGTCCAGCCTGCCTTATTGATTACAATGGAACCTTAGTTCAACTAATTGATTTAACATCTCAGCAAATATCTTGCTAGTTGAATGATATAACCTTACCTTCTCTTTTATTTCACAAATATCGGGTAGGGCCCAAACAGACAGAACAAAATAAAGCTGCTTTGGGTCACTATGGAGGTATGCTGCTTAAATGATGCATGCGTCCTAAGAGGCCAGAAGCTGCGCCAAAGCCTTGCTCTAATCCTAAGGACTGGAGTGCAGCTTTGGTGCAGTTTCTCGTCTCTTAAGATGCATGTGTCATTTAAACAGCATACCTCCAAAGTGACCTGAAGCAACTTTATTTTGGCCTGTCTGTTCAGGCCCTTAGTTACCAGTAATTTTTTGATTTTTGATTTTGTCACTATATTGCTCTGCACCTATAGGAAACCCTGTGCTGAAATCATCAGAATTTCAGATATATTTGTACATGTGTGGAAGGGATTTGAAGATAGAGTAAGAGATGAAGCTGACCATTGGCTGCTCCAGCCACAATCGGACCACAATCAGCCTGAGACTACAGCGACTGGACAGCCTGGTCCCAAATCAGGCCACTACCACAGTCCTAAATGGGCTACCAGCAGGAGCATTTTTATCACTTCTTTTCCCAGCAGCTTCGGCTGCCTTAGGCAGCCTTGGAGTGACTTCTGACCACATTGGGGTCATGTGTTGTGTAAATGCCACACCTCTAAAGTAGTCAAAAGCTGCTCTATTTGGCCCATCTGGTTTAAGCCTAAGACTTGTTGTTTGGTTTAGTCATGGAAGAGCCCAGTTGATCCATGCAGTGGGCCCTTCATATCCCTTGGTGTTCCATTCCAACCCCCACCCCACCCATGTCAAAAATTGCAGGACCTCCAGTCCCATTGGTTTTAATTGTGGTGTGCTGCATGGGTGACCACACTGCCATGGCCACGTGCATTTGCCACCATTTGGGAAAATAGGGCAAGGTCATCCACGGATGCTCCAGTCTGCAGATGGCAAGTTGGGGTGGGCCAACTGTACCATGCAACAGCAAAATATTTAACTGTTGGATGGTTCTACCTTCAGGTGTATTCAGAACTGGTTGAAACACTGAACTCAAAGATTGTTGATGATTTCTCATCAGATTTGGAGAGAGGTTTCACATACATGGGGCTTTTTCTTGGATACCATACTCCTTTTAAAATGGACATATTGATTGAAACTCTCCCAGATACTCTTCAACAGTTGGAACAATTAACTGTATTGAAGGTACTATTACTAATTCACTGGAGGTCTAGTATTCTTGAAAATTTGTGTGAATGACTTAGCTAATGGACTTGAGGGATTCCATGTCAGATGTGCATACATTACTAGACAAGATAGCTAGCATCTCAGAACAGAGGAAAGAAATTCAAAATTATCTTGACACAATGAAAGACTAGACTGAAGCTAGCAAAATGAGCTTTGAGAAAGATATGTGCAAAGTTCCACATTTAAGCCAAATGACATTGATGTCATATATCATTTGGCAGTAGTACATGTAAAAGGGATCTATGAATTGTTGATCCAAAGCTGAGCATGAACCAATATTGTCTGTCTGTCTTATATGGTCAGCCCTCCATATCTAGAGATTCTGCATCCATAGTTTTAAACATCCACTGATATATTTTTTTTAAAAAATAATCAAAAAATAAACCTTGATTTTGTCATTTCATATAAAACCAAGCATCCTACTATACCGTGATATATAAGGGGCTTGAGCATTCATGGATTTTTGTATCCACAGAGATCCTGGAATCAAACCCCAGTGGATACCAAGGGCCAACTTCATCAAATCACCACATTATAAATAATTGTGTGTTTATTTTTAAGGATGATTACAATACTAGATCCAATGTATACCATCCAATTGTCCAATTTGACAGAGATTGCAGTGATTAATCTTTTATTGTACCCTTCATTCAACTGCTTTTAACATGTCCCCATTTCTCTCTCTTTGGTCCCAGATTACTTTAGTTACTTCAAACAAAAGTCAAAGTGAAAAATTAATCCAGCAGGTGGAAGGGAGGAGTGGGGTGGAGAGAAGAGGAAGGAATCTTGTCCTTCCTAGGAGGCTCATGGAAAAGCAAAGTACTGCAGCCTCTCCTAGCTTGTTTTTTCTTCTTCATTGATAGCTTTTGCCATTTTGAGTATACTCTGATGTCACTTGGCCATTTTGAGTATACTCTGATGTCACTTGGCCAGAGATGTCCTATTAAGACAACATATCTAATATCCTGAAAAACAATATAGCCTGGTAAACCTATCTAATACTCACGTTTTTTTAAAAAAGTAACCTTCTTGCTAAACTTTAAACACAACTGGTAATAAAATTAAATGGTTTTTCCATTAGATGGTTGTTGCCATCTATGCCTTGTGGAGAATTTTAAAAGATACCAGGAATTGCATTTTGCCCACGCATCATATTTTTTATTATGTCTACTATACATTTTCTGGATGGTTTGCCAATGCACATATGGGTTTAACCATTAGCAGAGCCTCCCTTTTGTGCAGTGCTAAATGTCTGTATCCATTCTACCCCAGTTGTCCTTGAAGTCACTGATCATGAACACACTGAATTTTTGCTAATAACAAAAAGAGTGAAATTTCAGAACATCAAAACAAGGAATTGTGCAAGAGATGTCCAAGTTTACTTTCGGGCATCACAAAATGCAGTCATAGTTTAAAATGTCCATGCCATTCATAAACCTTTAAAATAATTCATAAAAGTACCCCCCTACTTTGATGTAAACTTTAAATGAATTGTAGCAAGCTGAATCTTTGTTAGTAGCAAACAGAATTTGTGTAGCAAAATAAAACCCCCATTTTCTGTATTACAAGTTAAGAGGCTTTTATTTTTCTACATTGGTTGATATCAACTAAATGACATGAAATTGCTTGCAAACAGTCTTCACTGTTTGCAATGCTCATTAATTTATTCCTTAGACATGGCGATTTCATCACTGTAGACAAAACAGGATCACTTAGCTCTCTGAAGAGTTAAGAGGCTGTTAAATTAAGTTCCTGGGGTTGGGTATGGTTTTTCCATAATAAAAAAAAACACAAATATGTGAGACATCTAAGATTCAGACTATCTGAAAGACGTTATTTCCCTATATAAACTTCCATATGGACCTGGGATGTGTGCTTTATTTATTTGTATGCCTCAAACTATTTTTCTGTTGTTTGGCTTGGGTTGGATTTTTAATTTTTTTTAAAAAAAAAAACATACTTTTTTAAAAAAATGACTTTCTTTATGAGCAGCTTTGGGTTCTACTTTGGGAGAAAAGTGGCAAACAAAGAAACAAACAAACTAATGTCATGTCTTGATGCTGACCTTTCTTTTTCCCACTGATGTGGGCAAGCATTGACTTTATCTTATTGAAATTAGAGGTGTTAAGTGTCTCCACAGTAGGGAAAAATGGAAGGATGTAAGTTAACTTGAACATTTTAATCACGATCTTTATTCCCAAAATGGAGCAGATGCATGTTGTTTCCCAAATAAAAAAGAAGAAGAGGATGGGTAGACAAGATTGTGGTTCTGAACTTCTATTCTTTGCCATTTTCTTCTTAACATCAATTCTTGCCACATCCCAGTGCATAATGCAGTTTTCTCATTGCCCGCTGTCTGCTCTCAATAGCAGAAATGATTTGTGGCTCATCGCCACAAAGCAGTATCCTTCGATGTAAGCAGCAGAGCCTTAAATAGAAAACCCATTCATGATTGCTTCTCCCACTCCATTCCTTTATCTTTAACTTTAATACAGAGATGATTGGGGGGTGATACAGTGTTTACTGGGGGCAAGGTTCTCCTTTGTTAATGACCCCCCCCTCCCCAAATGACTGGAGGAAGTGTCATTTTTCAGTTTAGGATAATGTATTCATTTGCAGAAGAATCTCTAGTGGCTGATAAGGCTGTGAACTCTGGCAGTTGCCTTACTTTTGAAGATAGGTTGGCGACTATGCAGTTATCCCTAGAGCTTTTGGACTGCAAGAGCTAGAAGCCATAGCCAGCATAGCCAATGGTGAAGAGTGTAGGGAATTGCTGTTCAGCAACATCTGGAAGGCCACATTTGTCCCACCTTTGTTGAAATGATGATTGCACAAATTGTTACCTAAATGGCAAGGATCCTGAGAAAGCTCCCACAAATTGTACCCAAAGGAGAAATTGATTTAGTTCAATGGGAAGCAGCAAGAAGGCTTACAGTGGAACCTTTGTATAACAGCTCCAAACCCAGAGAACTCCAGAGGCAGTTATCCAAATTAATTTAGTTTATTTAACAAAGGGAGTGCACATACAGAAGCACAATCCTACGTGCACGCACACACGTACACACACACATGAACTAATGATGCAAACGTGGGAGATAATAGTGAGTTGTAGGGTCGCTAAGAGGTAATGCTGAAGCATAGCTCCAAGTTACCAGAATGAGAATGGCTTGGTAGCCACTTGCAACACGCGGGGTGGCCAGCTACTGAGGTGTCCAGCTGAAATCAAACAGAGGTTCTGTCCAGCTTCAAACTAGATCACTTTGCTATGGTCTGGGCACATGTATTTATAGCACGAATCATGTCCTGACGACAGTGTTTCAGGAGTTGAAAGGCATAGTGACTTTCCCAGGAGAGAAGAATGGGATGCAATATGCAAGAACGTCATTGTCATGAATGTCCTCATACTAAAAAAAAGTTTCATTCCCAGAAAGAAAATCCCTTTGTCTGATATATGCAAACAATCTCCAAGTCCAGCTCACTACCATCACTCCCTTTTTCAAGGGATTATGCAACTTTTGATCTTGAGTGCCTTGGGCTTCTCCCATGCTGAGCCCTCCAGATATCTAATATGGTATGGCTGGTTTCCTTCATTGGGGACCCCACTTTTTGCTGCTTGCCAGAAACCTCCCTGTTTGATAGTAATTTTATATCAGGAGTCATGAGGTGACTGAGGGCTGAATCCTGGGTTACAGATGTTTCACCTTTCTTTGAAGACCACAATTAGAGTCACTTTCAGACAATTTGGCTGGAATACCTATCTCATTCATCATATATTGCTCCTTATAGATCATGATCTTTGAGATAAGCTAGGTTAATGAAAAGTACCTGAGTTCTCCATATTAACAATGGTTTTACTTTATTATATTGCATACCACAATCAAAGTACTATAAGGAACTGGATTTGTATTACAAATACACTAAGGGTGACTTTAACAGTGTACTATATTTTAGCTGTTTAGCCTTTTCTCATCTGTAAAAAGTGGTTTAATAATAACTTCCTTCAGAGAGCTGATGTGAAAGTGAGGCACTCTAAATCTCTTTGTGCACCAAAGCATAAAGCCGCCACCTTGTTATGAATTTGTGAGTCCTATCGAAACCAATGGACTGTGATATATTGGATTGAAATCTAAATGCATTGTAGACATAGTCAAAAAGATGATGGGTGGGCAAAATGCAATTACTGGTATCTTTTAAAAATCTCCACAAGGCATAGGTGGCAACAACCATTTAATTTTATTACCAATTGTGTTTAAAGTTTAGCAAGAAGGTTATCTTTAAAAAAAGTGGTTATTAGACAGACTTACTAGGCTAAACTGGTTTTCAGGATATTAGATAGGTTGCCTGTGGCAGTGGTATCAATGACTGAAAGGAGGAAACCTCTGAAATGTTTAGCCTAACAGGCCAGAGCAAATGCAATTTGTCTTGCTTAGGAAGGGCGCTTGCAGAGTTGTAGCTGGGCCATCATTTGGTGATGTCCTTTAGAATGAAATCAGTGTGTCATCTGCCAGCTGTTTTTTCTGCCTGTAAAATGCATTAGGAGTACACAGCTAATTAGTCCTGACCTTTTCCAATATTCATCATTCCACTGCTTTATCATCCTGAAAGGTTGCATTCAAGAGGATGTGGGGAATATTGGATGAAGGGACTGTGGCTGGTTTGCATCATTTTAAAGGAATGGGTTCTTATTGAGGTTGCCTAAAAAATCAGCCTTGGTAGAGTCAGCGTGGTTATTTTTGTATCATTTGTGATGTCGTCGTTTTTGTGATAGTGAATTTTTCAATGAATAGTATGGCTTCCGTGGGAAGCATGTTTGGATATGTATTTATTTATTTGGCTATTGACTTTCAGCCTATTTTTTTCTAGAGAAAAAAATCAATTAAAGTACATTTTCACAACCTAGTGGCCTTCTGACATAATCAAACTACATCTCCCATGATCTGCTACCCAGTGGCCATGCAGTGGGGGTGTGATCCAGCACGTTTCGGGGCATTAAGACTGAATCTAAGTATAGAAATAGATCATGGGACCATTCCAGAAGGGATAGAAGTAATCAGCTGCTAAATATTCCCTCTTTTGTATGGAATAGAAATAATATTTAAAAAACAACAACAAACTTTTTAAAAAATGGTCAAAATGTGTGTCCAGAAACTATTATGAAAAGAATCCTGCACTGAAAAGAATTTCCATAGTTTGGCACTTTGCTCAAAATTCTGGCCTTCTCCATATAGGAAACAATATTTTTGCATAAACTATAATTTTCTGTGCATAAAATGCTGTTTCCTGTGCAGTAAGTTTGTTTTCTGGGAAAAATATATATGTCTATTTTGGACAGAAAAAGTCTGAACTTGCAAATGGGCTGCATGGTTTTTAGAGGTTTTCTTGAAACAGGAATAAAGATGCAGAAATTACTTTTTGCTTTCTTTGAGAAGAAAATTTATAAATTTAATCCCAACTTTTTTTAATGTACCATATTTTAGTGCACCATATAGGGACATGTGATAGTTACTGTGGTGTAATGCTTTGAGCATTGGAAGCTCTAGAGACCAGGGTTCAATTCCCCACTCGACCATGGATACCCACAGGGTGACCCTGGGCACTTTGCATGCTCTCAGGCCCAGAAGATCCTATGATAGGTTCAACTTAGGTTGCTTAAAGTTGGAAATGACTTGAATGCACAGCACAACAATGACAATAACAATAACAACATAGGGACATAAATATTTCCTTTTTTAGTTTCAGTCATTTGTACTTGTATGTGACTTTCTGATAATATTTCCGTCCTCATCTGATCAGTTCGGCAGAGTAAATGAAAGTAAGACCACAGCTATGTCTTGACACATAAAATAAGAGGTAAAGTACATCAAATGTGTGTTTCACCTGAAAGATATTCCTAATTATGTCCTTAGAATCATAGAGTTGGAAGAGACTGTGTTGTTGGTTTTAAAGAACACGTTATAGCTCTCCCATAGCTGAGGATGAAATTAGCAAAGAGGGCAGTGGCAGCTGGTAGATGCCATATTAAGCTGGTGAATTCTGGGTTTGAGTCTGGACCTGAACGGAACTATAAGTGGTCCTGTACTCTATCCACAAGTCAGCACCCTAGATACCGCCTTCAAAGTTTAGACTCGAAACCCACCCCACTCACATGAAAACCAAAATCTGGCACTGGAAAAAAGTGGGGGACAATGATATATGTTCAGAAGTTTCTAGATTATAGAGAGGTTATTATGCCTCCCTGACAATTTAATCAGGGGAAACAAGCACAACTGGTGAATACACCATCATGGTTTTTGGATGATTTAGCCACATGTTAGTGATGGTAAGCCTCTGTATGATAATCTCCAAGTTCTACAGTTTCTAACAGTTCAAAAGAGGGATAAGTGAGACATGTAGGAAACACAGAAGACTGTAGGATGCCTTGTGGCAAACCTGCTGTGACATGGAAGTACTGATAACATATTTTTGTACAAGACATATTTTTGCAGAAGGGGTTATTTGCACAAAGGGCTTAGAGCAAACGGGGAAATATCTGTACAGCTCACAAGTGGAAGTCAGTGGACACTAAGCAATAGTTGACCACCATTCATAGCTATAATATTTTTCTAGGTTTGGTCTTGTGAGGCTATTCTGTTGTAGGCCAGTGGTTGGTGGAATTCAGCCCAAAAGGCTTTACTAATCACTGGCTCCATTTGGGAAAATCTAAAGTGAATTTGTCATTGTTAAATATTGGCCTACTCTGTCCAGAAAACAGACATAAATCTGTCTGTTAATTTGTGAAAAGGCAAATGAAACTTCCGTAGACCAGGCCCTACCTAAAAAGCATATATTTAAGTATACCAGATATTAAAGCAAACAAGATGTTGTTTCCATGGTAAGTGTCATGTTTCTTTTTTTATTCTAGACAATTAATGTGCCAGTAAAAATGTCAGGCACATTTAATCATTCATAACCAAACAGATCTGATTCTCTCCAGCTAAAAGCTTCAGCATCCATAATTAAGGGATAGCAGCAGAATGGAACTAGTAAAATCTGGAAATGGACAAAATGAAAGCTTTAATGAATGTTAAGTCTATTTTCTGTTGAAGTGCAAAAAGCAACTACTCCTTGTTATAGCTTTCAGGTACAAGGACATAACATTTTTGGACTATAAAACCTATGGGTAGAATTCATCCCACAGATGGGAAAATTACATTGTCTATTTCCAAAGGCAAACAGGGAGAGAGAGAAAAAAATCTGTCAAAGGAAAAATGGATACAGCAAGAAGGACTGATACATAACATACAAAGTATCACACAGAAGCTCATATTTGATTGTGAGAATATAGATTTCATTGTTTTTATAATCAATATATGGATTTATTTATTTTTTGCACATTTTCAAAACCATAAAGGAGCCTATGGTTTAATCCTTTGCATATTCACCTGAGATATGGCCATTGTTATAGTGCAGCCAGGGCTTGCAGTGTCAAAATGCTGGGATTTTTTTATTAGCCAAGATTAGTACTTCGTCCACTACTCATCTCAGACGTCTGTCTTCTCCTTGAGATCAGCAGCAGTCCTCACACAGATGGCAGAAGGGAGTGGGTGAGATTTCCTTAGTACTGTACTAATACCATTGTGAGACTATCCCTTGTGCAATTTGTGGGTGGTTTGGGTTTGGAAACAATTAAGGCCCATTTGCTTTGCAAAGGCTTGCTTCAGCAGGATGTGAAAAATGCTAGATGACAAGGGAAAGGGGAGGACATCACTCTTCCACGTCTGTAGGGTTCTACTGATCTTGCAGAAATGTAGCACTGGAGCTTCCCTATACCTGCAATGTGCACCCAGAGTTAAACAATTCACAGTGTCATACTCAGTTCTTTAAAAAGGTTTGAGTCAAATGCAAAATTTGGCTCTAGTAACTAACTTTGTTAATAGAATTTATCAGATAGAACTGGAAGATCACTATGTGTATTTTGGCTTTAGCTCACAATGTTTTCATCAATGTAAGTTCTAGAAAGTTAATGTGCACAAATGCCAGGATGACACCATACTCATGGGAAATTGCTTCCTGAATTTACTGTGGGGGGAAAAAATCTGGATAATAGCAAATCCTATTTAAATGAATGGATTCTGGAAGAAGTTGACTATAGAGTCACACTAGAGAACCTAGAGATTCCCAGGCCTAACACATTACAAGGCATTTCTAGGTTCTCCAGCATGAGAAGCATACTGGAAGCATACCATAGAATCACACTGGAGGACCCAGACAACACCTAGAAAGAACATATTTTTGGTATATGGGTAAGTGAAACCATGGCTACCAGTCTCTCAGATATGGGGGTATTTGCATTCCAAACAGAAGGCTAATGTCCATAGTTCTTCTTGGTCCAAGTGTGATGTTGCTCCCAGCTGCTGGTCTCTTCTTAAAGGCTTCTACTAGTAGAAGATTATTGAATTGCTTTAATGAGTTTCATTTCTCTTAACTTCAGTATTTTGAAACTGTTTGCTGTTAGCAACATTTGCACTCAATTAAATTACTTTATATTTGAACTAATAAAATAAATTACTACCATCTGTATCTTTTTTTTCCTCTCTCTCCAGTAATTAGCAAAATCAGATTTCGCTGAAACAACATGATGCTGCAGAATTAGTCAGATTTTGGATTTGGTTGTCTAATTCTGACGAAAGAGAAATAAAATGATTGGTAGGTAAATACTGCCTTATTGACAGCTGGTGCAGTTCAGCCTAATTCCATTTGCATCAATTGGAGAATCTTCCCCTAAGGATTGTCAGCCGTTAGTGTTTTCCTGCCTGTTGTAGTAAGCACACTGGCTTGTGTAATTTTCCTCATGATATTTGGTGGATTGTATACAAGTACTTGGCATGTAGGTTCTTATGTCTACATCCTCTCATCTGCAGAGTTTTGAAATGCTGGGGGAGCAGAGGGAAGTGGTATTCTGTTTTTTTAAATTAAAAATAATGTTTAAAACAATTTTAATTGAAGCATTTTTAGATTTACATCCTAAAAAGCAGAGCAGTCACATGCAAAGCATGCACACAGAGGAATATGATGGCTGATAATTTACATTTTTCAATTTTCCCTCTCTTATCAACAGTGTGCAGTTTGCCAGATTTTGAGCTGCAGTTTCCATCATCCTTCACATTGACTGTGTTGGCTTTGGCTGATGGGAGTTGCAGTTCATAAGGAAGACTACAGATTCTTCACACATGATCTGTATTTACACAAGGGAATAAGGCAAAAGGCAATACGTGGAAGTAGGTTTCCATTGAACTTAATGGGGCCTAGTTCTGAGAATGCATACAAAGGATTGTGCTGTTTCAGAAGGAAATATTAGCAGTAGGTATTTCAGAGGCAAACACAATGGCAAATTACCTGAGTATTCCTTACATGAGAAAACACTATGAAATTCATTGGGTTGTGACTCAATGGCATGCAGACACACACTTCGAATGAGTTGTTTATTTACCACATGCCTGATGTGTGCACAAAACTCAAAGTCTCCCATTGATGTCCGATCAGTTCCACATTAGATATGTACAGTATAGGATATATAACTAAATGTGGTATGTGTATATATATATATATATATAGGATGCATGGGAGTGTGTGTGTCTGTCTGTCTCACAGCCTGCCTGCCTGCTATATTTATGGGCTACACAGACTTCATGCAAAAGTTGAGTAACTGCAGCACAAGACTTATAAACAGATAATCTCTTTTTGGATCCATGTGCACCCTTTCTTCTAAACACCAGCTAATATGACCTTTTATAGAAGATTTTATAGAATAAAATTATAAAAGATGATCTGCATTTTATTTACATCAAGGTTTAATAAGCTGCACCAAGAACAGTTGATGCATCTAAATTTTCACCAGCACATTTCAAAACACTTCGAGATCTGATAACTGGCTATTCAAAATAAGATTTTCTGTCCATAATAGTGTGTCATACAAACTTATGGTGTAGCAAAATTGGGACAGAAAGTTATCAAGGAAGTAGATTTAAGAGGGTGGGAACGCTGAAACATTCACTGTCCGTCTTGAAGAAAATCAGTATTTTGAAGACTTTATCTAGATTTTTTACTAGGATTTTCTTCTATTTGGCCCATAACATCCCTACCCTCTAAGTACTAAATAGTGCATATCAGTGGTCATAACATTAAGAAGATAATCACAAGCATTCCAAACACACATCAGTTCTAGTATCACAAACAACAAACACCATAGGTGGCCTACTTTCAGTGTTGAATAATTTCCATGTGCCAAATTTTAAAAGCTACCTAGATCACAGTACTGTTGTAGTACAGTCCATCCAAGGCATATGCGGGCTTGCCATCCACGGACTTGAGCGCATGTGGATGGAAAGCGTGGAGGGACAAAATGGCATGTGTGCCTATACTGCACACAGGAGCATGTAGCCATTTGAATCAATGGGATGAGGTCCTTTTTTTTAATGGCATATGCAGGGTGTGTGTGTCTGGAACTCTTATACAAAGGGACCACTGTATTCCTTTCATTATCATCTCATGGATATATGTGTACTGGTGCAGTCTGTTTCAAGTGTATGTGCACATTGGGAAAGGTAAAATATGTCTATTTCATTTTCTCTAAAGTTTTTTTCTATCCTGAATATGAAGAAATTTACAATTTTGAATTTTTTTTTTTCAAAATTCTTTTTGCATTTGTTCTGGCTTAGGTCAATAGTTATAGATGCTTCCAAACACAGAGAAGACCATATTGGTTATCCCTGCTATACAGGTGTTAAGGATGAGGACCTTTTCATGAAAAAGAAAAAGAGGTGGCAACTTTAATCTTGGACTAACATGCCACAGTAGACAGAAATCCAAAACCAGAGTAAAGCACATTAATGCCCTGGCTCTGGATAAATAAATTTGGCAGCTTTAGTTTTCCTCCACATTTTTTAAAAAAAGTTCTTTCCTCCTGAATATTTTTTTAAAATTGTGTTTTAGTGTACTGAAACAAAATTGTGGTCTATTCCTAGTGCATATGGTTTGTGTTAGTAATGCACAGAGAGAAAGGTGACTAAAGGTGAGGGGGGGGGGTCTCCTGAAGGCATAATGAGATGGTATACGCACATTTAACATCTAAAGTAGCTTTATACAGCTCCTGATGCTATTACTTTTGCAAATATTGAATTCAATATTTGGGTAACTAGTAGAACCTTTCAAAGAAATACTTCCCCTATGCTTCCCTCAATCTATTTGTTAGTTGCTTCAAATGGAATCAGAAATATATATGCCTCTGAGACAAACTTAATCTGGAAAATTTATGAGTGGCAGAAATAAAAGTGCTGATGCCTTCCATCTTCTATCTATAACTCTCCTGCTAGTTTCAGTGTTTTATGTCAGTAGGGGTCTGTCTACTTATGCAAAGATCAGGCTGGATAGAAGCAGGGGAAAGGAGAGTAAATGTCTTAACTGCCACCATTGTTAAATATTATTTAAAAGCTGTCAAAACCTTCATTTGCCTTAGGAATTGTGACATACGGTCAGAAACAGCGTGAAGATTTATTGTCATCTCTGTTGGAAGAATTTCAAAATGCTTTCTTAGTAAGATGCCTGTCCCTTATCCTTGGCAAAGCTCTTTCGAAACTGTGAAGCATTTAGCAAGTAGACAGAGAATAATGAAGTTTAGATAGTTTTAAAACAGACTTTAAAGAGGATTGCCTAGTCAAATGAGTGAAACATGGCTAATTAAAGAAATTGCAGCCAAGCCAAGTTTTGTTCTCCATCCTTCATTTTTTGCTTCCTAAAAGTGTTCCATTATTAACATCTACATTAATTAGAATCCAGTACTATGCAATTCAATCTTATAAATGTTTAATAGGACTTGCTCCGCAGTAGGTTTATTCAAATCTCACCATGCAATGCTGATTTACCAAGAGGGGCAAGGGCCAACTGAGCCAACACTAAGCCATTTGAAGCTGTGCTGAATATAAACATATTTTTAATTTATTTTTTCCCCACAAATACAATGTACATTCTTACATTATTGATATTGTTGTAGAAAATTTATAAGTGTGTCTTCCCTTCATTTTCTTAATGGTTTGTTTGCCTTCTTATTGTCTTCTGCTTGAATTCTTTGGTAACTTTTTTCCTCCATTCTCCTAAGATTTTCTTCCTTCCTTTACTTCTCTTCACCTCTCCTTTTCAGTATCATTTTACAAGTGAAAAAAATACATTTCCAAAGAAATCTGTTATTAATAGTTGTATTTTATAAGTACTCTCGTGATAATAACATGAAAATAAAGCTCATCGTCTATGCCAAGATTCCCCCTTTTTTCTTCTGTTAGCTAATATTGATGTTTCACTTCTTCGACCCTAGGGCTTCTCCCACATTAGGGCCATTAGAAATTATTCAGAAATAATAATTGCAAGTGTTATTCATTGTTTTTGACTGTAACTGGATGACTTTCACACAGACTGCTGACAGGTGGCCTTGCCCAAGTACATTTTTCATCAGAATTTATCTAAATTCATACAAATTGATCATTAGGGAAAGTAAAACTAACAGACTTGCCCATCCCTGGATCATAGAAAATATCTGTGACCCAGTTGTTTTCATAGCTTGGAGAAGTTACTTGCTTGGCTTATGTCTTCCAGAATCCTTCAGCCATCTTGATTTTGACAAATAAGTGGAGCATGCAATATGGAATTCCCACATTTTCCAATGATAAGGCCATCAATTCCTTCCCTCCTTCAGATGGCCCTGAGAGTTTCCTTAGATGATGGTCATGAAAGATTCAGCAGAACCATCAGGTGCACACATAACTTTTCCTGTTTTCACCCATGTTCTTCTCTTTAAACATGAACCAAACATAAAGGTTTTAAAATCTTATGCTGTTTTACAACAGTACAGTGCTAGCATAGTTTTTCACTGCTTTGCCTGGAGAATTAAAATTGAAACCCATTTATATGTATATGGAGAGATTTACCTATCCCCAAATGTGAAAGGTATCAATAACACATAGTGAAGTTTCTTTTTCATTATCCTTCTCTAAATATTGCATTAGCTGGACTACCTTTAAGGCTTGGACAGAATAAAATGCTGCAGTTTTAGCAGTCTTGGTTAAAATGTGTTCTCTTTTGGAATAAGGAAATAATGCAGAAACATAATCCTCAATCATACGTTCAAAGACAACTTCCAGTTATAAATCATACAGCTTGCAAGATGGAGCTGTAGCTACCTTATAACAAAGTGTCCTTGACTATATTTTGGATAACAGCAATTTGTCGCATGCCTGCAGCTTCTTATTTTTCTTAACATCAAGTTGGAGGTGGAGGTGGCAGTTATGATGGTGGTACAGCAGTTCCCAGCCATGGCTTCAGTGTAAGTTGAAAGTTTTGTATGGTGCACTTGTGTATGGTGCGGGAGCACTATATATGGCAAACTATAGATTTCTTTAGTTCTCTATTTGTCTGTTTCTCTCTCTCAGAGAGACTCAAAATGCATTGATATATATATATATATATATATGCAATAAATCATTACATATAAGGTGATGTTGGCTTTGCAGGAAGATTATTTGAAATTCTCGCATTATGGGCACATTCTGTTTTGTAACTGGGGTCATTCTCTTGCTCTCATCATTTGATATTAAAAAAAATCCAAGACAATGTATTGAAAACTCCCTAATCCCAAAAAAATTGCCTAGTTGCTGGGAACTTCCCCAGCAACCCTACTTCACAGCTCAATTTATAAGCCAACTAGGTACAATGCCTGGAATACAAGTTCCCTGACCTCACTGGGGACCTTTTACATAATACACAGTACAAGTAAAGATCATTCCTTTCTTATGAAATAAAAGTGTGGCATACATCAGAACAGTGTCACATTGTTACATACACAGCATGTTTGTTCTTGCTATTGGTTGGGTTGTGTTTCTGGCCTTTGCATGGGCATTTTGCACATATATTCTTCTCCATCTACTTTAACTGCTCTAGGATTGTTTCTTGGGGGTTTGAGAATAATAGCCTACACCTTACTGTGATAAAGCACGTCACCTACAGTAATGTCTTCATTCATTGGTTGTAAAAATGACCTGTCTCTTGCTTCCTATCACCTGATTTGTTTTATAGTTACTATAGAATGTATATATATCTGTATTCCCCCTCCACCCCCCCAAAGATTTGACATCCGAGCCAATATTTTTGGAGACTTTACTTTGCACAGGGGAAATGAGAGGATACAGAGGTAGAACAAAAAAAATACAACAACAAGAAATGTTTCGAATATACAGAATATACAGAACAGGGTGGCCTATTAAGAATGGTGTCCTCACATCACAGCTTTATGACAGTTGGAAGATTGATAGGGTGAGTTGGATTAAGGACAGAAAGAGCACATGTCTTCTGGAGTAAGATAGTATTTTTTCCATAAAATCCATCTAGTTTCTCCTTCCTGAGCTCACAAAAATATGACCCCAAATTGCCAATTTTCAAGAAGCAATTCCACTTCAGCACATATAGTTTTGATCTTGTTAAAGGAGCTTCTCCTCTACTGATAATATAAATTGGTTTTGGCCCTGAAATATCAATAAAATAAAATAAAAATAAAAATGGGAAGCTGTTGACCAGGCAACCTTAAACCTTGTATTGGTAGCACCAGGCATGATAATATAATAACCCAGGGAGCTGATCTGGGTATCCTGCTCAGCCACTTGGTGCATCCACCACCAGCATGGATAACACACTCTGAGGTCAGAACAAGGCATCCATCCAAATGATTGAGAACAGCCACCATAGCAAAGGAACTGAGAGCCAGGTTGGGGAGGGAAGAACATTGGGGCAGCTGTGGAACAAGGATGTTCCAGACTGACCCCAGAGCATCCTGGTCCATGTAGACAGGGCCTAAGACCTGATCGTTGAATGGTACTGATTCCTGATTCTACTCTCTCTCTGTTTTTATTATTGGAAAAGAGTGAAATATTATGAATCTAGGCTATGGAATACCCTTAAAGACATGGGAGTGCCAACACATTTGATAGTCCTGGTGAGGAATCTGTACTCAGGACAAGAGGCTACTGTCAGAAAAGAACACAGAGAAACAGAATAGTTCCCAATTGGCAAAGAGGTCAGAGAAGGCTGTATCCTTTCACCTTATCTGTTCATCTTATATGCAGAACACATTATAAGAAAAGCGGGCTTGGACACAGAAGAAGGAGGAGTGAAAACAGGAGGAAGGAATATCAACAATCTAAGATATGCAGATGACACCATAGTACTAGCAGAAAAGCTCGCAGACCTGAAACACCTACTAAGGAGGTTCAAAGTAGAAAGTGCAAAGGCAGGATTAATGTTGAACATAAAGAAAACCAAAACAATGACCACTGAGGACCTTCACAAGTTCAACCTAGACAATGAAGAAATAGAAATAGTAAAAGAATTCTCACATGTGGGATCAACAATTGATAGAAATGGGGACTGCAGAAGAAGATTAAGAATGGGGAGGGTGGATATGAAAGAACTAGAAAAGATTCTAAAATGCAAAGATATACAACTGATATTCATTTGAGATGTTGTGCGGAACAAGAGTGCTGAGGATTCCATGGACAGCCAAGAGGACAAACAAATGGGTCCTAGAACAGATCAAGCTGGAAACCACCCTGGAAGCCAAGATGACCAATCTGAGGCTGTCGTACTTCAGACACATCATGAGAAGGAAGGACTCGTTGGAAAAGACAATAATGTTTGGAAATGTGCAGGAAATAGGAAGGCTGCATGCTAGATGAATGGACTCTATTAAGGAGGCCATTTAATTTGCAAGAATTAAGCAGAGCTATGGAGGACAAAGGGTCTTGGAGATGTCTAATCTATAGGGTCGCCATGAGCCAAGATTGGCTCAAGGGCAGTTAACAATAACAACAAAGTTTTTTGTTGTTGTTTTCTGTTTGTTGTTGTTGTTTTTGTATGTATATATAAATACTTGTATGTGTGTGTGGGGGGAGGAGAGGGATGGGGGAAAGGTGTGGCCCATTCTCCAGTGGACTGTAGTGTTTTTGGAAGCTAAGCTATGGAGCAAATCTAGACACCTCCCCCCCCCCAGCCCTTCTTGTCCTCCTCTTCTTGTAACAGCCTTGGGGGCATAGCACTGTCTTTTTCAGGGCCCAGCATACTCATAAAATCAATTTTCTAAGTTCATCCAGCAGTGTGACAAGCCTGGGTGACGTTGGATTTTAAAGCAATTTCATTTTCCTTTAGAAAGCATGAAACACAAAGTAATCCACTGATCTCACTAACATCAGGAAAGTATGAGTACCCCCAATAGGCTTTACTCTGTCAGTGTTCAGCAGACTACTCAGGCACACAGATATGAATTCATTTTTAATGTTAGGAAAATACACTCATTAAAAAGCAGCTAACACAAAATGCCAGAAATGCTTTTAACATTACACAAAGTGCACTCCTTTGCTGAAATAGCTTGTTACTTTTGGAGATCTGGAGATGCTGAAGTCTTAAATATTTAAAGTGGAATTGGCTTTTTTAAAATGCAGTGTTTCTGATCAGAAAATTGTTTCAACAAGCAATGTTGTTGAATAATGCAAGACACTGTTAATAAGATAGTCTGGGAGAATCATTTGTTTTGCTGAAAAAATAACTAGTCCTTTGAATGATAAAGAAGATAATAGAAAGTCCATAACAAATAGGTAAAGGTACAGTGGGAGTTTGACAACTTTCCAGATAAATGTGTCCCATTCCAGTCAATTTTTGACCTTTGTTAGTATGATTACTTTTTAGTTTTTATTCTTTCTTTCTTTCTTTTCTTTCTTTCTTTCTTTCTACTTCACCATACTAGGGATAAATGGTCAGACTTCACAAGATTCTTACATGGACCAAAACTTGTTGGATGAATAGAAATGAAGGCACAGTACAAGTTGAATTTTTAAATAATTTCCAAAAAAGGTAGCTGCATTACTTGGGCACAGTATGAAATGATGAAGTATCACATGGCACCTTCAAGATTAATAATTTTATTCTAGCATTAAAGGTGTCACACAACTTCTTCATAGCAATATAAAACACACAAACAAAATTTTGAAACCGAGAGCTTTAGTTCATTGATACATGGATAACTATGAGATATGTCATAATAATGTTTTAATAACTAGGAGTACATAGTCCACCACAAACTCCTGTCAAATTTCTCTGATTTACATACTAAATATATTTAAAGAAGCAGCTGCTATATCTTTGGTGTACATGATAAGCAAGTTCTAAGACAAGACAGAGTAGTAAAGCAGAAATCATGAACTCTGGTAATTTTATCCTGTGATGTCAACCTATGTATAAAAAGTGAAGGGGGCAAAGATAGTTGAAATTAATTGCAGGAAGACACCTATAGCGGTATCCTAATTTTGCTAAAGTAGCGAGATCAAAGCTATCCATACATGAACATCCCTGGTAAGGAAGCCTTCTCTTCTCCTATAATGTTTTGTATATGAATCACATGAAGACTATTTCAGAAAACCCTATGGATATGAACTCCTATATTTCATGATGGAAATTTGCAATAGCAGCCACTGCTGTATAAATTGTATCTCATGCATCTCTTCTCCTATTTAATGTTCTGAAGT
The DNA here is from genome assembly GCA_034509955.1 of Urosaurus nigricauda. Lineage (NCBI taxonomy): Eukaryota > Metazoa > Chordata > Lepidosauria > Squamata > Phrynosomatidae > Urosaurus > Urosaurus nigricauda. The sequence goes on from JAOEGL010000003.1 coordinate 127,764,674, forward strand.
TATTTCTTAAGCTCTTTTGGCAATTCTTTTGATATTCCATAACTATGTAAAGATCGAGGTATGAGGGTATATCCAAAAGTTTTAATGATCATCTTTTTAAAAAAATGACAGAAAGTTTGTTTTGATTTGTAGTTGTCAACTTATCTCTGTGTAGTCACTATCTAGATTTACACATTTTTCCCAGCGTATCTTGACCCTCCAAATGCCTGATATTGTGGAAGTCTGCAGATTGCGCCTGATTAGGGGGTATCGAAAAGTAATAATTATCACTTGGAAGTTATTATGGTATATTGATGAAATTTTGTCAGTATCATCATTGGTCCCTAAGTGCACGTTGCTGAGAAAATCAGTTCATTGTGTCCTTTATTTTTGTGACTGGCTCTGCCAGAAGTGACTAAAGTGTAAAATCTTTGTCAGATGCAATCTGCAGACTTCTACAATAATGGTATTTGGAGGGTCAAAAAACACTGAGGAAAATGTGTAAATCTGGATGGTGACTACATAGAGATAAGTTAACAACTACAAATCAAAACAAACTTTCTGTCATTTTTTTTAAAAGGTGATCATTAAAACTTTTGGATACCCCCTTGTAAATGCAATTTCAATTCTTATTGGGGTTTTGCCTTTGAGAGATTAACCCTGTTGTGCTGAAAGAAACATGAGCACAATGGAGTTCACTTTAAAAAGCCTAAAAGACTCCACTCCAATCATACAATCTGACAGCTCACAGTCAGGTCTTTTGAAACTGTTACGAATACTCTGATTCACCAGTGTTGAATTTCCGCCTTAAAATATTAATGTCTTCCATTTACAGTATAGTCACATGACAAACAAACAAAATGGAATAACATCTTTGCATCATTACACCAGTTGCAGTCTCCTTACTACATGCATATCAATCCCCATATCCACTCCCTCCTGCCAATGTGAATCTGAAATCTTTTCTTTACAGCAGTGACGGAATTCCAACCTCTACAAAACTCAATTCATTTTCTACCTTGGGTTGCTGTATGATTGATTGCTTAACAGATTCCATATTTACCTTTGAACCCCCAGTTGGCATGGTAAGTTTGTGGTGAGTGTTTTGATTGAAATTACTTCTCATCTTTCATTTATATGATTTTACTCTAAAGACTTTCATAAAATATGAAAAGACACAGAGCTTGGATATACAACTTAATCCAATTGTCAATATGCATTTGCTATTACCAGCTGAAAGATTTTAGTAGCCACTTCTATATGTCTCAGTCTATTTATTTGTCTTCTGGTGAAGTAAATAGAGAAGGCAGTAGCTACCTTTTGGCAAGTGAAGGCTAGTTCTGTGGTGACCCTTTCGAACTTTGATCTCTGTGGAAAGTAGAAGCATAAGCACAGAATGCTTGTGCTACGGGTATTGTTAAAAAAATTTTAAGGTAATGATTGCCAGCAGTACCTTTGCAGCTGAACTGGATAAAACTTTGGAAGAAAATTACATTTGAGATGTGGTGCTAGAGAAGAGTACTGAGGATGTCTTGGATGTCCAGAAGGACAAACAATTGGGTCCCAGAACAAATCAATCTGAACTCTCCCTGGAAACCAAGAAGACTAGATTGAGGCAATTTTACTTTGGCCACACCATGAGAAGACATACTCACTGGAAAATACAATGATACTGGGGAAAGTGGAGGGCAGTGGAAAGAGAGGAAGACCACATGCCAGATGAATGTCTAGAGCTAGAAAAACCCTATCCCCTAGTGCCCAACAAAATAGTGTCTGAAGTTAACAGAAAAGCCTTTGTTGGAGGATTGGAGTAAAAGGTCTTGCCAGGAAGACGCTTCAGACAGATCTGAATTGCAAACACAAAATCATAGATACATATGCAGTAACAGAAACTAGCTCCATCCCCTAAATCCAAAAGCTGTTAGAATATTTTATTCCCACCCAAAATTTCCTGCTCCAGTACTATCCCAAAACACTGTTGCAAAATATATGATTCTCAAAGCATGAAGTTCTTTCCCACCAACTATCTGCCCTGTTTCTCAGAGATTCAGGATTTCAGAGGGCTACCTCATCACCATAACAACCCCCTCTTGCATCTGGTTTCTTTCAAACAATGAAACAGGCTTGAGCTTTGATTTAAATACAAGCACTAATTTTGAACATCGTAACATATTACAATCTTTCATTTTGCATTTCTAACCTTTGTATTATTAACCTTATGTTAAACCAAACTTGTAACAATTCATAACAATCTAACACATCACCCTTTCTCGAATTCTCTGCATAGGCACTTACGATCTTATTTGTTTAGAAACCTAGGCACACAATTCTTCAATCACAATCAATCAAATCAGAACTTACAATGTTTTCAAATATAACACTCATACGAACAACTTAACCTCACAATATAATAAACTGATGAAGCAATGCATAACTATTTAACTCAAAGTTCACATTAAAGCAATTTTAAAAAGAACTCATATAGCAATATAACCCAACATTCTGATCCTGCTCAGAATGATGGCCTCTTCTAGGCTACTGCCTTCTAATTTCTCTTGCCCTAAAAGATTTCTATGACCATGCCTTTTTGTCACTTAGGTAGATATTCTGTGTTCACTGAGCACTCTATACTTGCAGGGATAGAAAGAATACACAAACACATACCAAAACAACAACAACAACAACAACAACAACAAACCCTTCCAATGAGAAGACTCTTGGACTGATGAGAATCTTTGAAACTTATTCTGCACAAAATTTGCATATTGTTGTTTTGCACAGAAAATATCATTTTCTGCACAAGAATTCTTGTTAATGTAAGGTTACTGTAACTGTAAAGTTATTATCACATTTATAAGTCTTGGAGTTACTCCAATTCTACTAATATCTCCACCTTAAGTGTGTCTTATAATGTTTTGGCATCTTAAGGATTAACTTTTTAACCTAGATCTACAGAAGGACGAGGAGTTAGTGAAGGAGACAGAACATGATATAGCTCCCAGACTCAGAGAATATAAAAGCATATTCTATGCTAACTGCAGCTCCTGAGCAGTCTTGAAAGGAAGGCACCATGTTTTCCACCTGGACTGTCTAGGTTGTGGAAAGGTTTGGAAAGAGTTCCTTGCCTATTTATTCATATATATTTTATCTTTTTGCTTGAACTGAGACCAGAGATAGCGTGGAAATTTTGTTATGGCTAAAAAAATTAAAAAATGAAAAATACAACAAATTTAAGGTTAATACGCTCAAATATAACCAAGGAAACTGTTACCGAATTAAAACTGATTTAGAAAAACATTGAAAACACACACATATAAATAGTACTACCAAATTGCACATGCATCTTTATTCAACAGCCAGTCAGTTGTGGAAGGGACTTTGCTTGATAGTAGAAGAACACTTGCTAGATAGGAAGCTTCTGTATCAGAAGGCAGGCACTGAGAAAGTCATCCCTCTCATCCCCAACAAATGCATCTGTGAGGGAGGCAGGCCTCTCCAAAGATGTCATCAGAGGGAAATTTAATATTGAGTCGAACAGAGTGTGTAATGGTTTTGATCATTTGACTATGGCTCTGGAAACCTGGGTCCAAAATAATCCAGATTGAGACTGCTTTAACTGCTCTAGCTCAGTGCTAGGGAATCCTGGGAATTGTAGTTTATTGTGGCCACAGAGCTCTCTGACTGAGAAGGTTAAATGTCTCACAAAACTACAGTTCTCAGAATTTCTTAGCATTGAGCCAGGACAGTTAAAGCCATATCAAACTGGATTATTTCTGCAGTGTGTTTTTGGACCCAGGTTTCAAATTCCCACTCAGCCATGGAAACTCACTGGGTGACTTTGGGCAAGTCCCACTTTTTCAGCCTCAGGGAAAGGTGAAGACAACTTTCTCCCCTGCCCTTGAATAAATCTTAATACAAACCCTATGATAGGTTTGCCTTAGGGTCGCTATAAGGTGGAAATGATTTGAAGGCATGGAACATCAACAAATATATTCAAAGGTGAAGAATACTATTTTCATTCAACAAGAAAACATGCTATTTGCTTTGGTAAAGTGAATGAAAATATAGATACAACAGAAAAGTTAAAAAAAATTAAATTGGTTATATACTGCATTAGATGCATATCAGGGAAATTCAATCAAATAAAAATGTTTTAAAATCCACAGAGCAAACAGTAAAGCTCTCATGTAACCTTTTCAGCAATCAGAACCTGTGTAACAAAATATAACAGGATGTGGATGCACTCCATCTGACAGTGAAATAAATGAGACCTAGAAATAATGGAAATATCTGTAAAATTTATGATTTACAAGGAAGCTCATAATATAGGCGTGATTAGAAGAGTGTTTTAGCATCTCACATAAGTGAATGTCAAAGCACATGTTTTTGAAACAATAATCCAGTTACTTCAAAGCTCTAAGCTATATTATTCCATTTTGATAAAAAGAGATCTCCCCCCCCCCCCCCCCGCAATGACATGTGTGGCATTTGCAGCAATGCTTCCTAGTAACACGTTGTTTTGATTAGCATATTTCATTGAAATGGAAATCAAGGCTGTTCTTTGCTTTGTCTAATGCTTAAAGGGAATGTGTAGGAATGTTGCCTGTATCCCAGACTTCTGGATGTCATCCGTGCATGCAAAAGAGTAATGTGAAATGATGATAGCCCGCATCTAGCATTGAAACAAGGAAATGTGTGTGTTTGTTGTTCATCACACTTCATGCAGAAGAGCTTGTAGTATTGACTCGTGAGGTATATTGTATTCTCCACCCAATGTCTGGGCAGTGGACTCAAGGGAAACATTTCACCACATTTTATCTAAGAAAGAAAAATTCTCTTCATGTTATTCAAGGGTTATGACAGTAGCAGAACCTTTTTCATAAGGTTGTGTGTGTTTGTTTATGGGTGTGTGTACACTGCTGCAGCTGATGACAGGAGAACTGTTTTGGCAGCTTGGACTACTATTAGGTGATCTTAATACCCCCATGGTTATTCCAAGATGGAAGAGTTGGAGAGGAAAGTGCAGAATATTCAGAGGTATTTCTACAAAGTTGCCATCTTTTTTGGTGATGGTGAGATAAAGTAGAATCTGAGAATCGGATCAGCTCAATAAATAGAAGCTCAATTTTTAAAAGTCTTATATCTCTGAGAATCATATGCCAACAGTAATGTATGAATCTGTCAATTTCACTTTCTTTCTGTGTTCAACATCAGATTTATTGTGTTCCAAATTTGCACTCGTATGTTGTGATTGTTTAAAGTGTGTGCAAATATTTGTGCACATTTTTATCTACATTTCTTCTAAGAAGCACATTTTGACATGTTTTGATAGTCATTTCTTATAATATAATACAAGATGGCATATTGTTTGCATATCATGTGTGTATGTGTGTGTGCAATTTTCCTCAATGTATGTTTTTTTGAAGCATAATTCTTTGATCACAAGGCTGTACTGCATAGTTCAGACATGCTCACATATGGGTTTTTATACTGGGTTGGTGAATTAGGCCCTATATAGACTTGCCCGAAAGGCCAGCCTGTGGGCAGAGTCAGGGTGCAGCATCTTGATAATGCATGCCCTGACTCCATCCAGGGCGCCATGATGCCGTGAGCCACATCCAGATGACACAGCACTGAAGGGGTGCCATACAGCTGCGCTGATGTGGCTATGGTGCTCTTTGGAGGACACAAAAAGGAGCTACTTTTTGTGGCTCTTTTTGCACCTTCCAAAGGCTGAATCAGCTGCGGCATGAGGTTGCCTTGCCAAAACCAAACCAAAACCCAAAACGGGGGGCATCCCACTGCCCCTTCGGAGCAGCCTGAAGAGCCCCTTAGGTAGATTAACATTAAATGTGAAATAAAAGCTGATCCATTGATGGCAGTGTCACATAACAGGGGATGGTTATGTTTTCCTATATCAAGATGCACTTGATGACTTCCAGGATTCAGTATTACCAGCAACACCTTTGTTCATGCCAGTGGCATTTTTCAGAGAGCAGATGTTGCATCGCCTTTGCTAATTTAAATATGATTTTTCACTGAGTGTTGTTTTTGATTTAGACACCACAGTAATATTTTCTTGTCTTCCTGGAAATCTCTAATTATGCTAGTGTCTGCATTCTGCAAGGATGGTTTTATCAATGAGATCAATATCAGCCTATTCATTATCCTGCTGTGATGACAATGAGCTTTTCAGCATGCAGTGTCAGTTGGCCCTGCAGTTAAGTCCTTGGGCTTTTGCTGCAGGTGAATACTGATCAAAAGGTGGCTGCACCTCACAGTGCACTATGTGAGTCTAAATCACCAGAGATAAACAGCCCTCAAGGAGCTTAGAATGAATTTTGTCCATGAAGACAAAATTGGGGAGGAATGGACATAGGCAATAAAAAAGCAAAATCAAGATGTGTTCCCTGGCTTTTTTTTGAAACATGCAGTTATGTAGGTTTCAAGTGGAAATGAGGCACTCAGTAAGGGCCCAGGAACTTTGTCAGAAACACAGATGATCTGCTGTGGCAAAAGAACGATAAATGAAATAGTTGACCATTTCCTTTCTCTTCGTGATACCTCCACTCCTTCACTTGGCTGGAGTCTTTCAATTGAGAGGAAGCCACTCAATTTTTTTTTAATGTACATAATATCAAATAATGAATTCCAGCTGTGGAGTGAACATAAGCATTGTTTGGAGAGTTTTAAAAAATGAGGAGACTATCATTTGATAAAGTGGATATGTGGGTTCCACCCATTCCTTCTCCTCAACATTTCTTTTTACATGTTGTCCTTGATGCAACATGCTCCAGGTGGAAAGAAGGTTTTAAAAATCCACACATTTTTAGCTCTCTTAGCTCACTTGCTATACAGTGCTTCAGCAAACCTCCTTTACATGATCTCTCTCTGTGTGTATCTGGCACTCACACACATGCTGATCATATAAAGGAGGTTCTCTGAAGCACCCTGTTGTAAGTATGGTAGGGATGTAATTCTTCACCAATTTTGTTCTTGAAGCAAACAGCAACCCACTGCAGGAAAAGCTTAAAAGCCTGCATAGTTTCTGAGGACTAGTTACAGCTTGGGACTTAATCTATGCAAAATGCTATTTCCAGAAGAAGAAGGAGGAGGAGGAGGAGGAGGAGGAGGAGGAGGAGGAGGAGGAGGAGAAAAGTTTGCATGAGCCAAATAAGACACTGATCCACAACACACTGCAGAAATAATCCAGTATGAGATCACTTTAATAGCCCTGGCTCAGTTATAGGAATCCTGGGAATTGTAGTTTATTGTGGCCCCAGAGCTCTCTGACCGAAAAGGCTTAATATCTCCCAAAACTACAGTCCCCAGAATTTCCTAACATTGAGCCAGGGCAGTTAAAGTCATCTCCAACTGGATTATTTCTGCACTGTGTTTTGGACTACCCTACACTCTAATAAATCCACACAATCAATCCAGATAATGCAGGACCCACTCCCCAATTCTGGAACAAACTGTCCAGTTTACCATTGAACCCACATTATACCACCATTTAAAAAACCCACCTTTTGCGCTGGGTCTTCCAAGATGCTCCAAATCCCTCTGGAACAATGTTGGATGGCTGTTTACTATTCCTCCCACTGTGTGCCTTTTTCCATTGCCAGTGCTGGCATGATCTGCTCCCCTCTGAGATCAGAGCAAGACACCAAACCTGGAGCCCTCATCTTTGGCTTCAGAGGGTGAAATCTGCACCAACGCCACTGGCAGTACATGACATAATAGGAGGTGCCACCTGCCATTGGTTTGGAGTGTCCAGGTAGCAGGGGGACCTCAGGGCAGCTTCAGGGCCAGAATACTCCCAGAGTACCTGGCCTGTGCAGACACGGCCTAAATCTCAAACTAAAGATCAGGATTGGCAGGATTTTCTGACCCTCAAGAAACCCAGTGGAAAGCATGACCCCAAAGCATGACTTGATTCTCCCCACCAATATGTGGGGTTGTCTGTATGAATATCCTTCACATCTTTTCCGTAAGTAGAAAATAATGACAGGGATACACACACACCCTGCATGTTCTTCTCTTTCTCTCATGCTAGTCTTTTATGTTTGAGAGACAAGGGTATGCAATTTGGGGACAAAACATAGTTATGTATATTCCCTCCTCCTTTATCCCAGCTGTGACTGATGGGCTGCACTCCGACTTGGTGGACTGAAAGTTACGCAGATTTCACCTGCATGCCACCATTTTATTCTTTTCTCTCCTCTGTGTGTGTGTGTGTGTGCAAAGATAAGGAAAAAATAGTTTGTCCAGGCTAATGACTCATTTCTTTCTTGGTCATCAAAAACTTGTTTCAGCGTCTGCAAAAGTTTTAGCAATTATTCACTGAACTGCTTGGGGATGACAAATTACGTCTTCTGCACATTCAGTTTGGTGACCCATTTAATTCACTTGAGGACTCAATGTGTCAATTTGTTAACTTTAGCCAAGAGAGGAATGAGATATTTGACACACTCTTTAAGACTGATTTTATATTCATATAAGTATATACATAAAATTTAATCATTAGCTTTGAGAGTTCTCAATAGAGCACCTACTTTTGCAATCAATTTCTTTATTGTGAAATGAAATACTTTCTTAAATTTATCACATCCCAAATCTGACATCTTAGTCCACTGCAACACTGGCTTTCAAAGAATGTGATTTCCTCAGTTGCCTCAGAGGTTAGTTGGTATTAATTTCTGCAATTAACTTTTCCAGTAAAATCTTACAAAACGTAGACATGTCTTTTCTAGTCTGTTGTGTGCACAGTCAGTGCTCCATTAACTGATAAATTGAACTTCTTTCTCCATCAGTTCACACAGAATATATGGTGGTTCATTTCTCCTCCTTGCACTGTCCGTTAATTTGTTCATTTTTGGTAATTTTGCAAAACTCTGTCATAGAAACAGTATTTGCAGTTTTCCCACATAGTTTTAAGAACATTAGTGGGGAGGGGTTGGCTTCTGATGCAGCTGCTGAAAAAACAGTTTGCATTATTTCTAGAAGTTAGTTTTAAGTCTTTACATCTTCTCATTGAATGTAAATATTGGTATTAAAGAAGTTGGGAATATGCCTACCAGAAAGTAGCAAGACATTTATTCTGCATGTTCAAGCTCAGCAGAATAATGGGTAATATGAAAAAGGACCAACTATGGTTAGCTGTTTGTGTACTTTTATTTAGAAAATAGCAATTCAGCTTTCCACTGCCCTGTGCATGGACAATGATAGAATGGAGTTGAAAGCTTTTTGAGGATCAAGAGGAGACAGCATGATCATCAAGAGTAAGTTGAGACACTGTTAACTAAAAAAAGGAGCCATCTGCAAAATAAATTAGAGCTTCGGGCAAATGCAAGCATGGGGTTTGGTTCACGGCAAGGCACTTGAGGAACACAAAGGTTTGTCTCCTCTGTGGGAATGGTCAAGCTGTTTGACAGGCAGGAAGCTCTTTTGCATGTAGTGCCATGGCTTACTTTTACCTTGGACAGATGGTAGCAAACACAGGTGGAGGCCTCCAAGATGAAAAGGAACAGGAGAAGAGCAAAGAAGCTTATGTGCTCACAAACTTCAGCTTATTGATTTGGTTTACTTCCACTTTGTGCTTTGGGGCATGTATTCTACTTGGACTGCTGAACTACACTTGTCTTGGGAAGCAGCATAAATCATACAAATGCAGGTGATGAGGTAGTAAAAAGGAGCTTGCATTAACCATCTGCAGTAAAAAAAAGTTTCAAATTAACTCTCAAGAGGACTTGGTGGATTCCAAATAGCCATAGAGAACATCAGAAGAGCATGATGGAATGTTTTTCCATATCTTTATGGAAACTGCTGCTCCAACATTCAAAGGACTCCAACAACAGGGCTGGAGTTTCGCCTCATCACCAACTCCTACAGCTTGGATGCCTATTTTGTGGGAAAGAGCCACACAGCTCTAAAGATGGATGAATTCTAAGAATTTTATATGATTCATTTCTTTTGGTAAGAATTTAATAATGTTCACCCATCTTTATAAATGGTATGGAAATAACACATAAACTGTTTGAGTGTGGAAGGAAATAAAACTGAAAGATTCATCCATTCAGGGAGATGACTTGGAGTGCTTTGGTTTTAAAAGTCTGGGTTTGAATCTCTGTGTATTCAGTCAAGTCTTTGATGCTGAATTGGCACTTCCACATTTTATTTTTTAACATGCTCATCATCTGTAACACTTACACGAGAGGAAATACACAACAGTTTTCTCTTTTGTTGGAAACTGCTGTACGAACTGAATTTATCCAGTGCAGGTGGCTGAGAATTTTATTAAGTTTCATTAGTTCTTACTTTGTATATTGAGAACAGAAATGAGAAAGAGCAAATATGCAGCTTGCTTATAGTTTTCCTATAGGCAAAGTAACATGGTTAACCTTCATGGCTTAAGTAAAGCCAACCAACCATTGACTTCAGAATGCTGGCAGGAACGAGATAATATAAAACTAGAGGCTTGTTTGTTAAACTGTCATATAGAGTCAGTTAGAAATAGGGAAAGGTACTGGCAACAGATAGGAATGACTTAAATTTCAAGCAGGACAGTTAGAGATAGAGTGAGTTAGGAAGTATATTGGGTCACCTTGAGATCTGATTAACAGATATGGGAAAGGATCTTAAGGATAAAAGGGCAAATTGAATGATAAGAGCCCAAGGGTTGAAACTTCTTGATCAACCAGGAGAGAGGGTTCATCACAGTCTACTACTGTGTTAGGCGTGCTAACTCTCAGAACTGTGCACCCAATAAACATTAATACTATTATATCATTTTGTTGTTATACTTTTTTGGCTGCTGTAGAAATGGTCATTGTGCAAGATCAAGGTTTACACAACGTTTTGTGCATATGCCAAAGTTGTGGAATCTTGAGTTCACTTTTCTTGTAGTGGCAAGACAATTAGGTCATATTACTATTCTTATGGTATGGCATCCTTGTTAGAGTATATCTCCCTGGTACCTCATAAGTTTTGACTGGCGAAAGCTGCAAGTGATCTACCATAAATGGAAGTGGGAACAAAATGATTCAACATATTTTCTTTCCCCACCACATATTGCCAAGCTCACTGGCAGTTGACGGCACAGTTAGCAGTAGGATCAAGGCTTTTGTAATAACCCATGACCATGTTTTGTGATGCTTAATGTTGTTATTCTCTCCTACACCTCAGTAAACTCCAGAAAATCAAAGTATTACAAGGTTATTCCTCAGCAGCTGAGATGATGGTACTTGAAGGTGTTGAGGACTAGACTAGAGTCCACCCTTTTCTGGTTGGGCCAGTAAGAGTGATTGAAATGATGTGAGATATTTGACCAATTAGATTGAATAGAATGATGTGGGGGAGTTGGGGAGCTAGCCAGCTAATGTGGGGAGCTAGCCAGCTAAGAGGAGGTTGTGAACAGTTAGTTCAGGGCTTTAGCCATCAAAGAGCAGGATGGTATTAGTCAGAGATTGGGCCAACTGGGAGGATGGAGGTGAGGTGAGGTAAAAGTACTGTGTGAAAGTTAGGGAAGGATGAAATAAGCAAATACCTAGAAATGAGAGCCAGACTGTTAATGCCATATGTATAAGGTCTTGAAATAAAGCCCTTTTCATGTTGATTCACTGCCTGATCTTATTCTGCCAGGAGAAGTATGGCTGGGTTTCTGACCATATACCTATAAAGGCGCAGGGATGCCTTTATAATCCTAGCATTTTAGGAGCTTGACAGACTGCCCTGAATGGGCAGGCTGGAGCCAGCTGTTTTTATTCCCGAGAGATGCCACAGCAATCAAACTGAACAGTATCCATCCGCACCCAAAAGAACCTGCTAAAAGCAGGTTATTTTGGGCACATGTGGTGGATGTGATCAGTGCACCATTGGCGCACTGTTGCACATTGATGATGTAAGTGCAGCACCCAGTGTCCCATGTGGATGGGAACACACCCCCATGTGGACGGGAGGCTACCATGATGGTTCTGTCCTTACGGACTAGGGTTTGGGAGTGTGTGGTTGCTGTGTGCTCCTGAACCCTAGAATCGGCACCAGGATGCCACTTTTTGCCCATTTGTATTGGGCCATAATTCTACTTTATCTGTCATAGCTGCATCCTTTGGAATTTTTGTAGTTTTGGAAAGCACCATAACTTTCCAATAAAGAATTCTAAGTACCTTTCTTTAAACTAATAAATAATAATAAATTGCAAACTCCAAGATTCTATGGGAAGGAACCACAAGCGCTAATGTGGAAACATTGTGCTGCAACTGGGTAGTGTGAAAAGATCCAGGGACACATATGCCAGTATATTTGTAGTCACCTTATTTTCCTTGGGACAACCCAGTTTTGTGTTTGAAAGAAGAGTTAAAATGGAACAGAGGCTCCAGGGTAAAGATTAAGAAGTAACCTCAGGCTCCTTCACAGATGTTACATTCCATGAACCTTTGTTTGAGTGAAAAATACAATAAGCAGAGAAATCTCCTGTGGGCTATTAATTAGTGGAGGCTGATTTCCATATTAATTGTTAATGTACACAGAACTCCTGCTGAGAGCAAAACACCTTCATCCTGCTGTCACAAAAGGCCAGAATAGATAGGATACACAAGGCAAGCTTCTATTTTGTGGCAAATGTGTTAAAATAAATGACAGTCATGTTGGGCAGTTAGTCAAAGCCCCTGATCCTGGCTTTCAGATTCTTTTGGTTGAATGTTGATCAAAAATACCAATGCTCTGTGTCTGTCTGTCTGTGTCTGTGTGTAGTAGGGCATGGTAGATGAAAATTAGCTGCTGGGAATTAATTTGTTTCAAATATTTGCAGTTCGTAAGAGTTGTATCAATCTGCGATGTCACAGTGCACCATGTATTCACCTGTACTAAATTGTAACATGGGCCTTCAGTTATTGCAAAGCTATTCTAATGCTCTCCTACTCAAACTGAATACCTTCTCCTACTTAATTTTAAATGGATTTTTTTTTTGTAAACTAAAACTAATTTTCAGTGAAAGTGTACATAGCCATGCAGACATTTTGAACACTACCAGTTCCTTTGCTAGGAAGTGAAAGATGTTTTTTTGAAGGCTTTCACACACCTAAAATTATAATTTGTCTGCTATAGAATAAGAATGTTTATACCAGTGAGCTCTACTGCTTATTGAATATAAATGTGCATGGAAAATTGATTTGTAGAGGTAACTAATGATTTTACAACAGAAAATACATAAAAAATTAAAGTGAACTTTAAAGTGAATTGGTATGTTTACAAAATTTTACTGCTGCTTCAGTCTATTTGAAGAAAAATAAAATAGCAATATAGACAGGATGATACCTTTATTAGGATTGACCAAAACGTTACAAAATAGGAAGCAAATTTTAGAAATCTCTTCTGTAGCTTGGATGCTATGTCAAACAAAAATAACAGGTGTGAGAGGTGAAGTTTGTACTTTTGTTCACATTACTTGTATAAGATTATGACCAGGTACTAACAGCTATGGGCAGGTTCAAGTCCATTATTTCCCATCATTCTAAAGGTTCTTTTTTCTTCACACTGAAATGGGTCTGCAGGATCTGAATCCTTCAATTAGATGTGATTCCTTTATGTAGAAGACTCTCATATGAAAGTCTCTTAAATTGAGGCCTATCATCTATGACATAATACATAGCCAGTTTATAGGGTGGCTATGCTGGATCATGTATGAGTTTCTTTGAAATACAAAGGCTTTCAATTGTTTATATTGTTCTAAAAGTTTTAAGACCTCTAGGTTTTTAAAAGTAGTCAAGGGGAGAACATGTTGGAATGTAGTACAGAATGATCCTGAATTTTTTTAAGTTTAGTAATAAGCATAATGAAAAGTAGTAAGACATCAGTTTTGCTGATTTCACTGGAAGTTACTTTGTGCATGGATCTCTCTCTGGCTTTTCTTCACGAATGAAGATTCAGGAAGGACTCATCCCACACTTTCTACAAGTGTGTTGATTATTAAAAAGGCCAATCTGAGATAAACAAGTCCGGTTGCAGAGAGCACAGCAGAAAGTCTCCTTGGGTGATGTTTCCAAGTTGTGGTTCTTTCTGTGTTGTTGCTTCTCATCAAGACTAGTTTGGCATGAGTTCTCGAAAGAAGCTGCAACATTGTGGCTAGTGCATCTACATGCTCCTAATGTGAGGCCAGGGCAGACCATTGTTGGTGATCAATTTGGCCAAGTTTGAAATGTTGTTTCAAGGAGTCCTTGTATCTCTTCTTTGGGGCACCCCTCTTAGGCTGACCCGTGGCGAGTTTACTGTAGAGTACTATTTTTGGGATTCGCTGGTTCTTCATCCTAGAAACGTGCCCTGCCCAGCGCAGCTTCATTCTCAATAGTTTCACTCTGTTGCAACAAGAGATAACAACATTTACTACAGTTCTCTTGTAATCTCCTATAAAATCCTTTATTTTGTGCTACAAAAATATGATGGTAATATGTGTTGTTCTGTTTTCTATTTTTTGAGCCAAATAGTTGATATCCTGTCCGTGTGCTTTGCTATGCATAGACAGCTGCTCTGACTCTGTCCTTAGTAATGCTGCCAGGATGTACAGATTATTTTGTTGTTCCTCACAATGTCATTTCACCGATTAATTTAGTTCACATCTGAGCCAAAATCTTTAGCTAGGAAATGTATTCAATAAAGCAGATAAGAGTATGGGTCTGCCATAAAAATCTATGCAAGATAATCTCCTTTGTTTTGTCCAGGCTTTTTATTCACTTTAGGATTTTTTTAAAAGATTAGATCCCACCCATAAATTATATTAAGGATTACCTAATACTTTCATTTTATAATGTCTTTGAAACCTTCTAAATTGATATCTTTTGGTGGGGGCAGGGAGATGAGTTATTGACTACTTTATGATCAACATAATTTACAATTTAGGGTGTTTTTTTTAAAAAAAATGCTTCAGTTTCTTGTATTTTCAGTGATATTGTAAAAAATACACTCAAAAATATAAATCCTACATCCAGTTTTTATTCAGAAGCTGTGCAGTAATGGCACTTAGTCCAAAATTACTTCCTAGACTTGAGTAGGCATACTAGGTCTTGGGTGCAGGAAGAATGCTTAACCTGAAAAATGCTGACCTCTAGACATTTTAGGAAAGAATAAGCGGCCCAATTCACATAAAATAGCTCAGCTCAGAAGAGCCAGCATTAATTAGAGTAATTGCAGCTCAAACCTTTACTTACTAATGGATATCCCGGATTTTTTTGCAACTCAACTCCATTTGACTTTAATTGGGGTTTTTACATTTTGCTCCTCCAAACTCAGTTGTAATTGCATTCTGTTGACCTTTTCACTCTGTAGAATTGTGCTTGTTTTCTTTGGAATAAATGGGAGTTGTGCCATTAACTTGAACTGAGAGCAGGTTGGAGTCCTACGAATTGGCAAAGGGCACACTTTACATGAAAACAGGATCTCTTCTTTGCATAATTATTAATGAAAAATATGTGCACATCCTTCCAACGAATCCTTCTCAGGAAAGAGAGAATTGTTTCATTCCAGCAGAAAATCCAGTCCCTTCCAATTTAAAAACTGGCATAATGTAGATAACAAATTAATTATTACCATACTGATTGCTGCAAGTTATTTTTATACATCACAGTCCCACTTTCCATTCATGATTGTAATGGATCTAGTTGATTAAAACAGCAGATGAACTAGATTATCTCTTAGTACATTATATATAATAGAGTCAGGACATAACTCTTTATATTTAAGGCCTCCTTAATAAATGCTGTTCCAACGAGGATGTAGCTAAGTTTTGACAAAACTGGGCAGGATGGGCATGTGAATGTTAAGGACCCAAAAATTGCAACCAGAATTTACAACCAGTTGTGACTTCCAATTTTTGATAGGGTATTTCCATAGGTTTGGTAGGTGGACTGAGTTGGAATATGTATGAATGAGGTAAACCATTAGTTTAGGAGTGATTATTTGCCTTAAAATATGGGGAGATTTACTTGGAAGAAGTAGTAGTAATAATAATAATAATAATAATAATAATAATAATAATAATTTGCATGGACCTTATCAGGGAGGGTCTCAGGGAATTTGGGGAGCTACAGAAAAACTCTGATTACACTTTTCCAATCCCCCGATTTATAGTAAAAATAAAATCATACAATAAATAATGACAACTAGAATAAAATAAAAGAACTAAACTAAACCAGAATAAAACAAGTAACAGTACATGACAATAGTACAAAGGCCTTTAAAAAGGGACTATCATGTTTTAAGATTTTAAAAACCTGCAGGTGAGGAAAAGTTATTCATCTGGCACTGCAAGAACCACAGCATAAGGACCAAATAGTCCGTCCTATAGAGTATGTTTCACAGCTGGGGTACTACTGTGATAAAGCCTATCTGAGGCATAAGAGATAGCTCCCAGAAGATTATTTTAAGGTCCAAAGTTATATATTTGGGAAGAGGAGATCTTTGAGGTAACCTGGCCCTGAGCCCTATGGTGAGGATTATCTCTGTTCATTTTCTCTTTAAATAAATTGTAATAGTAAATGCTGTATGAAGTTTGCTCTGTCAAGTCTTTTTTTTTTTTTTTTAAATAAAGCTACCGGATACTGTATATTTTAGATCAAATAAGTAAACAGATGTAAGTTGGAGTCATAAATATGTATATTTCCCACTCGTATTACATTTCATGAAAAGTAAAATGTATTTGACAACATGTGCACATTTGAAAATAAAGAAAACAGCATTGTATACATTCCTGAACTATGTATGAAATACTTTTATTGCAGCTTTCTTTTTTAGCTTGCCCAGGTTCTAAGATGTTTAGGATCTGTTCCACCATCTGCATAGACATGTTTTGTTACAATACTGGATAGGTTCTTCTTGGTGGCTGCTCCCAGGTTCTGCAGCTCCTTTCCTGGGGAGACTAGGATAACTTTCTTTTTTACTGTTCCTTCATAGACAAATGAAAAAAAAATACTTCAACATGCTTTTAGGTATTGATTGCATGGACTCTTAATAGTATACTGTTCTGCTGATTTTTTATCTTTTTATCAGCCCTGGTGGCGCAGTGGTTAAATGCCTGTACTGCAGCCACTCACTCAAAACCATAAGGTTGCGAGTTCAAGACCAGAAAAGGGCTGAAGCTTTACTCAGGCTTGCATCCTTCCGAGGTCGCTAAAATTAGTACCCAGATTGTTGGGGGGCAAATAGCTTACAATTGTAAACCACTTAGACACTCCTTAAGGGTATGAAGCGGTATATAAATGAAGCTGTTTTTTGTTCCTTTGTGCTTTTATCTATATTGATTGTCATTTATGTAAGTATGTTTTGGGGAGGTGACAATGATAGTGTTAGTGGTAGTGATGATTTCATTCATTTATATTGCCTTTTCCTTAAAATTGGAATTCAAGGCAGCCTAAACAGTATTAAAAATATACAAAAACATGAGTACAATGTATGTGTACAAATACAAGCTGAGTACCCCAATACAAAATACAAAATCTGAAAGCCTCCAAAACATTTTGCCACCATCTGTCCACTTCTGCCTTTGAGGTAGTAGATGCAGTACTGCTGCTCGATCATCTCCAGATCTTCAGTCTCTTTCCATCCTTACATCTCATACCTAACACAAGTAGTGAATAAATTAAATGTGAGACGGGATAGAGACATGAGACTGGAGAAAGATGAATGAGCAACAGTGCTGCAGCTGCTGCCTCAAAGGCAGAAGTGGACGTATGGTGGCAAAAAGAGACAAGGCTGGATAAAGACTGAGGATCTGTGAAGTGGTGGGAACCCAAGCATGGTGCTCAGTGTGAATGCACAACTCCTGCCAATTCACAGGTCCTTACATTTCTCTCCACTCACGTCTCTCTTCCATCTCCCAAATACAATACAGATATGTATTGCACTACTTGTGTATTCCACCACACCTCCTCCCACAAAATCCAAACTCTGAAATACTTCTAGTCCCAATCATTTTAGATACAGGATACTCAACTTGTATAAGGGCATTTTCAAAACACTCACTGTATAGAATTAAAACCTCAACAAAACAGTTTACCATTAAAAGCTCTTACACTTAGTTCCCAAAAGTTTGTTGGAAGAGGGGATAAAATGATGATGAAATCTTTTTCTTTTTCTTTTCTTTTTTTTTAAAGGCCATTTTAGACACCCTATGGAGGGAATTGCAATGCCTGAGAACAGCCACCAAGAAGGCCTCTTCCTTATACACATGAAACTAGGAAAATGATGGGATTGAGAGAAGTGTCTTGCTACAGATCTTAGTTTGTGCAGGGATGATGTTGTTGATGACGGTCATATGTACAGTGAAATGTGTCCATTTGAAAAGTATGTCAAGAATACACCCTCTCTCTATTAATCCACACAGAACTGCCATAGAATTAATTTGGAGGTAGGTAAAGGAGGAAGTCCATGGAAACAGACAACAGATTGGCCATACTCTATAAATAACATGTAACACTTCTGTTTTGTTTGTTTGTTTGTTGAGAATTTCTATTATGTAAGTTTTTCTTTTGAGGCAGACAGCAGAGTTAATCCAGCAGAGTTACCTTTCCATTGCTTCCCACTTCACTGACTGGGATGTAATGGTAATATCCTTTTGCTTACCTTGGTTACTGAGACTTCTCCCCATCTTTCTTTATGAACAGTTCTTAAGGATCAGCCAGGTCAGGTCACAAAATAAGGGATTATGTAGTGGAGGTATTAGTGAACTAGTAGGCTCAGCATTTCTTATTTAACTCAAAGAGAACAAGATCTGTCTAGGGAGCTAATGCTTCGTCACAGCCATTGAGCAAGGAGTCAAAAGAAAATTGTATTTCAGGAGAGAAAGAAGGATCTGGGTGTTCCATAGGATGGATAATCCCTGAGAGCTAAAATGGAATGTGTGGCCAATATAAAACAGGTAACACCAATTTTTTTAAATTCAGCATGAACAAGACTTTGAATTACTCTTGGGCAAAAACGAAATCTGAGTTGTAGAATTAAGTGCTTTACTGAAGTTGAAACTTTTACCCTTTCTTCATCATGCAAACCATAGAATTAAAGGAAGATAGTAAGGAGTGCTAGTTAGCCATCATCTAATTGCAAGAAATATCTGTGGCTGTTTGTAGGAGCATAAAAAACACAGGAAGATTCGCACATGCATCTTATGAATTGCTGATTTTATCTGTCAAGTTACATAGATGAGTAACTATTCAATACAGAGCAAACAGAGGCAGCAGAAATTTCACAACAGTTTGCATCTTAATTAACTGAGATATGATTCAGTGAATTATTTTCATGTTAGAATTTACATTGGGTTAGGCTTAAAGCTATGTTTCACATAGGTTGTGGGAGGTATGGAAGAAGCCTCAGACGATTTTTAAGGGAAGCTAATTCCAATATCCCTCAGTGAAGTTCCAGGCATTCCTACTTCACAGAAAGTATTAATGGAAGTTAAGTTTAAATTCATAATAATTTGACTAGCACTGGATATTGCAAGCCTGAGCCCATTGAGAGGTCAGGATAAGAAATGCTATGTTTATACAGCACATTTTACTGAAAGCAAATTTTGAGAATTTAGAAAAAAAAATAATTCAAGGATAAGAAAAGAAAAAGAGTTTCACTAAACCAAGAAAATCCCATGATAAAGTTGCCGTAGGGTAGTGATGGCAAACCTTTTAGAGGCTGAGTGCCCAAACTCAGTGACGTTCCTGCACTGGGTGTCAGCTGGTGCTGCGGGGGGGGGGGGGCAGGACTTCCACATTCTGGGGGTGGGACTTCTGAGGGAAAAAACCAAGGCACACTTTCTCAGCCTCAGGCTAGCAATAGCAATCCCCCCACGCCCCGACAAAACTTGCCAAGAAAACTCCATGATAGTTTCACTTTAGGGTCACCATAAGTCAGAAATGACTTGAAGGCACCACACACACAAGTCACACTCTCTCAGACTCAAGGAACAGCAAGGGCACCCCCCTCCACTCCTTCCCCCAAGAAGCCAGTTAAGGAATAGGGGGGAGGCACAGGCACACACTGGCTTCTTTTCCCCCTGCCCTCCCCTCCCTTTAAATGGCTTCCCAAAGCCAGTCAAAGGCACTGGAGGGCAGGAGGAACAGATGCATGCCAGCTGTTCCTCTTCCCCTGCCCTCCTGTGCCCATGAAGAGCGCTCTGCATGGCAGAGAGGGCACATGTGACACTGACGATTTTCAGACCAGCACTTATTGTTGGGTAAGCGCTAGTAAAACACAGCTAAATTGTTGAGGAAGTGTCTGTGTGCGAAAGGTTGACATCAGGGAATTGCTGGCTTCTCTGCCTGCAAAGTTTCCATTCATAGAAAATTGCCTCTCTCTGAACAATTCAGGGATGCTGGAGGGGAGCCGCCAATTCCCTGACATTTTAGGAAGTACATCTGACTTTCACACACATATACATTTCCTAAATGATTTAGCTGTGTTTTACCATCGCTTAAGTGCTGGTCTGAAAATCTTCATGAGTTTGCCTTAGGGGCATCATATATCAGGAATAACTTGAAGTCACATAACAACAACAAAAAGGCTAGTGAATGTCCTCTCAAATGATTCCACTTAATGCCAGATCACCTCATAGTTTTCCACATTTAGCAGTTAGTAGTTCCACTGGTGGAAAACTAGGTGTATCCCCTCATGGAAGATAAAATATGTACTCATTCATGAAACACATGCACAGCAATGGGGTTCATACTCAATTTGTTAGAAAGGTCTCTCTCCCCTTAAAATTTGGAGAGCCATTGTTGATCGGCTTTCATAGTCATGAGCTAGCTTTCTATCTTTCCAATCATTATTGTCTTTTCCAGTTGAAAAGGCATCATGCCTTCTCATGATGTGGCAAAAAATCTAATCCTACTGAAGACTATATCCATTCTTGTTTCCCAGATGGCCATACTTGCTTCCCCATGATATACATTCTACCCCTCCTGAGGCTTGTATTGGCTTTAAAACTAAATCCTGCTGGTATTTTTTTATACGTTTATATCACTTAGTGCTTTTAGCTCAGATAAAATTCAGCCTCTGGAAAAATTCTCTAAAATTGAATTTGGATTCAATTTTCGACTGAAAGAGGTTTTCTAATGATGGTCAAATTTGCCTTCACTCCAAGTCCTGAATATGAAGTAATAAGGTATCATATGATACATATGCATAGATGACTGTGTTCATAGATGTCTCATGATGAATTCCTATGCATTTACCTGGGAGGAAGGGTTTGTATGTGGAGTTTCTTAAGGAGTAGACCTATATAGGATTGTATCTTTGTAACCCACGTTATCATTATTTTAAGGATTGCTTATGCTTTGAAAATGTTTGCACCCAGTTTGCTTGAGCTTCTGTCCTGGAACATGTTGCCTAAGAGACAAATTCCCCTTTTACTCCTCTGCCTTGTGTAATTAGAATATTCCATATATTAAAGGCATGCTCATTGCCAGACAAATATTGACAAATTGCAGAGAATTCAGAGAGCAGAAATGCCCGTAGAGCTGGAGAAACTGACTTAGAAGAGCAGATTAAAAGAACTCAATATTTATCATTCTGTTAAGCAATAACTAATGGGAACATAAATCTATGGATGTTGAAGGGCTATAAATGCCAAAGAGGGGAGAGAAATAATTTAAACCTACAAGTGGTATAATTGAGATCAGTGGAATGAAATTAAGGAAAGAAACAGTGAAGCAGAGCTACAGAAACATAAATAATTGGAAAAATACCTCCCAATTCAGACAGTTCTTTCAGGGTCAATGAAAAGGATTCAGTACAAGCTGCTAACAAATAGAATAAACACTATTATTTAATATCAGATGAGTAGCTATCAAAAAGTGTTTTATAGATGACAGGATACTTGTTTGATGTGAGAATGTTAATTCAAACATGTTAATTTATAATGGAATGAAATGTTTCCCCAAGTGACAGTTCGGGTGTTGGAGCCTGCACTTTAAGGTCTGTATCATTAGATGTGTGTATTATCTTAGGACTTTATCACATGCACTTTTAAAACCATTTTGGGGATGGGGACGGGACTCCTGGGGGTGTGTGTGAACGCATTTTACTGCACGTGCAAGCATCCACAAAAAGGTCCCGTTCCAGCACCCGTCCCTGTCCAGTGCAGAGAAGCGTTAAATGTTCTGGTCGGAAGACTTCTCTCCAGACAAAATGGCGCCTGCCAGCACTGAACAGGGATGGAGCCGGAACAGGACCTTTCTGTGGATGTTTGCATGTGTGGTAAAATCCGTTCACGCTTACCCCCATGAGTCCCGTCTCCGTCCCCAAAACGGTTTTAAAAGTGCATGTGATAAAGTCCTTAGAGTTCTCTATGAAAATAGAACAGAACAGATGCTAGGACTGGGTGATTTGGAATATTGATACAGGTCTTTGAAGTTTGCACAGAGGTTATACTAGACCTGCATATTCTGTGATTTAACATCACTGACAGGATAACCAATTGTTTTACTTTATAGTTGTCTGTTTGAATGGCTATCAGAAAATCATTTCCATGAAAGCATCCTGTGTATGAAGGATTTTCAAATAGATGTCTGATCTTGAGGCAAAAAACTGAAAGAGGGGAGAGCAGAGGCCCTGAAGTTGACTGTCATCCATAAATGGCTCCCCTGCAGACTGCACTAGCACATAGGTTATAGGATCACAGTCTTCCTGACTATGATAAGATCCATTGCATTTAAATATTAGAATTATTACTTTATTTTCATTTAGATATATAAAATAAAATCAATTGTATGCTATTTGCTTGTCTTTTTCTATATTTTGGGAGAATTCACCCCTTTTTTATGCTATGAAAATGTTACCTAAGCACGACCAACAAAATCTCAGAAAAAGAAGCAATAAATAAATAAATAAATAAATACTATATTATACATGATCACATCAACTAGAACTCTTATAGCACAAATATGGAAATCAAAGGAACTACCCACAACAGGTGGATGGTTATTAAGAGCTTTGAACATCATAGAACTGGATAGACTAACAAACCTGATAGAAAGGGATTCATTTAAAACATTTAATACAGACTGAAAAACTGTAGTAAAATTTTGTAAAAAATAAAAAAAGGTCATAATGCACTATAAGTGTATGCCAAAGCCCTGAAGCAGTTTGAAGCTACCATAAAGCTTTCGGATATGCTGAAGTCACAAAACAAAACAAAGTGAGAGAGAACTTTTTATTATTATTATTACTTTAATAACCAAATAGACTAATGGGAGGTTAGGTTAAACTATTTTTTTTATTTGTCAGTTTTGAAACAACAGAATGAAAATGAAATAATGAATGTGTAAGTATTTTATGTATGTAATAAATCTCTTTAAAAAAAAAAAAAGAACACTGTGCCCTATCTGTTACTGGAGAATTTCCTTCCATGCTTTTAGCTGAAATGGAAAGTTTATGAAGTATAGTTGGCCCTTTGTGGTCATGGATTATTTTTCCACTGATTCAACCATCTGTGGCTTGAAAATATTTTTAAATTTATTTAAATTCCAAAAAGCAAATATTAATTTTGCCATTATTATAAAGGACACCATTTTTATTACACCACAGGAAATAATGTGACTTGCTGCATCCACTGATTTTGTATCCAAGGGGCCCTGGAATAAAACACCAGTGGATAGCAATGGCCCACTGTAACTGCTTAACCAGATGTAGCAGTGGGCTATATTTTATTATTCCAAAGAAATATATAAATCAAATCTAAGTTGACAGTAGATTTTGTCTAGATTTAACTGTAAAAGAGCTAAGGTCAATCTATGGCCCTTGGAGATTGTTGGACTAAAGCTTCTACAATTCCTGTTCATTGGGTTTGTTGAGACACAATGCACCAAATAAAAAGATGATACATTTTACATAATAAACAGGTTAACTGCATCCTTACGATCTGGCAGATTTTAAAATGCTATTTGAAAATACTGAAATTTTGGACCATGCCAACAACTATCTTCAATGCACAGGGAAACCATTGAAATCCACAACTTCAACAGGAAACAATAAACCCTGAAAATAAATAAATTTTGGCTACCAGTCCTGAAAAACACCCAAATCAAGACTCAGCAGATGCAAATGAACATCACCCATGGTGAGGGAGGTTTCCCATCAGACAATGGATCACTAATTAAATAGACATAAATCCTCCTCACCTCTCACCCCCCCCAAAAAAAATGTATTTTTAAAGTTTTATTTTTATTGTATTTTAACAAACGATGATATCATTTGTTCTTTTTATGCATTGTTTGGTTTTAAACTTCTCTGTTGCAGCAATACGATCTGGTTTAAAGTCATATTGGTCATCTAAAATACTGGGTTTAATTAAAATATATATATATCCACTCTACAGGTCTTTTTAAAGGCTTACTGAGATAACATGCATGCAGAACATTATGTTCAAAAATAGACTTCACTGAGTTTTAATAGACTTTCTGTCAGGTATGTCTGTGTTAGCTTGCAGCCACAATGGCTGAGAATTACAATTAATGCTGTTCCGTCTCATGAACTACTGTTGACCATACCATTAGATATAAGCAGGAACCAAATTTTTGTGGAAGTAAAACTGCTCCTTGGTTGTTACTTCCTTACCCCCTTCCCAGACAAAATTAGGACAAAATTTGGACAGTATTTTATCAATACAAGGAAAAATAAGGAATGGAAGGCTATGCAAATATGATCTGTACACTTGTTACCTGCTTCTGCATAGAGACTGAGGATTATACAGAAGTCTTGCTAATTGTTTTCCTGACATCCCCAAGCAACCAGAAGTAAGTTAGTTCTTCACATGTAGAGCACAAAGTTTTGAAAAGGGATTTGTAACATGCTCAGGAGAATGTGATTACAAAGCTCCCATGAGTGGGAAATCTGAGAGATAGAATATGGTCATCTACTGGACAGAGCTTCAGATCTTTAGAGTATATACCCTGTTTCCCTGAAAATAAGACATCCCCCCAAAATAAGACCTAGTAGAGGTTTTGTTGAATTGCTAAATATAAGGCTTCCCCCAAAAGTAAGACCTAGCAAAGTTTTTGTATATAAATATATATACAGTATATAATAAATGTTCAATTTTTTTATTTTTTTATTTTTTTGTTCAACAATAAATGTGAATTCTTCTTCATGGAAAAAAAATTAGACTTTCCCTGAAAATAAGACCTACCACATATTTGGGAGCAAATATGGTCATCTTCTACTGGACACAGCTATCCAGGTCTTTGTGTACAATGTGTAAAAGGCTACATCTGTGTGCTTGAAGACATCTGGGGATGGGGGTTATATGTTCCACGTTCCCTGTAAACAGTTGAGCCCTTCACCTAGTTAGATGAAAGTCTGAGTAGGGCTAAAAATTTGACAAGCTCAGGGACATGCATATATAAAGTGCATTAAACAGAAAAGTAGTAAAATGAAAGCACTGAGTTCCATCTAGAGGAGCGCTGTGATTCGGGAAATCAGATGCCATGGATAAATTGTTGGAGATGGCTTTGTCTTAATCTCTTTCTTATGATTTTTTCAGAAATGTTGCTGGTGACATCTCTTGAAAACAGAATGTTTCACTAGATGAATATTGGTCTCATTTAGTCATCTCAAGTTTGTTTATAACAGAAGCCAGTGTGAGCAATTCATAATGTGCTGTAATTTGAAAGCATACAGGCCCTTCCACACTGACTTTACATATGTACAAGCACATAGAATTTATTTGCATGACCTGTAAACTGTTTTTTTAAAAAAAACAAAAAAAACAACAACACATGAGCAGGATTTATAGCAGGAAAGGGGAGTGTATAGCCCTTCTTAAGTTGCTTCAGATCCTAGTATCCATGACCATTGACTATGCTGAGTAGGACTGATAGAAGATGCAGTTCGACAACATCTGAAAGATCACACATTTCTCATCCCTGCTTTTCACATTAAGGGTGGAAAGAATATTCACAATTACTCATTTCCAGGTGAAAATCTGGTTTCCTAGCAGTTGGGAACCCTCGTTGGGAAAATTAATAGGCCAGTAAGAATTTTGAACAATTTTTTTCCTGGTCTTCAACATCCCAAAGTATTGTGTAGGAACTGTTGTGCAGAGATATACAGATATATTTGCAAAAAAAGTTGTTTTCTGCGGAAAAAGTGAAATACATTCAGACATAGGAGGCTTCAGAATATGATGCCAGTCTGTACAGCATATAAAATATCAAGCTGACCTTAGTCCACTTAGGAGTCCACTGGCTCCTAAGATGTTTGATGAAACTACTTCTGTAGATATAGGTTTGTCATTCAGCTTTCATGCCATAAAACATGACTGGTAGCACAGATTGAACCTGTTTGACAGGTTGCCATTTCTATGGACTAGGCATTGTGCCTCTGACATATGGTTTAATCCAGTAGTGACCCTTTTAGCATGATGTATGAATAGAAATGACAAGTCTAACCTTTGACTGCTAGGAAAACCACAAAGCATTCATCTTCAGAAACCCATGTTAAAATGTTTTGACAGAACGCAGGATCATATTAACCCAATAGTGAATATTTCTCTGTGTGCAGCTATTCACTGTTCCTGAATGCTTGAGGAACCAATGACTGAGATGAGAGAATGAAAAGAATGGAGAGAAGACCAAGGTCTGAAATTAATTGCATTGCCCAAACTCTTTAGAGCATTACTGACTTTCTGTGTGCTTCGGGTACACATTAATTAGTCAGCTTAAGCTGCTGGCAATCTGTGTCGGTGGTTTGGTGGGATTTCAAAGTAATTTATGTCAGCATTACTTTCTGAATGTTATTTGGACTAAATGAATAAACTGAAAGGAAATAAGGTTTATGTCTCTGTTTGTGCTGATGTGCCTAGCATGTCCATGTATGCAATCCATCTGCTAAATTTCTGGTTATTTATTTAATAAAATGCTCTCCTGCAGCTCTTATTGCTGGGCTCACGGCTCTTCACAGTGAAGCAGTTAGCAGACAGAAAATTCAGGTGACAACTTGAATTTCAGTGTATGTTCTGACGACTGCCAAGTTGTCTTGGCAATAAGTCTAATAGGAGAGGGTGTCTTGCACTAAGTCTTTACAAGTATTCTTTCAGAAAGAGAAGAACACTGAAAGGCTAATACAGTGCTGTCTTTATAAAAGAAGGCTTTGTAGTACAGAACAGAATTTCCCTGTTAATTTAAACCTATACATTTGGGAAAGCAAAGTAAAAGTTGCTTTGGATGTTAAGTGTATGTGTAAAGCATAAGGAAGTCTGGCATTTTCTATTTATTACTGAGGACAGAAAGCTCTAAAAATACCCTTTCCATTTTCCTCATTGTATTTCAATAATATAGTCTCCTTCCCCAATTCTATGCCAAGGTTTTTCTTCTAGAAAAAAAATTGTATATATTTTGTAAATGTGGATATTTGTGTGCATATATTTTAAATTCTATACAGCCTGGAGCATGAACATTTAGATAATGCACATTGTCTAAAGCAAATTTATGAGCATTTTAGAAAAGTGTCCATTCTAAAATGTGTGCATGTGAATGAACACTTGTTGTTGTTCCATGGAAAACATCACAAACCTGAAATTGTAAAGATTTCTGGCTATACATTGCACTAGGATAAATTATAACAATTGGGCAATTGTGTGAATCCATCATTTTTCTCTTAGGCCATTACATCTAAGGCAGAGGTGGTGACCATGTGACACTCTCATAGTATCCATCATTTTAGGGAGAAAAACTGGGACACTAGCCAAGAACCACTAAAGGGTGCCCACTAAATCCCACTGAATTCACAGGGGCTTACATCCAAGTAGGTATGTGCATAATTTCCTTGTTAATTTGAAGGGAATATTGTTCTTAGAGGAAGACTCTAATCTTCCCACACATGCAGTGCACACACATTTTCCACCTCTCTTCTTCACATATACACACATGCATTCCCTGTCTATAATGCTGAAAATACACATTCTCCTCATTTTGCTCACCTGCACACTTCCTTTACTTTTTCTTTCTCATACACAAAGGTAGACAGTTCCCCTCTCACTCGTGCAAACAGGCACACACAGAGATAGACAAGAACACATGATCCCCCATGCCTTTCTCTTGTCTGTCTTCCCTTGGCCTCTCATGGCTCCTGAGCAAGCCAACCTACACATCCCCAGCCTCTCAAATAGACTAGCATGGCTTTCTCTTTGAAATCAAAGAGGTGGTGGGGTGAAGAAGAGTGAAGGAGTGAATCAAAACTATGACTAAATCCTTCAAACTTGCACAAAAGCAAGTTCAGGAGTGGCATAGCTGTCTCCTGCCACATATCTCTTCCCTCCGATAAAATTGAATAGTTTTATTCCCTCCGTTTGCACTAAGGACTCATGAGAGCTTCCATTTTTCCTTGTTCTTTTACAGCATGGTGACTTGAGATGCAAGCTCTTGAGATTTTCTCTTTTTTTATCTATCCTTTTTACAACTGTTACCTATTTTAAAGCTATCTTTAAGTTAACATAAATATCAAAGTATTAAAGATTTGACAAAAGCATCAGGGTGATTAGGGGGTTTGCATATGGAAACATTTTTTAGGGGGGTGGATTATGGATGCAGTGAAACTGAATTATCAGACTGGATTGTTTTCTTTCATATTTTCTTTCAGCTGCTGTTTGCTTTGAAAGTGTCATTATAGCCAGATGTAACTGGGTAGGCCATGTGACTCTTAACAAGTTCTTCTGAGTAGCTTTGCCCATGTTCTTTTGCATCAGCCATTAGAATTGTCGTTATCTGTTAATTCATGTAAGTAATATTTTTATTGCTCCCAAAAATCTACTCAGTATGATGAGCACCGTTTACATTGTTAAAAACCCCAACAATGTTAGTTGTAGAAAATTAGCTGCTTGAAATATTGTCCTAGGTGCTTTGGAGTTAAGCTTTCAAACAGGTTTTTCTCACTGTGTTTTTGAAAAATGATGGTTGGTAAAAGACATGCAGATGTTTGTCTCTGAAAGGCAAGCATCCCTTCAAATATTCATGAAATTCTTGCTATTGCATTTTAATTTGCTTTAGAAAATTGCCTACTTTGTTATTCATTTTTTGGTTTGCATAGTAGTTACTTTGCCTCAGATTGGTTTCCATTTCTAAGGAGGATTTGCAGATGACATAGGAACACTGATTTTTGTGTTGGATCATAAATTGAATTCCTTTCATTAAAAAAGTAATTTTCACTGTGTTACTGGCACAATTTTTTTTGCTAATGGGACAGATCTTTTTGAGAGTGTTGTTGGGATGTAGAAGTTCTAGCCATGTGAATATTCAAATACAAATTTAAGAGTATATTGTTAGTGTTAGTAATGCAGCTACATGAATATTGTAAATTGAGCAGTTTCAATAAGGAATGGAAAACAACTTTGTTTTCTATCAAACTGCCAGTGCTAGCCAACAAATGACATTTATAGCAGTCAAGTACTGGAAGTAAAGAATGCGAGATTTATATTAATACTCACGCACTACAATGGGACTTTTCAATCTCTCAGGCTTGTTTTCTTGCAGAAGTCACATAGAAAATAGCCCTGCAATATAAGCATACCATCATTGTCACTTGGATATTCTGACCAATGTAGAGTCGAAGGCTTTCATGGCCAGCATCCATAGTTTTCTGTGGGGTTTTCAGGCTATGTGGCCATGTTCTAGAACAGTTTCTTCCTGATGCTTAACCAGCATCTGTGGCTGGCATCTTCAGAGAATACTTACCTGGAAAAGAGTTGGTGACCCTGGGAAAGGAGGAGTGATTTGCATGTGTATTGTTCTGTTGCTAATAGCAAGCCTCAGGGTGGGAGGATATGCAAAAGAGGATTAGTGTCTGCATGATTAGTGCTCACTGTCTGCTGGAGAACACCTGACCCTGGGAGATTTCTCATTTGCATTTGTTGAGTCTTCATCTTGCTTTTTTTCAGGACTGGTAGCCAAATCTTGTTTACTTTCAGGGTTTCCTCTTTCCTGTTGAAATTGTCCAGGTATTTGTGGATTTCAATGGTTTCCCTGTGCATTCTGACATGATAGTTGTTGTCATGGTCCAGAATTTCAGTGTTGTCAAACAGCATTTTATGCCCAGAACGGTTTATAACACGTTCTGCTACTGCTGATTTTTCTGGCTGAGCCAGTCCGCAGTGTCTCTCATGTTGCTTGATTCTTGTTTTGCACACTCTTTTGCATATCCTCCCACCCTGAGGCCTGCCATTAGCAACAGAACAAATCACATGCAAATCACTCCTCCCTTCCCACAGTCATACAGTATATATGTATATACCCAACTCTTTTCTAGGCAAGTATTCTCAGAAGATGCCAGCCACAGATGCTGGCGAAACATCAGGAAAAAAACTCTTCTAGAACATGGCCACATAAACCTCACAAAAAATTCTGACCAATGTTCTCACATTTTAGTTCTCACATACTTGCCATCTCAAGTGCCCCCCCCCCCCGAATAAAAAAAATATGACGTGAGATGATGGTTTAATTGTTTTGGGTGTAGGTGGAATACTTTGACCCATCTAATGTATTTTTGGTATCATGTGCCTTCAATTTGGCTCTCCCTTATGGTAACCCTCTCATAAGGTTTTCATGACAAAATTTAATCAAAGGAGGTATATTATGGCTTTCCTCTAAGGCTGAGTGTGATTTGTCTAAGGTAACTCATTGGCTGAGTGGGGATTCAGACTCTGGCTTCCTGAAGTTTTAATACATCACTCAAATCACTGCACATGCTGTCTTTCATATAGGTTATGGGTTTATGAAGACCAGGAATAGCCCCATACTGTTTTTCAGTGAACCACAATGTGGTTAAGTACACATGGCATGCTCTGATTGTCAGCAAGTTGGCCCCATATGGAGATAGTTTGAAATTTGTTCCTGCAGGGTTGGAATTCATTAGGGTTAGAAAATACCCTACAAAACACTGATCGAAACTGTTTTACAGCAAAACTGTACCCCCAGTCAATTTTCAACCAAAAATGGGAGGTTTGGCCAAATTTATGGGGGTACTCAAAAGTTTCATTGAGAGGGTCTGGGGGAAAAAGTCTGACACGAATATAAGAACTACATGCAGTCCATCAGTAGCAAGACTCCCACCCTGGTTAATATAGTGTAACCAAAAAGGTGCAGGTATTGTCTATACAAGATTGTATGTCATTGGCAGATCATATGCTGTTTTGATGATTCCTGTAAAATGCCATGCAAATTTATGATAATAAATGATTATGATGATGATAACAACAACAACAACAACAACAACAACAACATGTTTTTTCCCCTCTAAATTTGGGTCTCCACACCATTTGACTACACTGAACTACACATAATCTGTGTTGTTCCTGTTCATCAAATTGTGACCAAATAAACATTCATAGCCTGTTGGGTTTTTGGGAGGGCCATATTATCTGTGTGGATGGGACTTGTCAATCCTGTTTTGTTTTGGACATTAAGCCAACAATTTTAACTTTAAATTTCATATGAAATTGTGATGACATGAAGCCAAGAGCCAAAAACAAACATCTGAGCTTCCATGTTCTATTACTACATTTAGTCTGACACTAAATGCAGAGATATGCATCCAAAACACACTTTTGAAATAATCCAGTTTGATAAACTTTAACTCCCATGGCTCAATGCTCTAGCATTGTGCCAGGGCAGTTAAAGTGGTCTCATACTGGATTATTTCTGCCTTGCGGACCTTAATGTGTTAGCAGGGATAAATAGATCAGTGTAGTTCGGATCTATATCTGTTTTTAATGTGTTTACTAAGAAATTTGTTATTTCCATTTTTGCATTATTTTTATTTAAAAACAACAATTAATATATTTTAAAAGGGCTTTGGTAACTATAAATAAATAAATAATCTTTGAGCATCCTCATGTGTGACTTCCTCAAGCAAGACAAAGTGGGAACACCATACTTTCAAGTATGCAGTCGAGTCAGTTACACTAAACACCTCTGAGACCATTGGATGAAATAGATGAACAGTATTACTTCAGCTTATTGCCTTTAAGCCACATTAAGGACAACAACATCATGCACAGCAAACAGCTGTTATTTATATTCTTATGTTTAGTCCCAGTGATATTGAACTTAAGAAACCCTATTAAAAGGGGACAAATATTTAGATTACCAAGGTAGGCAGGTCCACCAAAAAGAAGGAACACATTTGGCTGGAAATGAACAGCACTTTTAACACATTTAGCACTTCTGAACATTATATTGGAAAACAAAATTGCAGTTAGTCCTGTGGCAACATCATGGTGTCAGATGCAATAGCTGAGTAGATGGCAGAAATAATTTCCCCGAGTTTTCCTTAAGATATAACAGTTGCCACAATATATATGTAAAAAACTAAATGCTGGATCCCTAAATAAAGAGAAGCAATGATGAAGCTTAAAGTATGTGTGCATGTTTGCATGCTCACTACTTTGTGTGTGTTAGTTTTTGGATGTTAACTTCCTGAATCCCTTGGCTAGGATCACCCCAGCTGTGGTGTGTATGTGACTTTTTATCTTGGATAGACTTGCTATATTGAGGATGTTATCTCTTGGGAAGAGTTGCTTTAAACATTGTGGGCATCTTGTATCACCATGCCAGCTGATTGCATCACACAGCCATTGCCTCAAGGTTGTTACCATGGCACATGTGCTCTTTGTTTTTCTGGCTTCCATCTCTGGAGACAAATTATAGTGATGATCATCATGTCAGTGGGAGGGCTATAACCAGATATGCCTGGGGCAGGTTTGTCATTCGGGTCAGCATGTGGCAGAGGGAGAAGATGCTCAGTTCTGCCTTTTGAAAATGAGGTATATGATTTAAACTTAACAGCATGAACACATGTACAAAACAAGTATGTCAAGGAGAAAGCTATGCCAGGATCTAAACTTTTCCCACTCCTCCTCTGCTGTACCTCTCAAAGGCTAGTCTTTGGGATTAGGAGACAGACTAAGCCCTGAAGCAGTGCAGGCCATGGAGGGGGAAATAAAATTCCTTGAGCAGAAGTATCATCTGGTCCTCAAACAGCTTCCCTAGATCAAAAGCACTCATTTCTGACTTTTAGTCCGGTAATCCAGCAGCGTGGCCCAAAGAGAGTTTGACCATGTGATTCTGTTCACAATTCTATTCAGCTCAGCTCAAAAATACGTTGCATGCATTTCATTCCTACAGTTTCATTGACTCATGTCATAGGAAGGACAGTATGCATAGGAAAATGATATCATGATTAGGGTAAAACTAAACTGGTTATAAACAAGCCATTTTCATGCTTCAGCTAGAACTCAAAAAAAGCACACAGATCTCAATGTTCTGATACTTCAAAGACAAATGCTTGTTCCTCTCAACCTCTCCCTCTAATGCAGTTCAGTTGATGTCCAACATGCAGTCTTCACATCTTTGTGGAGCAGTCTGCTTCTTGGTTGCTTACTTCCCACTTATTTTGGAGCTGAAAACATCCACATGGTCACCTCGTTCCCTGCTGCTAGACGAGTGACAGGAATACAGTGCAGCATATTATGACATGTTGTCGCTTCCTTTATGACTATTTTTAGCGATTCACTATGAAGAATGAAAAAAGTCATCATTACATACAGTAAAAAGAAGGAAGTGTTTAAATCCTGTCTTGGTTTTATAATACTTATATTATTTATCATGTAAGAGAGCTTTGTGTGTAGGAGAGCTTTGTACAATCAGCTGTTGCAAAAGGAGAAATAGTAAGCAGAATTCACATACACTTCCCTGAACAGATCAGAGAATGTAAATAAAAATGAGTGATGATTATGTCTTTTGAAATCCTCACTTTTTAATGCACTTTCTATTAAAATCATCCTCTATGCTGATATCCTATTGGGAGGAAGTTGCACTGAATACAATTGGTGGGTAGATTGTATTTAGGATTGTAATCCAATTGTGTTCAGTACAGTTTCCTCCCAATACGATCTCAGGATAGAGGTTCTCACATAATGTGAGGATTACAAAATACCTAGAGGTTCCCATATAATGTGAGGATTTCAAAATACTTTATTGGTGTTATTCTTAATAATAACAACAGTCACTGATGCAGTTTTCTGCACATGAACAGCAGCACAGATTTTCCTTCCTATTTGTTATGAAACTGTAGGGAAGTACTCAGGTCTAGAAAATCTTTAAAAATAATAATAATAATGATCAAAGACTGCCTTTCTTTGTGGGAAAGGAATTGGAGGATGCATGACAGTGGTGAAAGGAAGAATAATGAATTATTTTTTTTCTCTCTCTCTGGCCACTTTTCACTCTTTCTTCTTCCCCTTTTAGAAAACAGACACAGACACTTTCTTTCCTTCCACCTTCTCTCACTTTATATACTTCTCTGGTTTCCTTACATGGTGGCTTCGGGATTTCATTTTCTTTTGCCAAAGTGAATGCTTGATCGAACAGGAGTTCCAAGAAAACAGCCCAAAATGCTGGGGTGCCATGTCAGAGAACCATGAAAGTGCTACGAGCAGAGCTTAGAAATGCTATTTTTTCCCAATATGACTTCCAGAATGTTTCAGCCAGAATGACCAGTTCTTGGAAAAGTTTTTTTTTTTCCTTGACAGTCTTTTTTTTTTATATTTTTGTTAATTTTTAATTTGATTTTCTTTTTATTTGCTGAATAAATAAAACTGGGTTGAACAGGGCTAATGGATGCAATGCATGGAACATAGTTGAACTGATGGAATCATTGAAAGCAACCTATAATGAACTGGTGGAAGGAAGAAAAAAAAAACTATTCATGGACTGCTCAGCAAGAGCAGTGAAAGAATAGACCCCCCCCCCCCCCCCAAATCCTAAGATTCCCAGCCAGCCATATCTCTTGGTGTGCATGGAGTGAAACTTGTTGTATTAATATTTATTTGTTTATTTATTTATATCACGTCCCTTGAAATTGTATGCTGTAATGCTGCATGAAAGAGTCTTGTGCTGTTGCAAGGCATCACCTGAACACACACACACACACAACCTCCACTAGAAGAAAGATTAAGGAGCCACCAGAATACAAACAGAATATTGATTTCCAAAAAAGCTAGAGAAGCCAAGACTTACCATGAATGTATGCCACCACTAACGCCTGGGCAATTACAGGAAAAGTCCGGGCCTAGAATGGGCTAGAAGAGAGACCAGTGCTTCCCCAATTGCATTATATTTTTTTAAAAAGTATAGTCTTTCCAAGTAATTATCATCATGTAAGAGGCAATGTGGTGTAGTAGTTTGAGTGTTGGTTTAGGACTATGAAGACCAGAGTTTGAATCCCCACCCGACCATGGAAAACCACTGGGTGACTTTGGACAATTTACTTTTTCAGTCTCAGAAGAGGTCAAAGTCTGAACAAATCTCACCAAGTTTTAAAAGGCTTGAAAGTACACAACAACAAATTACTGGTACTGTTTCACACAGAGATTTCTCCTTTATATAAGTTATAAATATATAACTTATAATTTCCATTAAAGATTATAAATACATGATTTTTGCACCCATAAGATGGGGCCAAAATACTTGCGCCATACAAAGTAAGTTGTGGATAAGTCAGTTTGAACAAGTGAAGATTAAATTAGGCATGATCAGTCTGTTCTTTTGGTTTAAGCTGTACGTGGCTGTGAGTAAATTAGTCTGGATCCTGCCAAATATTACATGTGTCATACAAAGCATTTAGACCTCTATACTTTTGTGAAAGAAGAAACAGTTGAGAATCATAAATAACTCTTGGCATTCCCCCATGCATCTGACAAATGTCTGACTTAGGGATGGATGAGTGTAATTCTAGTTAATGTCACTTTTGCATATGTTCATTATGAAGTCTGGTTCCCACTCGGCCACCCCCCAGATTCCATATTAATGTATAATTTTAAAATATCTGCATGAAAACAATCTTATTTTAAAATGTATGATTTTATAAAGTGGATTTTAAAACCTTGAAGTTATCAGTCACCCAAGCCACCCATCTCACATATACACACATGTTTAAATGTGGCTGCAGTTGCTCCTAGGAAGTGACTGCATGTGACAGTATATCATCATCTTCCACTGCTTCCAGGGGCATTTGAAGTCCCATTTCTAATGTGGCTACAACCACAGATAGATGTTCTAGCTCCTTGAACTGTTGAACAAGAAGGAACTTTTAAAAAAGAAGAAGCTGTAGGTAATGTTGACTTGGTTTAGAGATAAGATCAGATCCTCATTCCTTGGCAGTCAAATAGTAAGCAGTCTTTCCCAGATCTGGCTTAAAGATAAACAAATCCTGAACTTTATGATGTACAGTAGCCCCTCTGTTTTCATGGGGGATCTGTTGCAAAAACAAAAATCACTAGTATTCAAGCCCTATTGTCTTGAATGGTGGCACACACTTGCAGGCATCCTCAGGCATGTCCCATTTTGTCCCCTTCCGTTTGCCACCCGCAAATGGGCAAGGGATGCAGATATGAAGTCCATGACAATGGAGGGGTGACATTTTCTTCTTTTCTTTAGAATCTTTAGAGTCATGTTGACAAAGAACATGGATGGTTTGTTTACATTCAAATAACTATGTTTTCAACACAAAGAACTTTCATTGAGGTGAATTGAGACATTACTACAGATTGGTGGGAAGCACAAAAATGAAGCAGTCTCATGGAATCTTCTCCTCTGCATGTTTTGGTAATAATAAAACAAAGGATAGGGATTCATTTCATTCCAAGTTTTGATGCCCCTAGATGTGAGAATGACATCATAATTTCACATCAGAACTAATAATTTATCTCCCCCCCCCTTTTTGGGAGGGGGGGTCTATAGTTTTCCCTTAATGAATATAATTCATAATTACAAGCCATGCTATCATAAATACTGGGGTGTTGTCATGCCAAAAGTAACTTTTACAAGCTCTGCTCAATACTGGTAGATCTTTCCTGCAATATTATTTTGCATTGTGAAGTTTGCTGTCTCAAAAACTCTATGCTGCTACATGTAGGCCGGAGGTCCCCTCTCTCTTCAGTGTACTTGAACCAATTTCATTAATGGAAAAATTCTTTCTTGAGACTAAGTAAAACTTCCTAAGATAGGCAAAGTCCACAGAGGGCTAAACTTGATAAATGAAGAGTGAAGAAATAATTTAGACTTCACATCTAAGACTTTGGGTGAAATAATAATGCTTCAGAGTTCCTTTAGGGTATACTGATTAGTATCTTTGTTAATGAATTAATTGGACTCTTTTCAGACTTGAACATGTTCTATTTAATTATATTTGTACATTTTATTCTTCAGATCCTGTGGGCTTGAGGTCACATTATTTGGTGCAGCTTAGCTATTGATGTGTTTTTGTTCAATGAATTGACCTATGTGATCCCATACATATCTATTCAGAGCTTCACCTCACTGCATTCAATCACTCTTATTACTGGAACGGGGAACACAGGACTGTGACATGACACTGAAATCCCATGTAAAATAAGGTGTCTGCTTGTGCATGTTTAAGGGATAGGTTTTGGATGTGGAAACATTGAATAGTAGCAATCACTTGCTTACTAAATGTATGCTCATTCTGGCTAGCAAAGCTATTTAGTGGGTATGACTGTGTTTGTAAAGGTAACCATAAGTTACTCCAAAGAGAGACTGGTACTGAAGCTGGTACTGGAGACTGATACTGGAGAAGCAGTGGTACTACCACACAATGTTGGTGCTGAATCCTAGTAGAAAAGAGGTACTGATGCACTGGGATAATCTGGGATTGGGATTACTCCTTTTCCAGATGGAGTTTCAATTTAGAGATATTCCCAGATGTCACATTGCTTATGGAAACCAATATGGCTGCTGTAGCCAGGTGCAGTATCTCTGATGATCACCAGCTCTGTTCCACAACAGACCAGAGAAATCTGGCTAAAGTACTGATACACACATTGCTTTCTTTCACATTAGATTACTGCAACATGTTCCAGAAGCGACATGGAGTATGCATGAAGAGTGTTTCGAAAGTATTATCCAGGCATACTGTACTGGCCAGACCGATTTCTAGCCTGGGCAGTTCAGTGTATTATCATAGTCTTGCATCAATTATACAGGTTTTTGATTCATTTTCAATCTCAGTTTAAAGTGCTATTTCTTGTCATTTAGGAAACTGGCAGTAATAGATGTAGCTATATAGAAATGGAGATATATAAATAGAAATGTAGATTTGTGATTTTAGTGGCATTTAATTAGAATATAGAGCTTCCTTTCTCTCTTTAATTTCTGAAGTTTCTTTGATTTCAGTTTTTGTTCTTGATCTGTGCTTTAAACACTGTTCAATTTTTGTTTTTAATATTGTAAACATCTTTGGGAGACATTATTTCATGCAGAAAGACAGTCTAGAAAACAGTCAGCCTCCTGTATCCACAGACTTTTTATCATGGATAAAATATTTTAATATATTTTAATATATCCAGAACATAAACCTTAATTTTACTATTTTATAGGTAAAATTTAGGAGACTATTTCACTATGCCATTTGTATTTAATGGAATTTGAGCATCCACAGATTTTGGTATCCATGGGATCCTGAAACCAATACCTGGTGGATACCAACATCCCACAGTACATATAATGAAATAACTCATGTGATTAATTAAATTACATATACATGTTCACTCATATGTAGATCCCACTGAGTTCAATGAATTTTACACACAGGCCAATGCATATAGGGCAGTAATATTAAGGCCTGAATCCTGTTTGTAGTCTCGACCATGATAAACCTGTTGAACCAATTGTTGAGTGATGAATCAACATTTATGAAAATCAAATTAATTCAAATTAATGGGTTTATTCTAGTTTAAATTATTAGTAGGATTCAGATTTCAATGATGGCTAAACTGACATTGCATTGATAGTATTTCTATTTGATGATGTTTTCAAGGTTATGCTTTGATTTTGGTGTTCTCGTTTTTGTAAAATTCTTTGAAGTTTGTTATGCAATTACTTAATACATACAAGTCATATTGTTGCGGGAGGGGAGTCCTAGAAATATAAAACACTGAAATTCAATATTTTTAATAGCTGTTCTGGATGGAGCGAAGATCACTACTCTGGATATTTTGATGTTTGCTACAAAATTTAAACTAGGGATTTGATTCTTCACTAATTCCTTTCTCAGAGGAACCAGTAAGTAAATCTAGCAATGTTCATCCTACTGGAAGAAAGTCATTAAAAAATGGATCACTGTCATAAATGATTCACAGGTCAGGAGTTATTCTGTAAAATAAAAATAAAAATCACACATTGTATTTTTGCATAGAAAACAGGATTTTATGAATAGGAAATAGTTTTCTTTGCATAAAATAACAATTATTTTCTGTGCAAAAGATATTTTTCCTTGCTCAGAAAATGTTGCAGTTGAAGATGCATTCTACACAAAATCCTTTTACATGTAGCTGTCTATAGTAAAGCTTGCAGAAATTCTAAGCAATGATCAGCAACTGTTGTTGTTGTTGTTCCTGCTGTCACCTACATTCAAGTTGTTTACACCTTATGGCAACCCATGGAGTTTTCTTAGCAAGTTCCTTCAGAGGGGATTTGCCAGGGTCATCCTCTGAGGCTGAGAATGTGAGACTTGCCCAAGGTTTCCATGGCTGAGCTGGGATTCAAATGCTGATCAAGTCCACTCTAATGAATATGCCACGCTGGCTCTCAGCATCACCTACTATCTAATCGATTTAAAGAAAATTCCATAAATGGATATACCCACAAATGACTAAGGCCTGAAATACATGGGCCAAATAAAGCCCCTTCCAAGCACTTTGGGGTATGGTGTTCAAACAAGACACACTCCAAAGTGACCAGAAGTCAGTCTGAGGCTGCCTAAGGTGGCCTGAAACCATCCCAAAAAAGAGGGGCAAAAATCCACTCCTGCCAATGGGCACTTTGGAACCATAGCAGTGGCCAGCTTCAGGACCATCTGGTTGCCACAGTCCCGGAGCAATCAGGGCCAGAGTGGCCTCTGACCACTCCTTTTACCCCATCTGCTTCACTCCTAGTTCCTTTTCTGAACAGTAAAGGAACACTATTCAGAACATGTTATTTAGATCCATTTTCTATTAAGTTAAGCGTTACTATTTTCTCCACTTTGTGTTATCAACATGTATTTAGTATTGACAGAATGCTTGACCTTGATCCATTGAAACAGCACAGGAACAAAGTTGTTGGGTTGGAAACGGCACCTACATAATTTATCTTTCTCTTCTAAGGCCTTTTCTACATCATTCTGCACAGCTAGCATGGTGTCAAAGCACCATGCATGGCAAGAGATCTGGTAGTGCAATTGGCCTATGAGAGAGAGCAAAAGAGAGAGAGAGAATAAATAATTCAAGAGTCTTAGAACACCCTGCACATGCATCTTTTCAAACTTCTTCAGCCCACGTTTTTGTGTCTCTCTGTAGGGAAAATGATTTTGAGCAATCTAGTTATACTATTCAGAAACACCTGTGAAAATTACCTGTACTCACTGGAGGTGCTGTACCATGTTGCTACATGTCAGGACTCTGGATGTGATCCCTCCCCCCGATCTCTTCAAATGTGCATCCCATTTCAATGCAGAAAAAAAAATGTATCAGGTGTCAGAAGTCTGAGAAACTTTAGGTTTACTGATGAAAATGAGGGAATTTACTCCTTTCATAAAAGGAAGTGTGAGGTCACAAGTGGAAGACTCAACACACAGCCAGTATTTTCTCTTCCTTTGATTTCTATATGAAATTTCCACATTTTTGAACACTAAGATAAAAGGAATGATAAAAGAAAACCAGAGATATTTGCAGATTGCCTCTGGAGTAAACAGGTAAGAGATCAGAGTAGTTGCTTCAACTTTGCATCTGGTTACCTCAGGTCAAAAACTTCATGGTTCCTTGTTGCATAGCAAGTAGTAAACTGTGAACAAGCCTAATATCAGCTAAGCCCTGAAACACATGGGCAAAAAAGAGCAGCTTACAGCTGCTCCAGGGGTGTGGCGTGCAGACAATACATGTTCTTGGATCAGTTAGAAGCCACTCTGGGGCTACTGTTCAGGATCGTGGTGGTGCCAGGGTCTCTGGGTGATCGCCAGGTGATTGTGGGCAGAGTGGCTTCTGACCACTGTATCATGCCCATCTGCTTGCCCCCATAATAGTAATAAGCAGTGAATAATAATATTATCCCTTTAAAAAATTAATTAAAATATAAAATGGCCCAATGCAGGTATGGGCAGATGTTTTCGAACTGCAGTAGCCATCATCCTTCTTTGACTGTGCTGCCCATGACTGATAGGAGTTACAGTCCAACATTATCTAACGGGCAGACATTACCCAGGCTTGGTTTACTGTTATCTCCTGTAGCGCAGGCCTCAACATAACATTAGTGTGATGGTCTATGACCATGTCGTTTCCATCAAACAATTTGTTGAAAACATCCTTCCCTTTATTATTTTTAAAACATATTTTTTAAAATCTTTTTAAATGTTTTAGAACCTCCTCAAAGTTTTCAAAATTCTTTTTCAAAAACAACAACATCAAAATGCTGTTTGGTGAACACTTTCAATATGCTACAAAATGATAAACATTGGGATAAGTAGTACTAATTATTGTGTGCAAAACAGTGAAGTGAATTACCACTGAAAACAGACACCGAGGATTCACTTGAAAAAGGACAATATGCTATATACAAATGACCTCAGTTAGCAACTATTAGAAAAAGTGAAATATTCTGTGTAGAATCAACAGAACTTGGAAGTAAGCTAATAAAAATAATTTGTTACTCAGAGTTCCTTTTTAAAAGTTATATAAGAATTATAATGCAACAAGATAAAATTACCCATCCTTCTGTGGTAGAGCTATACTTGTTTAGTTACTTTTATTGTTACACATTATTCCTGGCTTCTCTTAGCTGTGTTTGGTACCACAGGCCAGCAGGTTGTGATGTTCTGATTTTTTTAAACAATACTATATATTTACTATTGAATACATTTTTTTTTGTAACTGACTCCTTATCTGTTCTCTAACTGTGAGACAGTGTTTTTGAAAGTAACTTTTCAAGCTTTGTCTGTACCTTGATACCTTGTACAGTCAGCCCTTGTTATCCATGGATTTTTTTATCCACAGATTCAAGCATCCACAGATTGAAATGTTAAAAAAAGTATAAATTCCAAATATCAAACCTTGATTTCGCATTTTATACAAGAGATATCATATTGCTATGCCATTACATTTGATGGGAGTTGAGCATCCACAGATTTTCTTATCCACAGGGGATCCTGGAACCAAACCCCAACAGATAACAAGGGCCCACTGTACCTGCATTTCTGATCATCTAAAAAAGGAACTACATTAATTTGCATACTGAAAAAGTTCAAAAGTCTAAAGAAATAAGCCATGGGTTTCTTGGATTGCTGCTGGAATTTATTATTATTATTATTATTATTATTATTATTATTAAAAAGAATTATTATGAATCTGGACTATACTTACTCTAAAAAATTTTATCACAAAAAATAATCTGTATAATTGCCCAAACAAATAGCATGTTGTGCAATATATAGCATAACAATAAGATACATTTAATGAAGTGATCCTATTTAGTTATAAATTAACATATCTGTATGGTTCTACCAGCTAATGAGAATACCTTTTCCCCTAGAAATTAACCGATGTACAAAAGGGAAAAGCTGATTAAAGTCACAGATTTAAATTAAGGCTTTCTGCTCAGTGCCTTAAATCATTATTTAAGTTGCCCCAGATTCAATTCAATGTTGAGAGAGAGAGAGAGAGAGAATATAGCTCTGTGGAATCATATAGTGTACTCATTCACTGCCAGTATGGTAGCAGCATGTTTAATCATGAGGGTATGGCACTGATTGATCACACTTTCACCTTTATGGACTTTGCTCACTATATTATCTGTCAATCTCATCTAAAAATGCTTCTGCCAATGATACACCCTCTTGTAATGGAAATTCAGACACTTTCTGCCTTTTGTGAAATTCTATTCACTAGTAGAACAACTGATAAGGATTCAGTTTGATTGTTCCATACTTTGAATGTACCTTGTCAAACAAGGCTTTGATACTCTTGACTCTAGAAATGCTGCATCAAATTAGCATGAAATCGCTGCTCTTTGGTTTTTGTCTCAAAAATGTCTTCAGGAGTCATGCAATTGTCATTTGACACAAAAGGTATTCCTTAAATGGGTGGAGAGCATGCCTTGAAAGAGCACGAGATGTTTTAAAGATCCTACTAAAGACTGCACACAAGGCTGGCATTCTGAGATTTCTTGTTTGTTTTCTGTGTAAGGTGATGAAACTCTTTCAAACTGAGGGCTGGATTCACTTTCAGAGAGGTACTGAAACTGGAGCAAATCCCAAAGATGAAAGAGTAGGACCACAAATGCCACCATATTGTAGTTCATATGTCTATGGGATGCATTTCAACTTTTTTGAATGGGTGAAATATGGAAAAGTTTCCCAATCACACCAAATGAGGACATAGTTACCTAGGGAATCTTAGAGTGATGGGATTGAACCCCAGGAGATCATAAATGGCCTTGTTTTCCTTATCTCTGCTTTGAACAACTGCATAAAATATCTCAAGAGTAGAAGCTTTTCAGATATTTTCATATTTCTTAATCACTTTTCTCAGACTTCCAAAGAATTAACCATATCAGTACTCATAGAATCATAGAGCTGGAAGAGTCCACAAGGGGCATCTAGTCTAGCTCCCTGCCATGCAGGAACATACAATCAAAACACTCCTAACATATAGGCTTAGTTTTTTAAA
This sequence comes from Urosaurus nigricauda, assembly GCA_034509955.1. NCBI lineage: Eukaryota > Metazoa > Chordata > Lepidosauria > Squamata > Phrynosomatidae > Urosaurus > Urosaurus nigricauda. The sequence goes on from JAOEGL010000003.1 coordinate 127,808,388, forward strand.
AAAACTCTAAAGAAAGAGACTCCACCATACTCTGAACCAGTGTCTTCCAGTGTCGAACAGCTCTTACCATTATGTTTAGGTGGAATCTCTTTTCCTGTAGCTTAAATCCATTGCTCCACATCCTAGTCTCTGGAGGAGTAGCAAACATGCTCCATCCTTAATATGACATCCTTTCACATATTTAAATATGACCACCATGTCGCCTTTTAACCTTCTCTTCTCTAGGCTAAGCATACCCAGATCCCCAAGCCACCTCTCATAGGGCATGGTTTCCAGACCTTTCACCATTTTAGTCACCCTCCTCTGGACACACACCAGCTCGTAAAGAATCTTGCTAGTGCTGGCTGGTGGATCCTATGTTTCTAGGACAGGAAATCCATTCCAAATTTAATCCAGACTTTATAGGAGCTATCCAAGTTCTGAACCTCTGGTGTATCCCTAAGATAAGTTTTGCAGACTGGATAACACCTTTAAAGTTAACCAAAACCCAGAGTGGAGTGAAAAAAACAATTGAATGCATGCTATAATTTGAACTGTTAGAATACTGTCATATTGCAAAAAATTTGTTTTATATAATATCAATATTTCCTAATTAGTAGATTAACAAACACTGGAAGGTATGAACATTTCTTAATGTGGGGTTCCCAACTCTTGAGAAATAAAAGGCAGCAAAAAGAAATGGGACAAGGATCTAAGGAGGACTGGCTAAGTCTTCAGCCTCAGAGAAATGCATTGAATAAGTGTATCAGGAACAAAGACACAATTCCATTGGTGTATTCATTGCTGCAAAGTTTGTCAGCCCATTATCTCAGCAAAGGATGATCTATGTTTGGTATGCAGAGGCTTCCTTAGATTTCTGATACAGAACATTTTCCAATTTTCATCCAGTTGTAAGATAAGGTGTCTACAAGTGATATTTTCAAAAGCATCTTTTCTCACTCATCCATTGAATTTTCAATGAGTGAAAAAATAGAATCCCAGTGTTTCAATTGTATGTATTTTTTTATTTTATTTTATTTTATTTTTTGGTGGAAGCTATACAACCAATGGGAAATGCAGGGCTGGAAATCATTCCTGCTCCTCTCATTTGCAAAGGTAATGGCCATCACACAAAACAGCAGGAGGGTATTTTCATCATCTTCTGATCATTTTTCCTCTCTGCAACTTTCTTCCCTACTTGCTGTTCCTGTTTGACATAATAGATGTACTTGTGGTGATCAAGATTGGGTGGAGTTAATGTGAAATATATGTATGTATATTTTTGGGAAGGGTAGAACCATCTCTTATTGCTCCTGGCATCTCTCTCTCTCTCTCAGCCTTGTCCATCAAGGTTGGGTAGGGTTTCAATTATCTGCTAATTTTCGTCTTTAAGAAAATAACAAATAATTTTTTTTAAAAAAAATCTCATCCCAAGCAAGAAAAAACCATGCAGTTGTCAAATATTATTTACAGCTCGGGATTGATTTTGGGCTAAATTCACATGTGGTGTTTTTATGCAAAAACAAAAACAAAAACAAAACAGCATTTTCTGCACAAAAGTGATTTTCTGTGCAGAAAATGACGTTATCTAAAATGATGTGTGTGCACAGGCATGTACACACAGATGCACAAAAAACAGCATTTTTTGCACAGGAAATGTGATTTCTTCTAGTATTTCCTATACAGAAAATGCAATTTTCTGCATGTACGTGCACATACAGACAGAGGAAAAAAAATACTATTCAGAGATGCTATTGTTTTCTTTGCAAATAAATTATTCATGAATTCTGTGCAGAATAAATTCTATACTGTGGAAATTCTCATCTGTGCAAATTTTTCCGTATTAGAATCTTAACACTGGAGAAACATTTTTTGGCCACTTTTAAAATATTTTTTTTTTTAATATTCTTTCAATCCCTGGTGGAGAGGGACCTGCTCCTAACCATCTTATATTAAAATAGTCCAGTTTAGTCCAGTTTCATTTTTAACTCTCTTTCTTTCCTTTATAATATAAAGTGGATCAAGAGCCCTATCATTCAAGCTGCAGCTCTTGCAGATATGGCCCAATGAATGCAGTGTGTCGCTGTTTCAAGCAAGCATTCCAAGAAAATGTGCAGAACATTCAGTTCTTTTCTACAGAGGCTCTCTGGTTTGGTTAAGACTAATTAGGCTCATACATTTTTTTCCAGCAAAATAGTCAAAATGTAGAAGCAACCAAAATTAATTGATTTTTAAGTACACTGATTTACAGTTTTGGTTAGCAAGGTGCTGTCAAAGAGTTTGGCCTCAAAAGTATTTGACAGTTGTGGATGCACTCTTAACATTGTTCAGACTTTGAGCCTAGTGATTAGGAGAGTTAATATCACCTGCAATTTGATGTTCCACATTATAGACCAATAAATCTAGCTTCCATAAACAAAAAGCACTGTGGGAATCATTAGCTGATAATAAATGGATATAATTAGCATGACTAATTGCTCATTTGTATTTTTTAAATCATTTAGTGGACAGATGTGCACTATTGTTTTTGTTTTTCTTTAAAGCTACTCTGACCTTGACTGTGTAGGTGACTTGTTTCGATATCACAAGCACACTGTAATAAATAGTACTACCCCAGCTTTCTTTGATGATATCAAAGACTCAGGGAAAGTTCAATAGCTCTATTGTCCCACTATTATAATATTACAGAATATCTAGAAAATATCTATTGTATTCAAAGGACCAAGTTGTATGAACACATAATGTGAATACTGGGGGGGGGGGGGGGGACATACAGCAGATTAAAATGTATTAGTTTGAATGAATATACTGTCACAATGAAACATAAATGTATGAGGGAACGGATGTTATACATTTCTTGTTGCTCTTGTGTGCCTTCAGTCATTTCAAGTCAGCTTATGGTGACCCTAAGGCTATGTGACTAGCCCAAGGTGACCCAGTGGGTTTCCATGGCCAAGCTGGAAATCAAACACTGATCTCCAGAGTCATGTTCCAAAGCTCAAACCACCATTCAGGCTTTCATTACATTTCATGTGTATTCCCTAGTTTGTTCTTCAGTGGTTTGTTGTTGCTGTTTTTTTTTTTTTTTAAACCGCTCAGTACTTAGGGAATGGTCTATGCATTTCCCAAAGTACTACAGACTAGGAACATTCTCCATATTTCACATTCTTTATGAAAAGTTCTCTTATTGCATCAGACAAGAAATGGCCAAATTGCATAAAGACTTCCAGCACAAGAAAAAGGCAAAGAACATGATTCTTGTTGAAGTTTCTGTAGTTTTAGTAAATTCTTATTGGTCTGAAACAGGTGGGCTGAATAGACTGGTGTAAGTTTGCACCACTACCATTTGCACTGGGATCATGGCAACCACGGCCACCAGGTCCCAATCCAGTCTTGAACTGGGCCACCGCAAGGAGCAAGTTCTGTCTTCTCCTTCTTGCCTGGTTCTTTCCGGATGACACAGGCTCAATGCAGGTTCTGGTTGCATTTGGGGCATGCATCATCTGAATGCTATACCCCAAATGTGGCCAGAATCTGCATCATTTGGCCCATGTGTTTTGGACCATTGAAAAGATAATGAAGCAAAGTTCTCACCCATCCCTACTATAGACCTGAGACATTAGGAAGGTTACATTTATGGAGAGATACATAATTAGGAGAAATTAGGAAAGCTGCATGTATGGGATGCTAGAGAAGACATACCAGAACTATTTAATATCAGCAGAACTGGGTACACAAATATTTCTTCAGTGGTCAATCCCAGAAGCAAAATCCAATGAGTTCAGTGGAACTGAGCAAATGTATATAGATGAAAGCTGAATCAAATTTGGATATAAGTGAAAGCTGGAGCAACATCTGGGAGTTAAATCCAAGGGCTAGTCCCAAATAGAGTAGACCAGCTGAATCACTTGTTAAATGATAAACGAACACTTACATAATTCCTGTTGGTTGGAATTATGTTAGCTAATCCCCAGCAAAATTTGGACCCATTGAATCAATAGTGGAGTTGTGAGTCAATACATAGTCTAATCCCACCAACACATAACTGAGTTAGTCTGTAGAATCAGTACGTAGAGAGATTTTGTAGCACCTTTGAGATTAACTGAAAGAAAGAAATTGGCAGCATGAGCTTTTGTAAACTTCAGTCTACTTCTTTCATTTAGTCTCAAAGGTCCTACAAGATCTCTCTTCCAACTGACACAGTGGGTCTGCTCTAGTTGGGACTAGTGGTTGGATTATGTCCCATCAATTCAAAATTAAATGAGCCTTGGTTTTCTCATTAGTGATTATTGAACATATTTTATTTCATTTAGTTATTTTCAATACATATTAACTGATAACAAAAATTCTGTAGGCTTTATGGGGTTGTTTTATACTTAGCTTTGGGAATTTTCTCTCCTCTGACTGCCAGAAGAACCCTCTTAGTATGAGAGTGATGAATTTTGGACTCTATGAATTCCAGTGATAAAAGCAAAGGGCAGCAGCAGAATTTTATCAAAAACTCTCCTTTAAAAAAAAAAGTATGTGGAGATTAAAAAAAGAAAAGAAAAGAAAAGTAAAGTAACCAGAAAGATGTCTATCACTGAAGTACATAGGAAAGAATATTTAAAGAGATCACCACAAAGAAGGCATGAAATTCAGATGTGGATTTCCTTTCAGGTTGATCTTTAACTGTAAAGGTCAAACATTTGCCATTAAAGGAGATGAAGGGCAAGAATCTATTACATTTGGTTATTGATTTTGAAGTCTCTGAACCTTGCCAAGTATCAGAAGCTGCCAGGAATATAATTCTATAGGTAATAATGAAGATAACTGACAACTTAGAAGATCAGTTCTATGTCTAAATATGAACATAGTAAGCAGATCTTGAAATGCTGCTTTCAGTTTTATATGTTCACTCTTCTTTTATCTAAGTAACATTAATATAAACCTGGGAGGCTTTCATGGAATAAAAGCCACTGTTAGCAGAACAGTAAGAAGTAAAAATGTACATGTCTTAAGAAATCATCTTTAAAGATGAGCGCCAGTGGCTATTTGATCTCCTTGTAAATGTAACTTTGATCCGTTGCAGTATCAAATAATCTAATAGAAAGGTTGGATTTGGATTAATAGACTGCTGAAAGAAAATGAGAAACCATGTAATTGCAGATGACTTCCTCTGCATTGCATGTGGCTTTGGCAGGATAAATTATGATACTCTTTGAAATGTGTGTCTATCTGCAAGGCTGCAATGTTCCCTTCATGATAAGTTAAATACCCTGTGAGGCGGTAGGAGAGACATTTGGCACTGGACATTGCATCCTTATTTTACTCTGTCACATATTTAGGGAACTTCAAGCTTGATTTTTTTTCTGCCATCTGTCATAACATTAAAAATTGTTAATAATTAACAGAATTCACCCAAAATCTTTAACTCTGTTTCACTATAAAGGGGACACTGTCGGTCCCCAGAGTCTCATTTCAGTGCAGAATCTAGGCATACAATATATGCATTCTCTGATCTTGCCTTCCTAGTTATAAACAATATTCCCAGATTTCAGTGAATTCCCCCCCCCCGGGGGGGGGGCACTGAATTTCATTGAGATCCTGTAGACCACAAAATAAAAAGTGCACATTTTGTTTGCTTTCTATTTGTTTGATTGTTTTTAAAATTTTTCCTTTCATCCGACTTTGTGATTTTGACTGGTTGGCTGGAACATCCTTCTGCACACACAAAACACTCCTTTAGTTTTGAAGATTTTCTTGCCACAAGAAAAAAAATGCTAAAATCACTTCTTGCTTCCTTTGAGAATGAAATTAGCAATTTATTTAATTATTATTATTATTATTATTATTAGGATTCATATTCTGCCTTTCTCCCAAAATGGGATTGGAAATAATTAGATCCCTATCCAAATCCAGTTTCTAGTGCCAGCTAGTGTAAATGCAATGAATGAATGAGAACTTCAATCAACATTTCACATGTTTAGTCTTTTGGAACTAACAAGTGGCCTGGAACTAAGTGATCTGGTTTTGCATGGGTATTCTTGCTCTCTATAGTATCAATTTGTATACATATACAATGACAGATGTACACATGCATATGCTGTCTCACATCTGATTATGCCACTGGAAAAATAACTGTAAACCTATCAATTTGACATGTCTTATGGCAGAAGAAGGGGGCATGATCTTCAAGCACATTAGCATAAAAATTCTGGATAGTCCCCCCCCCCCCATGCCCATGTAGTGATAAAATGAACAGCTTTGCCGCAACCTCTATTTCTGTGAGTTTCATGGTTTCACAAGGACAACTGGGTCAGGACATGTTGTAAATTAATGTCCCCCATGAGACTCATAATGAAGAGACTGTTAACTAATTATCAGTCTGTTTTGGAAGGCATTCATTTTTTAATTGACCTCAAATCTCTAAGGGACCAAAAGGTGTATTAAGATAGTCTTTTCCCCCTTTTTCTTTCCATTTGGAGACAAACAGATGCATTCAAGCAGGGTATGAAAAGTCAGTTTCTTCCTACTAGTTTAGAATGCCAAAGAGGGACTACTTACATCTCATGCGCTATGTACTGATGTTCAGCTGCTCATTTGGTAACCATATTTTGGGAAAATATTGCCTCAATCTTGCTTTGTCTGAAATGTTTCCAAAGAATGAATTTACAACATCACAAGTTCAGATCTGAGCTTAAGTAGAAAAGTTGAACTGTGCAATTTAAATGCCAGATGCAATTTCAGTGAGGCAGTGTGCTGCGTTGTTATACCCTACAGAGAAGATAATTGCTAAGCCAGAAGGAGAGTCAAGACGGCTGCTCATTGGGAACAATATTTGGTCCAGTGAAGTGATATTTCAATTTTCTTCACTTTGAATATTGGCTGGAATGCTAAATTACAAATTTTGAGTACTTTAACATTCCGGTTTTAAAAAAGAAAAGGAAAGAAACATGTTCTAGAAACTATTGCCTTGTGTAGTTGTGCTGTATGGTATAATTTTCTTAAATCTCTTATCAGTGTTACAGGGTTATGTGTTATGTGTCTTATGTAGGAATGAGACAGGGAAGTTGTTTGATGTATGCTTTCATACAAAGAACCTCCATAACAAATAAGGGAAGGAGTATATAGAAACACCTACATAATTTTTGTGTGTGCAATTTTAACCAAAGTATTTGCAAAAAGATATGGAAACTAGAAGGGAAAAATGAGTGTTTCAAGATATCACAAAACAGACTTAATCATAAGATACATCTGTGAGAGGTTTGCTGGATTCTCTTCAAAACTGCTTTTCCCATGTCAGATATTCCTTTATCGATGTTATAGTGAATACTGGTCCAAAACATTTTGCAGATATAATCCACTTTGAGACCACTTTAACTGCTGTGGCTCAGTACTAAGGAATCCTGGGAATTGGAGTTTATTGTGGCACCAGTGCTCTCTGACAGAGAAGCCTAAATGTCCCACAAAACTACACTTCCCAGAATACTCTAGCATTAACTTAGGGCAGTTAAAGTGGTCTCAGACTGGATTATTTCTCCCGTGTGTTTATTTTGTACAGTATGATGTGGTTGTTTTATTTATATCCTTTCCAGACCTGATAATGATAGCAATTTATACAACATTTAAACAGATATATATATATATATATAATGAAAATGTTACAGCAGATCAAACCAAGGTAATAATAGAGCCAGGAGCAAAACAAAAGAATGCTACAATCTGAAAGGACTGGAAACAGTTCTTAAACTGCCCAGAGAAATAAAATGTTCCTTATCTTGTACCCAAAAGACCATAATAGAGGTGCCAGAGGAGCCTCTTCAGGGAAAGTAATCAAAAAATAAGGTGCCACCACTGAAAGAACTCTCTTTGCTTGTATCTACCCCTCTCACCATATTTCAGAGAAACACATACAAGATCCTGCTATTACACAGAATTATACTTGCTGCTTTGATGGCAGGAAGTCATAAGGATGCAATGATATGCTGGCTTTTATTGCCTTGATAGAAGTGCATTCAAAACAGGAAAAATGGGAAGCTAGATCATGATTCCTTGACATTCTGTAACACTAGAGATCTGCTCAAGGCTACTGATAGAACATTGAAACACCTTGTAAGAGAAAAATACACCCTCCAACGACCTATTCAAGGTATATATTACTCAAAACTAACCATATCTGTCTGTTAGTCTGCCTGTGTGTCATTTAACTTGTATGCCATCTTTTTCCCAAAGTGGGACCCGAGGCAGCTCCCACAAAAAATCAATAAAAACCAGAACAATAAAAAAATTAAAATAATCACATAAAACATTACAAAATAATTTAAAAGATATACAGAGTTTTATAACAAAAATAAAAACATCTGAAACAACAACAGCAATAATTCTGATACATGAGGCAGAAAAGCCCATCAGCAGTTCTGTCTGCCCCATTCCTATCAATAAAAATGCAACAATAAAGCATGGAATAGGAAAGACATGGTATGCAAAATCTGCTGGCTGAGATGATAGCCTAGCTCTGCCTAGTGGTAGGGCTGGCCCTGGTGAAGCAGTGTGTTATTCCAGGATAACTCCACTTACCTGATCAAACCCATGATTGCCTCAGCCCAAACAGCACTATCTTTTCCTCAGAGCAATTAAAAGCCATGCTTAATCACTGTTTATTCCTAGTTTCCCACACCTAATGATAATCTCTAATATTGATTATACATACAATTAAAGTTGCCTTTGGCTAGTCCCATTTATAGAGACTCAAAGACCTATCTGGTCCACCTGTGGGAGGACCATCAAGAAGGTAGGAGTCCACCCCCACCCTCCATCTCATGCTCCATAGCAACTGATTACAAAGAGGTATACTTTGATACCGGATGTGATATATATTTATCTGTTTTCCCATCCCAAGGATATTTCTGTGAAAAAAAAAATCCCACAGGATTCCATAACATACAATCCCATTTTCTGCACAAAAAACAAAACAAAACAAAACAAAAACAAAAACCCCAAAAGCCCTCACTTTTTTTGTTCAAAGTAAGACCCAACATAAGAAGAATCCTCAGAACCGGAAATTTTCAAAGAGTGAAATTGAAGGCTTTCATGGCTGGTATCCATTGTTTTTTGTGGGGTTTTTCGGGTTGTGTGGCCATGTTCAGGAGGAGTTTCTTTCTGACGTTTCACCAGCATCTGTGGCTGGCATCTTCAGAGAATACTGACATGGAAGAGAGTGGTTTTATACACACACACACACACACACACACTGTGTGACTCTGGGTAGGGAGGAGTGATTCCCATGCTAATGTGAGTATTGTTCTGTTCTTGATGGCAGGGCCTCATGGTGGGAGGATATGCAAAAGAGGCTTAGTGTCTGCTAATTGGTTATCATTGTCTGCTGGGAAAGCCCTTGACCCTGGGTGGGTTTTCATTTGCATTTGCTGAGTGCTGATTTTTCTATTTTGCAGGACTAGCAGTGAAACTTTGTTTACTTTAAAGGTTTCTTCTTTCCTGTTGCAGTTGTCCAAGTGTTGGTGGATTTTGATGGCTTCCCCATGCCAACAGCTATAAGGTCAGAATGCACAGGGAAGCCATCAAAATCCACAAAAATATTTGTTTGGATTACATCTCCCATGTGTTGTTCAAACCAATGCTTGTAAAGCTGATAAACAGAGCTAGGAAAAGTCTGGATTGTTTTTTATTCAAAGTAAATCTTGAATCTCTGATCCACTGTCCAGGGATGTTGCCCAGGCTTATACTTGCTGTCCTAAAGCTTGAGGCAGTATGTTGCTTCTGATAAGTTCAAGGTAGTTAAGACCGGAGTCTTCATTTTGACTTACAACTGGGTCTCCACCAGTGAAAGCGTGTCTGTCATTTCCTTTGTTGTGCCTGTGAGACAACGAATGAGCATCAGTGACCACTGTTCCTTCATCCCCCTTGCAGCAGTGGCAATCCTTTCAAAGATATTCAGAAATGCCTATGAATCATCATCAGGGCCCATCTTCTTGATGAGAAGAGGAGAACCATGAAAAGAGGGTACTGTGCCTCCCACTCCCTGTGCTTGTACAATATGTACCACTCCGTTCAACACAGCCTGTTGTGCTGTAAAGAGTTGCTGTAAAATTGTGTTGGATATCTTGGCTAACTGACATATCATCTGCTGTTGCTGATCTGCAAATTAGCAAAACCAAGCTTCTGGGGTTTGTGTATGTCCCGGACTGGTGCTCACATTATTCACCATTGTGACCAGTTTAGCTTCCTCCATAGATAAAGGTAAACTTTAACTGCAAGCATCCATCATTAATTAAGGAGAGTTCACACACCAAGTGTATGCATTTGTGACTCATTTAGTTTATGTGTTATTCCACTTTAACTGCACCAGCACCCAACTAAATGATACAAGACCAGTGGCCCCAAAACAGATCAGGTTTCGACAATTCCCTAGGGTCCCCAGTTGCAGTAAGGGGAGGGTCAAGATTAGGTCCATGTAAGAATTGAGGGACACAGGTCAGGCAAGGGCTACAGCAAGTTGCCTCAGGATATTGTTCCCATAGGGGCAGGTTATATTAGCCAACATCCACTTTGGACTAAGGCCCTGTACAGACCAGCACTTTGTGCCAGCCTGCGGGTGGAGTAAGGGTGGAGCATCCTGACACTGGACACGATGATTCCACCCCATTCCACATGGCATGCAGCATCATGGTGCACCTCTGGCGCTGCATCCAGATGATGCAGCGCCAAAGGAGCACCATACACCATGGTGCCGCAGCTATAGCACCCTTTGGAGGGCATCCAAAGGAGACACTTTTGTGGCTCCTTTTTGCACCCTCCAGAGGCTGGATGGGGACTGTGGTATGAGGTTGCCGTGGCCCTGATCCAGCTGAAGAAGGGATGGCTGCATGCTGCCCCTGAGGGCTGTTTGTAAAGCCTCTAAGGTTCTTTTTTTTTCCACAAAAACCACTTTTATGTTGACCAGTGCCCAAGTCCATCTGCCACCAGTGTTTTATCTCTGTTCACTCCCACACCTGCCCCCATGAAAAGAATGTGAGTAGTAAACGGTTGCAAAGAGGAAGTGTGGATGGGAATATTTTTGTTCCATGAACATTAACTTAAATTAGCATCTGGCTGATGTTTGCTTTTAATGTTGTTTGTTCTTATATTATACTAAAAGAATGGTAATGGCCATATTACTTCTTTCATAATTCTGACACTAGTTTAATAACCTCAGCTGGAATAGCATAAATTATGGAATTTATGATTGGCTTTTAGCTGGGGATAGGTCAAGAGCTATGAAAAAAATGAGTACATCGTAAAAAAAATTATCCCTGTAATTGTAAAATTTATCTCACAAATCATAAGGAATTCAGATAAGTTAGTGTGATTAAATTTTATTTTAACAAGGGTGCTGTTGTCACTAATGACTGTGGTCAGAACTTCGGTAAAATTTCAGCTGTGGGAGAAATAAAAAAAAACAGTTCCACATTTTGGATATTCTTCTAGCAATGAGCACATTTAATTTTAGCAAACGATTCATGCCATAACACCTACCACAGCCAACAAAACAAAGTTCAAAAGGACAAGAATATGGTCTGAAATAATATTTGTTTATTAATAAAGAATTAGGAAAAAAAACACCCATGCATAAACCATAATAAAATTTCCATAATTTGGCATAGTTATTCATATATACCACTCCAGACCACTTATCCAAATTTTATATGATCCATATAACCAAAGAAGACATATTAATCTTACATGAAAAAATTAGCACAAATTAATACAGATACACGAGCATTATGCAAACCAACATTAGCAAGGGAAATATGTAAACATTTCATATGTCTAAAATTGCTTTGCATGATTAATTATTTGTGGTGGTGGTTATGTGCCTTCATGTCATTTCTAACTTATGGTGTCTCTAAGGCGAACTTATAATGGGGGTTTCTTGGCAAGATTTGTTCAGAGGAGGTTTCCCATCACCTTTCCTTGAGGTTGAGAGCATGTGACTTGCCCAGAGTCATCCAATGGGTTTACATGGCTGAGCTGGGAATCAAACCCTGGTCTCCAGAGTCATTGTCCAACACACAAACTGCTATGCTTACATGAATTAATATACACATGTTTTATCCCAAGGAAAATCCTCTTAACAAATGTTGCCAAGTAAAGCCTTGTGACAGCTGCACCTTAGGATCACCATATGTTGAAAGCAACTTGAAGACACACAACAGTTCTGATTCATCCTCTGTTGTCTCACATTTTCACCTACTTTTAAAACATCCCAGTCTCTCTCTCCTCCTTTTACTTCCCCCCTTCATTCTTGACTTACTTGATATTGCTGCAAACAACTGACACAGTGCAAAAAAAGTGCAAAAGTCATTTGATTTCAATTAACTCAGCCACTGGGAAAACAAAAGATGGCACAATTTTGACCTTCTCATTAGGTCTGGGTAAAAGTAAACTGCTGCAGTCTCTCCCAGCTTGTATTTCCTTGCTCATTAATAGGTTTTGCTATCTTGACTTTTGCTATCATTCTGATGTTGCTTGGTCACACATGTCCTGGTTTTTATCTATGAAATGTTGGAGGACATAAAACTCCTTGTGACCAAATGTTGACATGAAAATCTTATGTTAGGTTTACTTTTGCCACAGTATTACTTCAAGTTGTTTCTGACCAATGGTGAGCCTAAGGCATATAGGTCACAGGATTTTCTTGGCAAGATTTGTTCAGAGGGTGTCTACCTTTGCCTTCCTCTGAGGCTGAGAGTGTGTGATTCAGCCAAGGTCACCCTGTGGGTTTCCATGGCCAGGCAGGGATTCAAACCCTGGTTTTCAGAGTTGTAGTCCAGCACCCAAATCACTACACCACACTGGCTCTCAGGTTCACCTTAGGGTCACCATAAGCCAGAAATGACTTGAAGACATACAACAGCAATTGGTTCAAGAACTGTGAGTTAGGTTCACATTAAAGAGTGAACTGCACAGATTTATTCCACTTCCTCAATTCTTTAATTCTCATACAGATATCCATGTGTCACTTTAGGCCTGGCTGTTGTGTGTCTTTTAACTGCTAGAACAGGGGTTAACAACTTCACTGAATTAGGTTCTCCAGGGCACTGGATGCCCAAGAATGCTAGAGCTCAGAGTATCTTGCTGTATCACAGAACTCTGTGAGATCACAGAGCAACATATCCTACAGGACTCTGGTACATTGGGAAGACAGAGCTGTCTCATTTGTAGCAGAGTTCAATTTGATGCTCAGTTCGGGTACACTGTGGGAGGCCTATAAGGCCACAGATTGGTGAAAGGGTTGAGCACATATTACCTATCTTTCCTTTGGAGATGTTGTTGGAAGGCTTTTCTTAAATCATTACAATTATTTGCATTTGAGAATAGTACATAAATGCTCAGAAGCTGTTCTCTTGTGTTGCATACGTTCCAGGCATAAGAGATTGTACCAAATTTAACTGTGAGACCTTGCCAATATGGAGGAAGTGCAGACAGGTGTGAGATTACAGCTGTAATAAAAATGGGAACTGAACACTAGTTGCTGAATTTGTAGCAGGTGATTGGCTTGATTTATATAATATGGGCAACAGAAAGAGAGAGACGTAAGTCAGCATCTTTAGTCTGAAGCACTGTGGTTCAATGAGTTGCAGCAGGTCACTAAGAACCGCTGAATTAATTCCAGCTTGTGCCTAGTATAGTGCTGGCACAGCATAACAATGCAGCCAAGCTTCTTTATGGAGACACACTCTGGGGGCAAGCAAATGCCAGTCAGCTTATCTGATGCCCCTTATGCCATATCATCTTTGCTGCAAATGCCACAAGAATAGAAAATATATGTTGTTTCCCAGGGTAAAAAGCATGAATTTGTTGTGAGCATAGTTGTGGCCTGTAAAATAATTAAGGCTTCTAAATAATCAATATTGATAATTTTGATACTTTTTAATACAATGTATTACAAAACTATGAATTAAAAATAATAATTTGGACTGGATGAATTAAGGAATGTGACACAGACATAGCCTGTTGGGAGAGATAGCATGAATGCTATTAATGAGGAAGAATTGCTCATAATAATTCACTGAATTTAAGGTGTATTTGTTATTTATTACCAAACACTGTAGACACTGTAGACTGTAGACTTAAAACCTAATACAGGAGCCATTTGCAATAGTGCTGCAAACCTTATACTTAACATTTTGATACTACATTATTTCAGCCTCATTGCTTCCAAAAATATTTGGTAAATGTCAGGTTCCACAAGGGCTATCCTTGTCTTCAGATGACCCAACAGTTGTAAAGAGCTTGTCCACATTATTGGCTGCTTCCCCATAGAGCAGGGGTGGGCAATACACAGAGAAGTGTGTTGTGTGGTTCCTGCTACTGTCATTGACTGCCACTATCAGAAGTATGTCAACAAAACTTTATGTCACACACACATACACATACTTCTTCTTTCTCTTCCCTTCTTGTTGTGTTGTGCAGTGCTGCAGGGTTCTGTGTTGCAGGAGAACTCTGTGTCCCCCATCTTGCACCAAAGTGACTCATTCTTTCTCCCTAAATTTAGCAATAACAGCAGTAGTAGGAACCTTGTCAATGACTGGCATTTTTGGTAGTGATGATGCAGCCTCTGGTTGATTCAATGTAGCACCCCATCAGCAGGATACTGTCCACTTCAGCAATAAAATATTCATAGATTAATTTGGATCCTAGACCCAATGTTATTTAGTGGTTTGAACATTGGGTTATGTTCCTGGAGACTAGTGTTCAAATCCCTGTTCACTCATGGAAACCCAATGGGTGACCTTGGGCTAGTCACACTCACTTAGCCTCAAAGGAAGGCACGGGCCATCCCATCCCTGAACAAATCATACCAGGAGAATTCCATGATGTCTTGCATCAGTGTCATCATAAGTGGAAAATGGCTTGAAGTAACACTACAATAACAACACCAACAGAGCCATATACAGATGTGCTTTAGCTATGTAGCGATATAACCACTGCATGGGGACAAAGATTGAGACGGGGCCCAGTGAACCAATCCATCTTTTGTTCAGAACCTTGTTTACTGTGCATATTGTGTATACACATAGTAGTGTGTTGTATGTAAATTATGGGGATGGGGTCAGTTGACATGATTCCAATCTCCACTGAGCATGGTCTATGACTGTGATCTTATTGATTATAGTATTTTACTTGCCCAGCCCTTTGGGTTAAATTAAGAGATATGGTCATAGCATGGCTCCACGCACAACTGCAGGTTAATTACATGTAATATTAGGGGATTTCTGCTTGGAACCATTACATTTTGGCTGCAGTTTTTTGATCAAGTTATATCTCCTGTTTCGTGCTTCTTAACATTTATATGGAACTACTAGATCATGTTATCAAAAGCTGCACAGTATCAGAAATATGCAGATTGACAACCAGATCTATTTCCCTTTGCCATCCGTGAGTCAAGCGGACCTGTGGAGTTTTGGAACTATTGGTTAGATGTGGCAACAGGCTAGGTTAGGGGTAACACAGAGAAAGTAACAAGTTGGAACCCAGGCATGTATGGTGTCCTGATCTGGTGAATGAGTGTTCAGCTTGTTCTGGAGATATACACTGTCCCAAAATACCAGGCGTACAGTTTTAGGATACTCCTCCATTTAGCACTATCAGTGGAAACCTAGGTGGCCACTGTAGCACTGAGGCCATTTTACAAGCTTCAGATGGTTAATAAACTCTGTGTCATAATCCATTTTGAGGAGAGAGAAGCTGAGGAGGTAGCAATCCAGAAACCAAGAAGCTGAGAAATCAAGAAAACCGAGACGGATGGAGGGACACACTGAAGAGAAGTCACTATTTGTCCCAAGTTTTCCATAAAACAACAACAACAACAACAACAACAAAACCCCAATAACAATGCAGCATCTTGAAGCTAATTTTTCAATATTTTTCGCACAGAGTGATGGCCATTGCTTTCAATGCCTGCAGCATGTTTTCTACCTGCTTTATATAGAGAAGCTGCTTCAGAACAGCTGGACCAGCTCCAATTTAGCTGCAGATATGCTAAGACCCTCCTCAAATAGTCTTCTGCTGCTGGTATATCGGAGAGTGGCATGACTCTGTATGGTAGTCTTTTTTGGACTACAATAGCTTTGCAATAGCAACCTATGCTCTGTCACTGGATTACTGTAATGTGTTTTATGTGGGATTGCATTTAAAAAGCAAATCGAGAACTTCAGTTAGCTCAGGATTCCACCATGAGAATTCTGACTGGTTTTTCAAAGTGGAATCATATTAAATAGAAGCTTAGTGACATAGATCCAAACCCCAGGTAGAATTGATCCACTGATTAAATGGGAATTTGAGAGGCAAATGTTCATGTGCGTCCCATTGATACATCTGGTCTACTCTGAGGTCAGCAATTAGATTCAAGCCATGGACTTATTCATTCATTGGTCATCATCTTTAAAGCCCTATATTGCTTGGGGCCCAAATATCTGAAAGAGCCTTTCCTCCCTTATCACTCATGTATTCTGGTGGGCCCTTTCCAAATACCATCAGTAGATGAGTCGAGATATGCTTCTGCAAAGGAAAGGGCAATAGTATTTACTATAAAAATTCTCACAGAGATTTGAATCAGCATGGGTTGCTCCGAAAGTGAAGCATACCATTTGTACTGGCATGCAATTAACAGGGGCAGATAGTTTGCTACATTTCTCAGGAGAGACAGTTGATTTTTCTTCCTTCTTGCACACTAGGCTAAACATTTCTGACAACCAGAGTGCAGTACCAATTGGAAATTCACAGTTCATGTAATAACTGAGCATTTTAATTTCATGAGCTAAAGAACTGCAGATTGCAGTGAAGAAAGTAGTACTGTCAGAAACACTGGTGTGGTGTATCAAGAGATAAATTTAAGGAATTAAAAGAAAACATGTTCATTGCTTTTCCATTGCATCCCTGCTGACTATAGTATAACATAAACATTAATTAAACCTTTCATTGCATTGTTTGACACAATGATGTGTTTGATGTCTCTGACAAGAAATCAGCTGTCATCTATAGGAGTGTGCAGCAGCCAGTCTTGCTATAAAATGCATTACATTCAGCCTGACTGAACTGTATAATGTTATATATAGGCAATCAAAAATTAAATTTCAGTGAGCAGGAATTTCCCTGAAATGTTGAACTCCTTCCTTGTCCATGTTTTTAAACTGTGGCAATGCCACCAAGACAAATATCTCATACTGTATTTAGGATGATGGTAGAAAAAAAAAGATCTCCTTTCATGCAAAACTGTACAGTGCATGTGTGTAGTAGTGGTGTGTGGAGTTACACTTACTCATGTATGCCAGCCTCTTCTCATCCTCCATGGATGTTAATCATACTCTGTACAAGGAGCTAAGCCAGTTTATGCAGTATATCATAAATGTTAGGCAACAGAAAATATGTTTCAGGTGTACTGTTTAATCAAATCCTGTTCTTTTTAATGTGTTATTTGTTTTTAAAAAGAAGAATTTATTGTGCTTCAGTCAGATCTTTTATTATTTCCTAGAATTAATGAAGTTGTTGTTAAATGTCTTTGATTCGACCTCAAATCATAGCACCCCTGTGAATGAGACACCTTCAAAAACCCCTATCCTTAACCTTTCTGCTCAGGTCCTGCAGGCTCAGGTCAGGGATTCCCTGATTGAGTCTAACCATCTGGCCTGCAATCTTCCTCTCTTTCTCCTGCCTTCTACCTTTGCCAGCACCATTGGCTTTTCTAATAAGTCATGCCTCCTTATGATGTGGCCAAAGTATTACAGCCTCAGTTTAGTCAACTTGGCTTCTAGGGAAGCATTTATGAAGCCTAAATCCAGTGTTGTGCTAACACCCATGACATTACAGAAGTTTATTTTTCCTAAAGACATAAATGTGAAAAACCAGTTGGGGGGGGGGGTCTCCCAGTGCTCTGGAGCAGGCTTTGAGTTGTAGGATGGGAGTTGCAGTCCAATAACATTTGGAGGGGCTGCATGTTGCTCACCAATGACCTAAATAGTAATATGCATTTTTCAAAAATCTAAATGAATGCTGCAAACCATCTATGGAAGACATAGCACAGACTCGTGGGAGAGGGGAAAACTCATGCTTGAGAAGGGTTTTGTTTTTTTTTAAGTAAAGGAAAGGAAAAGAAAATAGAATTTTTGGTTCCATCCAAACATTGTTTTGGGTGAAGAACACAAGTGGTAAACATAATTACAGCTGGAGGCACATTTTCAGTGTAGTGTCATAGTGTTTATATCTTTCCAAAGATAGTAATGGTCTTTAAATACATGAAAAATCAATTCCTTCAGAATGATGCTGACTTGTCAGTATGCATGTACTGATGGGCTTGTTTGACTTGCATGCCTCCATTTATACTATGTATTTATTTGTCCTCATTGCAGGGGAACACTTGAGAATTTGCCCTCAGGAATATACATGCTGTACATCAGAAATGGAAGACAAGCTAAGCCAGCAAAGCAAATTGGAATTTGAGAACTTGGTGGATGAGACAAGTCATTTTGTGCGCACTACATTTGTGTCCAGGCACAAGAAATTTGATGGTAAGTAGCATGTTTTTAAAAATTGGTTATTCCTAGAGCCAAACAGCACATTATCTATAAAACTGTATGTAAAGCAGCTGGATTGTATTCCTTCAGGTAGGGAACAAATGTTTTCAGTATTTTAATGAAACATTTAAAGTTAAGTGTGCATGCAAAGCTAGCATATCAGAGAAATGGTTAGGCTACATAGCTGAGATGAAGTACTTGTGGCTATCCAAAGGCTATTATATGCTAACTTCTATAACTTATGTGTGTGTGTGTGTGTGTGTATTTAAAAACAAAACAAAACAGAGTAGCACCATCTTTTTCCTGGACATGTCCTCTTTTGGAAAGTTAAAATTTCTGACCAGGCAGATCTTTAAAATGTCTAGGTTTTCTTGCAAGCTCCAGGTTGGAGGATGTGGCTGATCAGATGGCAGAGGAGGAAGATTATAAGAGATATGCCAGCTTAAAACTGGGCAAAAGAAGCCTTCAAAGCAGCCAGCCCCAACCGTGTTGGGGTTAAAAAGGCTTCCAGCTACGATGGCTGTCAGAAGAGGCAGAGAAGCAAAGCAAAAATTCTGCAGTTATCTCTTTAGCAATAAGCAATTGTTAAAAATGATGTGATCTACAGAGAACTGCAGATCTAACTAAGGCTAGCCAGTGTCAGGAAGAAGAACGAAGTACAATTGAAAGAGACTGACCACAATGTAATTGGTTTTATTTATACAGATACATGGGATTCATATACCAATGTGTTTCATAATATATTTTTTGTGATAATTTGAGTGCATTTCATGTTAAAACTATTGGATATTGAAAATTTAATTATAATGTAATTATAAGCAGATTAGTTGTTAGTATTATTAAGTATTACTAAATAATATATTAAAATTGTTATTAAATACAGAAAATGTTCAGAATATTTCTAGTAGCAATTAACACAGTTTATCTGGTAGGGGTGCTTACTGTGAGCATCTTCACAGCAGTCAGTAATTTCAAATAGTCTGTAAATGTGTCCTTTTTCTCTCTCCAAGATATGGTAACCCTAAACATTTTATTATTCTGGGGTAGTCTGAAAGATACAAGCCAGCAATTGTCAGTCTTGTGAGACTGCCAATCATGTGGGTTTTGCCTCTTACAAAACTCATGCAGGGAATCTGTTATATACCATCAGATCCTTTAGCTGGAATTGCCTGGTTTCATAGGAGGCCACACATTTGGAACAAATGCTAATTGTATTTTCCAGGCAATTGGGTATCACACTCAGTACCTTGTCCTTCTAGGGAAGGGGTTTACGTTACAGCTGATATGCCTTACCTCTGATTACTGCTTTTAATTACAAGGATACGATGAACTAGACTGTTGAGAGTGTGAAGTCTTGCCTGCTGTTTAAAACCATGTGTGGAAGAAAGATTAGATCTCCCTCACTTAATACAGATCCAAGGCCCAGTTCATTATATGAGGCATATCCATACCCCCAAACGCCATTAGAAACAGACTGGGTATTTTTTAAAGACACCCCCCCCCAAAAAAAAGCACACACATCAGAGCTAAAAAAAAATACTTTTCTGCACTGCAACCACCAACCACTATGGTCAATGAAACCTATGATGTCCTGATCTTCTCTGAGCTCTGTTTTTATCGGTAAAGAAGAAGGTGCTTGGTTCTCCCAGGATCTTTTCAGATATGGTCCAAATAAAGTACACAGACATTTGCTATGGGTAGGAGGAGCACCATACACAGTAGTGTTTATTTGAAAGTGCAGTGAAGAATATTCATTGCAGCGATTCCTAGGATTATTGTATGATATGATAGCCCAAAGGGAATAGTATGGGCTAGGTCCAGAGCAACATATTAAGGTGCCAGCAACTACTAGGTGCCTATATTCTGTGGTAGATGCATGCAGCACTGGCATGGCTGTTTGCTTTCCTTCTCAGTGTTACAGATAGATTTTTAAAATACTGCTGATCTCCAACCCCATTATCAAGCACAAAGAGTAGTTGTCTGTGAATATACAACTTGTAACCAGAGCGACTATGGCCTTGTCTACTGTTACTCCCATTTTCATGCTGCAGCAGCTGTCTGCATGGATGTTCCATTGGCCTCCAAGTGTCTGTACCGCCACTGTGGGGTGCTTGCTTCTCAGGTCAGAACAAGGCACCTAGAGATGAGTAATTGCCGGGTGACTTGTTCTGACCTCAGAATGAATAGCCCATGGTAGTGGTGGATGTGGGAGGTAGCAGCACACTGTTGATTGCTTATTTGGCTGTGGCTCTGTTCTACTGCCAGGGAGGGGATGAGGCTGTTGGGTGATTTTCTGCCTTAATGTACCCAAATAATTTGTCTGGCTTTGAGTACTATAGCCTTTGTCTTGTGAGGATAAGGGACATCATATGTTGCTCCACAGCACATGAAGGCTTTTTGTCTTAGGCCTGTATGCAATAAAATTAATATTGAATCAAAACATTTAGGAATAGATAATGGCATGTGTTACCATTGCCATAGGGATGCCCTGACTATGACTCGGAACAGGACTTGGAACAAGGGATGCAAACTGCAGGAAAAAAGATTCCACCTCAACATTAGGAAGAACTTCCTGACAGTAAGGGCTGTTCGACAGTGGAACACACTCCCTCGGAGGATGGTGGAGTCTCCTTCCTTGAAGGTTTTTAAGCAGAGGCTGGATGGCCATCTGTCGGAGATGCTTTGATTGGGCAGGGGGTTGGACTGGATGGCCCTTGGGGTCTCTTCCAACTCTAAATTTCTATGATTCTATGATTCTATGACCACAAAAAGGAAAGGAACACAACAGCACTCACCTCCTGAAAACAGTAGTACCAAGTGGATGGGGCTAGGTCCAAAAAAAGTGTAGCTGTCACACCCATGAAACAATGTTATTTAAAGAAATCCCAGAAAGAATACTGAATAAATGTAAATTATTGGTGGTGGTGCTCAGAAAAAGAAAAAAAAAAACACCTTTTGCTTGACTAGTTCCAAAAAATTTGAGAATCTCTTATGCAGGTAATAAATGTACTATAAATTCTTCAGTGAGACTGAGGGATCCAGTTAAAAAGATGTAAAAGGAAGCCCGAGAAGAAGCTGTTAAGAAGAATTAATAATAACAATATAATGGGCCCTAACAGACAGGCCAAAATAAAGCTGTTTTGGGTCACTTTGGAGGTATGATGTTTAAATGACACATGCTGTGCTCAAAGCTGTGCTCCAGTCCTTAGGACTGGAGCATGTCTATGGTTCAGGTTACATTCTCTTAGGACGCATGCAGCATTTAAACAGCATACCTCCCAAGTGCTTTATTTTGGCCTGTCTGTTCGAGCCCATGGTAAAACATTTTAATAAAACAGCGAAAATGAATCTGAAAATAATTTCATAGAATGTAAATGGACTAAATTTGCCTCAGAAAAGGGGAAAAAAGGCATTAGCTTTAAAAAGCGCAAACATGAAATTATTTGTTTCCAAGAGATTTGTGTAAAGAAAAGTGATGGCAAGTTTCTGCAGAATAGAAGTATGAGCTTAGAATTTGTGTCTGCAAACAAGAATGAAAGGAATATACTTGTTTTTTTTAAAAAATGAGCCAAACATTGCAACATAAATTGATATTTGAAGACAGGCAAGGTAGATGTTTAATTACAGAAATTAACTGATATAGTGAGATAATGTATTTAATTGGAATTTATGGCCCTAATAATGAGAAATCAACATTCTGTGAAAATTTATTAAGAAAGACAGCTGTATTGAACTTACAAGATCTGATTTGCATCCATGATTGGAATGAAGTTGTTGATCATAACAAAAATAAGGAAGCAAGAAAAAAAATCAGTGGAGAATACCTTGAACCTTCTTTAAATATATACAGTATGTTGGCCGAATAAGTGAGTGGAAATATTTGCAACCGAGTTCTAGAGACTCCCCCCCCCCCATCACTATCATTTTTTTTAAAAAAAATAGATATGTTCTGAATGTCTAAGAATATGATTAACCTAAGGGGGAAAAAACAAATCATGATGACATCATGATATCCCTGAAAATGGAGCAAATGGAGAATCAGGGTTGAAGATCTCACGATCAGAAGGGTTACTTTTTTCAAATGTGGTGGACTTGTAAAGAGACAAAAAGTTATTATATTCTGATTCAAATAATCTTAAAGATAGATGCTGATTTGTTACCGAAATGTTATTGTTGTAAGTATGGTTAAAGAACTGGACAGTAAGTATTGATGACTTCTTTGTTACATGATAACAGCAGTAAGAATATTGCCCGAATTTTGAAATGGACTTTAGCACAGAGGATAGAAGATAGTATTGTTAAATTTGCTGAGTTAATCCAAATGGCCAAATTGATGTGGGTACTAAAGGATAACGCAACTGAAGACTTTTTTGAAAGACTGGAAACTGTTTATGGGCTATTTGAGCAATAAAAAACCTAACAACGTAATTATCCGTGGTTATGAATTTTAGTAATTCTAGAAGGATTGTTTAGTTGGATCTGTAGGTGGAATAATAGATTTATTTTTTTAATTATCTTGTCATTATAGGATTGAGTGTGACAAAGCCCTATTATATTTTATGTTTTATTTTTCTTCTTTTTCCTCTGTGATTTTTATCTTTTTCTTTCTTTTTTTCCCCATTTTGAATGTATTTTTTGAATGCATGTTATATTGGCTTGGGTTGAAAAAATTGTTACAAGAAAAGGGTGGGAATGAAAGGAAAGCAAGCTGTTGGTTATTTTATTTGTTACTATTGTATTTTTAATGCCACAAAGATCAAGAAGTGATTGACAGATTTTTTTGCTTCCTGCATGAAAAATAATGGGGCATGTTTGTTATTAGGCATGTTAACTTGTGTGAATGTTACTGCCTCCTTGGACAGCTCTGTTGAAGGAAAATACAGTTTCATGGGGCATCCATTCCAGACACACATACCCCGGCAAATATGGAGACTCAGACATATTCAAGCCCCATAGGCTTAAATGGGGAACACCTCCCTGAGTGTGTGCTTGGCCCACGCTGCAGGGACGCACCCCATTGAGGATAATGGAGGTCGTCCCAAGTGTGTGAGAAAGGTCACCCTTAAGTCCGTGAGTAAGAAGGGATGACTATATATCAGTAACTCTTAGAAGCAGCAAAAATGGACATTTAGGATGCAACTATGTTGGAGATGTAATTCACCATTTTATAGAATCATAGATTTGGAAGAGACCTCAAGGACCATCCAGTCCAATCCCCTGCTGTGCACAAATAAATAATCAAAGCTTCTGTTTAAAATCCTCCAAAGACTCCACCACGCTATCAAGGCAGCGTATTCCACTGTCAAACAGCTCTTACCATCAAGAAGTTCTTCCTAATGTCTTGGTGGGGATCTCTAATTTATTACCCTGGCCACAAAAATGCTGACCCAAGCGAAAACATATTTATCAATACATTTTTTTCAATCTTTCAATAAAGCAAAAACACTAGGGCCCTTTTCCACTACATGATTACAGCTGATTCCACTGCAACTGTCATGGTTCCATACTATCGAATCCTCATTTATGCAGTTTAAGGAAGCATTTTAAAATTATCACCTAGAAAGTTCTACTTTCTCATCAAAGTACAAATCCCAGGATTCTGCAGGATGTACAGAATGGCAACTAAAATAGAAACAGAGGGGCGAAACAGATGGGCAGAAAAAAGTGGCTTGGAGCTGCCTTTTCTGAAGCCACATTGAAACCCCACCAACCGCACTTCCAGCTCCCAAGGCAGCTGGAGTGCTCATGTCAGGACCACATGACATGGCTTCAAGCCAGGAAGAAGTGGGAAAAAGCTGCTTCTTTTTGAAACGGCTTTTCTCTTTATAAGGACACTTTTCTGCTGGCTTCAAGGCATGTGTCATCTAAACACCACGCCTTCAAGCCAGCCTGAAAGCACCTCTTTTTGCCTGTCTGTTTAGCCCCAGAGTTCTATAATTATGCAATGTGAAAAGGATCCTGAAGACTCTATGCCACAGTTACTGTTAGATTACCAGTACTACTTTTCTGGTACCATTAGTTTGAACAGCAGCCAAGGACTTCTAATTATGATGGATTTTTAAATGGATTCTGTATTTTCTTAATTACTGATGTGTGGCATTCATCAATGAATATAGCCTTGGCTCTGTGCTGTAAAGGGATCTGCTCAATAAAGGCAGATGCTTTCCTGTGCCTGTTGTAGTAAATGAGGTTTGGAGGTTTCCTCTGAAAACAAGGATGGAGAAGGAATGATGAGCAATGGGGAAATTCACAGAAGCTGCAATTTTCCTGTTCCTTTGAAGCTTTGAAAGGAAGTTCTTCAGTCTTCAGAAGCACAATTGGCAACCCCACAAGTCCTGTCTCAGTGAATTCTGACCATAGAACTATTTAGCCTCTGAATCACATCACATTTTTTTTTTCTAGTAAGGTAGCTCGAAGCCAACACACTGCTATTTTTGTTCATGAAAATTTTATGAGACCAGGGAAAGATTATTTCACATTTAACCGTCTCAAAAGCTGCATCTACACTGCAGAAATAATGCAGTTTGACACCACTTTAACTGCCATGGCTCAGTGCTATGGACTTCTGGGAGTTGTCGTCTTGTGAGATGTTTACCCTTCACTGTCAGACAGTTGCACCTTAATGTCACTTAAAATATATTCTCCCCCCAGTGTTGCAGTAATGCTATCCTCTTCTTATCACCAATTTCCCCTGCATAGTGGCTTTGCTGAGCAGCTGTTTTGCAGCCAAGCCAATTCCTTTTTTTAAAGTATTGCTCTATCAGCAGCTGAAACCAACCCTACCAGAAGGGGGTTTGCCATGAATGTTAATAAGCAGACAGTATCTCTTCAGTGACATTTCTTAAGCAGCCCTGAATAACTATAGGCAAATTGTGATGAGATTTTGACTTTTTTCTCCCTTTAAAGGGAGAGCAATTAAAAGGAAGCTGGCTACAGTTCTACTCTGCAAGAATAAGTAGGAAATAACTCCGCATGAAGTTTTTCTACACCAAAGTAACTGACTTTTCAGTGTGATAAAGGTAAAGTAATTGTGGTATGTGAGACTGAAAACACAGCCAAATGTAGCTGTTGTGAAACAATCCAAGTGCAGAACACTAGAGGGATTAGCTCTTCAGATGTTATGAAAACAACTTTAATTAATTCTTCAGCAAGTTGTTTAATGAGACTTTCAAGCATATATGGCTCTTCATCAAAGAAGTTGTGTTAGGATTTCTTTTTCATGTTCCATAAGGCAGACAATAAGAAAACAATCCTAACTGGCTCAAGATAACCAGGGACAAGCCAAGATGGCACTAGGATTGGTAAAGCTAGGTTAATTCAAAACCTTCCCATTATATTGGGTGCTAGAATTGCTTACTTCATGCCCCATCCTGGTTTAAAATCTTGTGGGCGGTTCCCTTGAGCTAGAGGAGATTTTGTGATACTTAGCTTTTCCCTTGCCACAGATTTTCTCTGCCCCCCATTTGGATCATCATATCACAGGTAGGACAGCCTGTCTTTTACAGCCATATTTTCATTCTTGATAAGAACCATTGATGTAGTTCTTGACTTTGCTAGTTTGATGGTGTACTCCCATTCTGTAGTGGAAAACCTAAACAAACAAGGATAATTTAGAGGTATTCAAACTGAGCCAGTGAAAGAGAAAAAAAGATTTATGAGATATAGTACTGTTGTGCAGTGGAAGAGATGAGCAGTCAATGTATTGCGGCAGCAGACTAAGTTGCCAAAGCCAGAATTTGAGGAGGGAAAGGGGATGGAGAATCACAGGATGCCTTTAGAACTTCAGATGAAATCCTCCTGCCGGTGGAAAAAGGTGAAGGGTGCAGTTATATATAGTCAGGCAGACTCATACTTCTCCACCAATATTTGAATCATCTGTACTAATGATCTGCAAAACCTTATCTGACTGTTGTCAGGGCAGTAAAGAACAAACTAAGATGGCCCTCCGACTGGATGGTCATCCTCAATGGTCCATAGAAGAAGGCTATGAGAGTCTGGATCCCTTGGTGACTTACCCTGATTTTGCAGCTTTGTAGCTGGGCCTGCTTGACTATGCATAACTGAGAATGAGAAACAGGGCTGGAATGACTTTGGAATGGTTAGCAACACAGCTTTTGGATGCAGTTCCTTTTCCTGAACTGGTGCCAATTTAAAATTAGGGTTACCTCTCTGGGTGCCTGTCTACTCTGTATGATCAACTTGCATGTTTCTAAACAAAGAAAGAAAAAATAATAATTTCTATGGACCATTAATTCTTGGTCCTCACAAAGAAAATGAACCTATAAGAAAACCATTCCTTGGACCTCCTACAATCTGGGGAAACAAAGAAACAGCATGAGTCAACACGAGTCTTCATATGGATTTCTCCATTCTTTAGCAGATCTGAGTCTTTTCACTCCGTTTCTGGTTTTAATCTTGAATCTCCTGTGTGGAAGGAATGAACAAATGGTTCTGCACAGTACTACTTTACAATGGAATATGACTGTGCTTAATATTACATTCTGTGGTTGTTATTGATGATGGTTTGGGTTTGTTTGTCTTTTAATCACATTCAGTACTTCCTCCGGGGTCTAATCTGCCCTGCAGAAATAATGCAGTTTAACTCTGTTAATGCCATGGCTCAATGCTATGGCATTCTGTGATTTATAGTTTTGTGAGATATTTAGCCTTCTTTGTCAGAGATGGTGCTACAGCAAACTACTAATCACAGGATTCCATGGCAGTTAAAGAAGTGTCAAACTGCATTATTTCTTCAGTGCAAATGAGAACAGGTCCATTGAAGAGGAGGAGGAGATAGAGATGAAGAAGTGTGAATTCCAGTGGTTCTATGTGACACATGGGTATGGTAAGCATCATTCTTTATAGTTGTTAGCTGCCATGTGAATGCTTCTAATAATGTATTCATAGTAGGAGCAGCTAGGTCAAGTATATCAAGCTTCAGATAAAGCACAGATTGATTGCAGTTTGTTGTACACATTTTATGTAGACTCTGGTCTCAAAGCTTCACAGAGAGTCACATTAGTTTGAGAGGAAGAAGCAGTAAATGGCCCATAAAATTCATTTGATTTATAGTTTGTTGATCCTTTCTCATGGAAGTATTTGAATGCTGGAAACAAAATGTTGCTTTCCCATGAAAAGAACAATAAGATAATGGCAGCAATCCATTCGAATATATGTGAAAATGAGTACATTTAGAAAGAAGTAGGAAGTAACATTTTCCATCACAATACAGTCAGCCCTGAGACAAGGGATAAGACTGAAATTTGTTTAGTTTGCATTTTAATGCTAACCCGTCTAATTCACATTTCCAAACCAATACATGAACTGAAATGTAGTTATCCTTCTACTTGCACATCTCTACATTTCATGATATCTTGTCAAAAAATGTTTAAAAAAAAAACAAACCTCAGAAAACGTATATATTTGGAAAATGCTGTGAAAAGATATATTGGTGAAAATAACATAGAAAATGCATTATACTAAATTGGCAGAAGAAAGCATGTATATTAAACAATGCTGCATGCTAAATTGGTATAGGAGAAGAAAAATGAAGGAAAATGTGTACAAATTTTCATGCATACCTTTTAAAAATGTGAACTGAAATGAAAACTGAACAAAATGAACTTAGGCTCAGTAAAATGAGAAACAGAGAAAACTGAAAGATCATTCCATCCATGTCTGCAACCCATCAAGCTGAATAACACCTATGAATCATGTATTAGACTTGCTTATTTATATGATGGTCTCTAAGCAGATGGGAGAATTTTACTGATTACAGGAAACTGTATTCTGTTTCAATACAATACATAGCTGCAAGGTTACATTTGGGCTGAAGGGGTAATAGAACTGGAAGTGTCCCGAAACATGATCTAGTATCTATCTCCTAATGCAAAGTAATGGTTGTCAAGCTGCCTTTTTTTTGCTTGCCTCTTTATTACATATTGTGAAGGATCTCCTCTCGAGGCTACCTCTGCAGTTGCACACTGGATTCATGTCATTCAGCTTGGCCCTTTCCTCCTCATAACCCCTTACTTGATGCACAGGTGAATATTTTGTTCAGTGGGTTCACTGTATTAGTAAGTCTGACTGTACTCCATCAAATCTTAACAGGAACAGCCAGACCCACTTGTGACAAAGAATACTGTAGTTTATTGAAACACAATTAGATCAAACCTCTGAATTATTTAAACCATCACAGCTCTCCCAAACCTTATTCAGTTCTTCCCTGTGGCTGACTGTCCTGTCTCTATTACAGCTTTTCCCTATGTCTAGGCTATCTTTCCCCTATCTTTCTGCAATCCTACTCCTTCCCCTATCTCTAGGCCAACTTTCCCTTATTGATCCCCTGAGATAGATTCTTCCTCTATCTCTAGACCAGTGATTCCCAAACGTGGTCCTCCAGGTGCTCTGGACTACAGCTCCCAGAAGTCATAGATACCTTGGCCAACACTCAGGAACTCTGGGAGCTGAAGTCAAAAGCATCTGGAGTACCAAAGTTTGGGAACTACTGCTCTAGACCATCTTTCCCTTATCTCTCTGCAATCCACTTTTGTCAGCATCTCCTTTCATTTATCCAGATTAAATGAGTGGAGTATGTGTCAGCTAGATGTATGACCTTATGGCTTCTATTTCTGCTTAAGGAAATACCAGGAACTGTCCATCCAAGAAGCTCACACATGGTCAACAGAAGCTTCTGCTTCCTCATAATAACAAATAAATTAGCTGGCAAGTTTCATTCACACTCTTGTTCACTAATAGGGCAGATCAAGCGCAGCCTGACATTTAAAAATGTTTAGCTTTGCCTTTTTTTTTTTTTTTTTTGGCAAAACACACATCAGGGTTACTGTATATTGCATGTATTTATTTTAGGGGGAGAGCTTGGATTTTTTTTTTAATGCCAGATCCCTGAATCCACCAGCCACTGGACCAAAAGGTAACCTTTGTAAGCTCTGGTTTAGGCTAGTGATCTAATTAACACTGCTTAGTGGGTTTCTGTGTGTATGAATACACTAATAGTAAACAGTCTTAGATCATTACGAGACACAGAGCTGCACATCTGAAACTGGCTAACCTTCTATCCGGATTAAGGTTTTATTTGTTCAGAGAGTAAAATGGGAAAGCTGACTGCCTTGCTGTCTTCATAGCCTCTCCACTCGGTCTGTTCCGGCATTTTTCCTGATTGGAGAGGACAGCAATTCCCCTCAATTAAAGTCTCCAATTGTGTCCGGCTGACAAGTATACTGTCCCCCATAGTAAATGGGCAGAAAGGTCACAGTCAGTCTGTAGCATAAGAAGAGATGCTTGTAAATAAGCTACTTCTGCTTCTTGTATTAATTAAGAATAGAACAAGTCACTGAAGTGAACTTAAAGACAGGATTTCAAGAAGGATGTAGTATATTCTATTTATTTATTTATGAAATTTGGAAATTAGGGAACGTGCAATCTAGCATACTTTAGTAATGTTTTTTTGTTGAAGGGTGACTTATGAAAATCACAAGGCAGAAGTTGTATTTAAGAGGTTGAAGTGCTGCTACTAATTATCTAAATTATTGCCTGATCCAAATAATAAATAAGGTTTGATATACAAGGCACTACCCTAATAGACTGATCATGCACGCATATTTGCACATCTGCACAACCGAGGGGAAGAGAGATCACCTGATGGCCCCAGCTTAATGTGATTAGCATAACTTGTCCCTAAGCCTGTGTGTGTGTTATGAAGTTTTGTGACTATTCTATCTGTGGAAGATCAACTGAAGACCTCAAGGGGTTACATTCAATTTGTTTTGTGTCAGTTTTAGCTTTTGCTTCCAGTAATGAATGTATTTTATGCTCTCTTGGTATTTGAACCTGGCCCCCTGCTACACATTTGGAAATGTGTGCTTTTAGTGTTGTTGTTTTTTTCAAGAGCTATTTGAATGATACATATAATTGTGTAGTTGAAGGCTTTAATGGCCGGCATCCATAGTTTTTTGTGGAGCTTTTGGGCTATGTGGCCATGTTCTAGAAGAGTTCCTTTCTGACGTTTTGCCAGCATCTGTGGCTGGCATCCAGCCACAGAGGCTGGCAAAACGTCAGAAAGGAACTCTTCTAGAACATGGCCACATAGCCCAAAAGCTCCACAAAAAAAAACTATACATATAATTATTTGGGGGTGCACTAGATCTCTCTGTTTGAGAATTCAAAATGCCTCTCTGAATACTACACATCCCAGGATTCCATTCCTTTAAGTGCTGTGGATATTGCCATAGCAGTTAAAGTGGAATCAAAGTGCTATAACTGTGCAGTGTGAAAAGAAGCTTTTCCTAAATGTGTCCTTTTTATAATCCTAACTCAAACATGTTCTTCTTAGGGCCATAATTTCCATGTTTGTTTATTTTTAAACATGAATAGCAACCATTGGATGGGGTGATAAGTAGTAGATAGCGGGAGTTTAACCTTTCCTGTCTCATAGTCCTGGAAAATATTGTTCCACTGAAGCTACTCTTTTGCTTTAGAAAGGCTCCCTCATTGGCCTGAATGGAAGATCTCCCACATGAAATATCAGCTTCAAATGAGAGATTTTAATAAGGAACACTACAAAGAAGGAAAGAGTTAAATTATTCCTTCCTGTCATCTGTGATCCTGATCATTATCATCACTCAAATCCAACAACTATTACTTGTATTGTACAAACCTGAAGATAGTAAATGCAGATTCATTTTAACAAAGCACCTAGTAAGACATTTAAGCAGTTGATAGAATACATGAAGAAATCCAGTGTGGTGTGGAAGATTTGAGTGTTGGACGGTGACTCTGTGACCAGGGTTCACATCCCTGCTTGGCCATCAAAACCTACTGGATGACATTGGGCAAGTCACTTTCTTAACCTCAGAGAAGGCAAAAGCAAACCGCCTCTGAATAATTTCTTGCAAAAAAGAAACCCATCATAGTTTCACCTTAGGGTTGCGGTAAATCAGAAATTACTCAAAGACACACAAGAAGAGTAATAGCAATGCATGATCCTCTGGCTTTCCAGTCCTGTGCTGCCATTTGTCTGCCAGTCACTCACAGGTCAGTTATTTGGGTCAGAAGGAAATTCACTTCTGAGGGACAGCATGTTTTCCAATGATATTTCAGAGATGACCTACTTACAATTTCTTATTTTTATTGCAAGGATCACTGCCTCTTCCATTGTCATTCATTCTTGACGGATTAACTATGTCTACTGTATTTATTCTTGTGTGTTATTATTGAAGGGTTGCCAGAGGACAATTTTCTAATTGAAGCTTTCTTCTGTTTGAATGTTGTCTAGTAGTTCAATTTTAAAAAACAAAAAACTAAAAAGAACACTGAGAAGTTTGCTTGTCAGGGCTTTGAAGTTGTCTGTTAACATTTAGCATCTTATACAGAGAATGAACAGACATACATCTCACCTGGGCAGTTTTCCTTGGCAGGGTGAGATGTGCTATTTTTTTTTATTTTTATTTTTATTTATTTATTTTTTTGTTTCTTTGCAAGAAATTAGTCCTAAATGTTAGCCTATATATAAGAATCATATCTTGACCATAGTTATCTGTAACAACAACAGAGGCTGAAACAGATGGGTGAAAAAAGCCCATTTCCAGGTAGCTTGGGGACGTGGTGGTTACATAGTGTCTGCCCCCAAGCTGCCCTGAAGTTGCCCCAAAGTCACCCCAATCTGGAAAAACTGCCCTGAAAAGGAGCCGTAAAAATCAATCCTTTTAAAAGTCTGTTCAGAATCATGGCAACATTGTGGACTGGGGATGTGTGTACACAGTTGTCATGGCTCCAGGGTGAGTGGCTCCGGGGCAGCCCCAACCTACCCTTTTTGGGTGGTCTGTTTTGCTCCAGAGTTGCCTTTGTAAAGTAAGATGGAGAATTATAAGTCACCTCACTTGTGTGTAATGGAGAACATTTTCTAATAAGCTTTAAAATTGTATTTTAAGAGCAGCTTAAGACATTTTACATTTTGATGCATGGGTTTTTCAAGTGTTATTTATTTCCCTTGTCACTTAAAGGTAGAGGAAGTACAGGTTGTCTCCCTAATCCATAATTCTTGGGACCAGAGGTGTTTTGGATTTTGGATTTATTTATTTATTTTGTATTTCACAATACCTGTTCTTGTAAGTACGTACATAATGAGATATCTTGGAGATGGGCCTGAAGTCTAAACACAAAATCATTTATGTTTCTCGTACACATAGCCTGAAGGTAATTTTATGCAATGTTTTTAATAATTTTGTTCACAAAACAAAGTCTATGTACATATAATCATCAGAAAGCAAAAGTGTCTCTATCTTAGTCACCCATGAACAACGTCCTGGATTTTTTAATATTTCAGAACTTCAGATAAGAGAGACTCAACCTGTAATGAGCAATGCAACAAATATCACAAAAGGATACATTTTTTCATTACAGCAATATACAATGACAACAAATTACCTTTTAAACACCCTAACATGTAAGAGGAACAAATAATTTAAAAAGAGGTAAATTTGCAGGCCCTGATATCAATTGTTGCTATTAATCTTTTTCTCTCTTACATATACATGGGCTCCCTAATTTAGGCTTGTGTAGTCTGAACTGTTTATTTAAACAAGATTTTGTTATTGGGATAAAATATACTATAGAATGATAGATCTATCCTCCAATCTGTCATCAAAAGCTGAACTTGAGCTTCCCCAGCATGAGAAGGAAGAAGTGAAGTGCTACATGGGACTTCATTGTTCATGCCTGTGCATTTACTCATAAGTGGAAGAAATAGGATTCAACTATCACTATTTCACTATTATAATTATTATTAAAATGCAAATTGCACAGTGCTGGTAGCTCCTGAGAACTAAAACAATCAAAACAGCAATCCTAGCTACCAAAGTGATTTATCAGAGAGAAGGGCTAGAAATTCCCTGTACCATCCATGGTAAAGCAAGGTGGGTTAAGCATATGGGGAAAGATCTTCATAGGCCTTCAATTTCATCTTCAATTTCAAATTGAAAACCATCATTCAACAAAACTTCAAAATGAATATTACAACTAAAGGCAATAAAAATGAACTCTTTCCATAGTAAACCTCCCAAAAGAACATTAAAACCATCACTACGCATTTGAAAGCCAACGTGGTATAGTGGAATGAGTGTTGGGCTATGACTCTGGAGACCAGGGTTCAATTCTCAGCTTGGCATATAAACCCACTCGGTGACCTTGGCAAGTTACACTCTCTTAACTTCATGTGAAGACAATAACAAAACTCTCTGAACAAATTTTGCCAAGAAAACTTCATGATAGGTTTGCATTCGGGTCACCATAAGCTGGAAACGACTTGAGGACACACAACACAGAGGGACATTGGTTTAAAGACACAATTCTTACAGATACATTGTGAAAATTCCCATAGTTTGTGACAGTATCTAAAACACAGATGAACAACTACAGCAGATCTAGAGGCCGCTTTATGTTCTTGGACCCTGTGAAATACCAAAATACCAAACAAAACAAAAAAGCCAAAAGTGCTTGGCAATCCTTTTCTGGTTCTCAAAGCTGAGCAATTTTTGATGTTAGGCAGTACTCCGAAGTCAGAATGAGGCTTCCAGCCATGTGATCGAGACTGGGTATCTTTTTCTGACCTCAACTTCTTGTCTCAAAACTTTCCTAAAATTGTTTGGCAGTACAGGGAGGTCTTGCCATCTATTTTAAAGACATATTGTTGCACCTGGAGAGATGTACCAGCTATTCACCTCTTTTTTTGTCCCGAAAAGGGTTAGTCTTGGGATTCTGGAAATGCTGAGGGCCACAAAAACATTCTGGGGGGGGGCACATGTGGCCCCAGTGTTGTGCATATCCCACACTTCATTGGGAAGACCAAAAAAAAAGGGGGGGGGACTTTACTGTTATAGATCATAGCCAGTTGTTCTAGCATTTCAACAAGCTTGCTCCATTCCTTTCAGCATAACCCTCCAAAAATACTATGGCCTATGGGATTTGGAACAGATTGAGGGGGGCACCAGAAAAAAATTATCTGTTGCTCATTGAGATAGTAAATCACTTCAGTGTTGGTAAAAAAAAAAACCCTGAATACTCCTTTATTAATATTACTCTAATAAAAAAACAACCTTTAATGTGTGCATTTAATGCCAAGGAACTTTTTTTTGCGTGGAAGAACATCAAATTATAGGAGCATTAATTTCTGAATGCATTTCTACCACTCCTGAGTCCATTCTAGCCAAATAGAATTTAATAGACATTGGCTTTTAACTTTTTGGGAAGTATGAGCCCCTTTGAGAATCTACTGAAAGCCACGGAGCCCTCCATAGTAGAAGAAAATAAACTAAAGGGATTTTAAAAACACTCTTACTTTGGCACACAGATTATGGACTCTCTGAAGCCATTGATTCCATGGACCACAAACCTTAAAAAAAATCCTGTCTTTTTTGGACCTTGTTTTATATTTGGATCTTATGTTGAAGTTGCTCTTGAATATTAGAAGGCTATCATCATCATCATCACCATCATCATCATCATCATCATCATCCCTTGTGTTTGCATTTTTGTGGGTCAAAGGCAAATTCTTTACATCTTTCCTCCATTCTGTAATGTTGTCCTTTTCTCATTACATCCTCTTCATTTTTCTTTCTGGCATCAGTGTCACTTCCTGGGGTTTTGTTGGAGAGGGCTGCAAGATAATCAGAGCACAGTTTTGTTCTCTTTATGGATAATTAATTAATAGTTTCCTTAAAATTGAGCATCTGCCATTCATCTGGGTCTTTCAGTTTTCTTTTAACATCGATAATGAACATGTTGACTGTCTGCCATAACTTCTGTTGTCTCATTGGCAGCCACTGAACTTTTGAAACAAACGTGTTCTGCATTCAATACAACAAAAGTACCATAGATCACTGAACTCCATGTTTATCACCAGTTAATGCAGACATGTTGTTAGCGAGAGCTGGCATTATTATCACTTACCAGTATTTCAATGTTCAAGCCCTTTTCAAATCTCAATAAAAACATACTATGATTTGTTGTGGCAGTTGTTAAATTTAACTGTGTGTTACTGTTTATGCCTATCCAATCAAAGCTGCCTTTCTCTTTCTTAGCATTAATGCATCAGTCTTTTTTATGTAGATTATCAGCTGCTTCCCCCCCCCCCTTTTTTTGGTGACTTTTATCCTTCAACAGTCTGCAATTAACTTTTATCCTTCAACAGTTTGTATTTAACTTTCAAACAGACAAATAATGTTAATCTTACCCTGCATGGCTTCTTACATCTGTTAGGGAAGGGGTGTCCACTTGGATCCCAGTGGCTGTAAATTCCTCTATCGGAGCAGGGTTCCCATCTTCTTAAAAGGAAACAATAATGAAGACATTCCTGAGAAATGTTGATAGGGAGATGGAAGGTGTTAACAATGTAGTTGGAAGTCAATATCCCTTTCTTGGACAAACAGATAATTGCCAGGCAACTCCAGGAGGTTTTGAATGAACTTGATTGGGATGGGATGGGCACTGACACTGGGTCCAGTACTACACTTTTGGTTTCATGAGAACCTTATTTTTGTAGCAAAACAAAACCCACAGGAGAATGCTGTAAATCAGGCGGGAATGTGATAACGGTGCAGTACATTAATATTAAATCCAGATAGGATGGAAGTCTTACTTCTAAGTGATTTGTCTGCCAGGCTGAGAGGTATTCAGTGTGGTTTGGAGAGAGTCACACTCTTTGAAAAGGAACAGATTTGCATTATAATGTTCTATATTTGGGGGAGGGGGGATTTGTGGTGTTGAAGAAATGCCTCCTTGTCACTTGGGGAGATAGGTGGATTTAGTGGAAAGGCATACTCTGAGATGCACACTCCCCATATCTTTTTTTAAATCCCTGAGCTAGGGCAACTGACACTTAATTCAGCTGAGTTTATGAATGAAAGTAGGGAGATGTTACTCTCTGCGCAAATTCACAAGAGGAAATATTTCCACGTGTGGTGCTGTGCTCATAAAGTAACAGAGAAAATGCATTTCCTTTTCTAATACCCACATATTTTCACCTTCAGCTGGTGCAAGACCAGTTCCTTGGTTGGCATTAAACTCTGGCTAGAGTGCTTAGCTTCTCTGCTATCTGACATCTTCAGTCTAACCCCTTTCAATACAGATGGGATTCTGTGTGTCATCAGAGAGGTTTGCCCTGTGAAATATTTGTGGACCGAATACCAAAATAAATACTCCAATGTCCTTTACAAAGCTATTGCTGGCAGATAGCTTATTACTTGGAATGATTGATTTGTACTTTGCCCTTTTCCATTCACTGTGTAATCTGTTTGTTTTATGCTTCTGGAACATGGTGCTGTTTATCTCAGTATGGTAGAAGTGTCCATCTGCTAGCTTTTAAAACATATTTCAACTATCCCTGTGATGAGACCTGGGTAGTTGTCCCAGTTTACAATTAAGACAGAGTGTCTGCGTAAAAACTGCTCACTAGAATGTGGTAGGGAAGGAAAATGTAACACAATTTTTAAAAGAATACTTAATCATTAATTTGATGCTACTGTATAAATGTGTTTGAGATGCACTAATTTTCAATTTGAAATTATATTTTCTCTAGGTGTATGGATGTGATGTTTTGATCAGAAGTATTTTCACTGTATTCATATTTTGTTTCTGTTAACTGTCATCAAGTTGGCTTCGACCTATGGTGGTCCTATGGATGAGAGACCTCCATGTCACCCCATCATCAATAGTCCTGTTCAGGTCTTAGAAACTCAGATCCATGGCTTCCTTGATTGAGTCTATCCATCTAGAATATGGTCTTCCTCTTTTCCAACTACCTTCTCACTTACTAAGCATAATTGTCTATTCTCGTGAGTCATGTCTTCTCATGATACAGCCAAAGCAGGGCAACTTTAGTTTAGTCATCTTGGCTTTTAGGGAGAGTTCGGGCCTGAGTTGCTCTTAGACCCATTCATTTGTCTTTGCAGCAGTCCAAAATATCCACAGATCTTGTCTCCAGCACCACAGTTCAAATGGGTTGGTTTTGTTCCTATCAGCTTTCTTCAGTGTCCAACTTTCACAACCGCTCATAGAAATCTTTACTCTTCAAGATCTTGTCTAGTTCTTGTATAGCTGTCCTTCCAAATATTAGTCTTCTGGTTTATTGGCTGCAGTTTCTGTTCTAATTAATGATCAAAGTATGGAAAATCTTGAACTATCTCGACGTCTTCATTGTTTACTTTAAATTTATGCAAATAATCTGTAATCATTTTTTGTTGACTTAATGTTCAGTTGTAAACCTGACTTTGCTTCATATATGGTAAAAGTCTTTGTTGTACAATTCCCAACATCATTTCACTTGCATGGGAAATTGATTATTGCAGTTCCTGGTGTGTCATTTCTTGGTGTATGGAGTGTATATTTATTTGTATTATTTATTCTTACATTTATTTTCGGCTTGCTTTGAGAAAGTGATATGAGATGCATGTTGCTCACCTACTACTTTGCCATAGTCAAGGGAAGGCACTGTCCATCCCTTTCTTTCTTCTTTCATCTTTTTTTAAAATACTCTTTACGAGGGGGTATCCAAAAGTGTTAATGATCACCTTTTTAAAAAATTGACAGAAAGTTTGTTTTGATTTGTCTCTATGTAGTCATTATCTAGACTTACACATTTTCAGCAGCGTATCTTGACCCTCTGAATACCTGATATTGTAGAAGTCTACAGATTGTGAGAGGGTATCATAAAGTAATAATTATCACCCTGAAGTTATTATGGCATGTTGATGAAATTTTGTCAGTGTCATCATTGGTCCCTAAATACACACTGCTGAGAAAATCAACTCATTGTGTCCTTTATTTTTGTGTCTGTCTCTGCCAGAAGTGACTAAAGTGTAAAATCCTTGTCAGGCGCAATCTGCAGACTTCCACAATATCAGGTATTTGAGGGTCGAGATACGCTAGGGAAAATATGTATGTCTAGATAGTGACCACATAGAGATAAGTTAACAACTACAAATCAAAACAAACTTTCTGTCAATTTTTTTAAAAATGTGATCATTAAAACTTTTGGATACCCCCTTGTACATAATAAAAGGGGATATTATATATTCATACATATACTTATCACAAAACACCTCTATTCTCCCCCGTTAACTGACCCCTCCCCACATACAATTCCAGTTACTGTTACTATATTTACAGCATTAGATAACATATTCTTCCTTACTATATTTTTATCTTCTTCATCTCCTATAATAAAAATAGTATCTTGTTTGAATTACAGGTCTGCGTGAAAATTCACAAACATTTCCAACTCAATATTAACAGAAAGTTTCTAATTTCCCAAGTTGCCTATCATCTGGTCCTACTATCAGTATACACCATATATATCTCACTTAAGAGTTTACCATTAAGAAAGTTTACCATTAAATCGCTTAATTACTAATTGTCCATCTTGTTTTACAATAGTTAATTAGAGGGTTCCAGTCTAAATCTTCTCTAACATTTTCATCTTTCATTGACATCGATATTCTACCCATTTCCATTACTTCTAAAGTTCTAGACAGCCAGTCTAAAAATATTTGGTATTTCCTACATAAAACTATAGATATGGAATCCTGGGAAAAAGCATGGCAAAGAACTAATAAATTTACAGCATGTCAAACTTTAAAAGAAAATTATTTCAAAATGTTATATAGGTGGCATCTAACACCTATTAAATTAGCAAAAATATATAAAAATGAAAATGTAAATTCAAAATGTTGGAAGTGTAAATGAAAAGAAGGATCTTATTTTCACTTGTGGTGGAATTGCGATAAAGCCAAAGAATTTTGGAATATGATTCATACCAACTGTATAGCAATATTAGGATGTCACTACACAATGAAACCAGAAATGTATTTATTAAATATCATAACAGGCCTACCAGAAAATATTGAGAAAAAATATTGGAAAGTGATACTATATTTGATCACAGCGGCTAGGCTTTTGTTCGCCCAAAAATGGAAATCTATGCAGATACCAACAGAAATGGAATGGTTAGAAAAAATCGCAGACATGAAAGAGATGGACTCACTAACAAGGAAGTTAAGAGAGGACGGAGAGAATTCTGTTTATGATGACTGGAATCTGTTAACAGATTACTTGAAAAAGAAGGTAATGGAAAAAGAAGAGCTTGAATAAAGATCCAATATATAAAATTGGAAGGGAAAAAATAATAAAAAGAAGGGAAAATGAGACGAAAACTTTCTCCTGCTGAAAGTAAAATTGAAGACACGACAGGAAATAAAAGGAGATAAAAGGAGGCGAAGGTAAATATATAAAGTAGATCATTTGTATTGTAATATATCAAATGGAAGAATGGTGAAGGAAGCTATGAACAAATAAGCTATGTACAAATAAAAGTTTAAGTATTAATTCGGGTTATATGTCAAGGTGCGAATATGAGCTGTTAAAATGTCATTTACCATTGTCTTTTTTATAAAATAAAATAAAAACTATTATGAGAAGAAAAAAATAAATAAAAATATTTGGTATTTCTGTGTTCCTCCAATTTCTAGCAAGAACCATTCTAGCAATTGTAATTAAATATAATATCTGTTTCAAGATTTCTCTTACATTTTTGTCTTCAACCATGTTTAGTAAAAATCATTCTGGTTCCATTACGCATTTTATTTGAAACATTTCTTGCAAAATCTTATGTATTTCTTCCCAATAATCTTTGTCTAGTAAAAATAATTCTGGTGCCATTACAAATTTTATTTGAAACATTTCTTGCAAAATCTTATGTATTTCTTCCCAATAATCTTTGTCTAGTAAAAATAATTCTGGTGCCATTACAATTTTTATTTGAAACATTTCTTGCAAAATCTTATGTATTTCTTTCAAATAATCTTTAACTTTGGGGTATGGCCACCACATGTGGAAAAAGGTCCCTATATGTTTCCAACATTTCCAACATATCCCATTTTTTATATTATCAAGCATCTTCAAAAATTTCTTTAATATCAAAGCATAGTGTAAACTTTTAAACTTTTCCCCATGCTCTTTCCCAGTTTTCCAGCTTAATGTTATGGCCGAATTTTTTTTTGCCCAAATAATCATACAAGGTTTAATAATATATTTTTCTAATTCCAGAGTGGCGATACAGACAGCCCTTGAAGGGGCGGCTCTATGCTGCTAGTTTTTTGTGCTGGATTGGGTCCAGGGCAGCTTCACCGGCAGCCCAGCGGCCCCAATCCGCCATTTTGCCAGGTCATGGAGAAGCGGCAAAATGCCGTTTCTCTGTGGCCTGGAAAAGGGGTGTCCATGGGGCTTCATGCCCCTGGACACCCTGGGAGCTATGAGGAGAAAGGGGTGGCCCGTTTCTCCTCAGGATTGTTCCCCCGGTCATTTGTTTGGTGCAGGAACATAGCAGCAATGGCTCAGAGGTGACATTGTGTGACAGTATCACTAAAGGCTCCATTTTATTACTATAACAACAGTTTTAAAGGAGTAATCTCTTTTGTTATTTCGAGGTTTGGCTGTTGCTGTTGATCTTTGGTCTTTAAGACTTCTGATTGATAATTGACTTTAAAGTTTGTTTGTCTGTTTTTTACTTTTAAGGTTAGCAATCCAATGGACAGTTCTTCCTTGTGTGGCATAGGAAAGATATAAATTTTAAACAAAAGAAAACAACTGCATAATATCCCTCAACTTTTAAGATCTAGTTCTGAACATGCAAGAGGGGAAAAAAAGAATAGTACATAATTATA
Source organism: Urosaurus nigricauda (assembly GCA_034509955.1). Taxonomy (NCBI): domain Eukaryota; kingdom Metazoa; phylum Chordata; class Lepidosauria; order Squamata; family Phrynosomatidae; genus Urosaurus; species Urosaurus nigricauda. Next base: position 127,849,654 of record JAOEGL010000003.1, read on the forward strand.
TGTGATTAAAGTGAACCTCCCATAGTGCTAGCTTGGATGTGAATCCCATTGAATTCAGTGAGAAATATTTTTTGAATCCATAAGCATAGAACTAAAATTCAAAAGACTGGATAAATGACTGCTTACACCCCATGCTCCCATTCCAGAACTCCAGCATCCAGCTTCTTTGATATTATGTCCATTTCTTTCTCCCATGACTGCAGGAAACTCAACAGAAATTAGATTTGCAATAATATAAATTATTGGTAGTATTTAAAGAGAGAGAGAAAGAGAGGGGGAGTGCTATTATATTAACATAACTCTCATATGATTGATCATTTTTGGTGGTAAATTAACTGTCTCATTTAATTATCTAATAACTGAGCAGTTTCTGAGATTTAATGTGGAATGAACATGGGGACATTAGTTAACTCCATCTTGCCTGATAGGTTTTCTCCATAATCTACATGAATTGTTTAGGCCAAAAGTGGGATTCCATTTTGAGCTTGAGATCTAAGGTCCATTGACAAATACAGTGGGCTCTTGTTACCCGCTGGGGTTTGGTTCTAGGGCCCCGTGTAAATACCAAAATATGTGGATGCTCAAGTCCCATTAAATACAATGGCATAGAAAAATGATGTCCCTTATATAAAATGACAAAACCAAAGTGTGTTATTTGGAATGTGTACTTTTTAAAAAAATCAACCCATGGATGTTTAATCCATGGATAAAGAATCCATGGATACAGAGGGTCAACTGTATTATAGATCTCTTATATCTGGAGATTTCAGAGTGGTGTACAATAAAATATGATATAAGTTGGCAAGTCTGCTCTGTATTTTAAGAGTGTTCTTTTTAAGGGTGTCCTCTAGCAGAAGTGAATTCATTTTCCTGATGAAAAAAGCTTCAGTGGGGTAGAGCATCTGAGAGCACTGAAAGCCACACATGGTTCATTGAACATGGTTACCATTCTGGGTTTAAAACAATGATAGATGGTGAAGTGGGTGTGTGTGTGTGCAGGAACACACACAAATGATTAACAAGCAGAATAAATTCCTGCTTCTGTCTTCTTAGCTTGCTCAAAATAGAAGTAAACTTCATCCAAGATGGTCGCTTAGAAAACTCAGTTGTCAACATCATTTGGTGAATGATAAGAGTTATGTAGTATTCTCTGAATAAAGACCTTGAGGCATCAGAGTTGTAGATCCAGAAATTGTCCCTTATGGCCACAGTATGTTTCCATGTAATGAAATCAAATTATTGGCCCCGCAAAAGGCAACAGATCAACCCCATGGCTCTCTAGAGTGTTAGCTTGGCTTTTTTTTTTCTAGTTTATTTATTTATTTAAGATGTTTGTACGACTTTTAAAGAGAAGTAATTGAAGCAAGGTAGAACAAACCAAACCAAACCAAAAAAGGTGCAATTTAATCATAAAAATCCATAATAGAACCATGCTAAAAGATCTAGATAGGATTTAGACCACTAAAACCACACACACACACACAGACACACACAAACAAGTTTGTGAGCTTCTCTGCCCAATGTGACTGATACGTTCTTTGGTCTAAAGATATACAATTAAACACCAGACTTATTCCAGCCTATTCAGATTCCCTTTCAACTGATCTGAAAGCAGTAGCACAGCCTAGTCTTTTTGTCAGTTTAGCAGTTTAGTCTTTTTGTCAGCCATCATGTTGCAGATCCTGTTGACACATGATCCACAGAAGCTTGCCAAAGACCTGGAGAATAGATCCCTGACATGAACATTGGTATTTCCTTGATATTATAGTCCTAATAGTAGACTCTCTATTTCAAGTCTAGGAGACATGTTGCTGGAATGGATGTTGCTGGATGAGAAGTAAGAGGCATGATGCTGGATGTGATGTAAGATGCAGAACAATACAGTTATAATGTGCCCTAAATCCTATTGTCATAGGATTTGTCCCTTTCAACTGGTCTGAAAGCAGTAGCACAGCCTAATCATAGAGATTAGGACAGCAGTTTAGTTGTTGGAAGAGACCACAAGGGCCATCCAGTCCAACCCCCTGCCATGCAGGAACGCTTCATCAAAGCATCCCCGACAGATGGCCATACAGCCTCTGCTTAAAGACCTCTAAGGAAGGAGACTCCACCACACTCCGAGGGAGTGTGTTCCACTGTCGAACAGCTCTTACTGTCAGGAAGTTCCTCTTAATCTTGAAGTGGAATCTCTTTTCCTGCAGTTTGCATCCATTGTTCCGTGTTCTAGTCTCTGGAGCAGCAGAAAATAAGCTTGCTCCCTCCTCGATATGATATCCCTTCAAATATTTAAACAGGGCTATCATATCACCTCTTAACCTTATCTTTTCCAGGCTAAACATCCCCAGTTCCCTAAGGCGTTCCTCATAGGGCATGGTTTCCAGACCCTTAACCATCTTAATTGCCCTCCTTTGGACATGCTCCAGTTTCTCCACATCTTTTTTGAATTGTGGTGCCCAGAACTGGACACAGTATTCCAGGTGGGGGCTGACCAAAGCAGTATAGAGTGATCTAGACACTATACTTCTGTTGATGCAGCCTAAAATTGTATCAGCTGCTGTCTCACACTGTTGACTCATGTTCAACTTGTGGTCTACTTGGACTCCTAGATTCTATCACATGTAGTCTAGTTTAGCCACATGTTCCCCATCCTATATCTGTGCATTTCATTTTCTGCAGTACCTTACATCTCTCTGTATTGAATTTCATTTTGTTAGCTTTGGCCCAGCTTTCTAGTCTATTCAGGTCATTTTTAATTTTGATTCTGTCCTCTGGGGTATTTAGCTACTCCTCCTAATTTGGTGTCATCTGCAAATTTGATTACTATGCCCCCAATACTGTCATCCAAGTCATTAATAAAGATATTGAATAGCAATGGGTCCAGGACAGAACCCTGTGGCACCCCACTGGTCACTTCTCTTCAGGATGAAAAGGAACCATTGTTAAGCACCCTTTGAGTTCGGCCAGTCAACCAATTACAAATCCATGTAACGGTTACCTTGTCTAGCCCACATTTACAACCTTGTTTGCACGAATGTCATGGGGAACCTTGACAAAGGCCTTACTGAAATCAAGATATAATATATTCACAGCATTCCCTTCATCTACCAAGCTGGTAAATTTAATCAAAAAGAGAGATCAGATTTGTCTGGCATGACTTGTTTCTCTGAAACCTATGTTGACTTTTTGTGATTATGGAATTATCTGCTAGATATTCACAGACTCTATGGTTAATGAACTGCTCTAGTCTTGACTAGATTAGATTTGCCGAATCAGTGGGAATTACCTGTTCATTCTCCATTCAGCACTTGATTCTGCAAGCATACTCACATTGGGAATAACCAAGAGGTTTTTGGCCTATGTGTACAAAAGGAAAAGTTGTAAAAACTCAAAAGTACTGTTTTCAATGTCAACTGTACAGTATAAAGCATGAGAACCGAGATCTCCAATTTCACATGTTCATTTTTTTTTATGTCACTTTTGTCAAATCATTGCAAAGTCCTGTAGTGTTCCAGACACATTTCAAATTTGTGGCTGCTCATCAGTGATCTGCTGAATATGCCAGCATTATTGTTATGGTTTTTTCCCATAAGTTCCACTCGGTTCAAATGACTTCAGGCAAATTTAAACTTCAGTCTTAATCACATTTACTTGAAAGCCAGCTCAGCTGCAACTGTTCAGCTTTACTTCAGAATAAATATGATTACAATCAAAGTCATCAACTTAGACCTCTTGGGGTAAAGCGGTGACAGGAATTTATCACTGCTGCTATTGCCTGTATTTGTATAATTTTGCTGGTATATGTTCTGTGTGTATGTGTATCGTGCATACGATTGCTGGTTAAACTGAATTCTGGATGGCACAGGACTAAAAGGGTGCAACACTGTGATTGAAACAGGCTCCTCTTGCCAAATCATTGAGTTACCACCCAGATGAAGGGAAAAAAAATAGTATATGACACAGTTAACTGCTAGCACCAGTCAAGAATAGTAATTGAATTACTGGACATCCATGAATATCTCCAGAACTTGGAAACAACCTGAAGGGACACAACAAATCTATCTTTCAGTGTGACATTCTGTAAACAGTGTATTAGGGGCAGTGATATCACACTGAAAAGGAGAGTCAAAATGTTGAGAAAAAGCTCAATTTTTTTCTCTTTTGTTTTTGAATATGTTGTTGTTGTTGTTGTTGTTGTTGTTGTTGTTGTTGTATCCCTTCCAGTCCTGTCCAATCCTAAGATGAAAATATGATGAGTTTTTCTGAGAACGAGTGTGTGACTTGCCCAAGGTTTCCCCGTGGATCCAGCAGGAATCAAACCCTGGTCTCCAGAGTTGCAGTCCAGCACTCAAACCATGACCCCAGATGGTGCTCGGTATAATATTTGCTATACCCCCATATAATAATTATGTCTACTTTGATTTTTTTTTCTGCGCTCAGTACAACACCACAATAAAAAACTATGTATGGATGTACAGTATTGTTCCAATTTAAGTTCCAATTTCCATTGTCAGTGTTAAAAGGCTACTTTTTACCTTTTTGTATAATCTCTGTGGTGCAGTGGTTAAATGCTGGTACTCCACCCACAGGTTTGTATATTTGATCTCAGGGCTCCAAGCTGACTCAGCCTTCTATCCTTTTGTAGGTCATAGGGGCTAGCCTGTGATTGAATGAGTTCCCAGTTTGTTTGGGGGGGGGGGCAATTGGCTTGCGGATTGTAAAATGCTTGAGAGCACTGAGTTCCCTGATAAGCAGTATCAAAAATGCTGCGGAAAACATCATAGTTCACATAACAAAATGAGTCTTTTTTTTCGTGTGTGTGTGTGTGTGTGTACACACACACACACATTTCAGCATATGAGCTTAAAAACAGGAAACACAGAAAAATAATTTACACTAAAAAAAAGATATGATTGTGGAAACAATGCTTTTGTTTGTCAGACTTGTTCATAATTGTAATATAGTTCAGATTTTATTATAGTGGACATTGTCTTTCATGAGAGCTTTCTGAACTACTGTTTACAGTGCCATTTTTCCCCCAAAAGACAAGCAAGTTAAAAGTCAGAATCTGCATATAAATAGAACACTTTGTACACAGAGAAGTGGAAAATTTCATTGCTGTGTGGAAGGATAATTTAGTTCTGCACACATTCCAATTCTGAATCAAGTACATACAAAATAGAATGTTTTGTATTTAAATGCAGATATGCCCCCAAAATAAAGACTACCAACTTCATTTGACATCAAAATGTTGTGGTTGTTTTTCTGACTTAAAAATAGGCGTTAAGAGGTAATCTTAACTCAAGTTTTACTTGTACATAGATTCCTTCATACTGACTTGTTAACTTTGAGTTTAAATGTTTGTTTGGTGCATCTCTCTGCCTTCAGCTATATTTAACTGTATGTGTTACTGAATTGCTAAAAATATTTCATCTAAACACTAAAACGCAATCCTTGGAGAAGAACCCAAAACACATTGGTGGGCCTTGCCACAGAGCGAAAGCCTAAGCCCCAAAGGCTGAGGGGGACACATTTTAAAGATTTTACAGATGAAGCTGTAGGTCAGGAATCCAAAGCCACACTCCCTATCCAGAACTAGATGAGCTCCACCTTATTTCTTTTAATTACTAGACAGAGAAGAGACAAGTAGGTCTAGAGCAGTAATTTTCAGTCTTTGGTCCGCTAGATGTTTTGGACCTCAGTTCTCCATATTCATTATCATTGGCCAAGATGGATTGGTGTTGTAGGAAATGAAATCCAAAAGTAATACTGGAGTGCTGTGTGGTACAATATGACTTTGCTTTTGCTGTGTCATAAATTTCAGAGTATTCTCTACCCCACATCCAGAACAATATTGTGGTGGATGATACTGAAGGGAGATACAGCCTATCATGGGATATGATGATATGGTGATACTAAGGGATACAGATTTCACTGCTAACTACATGACGCAATCCTTTTGGACAGCTTTGAAGTGATTACATATAGTCTCTCAATACTGGATAACTGTCAAGATAATCAAAACAATCTCCATCTCAGACTGTATTCATGTTCTGTAGTTCACAGCAATACAGGCAATCCATTTCATCAAAATATGCCCAGATATGATTTTCCATGGCTCAACCACTTTAGCTCCAAATGGGACGTTAGATTCAGGCTATATCTAACCCCTAGTAATTGAAGTTGTAGGAAAGCTTCATAAACATACACCTACTTAAAAACATCTCTTTCATGGTTGGTGAGCATTGCTCTTCCTGCAAAAAGAGGTGGATGATCAATATAAAGAATTTGGCAGCCTTAATCAATGGTCTACACATAGCTGGGTTAGGCCGCAATCAAAAAACAATCAAATAGGAGTCCTGAAACTTGTGAAAGAGAGAAATGCTGATGGTGTCAGATTATTCAGAAGAGAGGCAGTCATAAAAAAGGTGCATGGTGAGGTAGAGATAAGGGAAATCAATTCTATTTTTGTTTCTCTTGAAATGGTGCTTTTACTGTATCCCAGCATTCATGAGCTTACATTCTTGAATTATGTCCAGTAGTTAACTTTTAATTAGGCACAAGATGAGAACGTCTAAGAAATCCCATTGTTTTGTTAACCCCTTCATAAGATTTCCTTTAGACAACACCATATCATTATTTGCTTTTACATACATGTTGCATCAGTTGCACTGCAGCCAAAGAGGCTGCAAAGAGATTGGTAGATAAGTTTACTTTTACTTCAAAACATATTCAGACTTTGTATGCGTCTTTTCAGTTGTATGCATTTTGCAGGCAGTTTTCTAGTGAATAAAGCATTTTTGTGCTTATTTCCCCAAATACAGAGTTTTGTGTACACTAGTACAAATATACTTTTTTTTAATTCACACTTTTGCAAAACGTTGTATTTTGTTTAATTTCATTCCAATTCATCTTCAGATTTGGGAAGTGCACTTTTTCTAGATTTTTAACTGATTTGTGAACTATGTCACCCTTACAGTGGTCCACACATAAACGTCACAGTGGCTCTCAGTAATGGCAACTTGTTCATTTCATTTCATTTTTTTCCCCTTGTTCCATCCTGAAATAACTACACATTTTAAGTGACTGTTTAGTGTTATTCAGAGACTTCCTGTGTGTCCATTAACATTCATCTTGATGACATCATGCAGAGCTAGTTAGAACATTGTATGGAGGATAAAGCACTTTTGGCCATAAGGACTTCTAAAATGAGAATAATTTATTCTCAGTCATCTTCTGTGAAATAGATTCTTGCTGTTACTGATGTAAAAACCTGCTGCTAAATGTTTAGATTGTGCATATTAGCTGGTTGGTGGTTCAGCCTTTGCTTTTGAAGTTGCTATAAATTGAAATCATTAATTTCCAGAAGACAAGAAAATGATAGTGTATACCTTTTGGATTTGTAACTGATTTGTACACACTACTAAACTTTTTAAAAGATAGGCAATTAACCTAGTCATGATAATTTATAGCTGGGAAATGAGATCTTCTTGGGAAATAGAAAGGTTTCCATTAATACATGTAGAAACATTTTTGTGCAATCTATTTGCAGCTAGAAAACAGTTTAATGTTTAATGTTAATCTAAACATAAGCACAAAGTGTTTAAATATAGTTGGGCATTTATTGGTCTATGATTCACAGTATTCTTCTTCCCATATCCCTTTCTCCAAAGGCAAAATGTTTCTTTAAGATAAAGCATTATTGACATTATTGACAGTTCAATAATGATACCTTTTTGATATCAGGCCATATAAAAGCATTAAATATAGGTATTTGTATTCTACTTGTCTCACCTATTGTTTTTTAGAGCACCACTGAATTGTCTATGCTGATGCTATTGAAAAAATGCTTATTTGTTAATATCACTACAAATCATGAGTTCAGATATTCAGAAGGAATAAACTCTGCTTGGCCTATGTATATATTTGAAAGATCTTGCATCTGAAGTTGAGCAAAAGTGAAACGGACAAAAAGTACTGGCTATGCCCAGTGATTCGCACAATTTTCATATTAAGGCTGACTATAGGTTTCTTAAAATGTGTAGACCCACACATGAAGCACCCTAGTTTGGAGATTTTTTTCTTGTCTTTGATTAGTCCATCCTACTTTCCTAAATTTTAGTTTGCATAAGAGAGGTCGTAATTTAAGGTTGATAAGCACAAGGCTGTCACAGACCATCTATTTCAAATTATAGTTTCAGACAAGAGAGCTTATCACATGGGCCCTTTAGAATGGGCCCAGCATGGAACAAAAGGGGGCAGGAATGGAACAGAATGGCCAAAAGACGGATTTTACCGCACACCGGAATGCTGCCAGCACTGCCGGAAGTCCCTGTTCTGTTCCAAATCTGACCCCCAGAGGCTGATTTTCAGGAACTATTCAGAAGCTTTCCTGAAAATCAGCCTCTGGGGGACAGACTTAGAATGGAACGGGGACTTCTGGTGGTGCCAGCGGCATTTCAGCATGCAGTAAAATCCGTCCTTTGCCTGTTCCACTTTGTTTCTACCCCCTTTCATTCTGTGCTGGGCCCGTTCTAAAGGGCTTCTGTGATAAGCGCAAAGGTGTTAAAGAATCTGCCTTCTGTATCTTTAACTTTCTTCATTACATCATGCTATCAATTTTGTCTTTGAGGGCAAGGTGTGTGGAAAAAGTGCCCCCCACATTAATTTCCTCATGCCATCCATGTATTTGAGGAAAAGATATGAAACAAGGAGCCTGTTGTATGTAGCTAGACTCTTTGATGGACTACTAAGTTATTTAAAATTGTGAGAAGTGTCTATGTAACAGCAGGAAATGTGCAGTTCTCCAGTTGTTGGACCATACTTTCTTCAGTTTACACTAACATAAACAATGCTGAGAGACGGGTGATAGTTTCCATTTCATGTCTAGAGTGGCATCCATTTCTCCACTTTACCCACACTCTACATGTAGAGGAGGTTCTTCAGACCCTCAGACCCTCCTCCTCCATTCAATGGAAGGCAGCAGGTCCAGGAAAGAGGACACTGTTGGAGGAAATTGAGCCAGGAAGCAGAGCCCCAAACTTTCTCTTTTTCATAGAGAGGTTCTAATTGTAATAGCAAGGAAGATTAAAACAAGGTGTAGGCAATGCCTGAGTTACTGGATGTTGAAAGAATCAGCTAAAAATGGAGAGTGAAAAATGGAACTGGCCTGCTTCAGTCTGTAGCAGCTTGTATTGTCTTAGTGACAGTAGTAGCTGGTGGGTATGATATCAATCGAGGTGGTGACTCTGCTCTGGCTTTTAGTACCAATTTTAAAGCCGCTACCATTGGCACTGAACTCAAACCCAAAAATATATTCAGTACCTCAGTACCTTAGGCAGCTTTGGGCTAAAAGCAAGAATGGACGAATTGCCCCACTAAGAAGGAAGCCTCACTCATAAGGAAGCTGGTGCTGGTTGGAGGTCCACATTTAGTATCCAATAGAAACTAGAAATGTTATATTATTGGGCTATAACTTTCCCAAACCTGAAAAATAGAAAGTAGAATTTTCCAGGTCTGATATGCAGATCCCTTAGCTTAAAATCCTTTCCTTTGTACACTAGATCATTTCCCAGCTGTATAGCTGTGCAAAGCCAATACAACTTTCTTTTCTCACACATGGATTTAGGGCAAGTGTAAGACTTGGTGGTGGTGTTTTAGCTAGCTAGACCTTTGAAACTGCATCAGTTCAAAGGCTTTCCATATGGTAGCTGCAAACTCAAAGGCAAGTATTTGCAGGAATAGTGAGTGACACATGCAGCTATAGTTTAGTGGTGAAAGGATTTGCTCTAGTGGTTTTCAGTATGTGACAGAATCTGCCGGTTCAGAAAAATGAGGAGATAAAGCAAGTGGACCATGAGAGGGTCACTGCAAAAACACCAAGAAGTAAGACAGCTTTGAATGGATTGTGAGACAGCTTTGATAAGAAGCGTAATCTCTTTGACATGCTGCTTTAAAAAATAAAATTTTAAAAATTTTTGCATTGCCATGGAATCAGCTTTTGAGGACATATTTTCTGTTGGCTGATGCTTTGTCATGATCTGCCATACATAGTAACTGTTGGCAGGGGTTTCATTAGGGAGAACAGAAATAAGAAGAAGTCTAAGCAGTCTACTAGTGTGCAGTAAACAGTGGGCCGGAAAACACAGCACATTTTTTGATGTTTAGTTATCTTCTTTGAATTTTGTACTACTCTAGATAGAAATAAATGAATTGGACAGAAATTTATTACATAAATAAAATGAAATGTTATTGGACAGTATTGTGTTGTTATGTACGTTCATGTTGACTCTAACTTATGGTGAACCTATTATAGGGTTTATTTTGCATTTATTTCTGCTCTCCTTGGTACCAACTTCTTTCTTTCAGTTAGTGTCATGAACCCTTTGCATGCTAATTTTCCAGACTAACACAGCTATATCTTTGAAATATATTAAGATTTCTGGAATACTGCCTATTTCAGGAATATGATATATTTTTCCAAGTTACATGTATGCAAACAAACATATATAAACAATTGTATAGTGCACTGTTTGAAAATGTAGACTGTTCTCTGACAACCCTCCAAACTAAAGACATCTTCTGTAAAATCTGAAACATGACCATCCAAGCAATAAATTATTGGAAGTGTTGCTTGTTTCCATGACATTTGCTGTCCCTGAGTTTCTAATGCCTGCATCTAAAGGATGTCAGGCTCTATCTGTCCCTGTTGTGTTTAGACCACAAATAAGAATCCAATGGGACTATCAGGCCTTTTTCTTTAATGATATGTTTTATTTAAGGATTTATTTATTTATTCTGATTTCACAGGATTTTATTATGCAACTGCTTATTGATATGAGGGCCCTGTTGAACAGAAAAGTGATATATACTTATTTTTAATAAATAAAATGAAATAGAGGAGCTCTCCTGAAGCTGTCCTGTTGTTGCCATGCCAGATAACTTGGGGCAAGAGAAAGAAGGGAGGTTCACCAGCTGCAGGTGGGAGATTTAACTAGTTCCAAGTTGAACTCATTATAAAGTGGTATTAAAATGTGGCAAAGGTTTGGCACAAATGATCCCTGATTTTGGGTTTAAAAAACAACAAAACATTTGAGTATTTAACAGTCTTTTCTTGCCCCCCCCCCTTGTTTACTGCGGTTGCTCATGTTATGGTATCGGTTTCATGTAAACATCTGGCCAGAGGGTTAATACTTCAAAGTTTTATGTTAGAGATGGGAGATTTGGGGCTATTCAGATTTTGAGATTACAGCGCTCATAGTCCTTTGCTTTTGACCATACTGCATGGGTCTCTGCCAGGGCAAAGGTTTCCCATTCCTGGCTCAACTGAACAATGACTCCATACACCCTTTTTGCCTTCATTGTAGTCTTGATTGCATCCTTTTTGGATACAGGATATAAGAGAATAAAATAAAATAATAAATAGTGGTCCTCAATATACTCTTCTACTTGCCTTATGGATTTAGCGCCAGTAACATATAAAATGTCCCTTGTTTTTGAAGTCAAGAACCAGCAGGAAAACAACATATTTGCCTGACATTTTGTAAGCTTGTTTGGACTGTCTTAAGAAACAATTTTCAAAAATCTGCTTGAGTACTGAGATTTGTGTAATTGCAAAAAGTTTCAACTTTGAAATCCCTGCTTCAAATATTTTCACAAAATAAAATGGCTGTATTGTCACTTGTGGAATCCCTGTATCACTCATCTACATAAGAAGAATTAGCTACACACTTAACAATTAATATGCATGCATAAATGCTTTTTTTTTTTAAAGAGAAAGAGTATTTTTTTTTTGAAGATTTATGAATATTTTCTGAAGATTTATGTAGAAGATTTCTGACAACACAGTGTTAACTTCCTTGTTTGTTTGCTGTTTGGGGCATCGGGGAAATGAATATGAGATTTTTTAGTAGTAGTTTTTTGCTTTGAAAAGATTCTGTAGGTTTGGGGAATATATTATTAAAGTACATTACTAGAAGGATTTCATTTGAGTGGTCTTCTCACAGGGAATGTTTGGGGATAAGAATTGCTACATTTAGGTTCATAAATTTATCTCATACAATTGTATTTTTTTCCAGCTGTGTTTCTGGGTGGATCGGTAGCACCAATCTTTCTTATGAAACTTCATTAAAACACATATCTGAATAAAGCTTTTTCCAAATTTTGGAAGGCAATGTTAAATCCCAGAATAGTTCACTTTCATTATTCTGGCTCTAATTGTACACACACTTCCATTTAAGTAGTCTACCAAGTGCAAGGGAATTTAGTTCTAAGTAGACATATACAGCAGTGCTGTCATAGTCACTTTCTGGCTTTAAAATAAACATTAAGAATTTATTTATCTGTTTATTTTCAAAGCTGTTTTCATAAAACAAGTGTTTGATAAATCTGGTTGTCTTGAATTAAGATACATGTTTTACCAAAAAAAAAAAAAAATGCCAATAAGGAAGTCTTAGTACATTTTTCTTACTACTGCCCCCTCATTTATTAGCAGTAGGTGAATATATAGTTGTATTTGGTCTATTTAACTACAGTTTTAATAGGTTCTATTGACAGTTATGTTCCTATGATTCATAATTATATTAGAATTTTAGCAATTTCATTCATAAATTTTATACAGACCCTGTTCTCAAAGAAGAATACTTGCTTGAAATTCAGAGAAAACCTATTTGCAAATAAGTTGAACCTGACACTACCTATGGTTCTATTTTTGATTTACTGTATTGTTTTGGGGCAGTTCGAGGCCCTAGTGCCACATGATGGGGTGAGCTCCTGTCACTAGTCCCAGCTTCTGCCAACCTAGCAGTTCAAAAGCGTGCAAATGCAAATAGATAAATAGGTACCACTTTGGTGGGAAGGTAACAGTGTTTAGTGCAGTCATGCTGGCCACATGACCATGGGAATAGTTCTCGGAGAATGCTGGCTCTTCGACTAAGAAACCGCTGGGGGAGATCATCCAGAGTTTCGGAGTAAGGTGTTATCTGTATGCAGATGACATCCAGATCTGTCACTCCTTTCCACTTATTACTAAGGAGGCTGTCCAGACCTTGAACCGGTGCTTGGTCGCTGTGTTGGACTGGATGAGGGCTAACAAATTGAAACTTAATCCAGACAAGACAGAGGCCCTCCTAGTCAGTCGAAAGACTGAACAGGGCATAAGGTTACAGCCTGTGTTTGACGGGGTCACACTCCCCCTAAAGGCACAGGTTCGCAGCTTGGGAGTGATCCTGGACTCATCGTTGAGCTTGGAACCCAGGTTTCAGCAGTGGCCAGGGGAGCTTTTGCACAGTTAAGACTCGTGCGCCAGCTGCGCCTGTACCTTGGGAAGTCTGATCTGGCAATGGTGGTCAACGCTCTGGTCACATCTCAAATAGATTACTGCAACGCACTCTACATGGGGCTGCCTTTGAAGATGGTTCAGAAACGTCAACTAGTCCAACGGATGGCAGCCAGAGTAATAACTGGAGCTTCATACAGGGAGCATACTACCCCCCTGTTATGTCAGCTCCACTGGCTACCTGTCCATTTCCAAGCTCAATTCAAAGTGCTGGTTTTGACCTCTAAAGCTCTATAAGGTTCTTGCCCGGCTTACTTGTTTGAACACATCTGCCCCTATGTCCTGCCTCGTAACTTAAGATATTCTGGGGAGGCCCTGCTCTCGCTCCCACCAGCTTCACAATTGCAGCTGGCAGGGACGAGAAACAGGGCCTTCTTAGCAGTGCCCCCCCCACCTGTGGAATGCACTTCCGAGTGAGATACGATCAACCCCTCCCTCCTGGCCTTTAGGAAGAAAGTAAAATAATGGTTGTGGGACCAGGCTTTTGCACATTAATGTAATGCAGCACTTCACTGGGACTGGCTAACGTTAATGGTCATAAGAACACGGATTACCACTTTGGGATATGGAAGGATAATATATTGAGAACTTAAACTGTTTGATTGTTAATTATTGTTGATTGTGCTTGTTTTAACCTGCTGTATTTATGTTTTAAATTGTATACTGCAGGCATCTAATGATTGCCTTGTAAGCCACTCTGAGTCCCCCCTTGGGGGTTGAGAAGAGTGGGTTAGAAATATTGTAAATAAATAAATAAACAAATTTGCTCCCTGCAGTTGGTTATGACTAGACACTCATGTCAAGGGACTGCCTTTATCTTTAACCTTTACTTTTGTACGTATGATATAGTCAGGGGTATAATGAATATTTAAATCAGTGATGTCCAAACTCTGGCCCTCCAGGTGTTTTGGACTTTAGCTCCCAGACTCCCAGACCATTAGCCAATGTGGCAGAGGCTTCTGGGAGCTGAAGTCCAAAACATCTGGAGGGCCAGAGCTTGGACATCACTGATTTAAATAAATAGATCTTGCTTTAAAAAAAAAAAAGAGTAGCTACACATGACTAAATTTCCCTGGATTGACTAGATTTCCCTGGATTCCCTGGACTGATGTCAAAGCTCTGGCCCTCCAGGTATTTTGGACATCAGCTCCTAGAAGTCTCCGCCACCTTGGCTAAAGATCTGGGAGTCTGGGAGCTGAAGTCCAAAACACCTGGAGGGCCAGAGTTTGGACATCACTGATTTAAATACAGTTTATCAGGCTTTGTAGAAGAACCCTTTGCAAATATTAGATGTTATTTTGAATAATAATAATAATAATAATAATGTACCAATTGGCATTTAATATAAGAGTATCAGTATTTTTAACTTTCTTTAGTTTCCTATTTTTGAAAAACTAGATACCATGATATGTATATAGCAGAAAGTGTTCTCTTTAATTTCATTTTACTTACAAGCTGTTCCACCACGTAAAACAAAGGGCACATTTCCATTAAACAGAATCATCTTGATATATTGCATTACCAAATTATCAGTGAGAGTTGTGAATGTCATGCATGTTAACAGCAACTGTATAAGTGACTCCAGTGTTGGATAATTTTACACAAAACCGAAGGAGAAAGAGCTTGGGAATGTTAGGTCAACAATTGAATTTTGGCTTCATAATAGGCTGTGGGCCTTTGCTATTATTGCTAAATTTGATTTAATATTTGAATGTGCATAACTTTTATATTAGCCCTTGAAGAAGCATGTCTTTCATGAGATCATGATCGAAAGGAAATGAATGTTAATTGCACATTCTGCATTTCTTGGCACTGCTTCAAGCATTCTGAATTCAAATGCAACATCCTAAGGATGTGTTTGGAAAACTGTGCATGTAATGTTCTTTCTCAAAGATTCTCATAAAAGACAGATGGTATATATTATGCCAAGTATGTTGAAAGAATGAAGTAAGTTACAGTAGAGCATGCCAAAACGTGAATTAGAATAAGGGGCTGTCTTTTTCATATTTTGAGATTGCAATCCACAAATCACTTAAGCTAGCTTCTTATGCATAAATTGATAGGACCAATCTAGTTTAGTTGTTTGTAAACTAGATTGTAAAATTGTGATCCTCTTAAAAATGCAGTAGAGGACAAAGTATTTAAAGGAGATGAGGATTACTGTCTAAAAGAATGTGAAAGTCTAAAAGTGTTCAGATATTCCTTTCAGAATAGAGCCTGTTCTTTGATGCTAGATGAAACCCACACATGTACTGGGATTGTTTCAAAGAGAATAGTGGAGAGGAAAAACCAAGAAGCACATATTTGGAAACCTATAATACTGAACAAGAAATACTTTTGAGGAAAAATCTAAAACTGAGAGAGTTCCACATCTGATTCCCCACCCCAAGAAAACCTCAACACATTTGTAAAGGGAATTTGTTTCTAGTTGACCCAACACATTTGCTCCAGAATTACCTAGTCCCTGCACACTGAGAAGGGGGGGGGGGGGTAAAGGTTAAGAAGCAGTAGAAATAGTAGATTCTGGTGGCTTTCAAATCTGTGGGAAGGTGAATCCACGACAGATTTGAGTCTAAACTTTAAAGGAGATATCCAAGGTGCTATCTCCTGAAAGAGGGACAGCATCTTTGATCGTATCTTTAAAGCTCATACTATGAACCAGAAGAACACATGCACTGGCATGGAAACCATCAGCTGCCACTGCTTGAGGCAGATTGGTTTTCCCGATTTCTTTTTAACTGGAAACACCTCTTCAGAAGACAAACATTTCTGATCAGGAAAAGATTGCTCCTCCTCCTCTATTTTGTTTTTGATTATGCTTTCAGGAAAAATATTTGATCAGGTAGTCTGGCAGGCTGTAGATAGATGGAATATTAATTTTAGCAATACCTTCTGTGGCAAGTTGTCCAGAGTGAGGAAGAAGAAATTTGGAAGCTTTACATCAGACAGCAACATAGGATCATATTTCCGATTTCATCTAATTTATCAAATCAGAATTATTATCTATTTTTATATATTTTTTTAAAAAAATAACTTTGTTTAAAAAAAAAAGAACAGAAGCATTTAAAAACAGAGTTCTTCCACAATTATGACTATCTGCACTCCAAAAAAACAAAAACAAAAAAACCAACAAAACAAAACAAAAAAACAAAAAAAAGCATATCCTCCACTTTGTAAATTTTGGCACTTTGGCAGTATTTGAAGGAATCAACAGGTCCAGTACTTTCTTGCCTTTGGTACTGTGTGATGACAGATAAATATTCACCATAAGCTGAGTTGCCAGAAAGCAAAACCCAATTGGCAGCAGGATTCCACGATGTCATGACATTTACTATGTGATCCCTGATTAACTGGAATGGTCTGGTTAAGAAGAAGAAAAAACAGAATTGGTATGAAAGTAGAAGCTGTGTGAGGTTGTGACATGGTGTAAAAACATTCGTGGATACAAATTTCACAGCCCTTGGAAGTATAATAATAAAAAGTGCTACTCATATTGGTTATTCTGACTAAAGCATCTGACATGGTACGTAAAAAGGTATGCAAGTGTCACTACTCTGTGGTAGTATGTATAATGTTAAGAAAGGTTCTTAGATGTATACAGCTGTACATGTAAATGTCACCAGAGACATATTTACTAAATATGTTAGAGAACCAAGTACAAGGACAATATGCCAAAGTCACACTCTACATAATGACTGCAGGAAGGAGTGTCTTTACCCAGAAATGGAAAGAGAAATGGACTCCTTCAATGGAAGATGGGACTTTAAAAAATCTATATGATGGAAATGAAGATGTTATCAATTCTAAACAAAGACAAATCCCTTTTAAAAAAGATCAAAGAAGATTGGAAAAATATTAGAGAATACCTGAGAGAAAAATGGAGATAACCAGCAGTTAAAATTTAATGGAATAAGAAAGATAAAATACCAGTTAGCTAATAAAAGTCAAAACACATATACAAGTTGTACATAGTACATTACGTGTTTGGCAGAATAACAGAGGGGAAATATGTGGATCTGGATATGTTGTACAGTTTCCCATTAGGTAGAATAGCAGGAAAGGAAATATTGATAAAAAAGAAAGGTAGAGAATAAAGTAGAGAAATTCAATCTTGTAAGGTAAAATGAAACAAGTAAGGTGGGAATTTAAATGTATAACAAAACTTAAATTTAACAATGGATGTGGAACAATGGAACAAAGGATGTATGGCTTGTTTTGGGTTTTTTATGGCACATGATGTCTTTTTCTTTGTACAAGTTCTTAAAGTAATATAATTGTGGGAAAAAGTTGTATACAGCTGTATGTGCAGAAGGCTTCTTCTCACCATCAGGAATCCCGATTGTTATAGACATCCTGGATATCAGAAATACTCCTAGTCACATGTCATTGTGTATATATCAAATGTGCATGTGCTATCTTTTTAATGCTGTGGTCATATGGTTATTTATTTATTTGGAAAATCAGTGGGTGTGATCCCACTTTTCCTTCGTATGGCAGAAGAAAGTTTTCCAAGTAGTTCATTGATAATGCTATTACATAAAGTTGAAACATTTCAGTCTATTTCATCGGGTGCTAACAATAATGAATAAAGCACAAATAACTTTATTCAAAGCCCAGAACTTTACTAGGTAAATGAAGATGAAGAAATGTAATTATAGCAGCCCTCCAAAACACATTGTACTTCATTTTTACCCCTGGGGTTCTGATTAGGAGAATTGAATACTCGGAGCTTTTATGAAAAAAAAAAAAATTACAGAGCACAGCATAGCAGTGAATTAGAAATTGAAAGTAAAAGTGATAGCATCAAATATTTTTAAAAACGAGTGAAAGGTTCCACTTTACAAAGACATTGTAAAGAAGTTAATTGTCACATAAATGTGTCTTATGGAAATGCTGCTAGGAGTAACCTCTAATTATAAATATAATTAAAGTGAGTCACCTTTTTCTCATAAAATGGCAAAAGATGAATTGCTCAGGCTGTTGAATGATTTCCATTCATTTTTGCTGCCTTGTCAGTTTAGGCACAATAATATCTTAGAAAAAGAATGTCATAAAAGTAGTGAAACTTTATTAGTGGAAGGGCAGCATAAAGGCAGATGGTAGGCATAAACTGAAGACATTAAACAAGCCAAAGGAAATGCAGTTCAGTTGTGGCTGGTAGCTTCCATGTCAGTGAGGTGGTGAATCTGATCCTGTTTTTTTATCCAAACTTTAAAGGGACTATCCAAGATCTAAACCCAAAGTATCAAGAATTTCACAGTAGAACAAAGAAGTGATTCACCATCACACTGACATGGAGGCCACTAGCTCCTACTGGCAAGTAGGGTTACTTGCATTGTTTATTGTGAGATATATGTACAGTAATTGGATGTGTTGTTGTGTTTCAATACACAATGGGAAAATCTAAAAATGGAGAGCAAGAAACAGATACATTCTGATACCTGCTGAGAGATTTTGCTGCAGCTTTTTTGGTCGGGGATGGGCCATTTATTGTGCTCTCCTAAAAGAGTATGCTTACCCAAACATGCCGTCCAGGTGACCTTGTTTAGTACAGACAATCCCAATTAATTCTCTATTGTCCCACTTTTTGGCTGTTTTTAAAATAGTTCTGTTTTCTCTCTCTTCCAACTTCCCCCTTTGTTCCCAGCTTACTTCAGTTTCTGCAAACTGAGTTCAAAGTGCAATTCTTCCCATAAGTGAAAAAGCTTAGATCCCGTTTGGTTTCAGTTGGATGTAGGTTCAAATAATTCATTCTGGATCCAGCATACTATTTTATTTATCAGAGAGAGAGGGCCTTTCATAAAATGTGGTATTGTTGGTATTTGTTTTCTTTTTAATGGCCATGCTCTTAACAGCTTTTGATTTAATTGATGGTTTACTTATATTTTTAATTCTGGTATGAAGTGACTAGAAGTGACTATCTTCTATCTGTTTCTCGAGTCCCAGACTGGAAGAAGAGGCAGGAAATACATTTTTTTCATTATCATTATCATTGGGTGCATCTACAGTATAGAAATAATGCAGTTTGATGCTCCATTCTACAGAAACCTGGGCTGTACATTTTTCATGAGGCAGAGTAAGCAAAAGACCTTGTAAAATTACAAATCCCAGGATTCTACAAGCTGGAGCTACATTATATACTGTAGCTGCACCCATAATGATCTTCACAGATCCAGATAGATACTAAATATCATTACACATGAAATATCTTTACACACTGTTATGAAATATGACTAAGATTATCTGTTAATTTTTTTTCTTAATGAACTATGTTAGGATGGCAAAAAAATAGCTATCAGATAGCCACTGAGCTTTTGGTAAAAATTTTAATAGTTGAAAACTACCTGGAGATTCTCACAACACTTAAAAAGATCTCTTTGTTTCTACATCCAGCCTTGTTTCTACATCCAGTAGTCTCTTAATAGTGAAGTCGATGAGTAATATGAGTAATATGAATTGTGAGCTCTTACTTTCCAATTCCAGCTCTAACCCAAAAATACGGAATTCCATAATACTTATATACAAAACTGGCGGGGGAAAAAACATGATAGGTTTGCCTTAGAGTCACCATAACTTGGAAACAACTTGAAAGCACACAACACGCACACAAACACACACAACAAATTGTCTCTTCCTCTCCTCCCCTCTTCCTCCTCTGTCATCCCTAATGCCAAAATGTAGGCTGCAGTTTCCTTGGGATTTTCTTCTTCTGCTTATTCTTCTTTCATCTTCTAAAGCTAGCCATGGAAACTGGCACAGTGTAATGGTTTGAGTGTTTGAATGCAATTCTGGAGATCAGAGATTTCCCACTCAGCCATGGAAACCCACTGGGTGACCTTGGGCAACTCAGATACAACAGACTCAGCTCCAGAAATCCCTGTGATATAGTTACCTTACGGTAACCATAAGCCAGAAATGACTTGAAGGCATAGAACAATAACAATCACCACCACAACAATCACAACTTGAAGACACACAACAACGACAACAACAACAATTGCAACAACTATAACATCACTATGCACATTGATGCCACTGTATCAATAATATTTTTCTTGTGCCCTATTAATAAAGCCATGTTTTTTAAACCTCACCATTTTAAAGGAATAATTGGAAAGTCCTGAGGAAAGGAAAAGGAATCCAAATCAATAAGCCACAATTTGCATCACAAAATAAAAATTTTAGTATGCATGAGGAGTTTTATTTAAAATAGGTTGGGGCAGTGCAGAGGAATATCTCGGATAAATTGTTTAAAATAAATAAAATGATTAATTTCTTTTCTAATAGAGTAATAAACCTGTGGGGAAATCTCTTGCTCAGTGCTGAGGAAAGGAGACAGTTATACTATTTGAAGGAGAACCAGATGCTGATTTGAAGAAGGCGTTCAGATGTGTTTTTGTTTATTTATTATATATAGAAGATAACGTGGAAAGGTTTCTAAAGAGGTAGTCACACTTTACATCAGGGCTCAGAGACCTGTAGCCCGCCAGATATTCTTGAACTCCAATGTCCACCACACCTATCTACTTTTACCAGTGGTGAGTCATGTTAGGAAAAGGCATTATTAACTTTATTAATATCAGTTTTGTGAAAAAGGTCAGGTATGAATAAAATTAATAATAAATAAAATTAATAAATGATTCACTTCCTTGCAAAGAAAGCCTGAAATCTCACAATCTTGTGTGGCTTGTCAGGAGTGTGAGAACAGGATGGAAGAAAATTGGCCCTTGCCACAATTCCCTGTACCACAACCATGTGCTAACGCATGTACAAGTCTCCAGCACCTTTTTTTTCCCCTATAAAAATGGGAGGAAATCAAAGCTGCTTTAGTGAAGGGGAGTTTAGACCAAATAAGTAGTAGAGGAGAGGAGGGCATGTAACCTTTTCTTCACCTATGCTTTCTCCAGTCAGTCTGAAATGCCTTTTCATTGCAGAGGGATCCTTTCATGATGAATTTGCTTGCTGATGTTTCAAGTCAAAATGAATCCCTTACAGCTAGAACAGATAGTGGTCTTACTTGCATATAACAATATGCCAGGAATCCTGGTTCAGGAGGACTAATGATGTGGATGACTTGTATGCAATTGCATGCAAGATTTCTGTAACTGAGTTAATAAACAAACCAGTTTTTTGTGATCAAACTCAGGATTATGATTAGGCGTGCCCCAATAAAATAGACTTCATAAAGCAATGGCAACCTTCCATAATAATATTGGCTTGTTGTGGCGCAATTTATCATAATCCTAAAGTTAGAAATATTCAAATTTCTCCCTTGTTTTCTTTGTTTAACTGTTTCCACAAGAGGAAGAACAAAGTGAGAATGAATGGGCAGTATGAAGCAGCATATGGCTTTCCTACATTGAAATTAATTAGATCACAATTCCTGGCTTATAGTTCTATGAAAAAACAGCCAATAATGTTGCATATGGCTGCCATTAAATGCAACAATCCCACATCTCTGCTTTTACTTCTGATAAAACCTTCAGAAATGAAATGTGCTCCACACAATGGGCTCTACAATGCCATTCAGCCTCATGGATTTCCACTAAAGGCTGAAATGTGTGTGCAAGCCACATAACTAGCTCACAGAGACTGTAAGTAGAGTTTCCCTATGGCTGTTTTCTTTCAAAATCAATGCTTGAAACACTGGGTTTTAAACTTGAAATTGATAATGTTAAGCATAAGGAAATAAATTGGAAATAAGAAAATAAATGGGAAAACTGATTCACTAGTTGATTCATTGTTTACTTCATTACATTAAGTATCACGTGGATTGAGATGTTAGTGTGGGTCCAGGCCATGCCATTTACAGAGAATGGAATATAGTTGTTGATCTGAGGGAAACACATTTGTTACTGGATACTTCAAGAGGCTTCTTTTTGTACTTTTAAAATTGATTTCCTGCACCCTGGATTTCTCCCCTGGAAAGTATACAAAACACATAATAAAATTGTTGCCTAGGACTTGTAGGAGTGCAACACCCCTGAGAAATGACAAGTTAGAGAAATCTATGCCAAAGCATGATATCTCAAGTTGGAACCTCATCAGTTCAGTCTGTCGCTCACCTGCACCTTCCTTTTCTCGCCATCCCTACTAACAGATACACTTCACTCAGTCAACCTTCTTATTTGTTAAAGGTGATAAACTTTATTTATTTTTAACAATTGATTTAGACAAACTGATGACAGCAATGACCATTAGACAGACATGGTGAGGGCTGTTTTTGCAGACAAAGATGGGATCAATTGGCAATATTATGCTTTGATTATATGTGAATGGCAGATTGAAAATGCTTCTAAGTAATAGCAATTAGGTTTTGATTCTCCCAATACAGTAAGGTCTATTTCTCTTTTTCGTAAGTAAGGCTTATTTATGGTAGTTCTGAGATTTTTTTAAGATTATTAAGTATTATTTAAGATTTAATTTAATTTCTGTTTTATACCCTTCATATACAAAAAAGATTTAACATTAGAATACATACATATATGTGGAGTCAAAGGCTTTCATGGCCGGCATCCATAGTTTTTTGTGGGGCTTTCGGGCTATGTGTCCATGTTCTAGAAGAGTTCCTTTCTGATGTTTTCGCCAGCATCTGTGGCTGGCATCTTCAGAGAATCATGCATATAGATAGATCATTACAGTTATTTCATAAGTCTGATATATGTGAATACGTCTATATGTGCATAATAACTAGATAGCTACAAATATTAGTCAATCAAGGGGAGAAGTTTGAGAATATCTGAGCATACACAGAATATTTCTTGCAACACTGAATCACCACATCACCAACATTCAGGCCACTTTGCCACACTGGCTGTATAGGCAAATGGATACAGATGCCCTTTTAATATAAATAACATATCCCTTAGTTTTGTAACACCAAGCATCTTTTAAATACAACGAATAAATAAATAAATAATAACAGCAGCTCCCCAGTAAAATAACACACATATCACTCATGCATAAATTGATAGCCAAAAGATTTCTGTTATAGCTAACTGTTCATCTACATATGCTGTTAAGACAAAAGTCACTATCGTCAGATGGCCATCTGTTGGGTATGTTTTGATTAAGAGTTCCTGCATGGCAGGAGGTTAAGACTGGATCGCCCTTGTGGTCTCTTCCAGCTCTATGATTCTATGATTCTATAGGAACTGTGCCTGAATGTGACTGGTTCTCCATCTTTAATGTGGCAAAATCAGAGAACATGGTCAATAGACAACAAAAACATGTGATAGAGAATAGCTAGGCAGATCATTCCATCCTTTTGCCAAAGTGACCCTTTCCTTTTGAAATCTGTCCTCTGATCTAGAACATGAAAAAATGGGGAAGTTAAGATGGCAAAAGGTATAAAAGAAGAAGAATTCCTTCACAAGTATGAAAAAAACCATATGCACAGCCCGATAACTACCACCACGTTAATAGCAAAAAGAGCACAATTCATTTCTTTTAAACATGCAACAATTTGTAAAATGCAAAAAATCATTAAAAATGTCCCCTCAAAATCTCATAATTTTGCCCATTGAAGAGATGATGCTTGAATATTTTTGTTATGTGTGAGAACAAAATAAATGTGTACATTCCTGGTGAAAACTGACCTGAAAGCAAGACACATGATAAACACAACCCTCATTTAAAGGGAAAATTGCACTTTTAAACTACAGATACAGCTTTTTACGCCATTGCAAAACTGTGTTACATTGGCACATCTGGCAGCATGGTATGCCTTCCTGAAAGATCAGTGGGAAGAATTTCCTGAAGATGAGCAGAAATTCCCAGCTTCAGTGCTAAATTATGGCTTACAACTTTAATTATGTGAAAGGGTTTGTGCATAAGGAGAGCCTTGCTAATTTGGGCAGCTAGTAGTTGAGCTTGGATTTAAAGTCCATTTTCTTTTACATTTTTCATTATATAAACTTTGGTTTCTAATTAAGTGTCAGGCAAAACACCAGCACAGTGGGCAGATTTCGAGGCCTATATGGGGAAATCGTATGGCACATTGTTTCCCAAAAGAAGAGCTCTTAAAGCTGTTCTATGTGTGATGATTCTGAGATTCCCTGGATTTTGGACACTTTCTTGATTTCTGTTTAACTTTTGTGAAATTTTGTGATGCCTTTTGCTGAAACAAATAAACAGATTGATGATGATGATGATGTCAATGCAAAGGTCAATACTTACATAGTTAGAAGAGCAAATCCAGTGAGACAAGACCACATTTCTAATTCTACAAGATTTGCAGTAGAGCAAATGACTCCAGATGCAAGCAGACAGCACTGACTGACTAGTTGTAGTTTCTGCAGCAGATTTAAATCGTTGAACAAAAAGCATGTAAACCATGGATGGATGATATACACACACATTTGATTGCGTCTTTGTTGACCTTGTTTTGATGCAACATTAACTTCCATTAGACAGTTCACTTGTATCTCACCTGAGATGTCAACCAGGAGTCTGTAGCAGGGTCTTTGCTGAGTGCACCCAAAAGGAAAAAAAAAATACAGCTGAGATTTGCCACAAGATGAAGACCAAGTGTTTGTTCTGAAGTGCATAGCAGAAATTGTTTTAGTGTAAGTAAGTGGTGCAAGGAAGCATGAAATTGAGAGAGCTTGAAAGGCCTCTGGGAATGAAGGGCGGCTGTGCTTCTGCTACATTTGATGCTCTTACTCTGGTGATTTGTCTTCAAAATGGGGTGGAATCAGATAGGAAATTAAGAAATGGCACACACAAAATCATTTGAACAAGATAGATGATAAATAGATAGATTGATAGATAGGTAGGTAGATGATAGATAGATTCATGGACATAATGCTGTTTCACAATAACACTTGTCACAAGTAAAAATCATCTCCAGTTTGTGAATATATCAGAAATGCAAGCATAAACTGGGTTGGTAATGAAAAATCCTCCTAGTTTTCTTCTTATTATCTTGCTCTTATTATCCTGAAATACTCTTTAAAAAAAACTCAGATGCATATTTCTTTAACCATCATAGGACTTCTTCCAGGCAACACAATGTGGCATGCAGACACTTTGTTAGCTGTATTGTATTGAATAAAACAGTGCCTTTCAAATCTATGCAATATTTAAGACACCATCTCTCACTTTCCCTCTCCATTGGCACTATCCAGTGGGCCCTTGTTATCCACTGGAGTTTAGTTCCCAGACCCTCCATTGATACCAAAATCCATGGAAGTTCAAGTCCCATTAAATATGATAGATAATAAAATGGTTTGCTTTTCAGAATTTATATATTTTTTGAATATTTTCAAACTCTGGATAATTGAATCCACGGATAAAAAAATAATAATAGATATGGAGGGTTGGCTGTACTTTGAAAAGCCAGCATGCATGACTTAAACTCTACCAAGATATTTAAAGAGGCAGTTGTTGGTAGCCAGACTTTGGAAAAGTCACTTTTTTAGGTTACAACTCCAGCAGATCCTCAACTAGCATGGCCACTGGCCCAGGCATGGAAGGGCTTTCCATCTAAAAGTAACTTTTACCAAACCTAGCAAAGACATAGAAATTTATTTGAGTGACTGCGTAGGACACTGTGAAGCCCTTAGAGCTGTATAGTTCTATGCTAGCTGGCCGTATGGGGCTTTAATGAATCCAAATAATTCAGGCCTTCTGTAGAAGCTTGCTGTAGAGGAAGAGGCAAACTGTTCCTTACACTGGTGCAGATTTTAAAGTGTGTCAGATCTCATGTGCCCTCATAGTGTGCAAGGTCATGCTATTACTTTGAGACATTTCCCTGAAGCTCTGACAAAGATCCTTCCTCACTTGGACCACTTTAATGTTAAGTTTGGGGCCATTGGATGGATAAACTGTAAAATGTGTATCTTCATGGTTTCCTTTCTTTTTTGATCTTCCAGATGTTGATAGGTCTGGACATCTGCCAATTTCTTTCTTTCTGCCTTCTAAACCTCTTGGTATGAAGGACTCTTATCAATGGAAACAAAGAGAAATAAATTCAGGACTCAGTGGATATTGCTAAATATTAGCACCCCCACCCACCCTGGTTTAACAATGTGAACATAAAAGATCCCCTTGATGAAGGCTGTGCGGTGTTGCATGTTACGATTTATTCTGCATCTAATCTTCTCTCTTCTCTTACAACCAGTAACTCAAGACTCTTTCATGTGGTAGATTTTTAAAAACCACAATGCCGAATAAATACACAAAATAATACTCCCTTTTCTCTTACATATTATTTTTTTCTTA
This sequence comes from Urosaurus nigricauda, assembly GCA_034509955.1. NCBI lineage: Eukaryota > Metazoa > Chordata > Lepidosauria > Squamata > Phrynosomatidae > Urosaurus > Urosaurus nigricauda. Next base: position 127,876,211 of record JAOEGL010000003.1, read on the forward strand.
ATGTTTATGATTACTTTTAAAATGGGGGGGGGGGTGGCATCAAGAATTTAGGATGCTCAAAAATACCTGAGAGATCAGCAGTAAAGAGTGGATCTTGTTAAAGAGCTTGTTAACTAAAGTGACAGGTGTGATTAGAAAACATGTCCAGGTGTAGTCAAAGGGATGTCATTACTTTGTACCTGACTTTGTCCAGAGGCATCTGGTATTGCATCTATCTTTTTCTTTGGTCTCCTTTATATTTTCACCATAATGAGGACTTGAGCATTTGTTGCTGTGGTTTTTAGATCCCACTTTCAAAACAGAACCAGCTGCAATGAAGGTAAACAAGGATGTAGTTGTTAGGTGTGCTACAGTAGTATATATCTTGTTGACTCCCATAACCTCAAAACTGAGTCTGAAGTGAATGCAACTGAAGCTGAAGGATTTAACTCAAGTTAATTTAACCATATCATATATCATCAGCATGACTAAAACAGGTTTGGTTAAACTTAATGCATTCTATATATAAGGGGATTTTCACTGCCTTTTGTAATGGCATCTGAAAACTGTTCATATTCTGTGTTTTCTATGACATGTATTCTTTTCCATGGCACTCTGCTGCCTTTTACTACTGTGCTTAGAAGGAATATACAGGTGGCTCTCTTTTTTCATGGGTTTGCCATCTGAAGATTGGAGCATCCACATATGGCCCTGTCCCATTCTCCCCAATGGTGGTGCATGTATGTGGCGATGCCACCAGTGGGAACAATAGGACTTGAGGTCCCATAGACTTTGCTATCCATATGGGTGGGTGGGTGTCTGGAATGAAACTCTTGTGCATGCAAAGAGCCAACTGTAATTTTTTTTAAATCTTAAACTTGAACAGTGTGTGACCTGCTAATCTAAATAATTAGATTAAACTATGTTTCTAGAAGTTGGTAAGCAATATATTGTTGATGATTTTGCTTGGTGGGTTACAAGATTGATAGGCTCATGCTACATGTTTTTACCCCACATCATATGTTTATAAATTTTTCCACATCAAAAGACACCCTGTTACTGGAAAGCTAGAATGTTAACCTAGCTTTCACTTGAATCCTAGTTTCCTGTGGTCAAGGACAGTGTGTATGTATGTGTGTCTGAAAGTGTCAATCCCATCCTGTGATCTCTATTCTACATCTAGAGAGTTATGATATTTCTGAATACTCGGATTGTCTTTGAAAGTCAGTGGAACACGATGTTTTTGACATGCGGAAGAGTGAAGACAAAGGGTGTTCAACAGTTATCAAGACTCCTTGATTCAAGACAGTAAAACTTCCAAAATATATTTCATTTCAATGACCCCTCTGTGCTGATTATAATTTTCTTTTTCATTTTTTTTATTTGATATTATAACCTGATGTTTACCCCCTGGGACTTAAGGTTCATACAGAGAAAACCACAAAAGATTTAAGTGTTAAAACACAAAGGAATTGCAATATTAAAACTCTATGGGATTTAAAAATCAATTTTAAAACATGTTGATAAAAAACATACAGTGCCTCCAGGTTAACAGTCCTTTTTTCAATAGTCAACTAGTTGTCAGAGGTCTTTAAAAAGAGCTTTTTTTGCCTGCTAGCAGAAGGAAAATATATTTAAAAAACAAACTGACCTCCCTTAGCCCTGGAAGGAGTTCCACAGCCTGGGAACTGCCATTGTTGTATTTCAGTGCAGCAAAAACTCCAGATAATAAATTTCAAAGCAATTGTCATGTTTATGAGATAGCTGGAAGTTATTCATCCCTGGGCATGTGCATTAATGCCCCCAGTTGCATAATAACTATCCAAACATGAGCCATCATTTTGTATTATTTAATTGAATGAATTTCAGATGGTGCTCTGAAGTCTCCTGTTCCCACTTCGAATAACAATTTTCAGACTGAACCATATCTAAGAATTCTTGCTAAATTGGATATACAGGGGACTAATAATCTATCCCATTATTCATTGTGGATGCTACTCATTTATTCTACACTCTGAATTTTCAGCAATATAATGACAATAAGGCACAATAGGGATACACACAACAATATGTTGTCTTTCTTGTACACGGAGGAGGGCCACAGTTCAAAGTACCACATCAAAGTATAAAGTACTACCGTCTGTGTACAGTCAGTCTTGTTCAATGGTTAGAAGTGTAGAATTGGATGTGGGAAATCCATGATCCGATTTGCACTTGGCTTGGGGCAAGCCATTAGGACTGTAAGTCTTCACTAATTTCATTATTAAAGAAAGTAACAAAGCAACAAGTAATTTTAGCAGTTTGGTCTTCACTGAGGAGTTTATCACATGAAGGGAGTTGGAAGTATAATCCAATGGGAATCTGAATGCAATCATGGGGTTTCGTGTGATTACATGAAAGCTGATCACACACATTGTTGGGGAAAGGGAAGTCCTTCCGAACGCAATCATGGGGTTTCGCGTGATTGCGTGAGAAACTATCACATGCAATTTCGGGCACTGGGAGGTAATTTCGGGCAGTTCTGAACGCAATGCAGTGTCAATACACAATCAAGTAAATTCACTGAACTAGCAAAATTACTCAATTCTGAACTGGCTTCACTTCCATTTCTTTCGAAATTGAGAGAAATTCCTCCCATGCGATAAACTCCTGAGAGATAGTAATCAAAAACTGCATTTTTCAAAGGCTATTCACAGTTTGGGAGTATTTTGTGCATTTTGTTTCTCTGAAAACAGCATTTTCTGCACTAGACTTTGGGAACTTCCATGTGAGTCCCAAATGCAATCTGAAATGGTGCATTCTACACAATATCACAACTAGGCAAAAAAGATATTGCATGAAATTCAAAACTATCTTGGTCTCTTCAGATAAAAGTAAGGGACAGATAAGAGGGTTTTTTTGGGGGGGGGGGGTTAGACATATGCTTTCAAAACAAAAAGCCAGGCAGCAAGTTTCAAAAGGCAGACTTTTAAAAAGCATCTGCAGTGTGATGGAGCATGTGTGATGTTTCTTCTTTCTGAATGTGCTCTTTAAAATCTCAAACTCATGCGCCCAAATTCAGAAAGATAGATTGCCGGACCAAAGCAATCTTCCATGTTCAGTTTTGTTTATTTCTATCTAGGCATCAGGCCATATAAGAATTAACACAGTGGCATTGACACAAACCCAAACTATATATAAAAAAAAAGCAAACATTTTGCACCTCTCTGGAAATCACCTTTAAAAGTGTTGTCCCTATTTTAACACGAGAGTAAATAAATATTTATACAAACCCAAATCAAATTTTATAAGATTAGTCCTGAACTCACAATTCTAAATTTCCGTGCCAAGACACAATATTTTTCTTAAAAATAACTCCAAATCCACATTGCTGAAGTATTTGCTGTTGAAAACTTATTTTCCACACAAAGCAGATATACAACCTTCTTTAAATCACAAAGAGTGGATATGGCCAAGTATTCCTCTTTGTAACACAACTGACTATGCGAGAATTAGCTGAGCTTTAGTAAAGACTATTATATTTCCTGATTTTATGTGAATCCTTTAAATAACATGGCAAGACAAAAGGAATGCAAGGTAGACTCAAGATATTAGTGTAGCATTAATGCAGAAACTCTCTTTCTAGGGAAGCTAAAATACCAGCACCACCGCTGCAGTCCTTCCACAGCCAGAAACAGGCTTGTAAAACTGAAGATTTTAAAAGAAAGGGCTGTAAGGGGGGTGCTATATTACTTTAAACTCTACTATTTTGTTTGCTTTTTGCCTTTATAAAGCATCTGCCTTAATTTTTTTTAATAAGGTTAATAGTTTTGTTCTAGCTTAATATTTACTTTTTGTATGTTTTAATTATATTTTAATAATTTTAATAATTTATATTTTAATAATTTTAATTTGGAAGATGCTTTTTACAGCCTTGCAAGCTGTAAGTTGCTTTGTGTCCTAATCAACAAACTACTACTAGGTGATCATCATCTGTAGTTGCTCAGTTCATCTGTAGGCTTATGTTGAACAGTGTCTATCTCATAAACTTTTTTAAAACTTTTTTTTTTAAAAAAAAAAATCAAGCTCCATTCCTAAACTATTCAGCCATTCTTCCAAAAACCCCAAAAGCCAAACAAACAAACAAACAAACAACACACCCTGATATTGCCAGTAGGGATAAGACTAGCCACTTCCAAGAATAATTACTTTGGTACCTTGCCTCCTCTCTTTTCATAGACAAGAAAAGACTTTTATTAAAGACGGATGTTTCATAAGTAACTGTATAAAGTCTATTGCACTTAAACAATGTGCAGGAACCTCCTTATTTGTTGTGCAGTGGTGTGTCTAATGATATCTGCATTAATCTGGTTTTAATTTTTTGATTGTTTAATCTGTTTTAAACTTTGTATCCTGTGTATTTTTAACAATGTATTTTTTAACTTCTTATAACCTGCTTTGAGTATGAATTGGGGAAAAGGTGGGGGGAAATAACCACAACAATGGTTTAAGTACTGGCTTATGTCTCTGGAGTTCAGGGTTCCCAGTCAGCCATGGAAACTGACTGGGTGACCTCGGGTAAGTGATATTTTCTCAGCCTCAGAGGAAGGCAAACTTCCTCTGAACAAATCTTGCCAAGAAAGCCCCATTGTAGGGTTGACTCAGCATTGCCGTACATCAGAAATGACTGGAAGGCACACAATCATGACAAAGTGCTGGATCATGATCTTTCCTTTTTTAAAAAAAAAACACAAAAACATAAAAGACCCATTAACTGATATTCTGCTGCAGTAGCTACTATTTATCATCTTCACTCTCTGTTTTGTTCAACTGATGAATATGATTTTGCCCTTCAAATCAAAGGGATGTTATGGCACAGGGATGAGTGTTTAAGTAACATTACTGACCTCCTCATAAGTTGACATAGATGCATCTAACAGTAATCAAATGTGCAGAAATGGATTTAGGACTTGACAGACAGTATAGGTATTCTCTTGAAACCCTAAGACAAAACAATCCATATACATCTAAGAGGGCTGTAGTATTATCTGGACTAATCACTAGCAAGGAAGAATGGTTTATTAATTCACTTATTCAGTATTTATTTCAGTACCTTTAAATAATGTCCAAACCCTTCAGCCTTTTTAAAATCAAACATTATCAGTGACCATGGACACTGTCCTCTAAGGTTGCAACTGGACTGACGAAATAATTCAGTTTGATTATTTAGTTTATTATGGCACCAGAGCTCTCTGACAAAGTTAGAAATCCAAGAATTCTATAGCATTGAACTGTGGAGGTTAAAATGGTGTGAAACTGGATTGTTTCTGCAAAGCAGATGTAGTTTAAGTAGGTTAAGACTTCTAACACTACAAGCATTTAACCTGCAAGTAAGCCTCTACTGAACTCAGTGCTATTTGCTTTTGAATAAATATATTGGGATTATGTTGACAATTGCAGGACTCTCTGTTCAAGATTTCTTTCTTTTTTTTTAAATTGTTCTGAGCACAGTGTTTTACTTTTGCAGCTTTTTAGCTTATACAAGCCCAAGCTTGTTGACAATGTTCCTGGGAAATTGAGATTTATGTATGTTTATTTCTCCCATATATTGACATTTCTTCATTGAATTTTTGGTTGCATAAAATAGGAAAACTTTTCTCTCTTCTTCTCTTGTTTTATTACCTATGACAGCATGTGCCTCTGGAGGCTCTTAGTCCACTGGGTAATTTCATCAATGTCAGCATGGATGTTAGCTAGTGGCTTTGACTTGGCAAGTTAGGCTTTGAGAAAAGATTCAAACCGACAACAATAACGGAGCGGTTGGGATTTCTATATCACTGAAATGTCAAAAATATATGTTTCCCTATTATGAGTCTGAGCTCCGTTCATTTTAAAGACATTACGGCCTTTTTTTTTTTTTTCAAAAGGGTGGGGGCTGAAAATTATCAACTGCTTCCAGGCATACAGTAGCAGCAGTCCAAGGGAAATAATTTTCAAGTTTAAAAATGGTTTTCTATACTCTTCCTGGTTGTTGTTGCTGGGGTGGGCATTCATTTATACAATTTTCTTACTAATCTTACAGACTTTTTAAAGTTCATGGTTTCGTGTGCTTGTGCTCATTGTTAAGCTACATAGGTATTTTTGTACCTCATGTCTATGGCTTGTTTAGTGTTCAGGTCTGCATGTTTGTTTGTTTGTTTGTTTAACCAAGAAAGTAGTAATTAAAAACATATAGTTAAAAATGCTACCAATATTGTCCCTAATTACTTTAGGAAACAGAATGTAACAGTAACTCTTCCTTTATCAAAGTAAATACAATATAGTTTTGGAAATTAACTTCCCTCTCTCTAATTTTCATGATAGCTTAGAGACTCTATGCCCACCTCGCAGGGAGGTGATGGGTGCCCATATTGCATGACATGGGAACTTCCCACAAGTCTGCCTGATGTGTGAATAAACCACATGTGCATAACAGCCCATCTGTCTAATTGTGACTTCAAATTATGAGGGTCAGTGAAAAGACACAGTTTTGGTCCAGTGCCCTGTTGTCCATTCATATTGGTTACTTTAGCGTGCTTCCCATTGGCTCTACAGTACCCTTGCCTGTTGCCGTTTTAAATCAAAACAAGGGGTGCTCTAGGTTTTGTTACAGCAAATATAAATATATAAGGAAGCGTTCCCTCTTCTTTTTAAAAACTTAAATGCTCATAAATGAAATAATACACATCACTCACTCCATAGTGCATCTTTATCTTTTAGCCTGAGAAATGACAAGAGAGTAATTCTGGAATATTATTTGGGTTCTTGAAGTATGTACAAAACAATGGCAGCTGCATCTGGTTTGTGAGATAACCTGGGTGAGGAAAAAAAGGTTTGTTTGAAATAATAAAAAATTATCATTGCCATACCAAATTGCCTGTCAGATGCTTCCATTCATTGGACCTTCTAGTATATTTTAGAGTAAAAGGAGCAGATGGATCATTTAAATCATAGGATTCACCACCACCACCACCCCCTCACCAAAGCAACCTTTGTTTTGTGCAAGGATAAGAAATTATGCTTAAACTCTATACTCTCTAGAAATTTCCATTAGCCATTCAGCAACAACCTCTGGGTTTTGGAGAAGGGGAAGTACACCTGTTCAAATTTAAATCAGCATAAACAAGGCTAAGGTCCCTGGAGAATGAAGGTTAAACTAAAACCCTGTCTTGGATTCCTGGAGTGGCCACCATTATTTTTTACATACTGGCAAGAGTAAGGCACTAGCTACTGCCAGGAGCAGGATTTTCCCCCCACCGTTGGATGGATGCCCATGTGATGAATAGCAACAGTCAAGTCAGCTTGGAGTGACATATGTGTTTGAGCCCCAACCTCTGCCAAATCACACCCTGTAGATATATATTTATGTGAATTTCAGTGATAAAATGAGAGATATTTAAAATAGGGACCTCCTTTTCCTCCTTCTGCAGCCAGCCTTGGTTCCTAAGCTGATTTATTGATGCAGTACATTCATTTTCCACCGTGGCCTGTTTTTGTGATAGTTGTACATTGTTGGGAAGGCAGCGGTCTAGTGATGGAAGCAACTTCAGCATTAGGAAGGTTTCTCATGGCAACCTAAATATTCTCAGGGTGAGTGATCTTAACCTTGTCACCGTATGCTGGCCAAGATGCTTGTGGGATTCTTCACTTATTGTCCACAAAGATGAAACAAGGAGTTGTTATTTCAGGAATCTGGTGTGAAAATGACTGGACTAAGTGCTGCTTCTGTTTTACTCCACCAGCCAAGAAAGCTGAATAGATATATCATATCCACAATGTTCTCTTGCTACAAAGAATCACGTGAATAAAGAAATAAAGAGAAAGGCTTGCTGAAAGTGTCATTCTTACTTGACGTTATGATTAAAAGAGACTATTTTAACAATTATTTCAGACATGGGTTAGGGGCAGAATTCTCAGCATCAATATCACACTACAAGTCCCCACATTCTTTTTGGGGAAGCCATGACAGTTAAACTGATTAAAAACTGAGAAAGGCTTGCAGTGTGAATATGCCAGCTGAGGTCAGTGTGCAATGTTGAGCAGCTGGAAGTAGCTGGAAGACTGGCTTTTTAAAAAGTTGTCATTGTGCTATTAATTTGCTGGGTGAGTCATCTTTCAAACTAACTTCAGTACTGCAGAGTGGTCATTAAGATAAATGAAATGAAAACTGTACTAAATTACTTCCTTTAGTGAAAAGCTGTATTAACATTGTAAATAATAAGACATCCTCTTTTGAAGAGCACTCGTGTAAACGTTATTATGAAGTATCTGCAGCACTGATGTTCTTGGTACTTATGTCATGGAAAGTCTCTGTGATATAATTTCTTGAGTCCTGATGTGAAACATCGAATGGGGATGTCAGACTTTGGAGAAAATTATTTAGTCCAATCAGAGTTTTTTGGGGGAAAACACAATTTTTTAAAAATTCATTTTTGATTGTTTGTTTAAACCTTTTTTAGTTGTTGTTTAAATCAGCCCCCCCCCCATTAAGGTGTAGGACTAAATCAGAAAATTGAGTAGCAAAATTTCACCTCATATGTTATGGCCACTACCTTGTATCATTATTCTTTTTAAAAGAACTCTTTTAAAGAAATTTGTTTTGGTTGAACTTATGTTAATTGAAGAATTTGTTTCTAAATGGCATTTTTTTCACTATAAAATAAAGTGATTAAAAAGAACCAACTGACAATGGATACTGATCTGACAATGAACAACTGCCAAAAAACTGTTCCAGTTAGTGTTAAAATTCAAGCAATCATTGTTGTGCCAGTGTAAGGGTTGTAAAATACTAGCAATAGCCAGACTTTAATAAATAAATAAATATTCAATTTTTAAAAACCAGTAGTGTTGCTGTTCTTTATATAATTTGATTTAAACCAAGGTTTAAGTCAACCTAGTTTAAACCGGCCAACCTTACCCAGTCATGTACATGTAACCAATACCTCTTTCTGATTTGTTTGTTTTTAAAACTTTTTGGATGCAAGATATTTCAGCATAATCTGGAGTTTGATCCCATTTGTACAGATAATGCAAGTATACTTATAAATGGAAGGATGAATTGTGAACTTTAGTCATTCTTCTCTCAAATCTTAATCAGATTGTGTGCCAAAAAAGAGAAAAAAGAGGTACAAGAGAGATTTGACATTTAAATGCCCTATTTAACTGTACTTTTCAGAATAAAATAGCAAATAGCCATATTTATTTTTCAGGATTTTTTTTTTTCATCAGGAAAAAGGATATGGATTGTACACTTGGCCCTAATTATCCCAGATGTTTTATCCATGGAGCTGAGCATACACAGCTTGAAAATATTCCCCAAAAGTATAAATTCCCAATAGCAAACCTTGATTTTCCATTTTACATATGGGACACCATTTTGTTGTGCCATTATATTTTAAGAAACTTGAGCATACATGGATTTTGTTATACATGGAGGGTCTGGGAACTAAACTCCAGTGGATAACAAGGGCCCACTGTAGATGTATGTAGCTCAATTTGAACATTGGTCTCCTGTTTATAATAAATAATAATAATAAATATTTATTTATATCCCGCCCCTCTGGGTAAGCAATCGGGGCGGGGTACAACATTTAAAAGCAATTACAATTAAAATATAACAATTCAATTTCCCCTCCCACCCCTTAAAAATAAATTAAACTATGATAAGATTTAAAAATAATAAAACAGAGCCATTACAATTAAAACATTAAAACAATGGAAAGCTCTAATTAAAAATGATGGGCGGCTTCGACAATATCAGATGTCCCAGTGGAAGAGGCAAGAGGGACAGTAGTTGGCAGAAAAGTTAATCATTGTCTGGGAAGGCCTGCTGGAAGAAATGCGTCTTGGCAGCCTTCTTGAAGCCGTCAAGGGTTGTAATAAGGTGCATCTTATCCGGCAGGCCATTCCATAGCCTGGGAGTGACAACAGAAAAGGCCCTCTGGGAGGTCTGTGCCAACCTAGTTTTCTTAGGTTGTAATAGGTTTCTTCCAGAGGACCGGAGTGTACTAGAGGGCTCATATGGAAAGAGGTGGTCCCTAAGATAGGATGGACCCAAGCCATGGAGGGCTTTAAAGGTCAAAACCAGCACCTTGCCCGGAAACTGATCGGCAGCCAGTGGAGAGACTTAAGCACTATGCTCTTTCCTAGATGCCCCAGTGATTAGTCTGGCTGCCATATTTTGAACCAGTTGAAGTTTCCGGGTTAAGCACAAGGGCAGCCCCATGTAGAGCGCATTGCAGTAATCTAAACGTGAGGTGACCAAAGCATGTACCACAGTTTCCAGATCCTTCATCTCCAGGAAAGGGCACAGCTGGCGTATCAGCCGAAGCTGATAACAGGCAGTCAAAACTTCTTTAAGAATATTCAGTATGTTTATTAAACATTAAAATGACAAGTGTAATGGAGCAATTATTTCCTGGTAAGTCAAGGAAGAGAGGTGAAACTAAGGCTACTACAGAAGCACACCTGGGGACAAGATGGATTATAACAAACCTTCTTACTAACCAGGTTCCCTTCTTATCCCAGAAGATTGCTGGGCAGAGCTCAATGGATTCACACAATCAATGCTGTGATGGCTATAGTCTCTCCAGAGATCACATGTGCACAAGGACAGACTCCATGGAAACATAGAACCCTTGGCAAAAACTTGGCACATTGCGTAAACCACTTGGGCCCCACTAAAACCTCCTGTGGTTTTCAGCTCTGCCAATCATAGAGCTAGGAGCTTATCACATGAACTTTAAAACCAGCTCAAGCCTCCCAGACTGCAGCCAGGACACAGGAGGAGATTATCACATGCTAAATCACTGCCTAATTGCTGGCCACCATCAGCCCAGGTCCCAAATGCAGTCCGCCATCACTTTTTAGAAGCAGGAAAGCTTTGAAAAAGTGCTGGGGGAGTGCGGCTGGGACCTGGCTGGGACCTGGGCTGATGGCAGGTGGTGATTAGGTGGCAATTAAGCATGCAATAATCCCTGACTCCATCCTGCATCCTGGCTGCAGCCTGAAAGGCTTCAGCCAGTTTTAAAGTTCATGTGATAACCTACCTAGTTTGTACCCTGGGGCTGGGGCTGCACTGGGAAATTAATGCAGTTTGACACTGTTTTAATTGCCATGGCTCCATAGTATTGAGCCATTGTAGTTAAAGCAGTGACCAACTGCTTTAAAACCTCCGTGTAGATGCAGCCTGGGAGCCCATTTCATCCATATTCTGCTTTCTGCACATTCTGTTTGTTCCATTACATTTATAATTCAAGATGCTAGTTGGGATGTAGATTATATCTAGATCTTGTATTACTTGAGCACAATTTATCTCAAGGACAGATTCTCTATGGAGAATCTGCCAGGAGAGGGTGACATGAAGTTGCCTTTTCCCAAATGCTTAGCAGGTACACTGCAGGTCCCAGGGGTGTATTTAAAAGGTATAGGGCAGCTACACTGAGAGGGTGTGGGGACGACTTATCTGAAGTCTTGTCTCTTGCTCGGCAACTACATTGGAATCTGTCACGATGCTAGAAACACAGGCGGAGCAGCTGCATGGGTGGCAATGAATGGGGCTTTTGGCCACACTGAACCTTTAATTTTTTTGTTGTTGTTGTTGCCGGCTGCAAACAGTACAATTGTACCGGTACATCATACAGACAATTGTATTGCCAGCTGTGAACTGCGCAGTTATGCAGGTACATCACACATGAACTGTGCAGTTATGAAGATATGTCAAATTACCATTTCGGTTTCGCTCCCCTTTTTTAACTGCACAGTTGCACCAGTGCACCATGAATGAACCCCTTTATTTTATGAATAAACGTCTTTATTTTATGAATGAATTGACATTTTATGTGCAGTTGCATAACAGTTACAGCATCCCAGAGTCCCTACTGCGCATGTCTAGGGTTTTGATTAGGGCTGGAGCTAGGGTTTTGGAGCTTTAAAAAACTGCGCAGTTGCACCACAGCATTTAGATGCAGCTGCACAGTTACACCCTTTTTAAAAAGAAGTTGGGGAAAGCCACTGCCTTTTAAAGCTGCTTTTTTCCCCACTAAAACACAAAAAAAGTGCGTTCATGCCAAACTTTCAGTGTGAGTCATCTAAAGGCCACACTTTCATGCAGGCATGAACACACCCCTTTTTGCCTGTCTGTATCAGGCCTATGTGTCCTATTGCTGTCTTTGTGTTTCAGCAATTTTGGGTGCTCGTAAAAATATCAATGCACAACAGCAAAGGCAGAGAGAAAGCACCTTTGATCACTGTTCACAATTCTGAAACTCCCTCCCACTGCGTATTTGCCCAAATACAAGATGCTGGAACAATTTCAAAAATGTTGCAAGGATAGCCTGTTTTGGATGCCTTTTGGGCTTTAGCATTTGTTCATGGAATAGAGGGAGAATGTAGATGAACTGATGACATGTTTTTTGTGTACCGCTTTTTCAAAAGCAAAACCCAGAAGGCCCGAGTAGTAGCTTTCGGTTTAGGGACAGAAACTAGCAGGGAAAAGTTGACATCTGCCTCAGCGTCTCAGTGAACCAGGACAATCCTGGCCCAATGGTTGTACCAGCCACCAGGAAAAGCTTGTTTAGTTGTGTTGTTATGTTTCTTAGAAGAATGGTGTTTTGTTTGAGGAAATCTTAACAAATATTAGTTGCGGGTATTTACCTGTAGTGTTATTTGCCATGCAAGAAAGAAAGTTGATGGATAGATAGATTTATTATGTTTTGCTGGAGAGGGAAGATTGTCTAGTTTTGTTTTTGTTATTTGCCCCAAGCAATTGGGATGAAACAGGATACAAATCTAAAGTAATTAATCTACCAGAAAAATGCTTCCTTAAATGAACCAGATATATGGATCCAACATAATCCACACACAACAAATCAGCTCCCCGAGGCAGACCCTTCTACTTAGTGGCTTGGAAATCCTGTAAATTCACCACACTTCTGTGCACCATTTTTTGGATTAATGGTTGAGGCAGAATTGGGGAAACCTGCCCAGAATAGTTGGATGGCACTAAAGAGACATTATGTCAAATAAAATGCAGATTATTCAGAGGTCTAGAAAACAAGAGCAGAAGTGCCCTAATATTATGTGTAATTAGGGAGACAAAGATCAGGGCTTTAAAGTGTGAGCTTAGCTAAACAGATGTCCAAGTAGCATTAGCAAGTCAAATGTCTCTAATTACACTTTGGCTGAAAAGGGGGTTGAAATACATGGTTGCCGCCGCCACCGCCTTTACAATGAGCTCTAATCTTCACATGGTTTTCCACTGGTCCTCCTCTACTTTATCTTTTACTAGTTATAATTTTAAATAGAATACTGATTGTGTCAGGGACATATGACAGAAAAGATGGTGTAATGAAAGACAAAAAGTATTTTTAGACGGTTAGAGTAAATCCACAGATGCATTTCATAGAATTTGATTGCAGTAACAGATCTCTATTATGCACATGTTACACTGTCCACTGTTACACAAACACATTGTCTCATGTATTTGCACAATGAACAAAAGCTTCTTATAACTTTGTAAATATTACCAAACAGCTAGAGATATTAGAGATATTCCAAGCTAGCTACACCTGAATATATTTCCATACCAGAAATAATATGCCTAGGGGTCTTTCCCATTGGCAGGATGAATTGCTTCCTGATTCTCTCTTGCCCTGGTTTGGAAAGCAATTTCAAAAGATACCTTGTTCCCACTATGAAAGGATTCCCCCCCCCCCTTACCCAGTGTGATCATTTCTGTTGTTGTTGTTGTTGTTGTTGTTGTTGGCACGATTGTCATTCCCACTGGCAGCACTGCTTCAAAATCCCCTGTCAATCATCTGACATAAGCCTTCCTTGGAAATGGGGGGGGGGGGGTTGGAGCCTGAGAGAATGTGACCTGAGGCTGAGAGAGTGTGAGGCTTAGATAGTGTGATGAGAAAGGGTCAGAACATCACGAGGGGGAAAAGAGGAAGAAGAAGGCAGGAAGAAGAGGATGGAAATGGAGAAGGCAAGGCCGGGGCGGGAAATGGAGAAGAGGAGGAGGAGGAGATGGATGGAGGCAAGGCTGGAAACAGGACTTGGAGGCCAGGGGGAACAGAGAAGAGGAGAAGGATGACAGAGCCAAGGCTGGGACTGGGGCTTGGAGGCCAGGGGAAGGAACAATGCCAGGCCGGGAAGGGAGTGCAAAGGCTGGGGAAGAGGGCAAGACGGGAGACACACACACACATATATATATAAATTGAAAAATCAATAGAAAAGGTTTAGTATCTACTTGCCTCTGTGGGAGTTGCTTGGACACTCTATCAATTTTTCAATTAATATTTATTTATTTATTTATTTAAAAGGTCCAAAAAGGCAGCACTGGGGTATGTGTGTGACATCTCTGGGGAGGGATGGTAAACACACACCTCTCTGCCATTTGCCCCTCCCCTCAGAAAGAATAAATTCTGATCTGGTGTTCCCCCTTATTGGACACATTTCCGACTCAATTAAAAGAACCTCTTTCAAACTGCTATCATGAAAACTGGCGTTTTTTGTGTTTGCCCCACTTTATTCCAACTTGAATCGATCCAGTGAGGACCAGAATTGATTTCCAGTGGGAACTAGGGTCATATAACCTGAATCACAACTTGAAGTAAATTGTAGTGGGAACGACCCCCTACTGAATTTTTAGGTTTTTAGGTTCCTTCATAAAGTGAATGAAAAGATTTTAAAAAAAAATGACAGAAAATAGAATCAATAGATTTTTGACACAATACATCCAGGAAATATGAGAACTGCTAACTATAATGAATTCTGATATTAGGGGAAAAGTGGAATTTAAATAGAAAAAGTGGTGAAAACAATAAGGAAGGATCTCATTAGTTCCTGCTTTTTAAATTTCTGCTGGCAGAAAAAAGTCATTTTTATGAAGAAAGATATTTGGCCTAATAAAGTGGTTTGTTTAAGAACACTGTAATTATTTGCCATTTGTACAAGTGTGTCAGATGCTTTCATTCATGTTATTCATACTTTTGTCCTGCTCTGATTTTATGTTGCTATTTATTTTCTTTAAAAATAAAAAATGTTGCTGTTGTCAGTGCAACTCTTGTTTGGGAACCAGTCCCACTGAACACAGGACACCTGGTTTCAGAACAGACCTGCACCGACTTACTGTATAAAATGACTTCAGGGCTCAAAATCAGCAGCCCTCACTCATCCAACTCAGATTGTCCAATAAACTGTGTTCTCCCTCCCTTTGTGCAACACCTCCTCTATTGACTATTATCATGTATTGACATTTGCACAAAATGGTCAAAGGGATTGAATCTAGACGTTGAATATGTTCAGACATAATATTCCAGTAGGAGTCATTTCATGGAAAGAACACCTATTTTTGTCTCCAGACAAATAGATCCAGGTTTAGATTCATACTGATGACAGTGCTGGACCATGTTCTAAACCTCCTTCTCAACTGTGACACCATCTGGATTTTCTCAAATTGTTGCCAGTATATCTTGGACCATTTCTACTTTTGGTGCCAGAGGAGTGTAATTAATCACATTTTGTTAAGGTTCCATTGGAGCTTAGAATTTTTCTAACCAAAGGATTCCTGTATTCCTATTGAGATTGTCCGCAGACCATTTTTTTCATATACTTTTCCAGGTATATAATTATGGAGAGTTATTTCCTATTTGGTTTTCTCATGGTCATGGAAAATCTGCAACTGAGTTATACTGAAAGATAATTAAATATCTTAAAGAGACAACACTGAGCTCCACATATTGGAGAATATGAATCCAAAACTAGATTCAGTTCTGAAAAGTTATTTTTTTGGACTTTAATTCCTAGAATCTTCTAGCCAGCTAGCATGGCCATACTCGTTCAGGCTTCTGAGAGCTATTGTCCAAAACAGTAACTTTTATAATCTCCAGTTAGAATTGTAAGCAAGTGAGCTTTTTTTCATGACACAGAGACAGAACAGAGTAGGGATTCAACTTGCTTTGTCCTTGCATGTTAAACATGACAAGAATGTTATTGCTGTGAGGTGACAAGAAGGAGGAGGTCATTCATTCAGAAAGAGTTTGCATGTTTTGAAAACTATTATGTGTTCATTTCTGTAAAATGTGCAGACCTGAAAAAATAGAAAAAACTTGCCTTGTTGCATAGACAATTTATGATCAATCAGCTTCCTACATTGGGCTGCTGTGTGTGTCTTTAGTTTCAAAATATTAAGAGGCACTGATTTTATGCATAGACAGGAGTTTTGCACAGACACACTTTTGTGTAAAATGCATAAAACAAGATGGTGGGGGAGCACTCTTGCATTCCAGGCAAGAACTCTTCCAGTAAAATCACTGACAGGCTGCTTTACCAGACTGAAATGACCTCTCAGCCAAAGTCTCAGCAACTACATTTTTTTTTATTTCATATCTTAAAATATAGTCTTTGGGCTGGAAGGAAGGATTACCGTTGGCAGAGAAGAACTTAATAATGTGCATGGCAGGATGTAAGTGCACAAATAGATATGCAGCAAGCCAGTCAGTCTATAATTCACAGAATCATAGAATCATAGAGTTGGAAGAGACCACAAGGGATATCCAGTCCAACCCCCTGCCATGCAGGAACTCTCGATCAAAGCATTTCCGACAGATGGCCATCCAGCCCCGGTTTAAAGACCTCCAATGAGGGAGACTCCACTACACTCCGAGGGAGTGTGTTCCACTGTTTAACAGCCCTTACTGTCAGGAAGTTCCTGCTAATGCTGAGGTGGAAGTTCTTTTCCTGCAGTTTGCATCCATTGTTCCATGTTCTAGTCTCTGGAGCAGCAGAAAACAAGCTCCTCAATGTGACATCCCTTCAAATATTTAAACAGGGCTATCATATCACGTCTTAACCTTCTCTTCTCCAGGCTAAACATACCCAGCTCCCTAAGTCGTTCCTCATAGGGCATGGTTTCTAGATCCTTCACCATTTTTGTTGCCCTCCTTTGGACACACTCCAGTTTCATCCTTTTTGAATTGTGGTGCCCAGAACTGGACATAGTATTCCAGGTGGGGCATGACCAAAGCAGAATAGAGCGGCACTATTACTTCCTTTGATCTAGACACTATACTCCTAGATCCCTTTCACATTCAGCCAGGTGTCCCCCATCCTATATCTGTGCATTTCATTTTTCTGCCCTACGTGCAGGACCTTACATTTCTCTGTGTTGAATTTCATTTTGTTAGCTTTGGCCTAGCTTTCTAGTCTATTCAGGTCATTTTGAATTTTGGTCCTGTCCTCTAAGGTGTTAGCTACTCTTCCTAATTTGGTGTTATCTGCAAACTTGATAAATATGCTCCCAATTATGTTATCCAAGACATTGCTACAGTTCCAAGCCTCCCTTGGATCTTTACCCATGACAGTTACATTTTCCCCCAAGTTACTCTTTTCTCTTCATTTTTGAAAAGTAACTAAAATTGTTATTTTGGGATGACGTTAAATGAAAATTCTACAGATGGTTGGTTTGTTTTAAAAATGGGAACTGTTACTTTATATATTGTGGTGGAAACCATATGACTCTTCTCATGTGATCAGACTGCAAGTCCCAGCGTTCTACATAATTGGTTGTGTTGGCTAGGACTGCTGGGTCTGACAGTCCAACATCTTTGGGGCCCCATGATCATCACCTCTGCTTTGCATTGCCTGCATTTACATTGCAGTTTGACACCACTTTAACTGCCATAGCTCAGTGCTCTAGAATTCTGGAATGTGTAGTTTTGTGAAATATTTAGCCTTCTCTATCAAAGCACTCTGGTGCCACAACAAACTACAAAATGGGGGTGGCACATGGAGTATGTGGAGAGGTGTAAACTTCTCTAGGTGAAACTACAAATTCCCAGACGTCTGCCTTTAGGCAGAAATAGGCTGTAGCATTCACCTATGTCCCTATAAAACACTGAAGATTGTGTGAGTGGGAGAGGCTCAGTGAGAAGAGAAAAAAAGAGGCCCTAGATTATATGTGTGTGTGTGTGTGTGTGGTAAAATAATTTAAAATGTAATTTAAAATATTTATCTAAAATTTTGTGTTCTTGCCAAGTAAAAGTCAGAAGGAAGTTTTGGAATTAGTCTCTTTGTGAAGGGAAGGGGGAGAGAGGGAAGAGAGAGAGAGAAGAGAAATCCACTTACATTGATCAGAGTACGAGTAAGTCAAAGCAAAATGCTGTGTCAGAATGCAGACAAGAAAATGTTCTTCCTCCAGTTGAGGATCATTTTGCCCAGGACAGTCTTTTTGTTCTGTTGGATAAAATAATTTCTTGTAAAAGCTAAATACAACTTGGGCAAGGGGATTATGGTGTTGGGAGTTCATGCAAATCTCAAATCCTGTATTTATTTTAAAATATTCAGCTAGTCTGTGGGAAGTTTGGTTTATAGGTTTTAATCTCTAAGCATGTATTAAAACATGTTTGAGGAGAATTTTTAACATTTAAAAGAAACACTAACTCATTCTCAGAGAGCTCTTTATAAAATACAAATCCCATCTCATGGCAGCCACAGTCTTCATTTATTAATAAAATAGAATGTGTGACATTATGTAGGTAAGGTGAAATCTTCTGATGGACTTGTGTTTCATAAGAAATTGACGATATAATTTATTCTGTTTTGTTTCTGACAGTATGAAAAAAGAATCTGTCAAAGTAGTCGAAAACCTCCACAAAAACACCCTCCACAAGAAACACCTCTTGAAAGAGAATACATACAGTCAGTAAAACACAGCCCCATAACGTGCAAGACATATCACAACAGGCAAAAGGAATAGAGAAGAGCTAAGATTAAAACTGACTTTGTGTGTGGGGGGGGGGGGCTGTATCACCCACATTGGCCTGTGTTTGGAAGTGTTATTAGATACATATAGGTGCTGAATCTGCAGCCCATTGGGCTGCTTAGGGCCATCCAGGGATTTTTTTGTTACCCCCAAGACCCCCCTTTTAATTTGGTTGATGTAATATGCCCTATAGGTATTGCAAGATGGCATTTTGTCATACTTTTGTTCCCAGAGGCAGGGAGCAGAAAGTGACCCAGAACGTAACTTCTAGGTCACTGTCTGTTAGTCCAAAAATGAAGCAAAAGTGTCCTCCCACAGGCCCTAAGAGGTATTTGTGGGACAAAACTTTGGACTTTAGGCTTCTGGTACCAAAAAATGATTCCATACTATGTAGTATGGAGGATTAGCCATATTAGCACCAATTCCTCATGGCAGGTAAAGTGAGAAGCTACACATGCATGGTTATGAAATGCAGGGGCTCTGGAGCCACTCCTTTCTGCTGCAGAGGGTCGCTGTAATCGCCAAACTGTGTGGCATCCCTCCAGACCAAAAAGAGCCTGGAAAAACCATTGGTACACTGATGCATCCAAGACATGGCACCGTGTTTACGTCATGCACACGGGCGACATATGGATGGTGCCATGTAAAAATTGCACTGCCCATACCTGTTAGGGTTCCGGACCGTGCAGTTGCTGTGCATTCCCGAACCCTAATATCGGTAGCAGCACAATGCTTTTGGGCTGTCTCGGCTCTCACTCTTGAAATACTGTCTGCAAGATGTATGTGGATGATTAAGTTGGCATTATGAGCCAGGGTCCTGCCTTTCTTCCAATTGCTGGAAGCATATGTGTGGCTTATCTCTTGCCTTGCATCTACTACTGTGAGTAATTGATTTACAACCCTGGACTTTTTCTTGGCCCTGCTACACACTACTACTCAGACTCTGTTCTAATCTCTGGCCTCTGACCTGGGACTGTTTGTAACTAGATACCTTTTGTTCCTTTGGCTTCTGAACTTCTGGCACTCTACCTATTGGTGCAGTGTGAGAGCCAGACATATGGGTTCTGTTGTATTGTGAGTTCTGTTGCTCAATGGGACACCATGCAGTGTGCCTTGATGAACATCATTACAATTCACTTTACCCTTGCGTAGTCAGCCCTTAATGCTTGCTAAAAGAAAAGGATTTTCAGTTGCCTCCAAAAAGATAGGTAGGAAGATGCCTAACTTCTCTTTGAAGGGAATTCCAGAACCTGAGAGTAGACGCCTCACCCTATGTTCCCACCAGAGATATCTGTGCAAGCTGGGAAACAACAAGAAGGAACTCTTCAGAAGATCTCAAGATAGATCTTGAATGTCTTGACATCTTGTGTTGAATAAATGAGGTAGAATTTCAGTTTGTTTTTGAAGTATTTATCAAAATTCACACATTTTTTTCTAGCTGGTACAGAAAGAATTTCAGACATAACAACAGTGTGAATGTGGGAGACAGTGAAACTGACCAACTTTCCTATTCCTACTTGTGTGCTACCACTGCACGTTTAAAACACAGTGTCTATAACTGTATCTATCTTTAGAATTCATAATGATGAAGGAGTAACAGTTAATATGGGGAGATGTGTATCACTGTCAGAATGTCCAAAATTGTACAATTGTCAGTAATCATGGTCATGTGGGCAATTCCAAGATGCATGTTGTGAATAGCAACAATTGCAAAGATAAGCAGGTGAATGTAACTGCCAATCCTCCATGGTAACACTTACAATTGGAGCATTATATTATCTGCCTGAGAATATTTGCACTCTAGTGACTGTCAGTTTTCTTTCCCATGAGGTTGGCAACAATCAGAGAAGCTCTAATACTCCTCTAAAACACACCTATGTATGTACATAAATCTGTTTGTATATTGCACCTACTCTTATTATCTAAAATTACAGTGTCAGTCTCTGAGGCTTATGAGTCTCTTTTTCTATACCAAAAGAGATGATGTTTCTGTACATTTTAATGCAAAAATTAAAGCCCGTATTATGATATATCCAAGAAATAAAACCTTTCGCATACTCTTTTACATTTTAGAGCTATACTATAATGTTTAACTAGAAAAATTATGACAAGTTTTATTTAAGAACACTCCATGCTGAATTCTCATACACATTTGGGAGTTAGGCCAGGAAGCAATTGTAAGACGAAATAACAGTAGATTAACACTGGGTAAATGCTTCTGGCTTAGAGTTTAATCGTGCATGTGAGCATGAAAAAATAGTATGTCTGTCTACACTTCTATAGCAGCTTGAATTACTTTTCTTTTATTTATTGCACTGTTTAAATCTAAGGTTTGGTTTTTGTTATCATTTACATAGAGCTTTATGTTTAGTCTATGTGGGGTTAGTAAAAGAATTAGCTTTTTTCTGAAGGTGGGAAGGGATTATATTATTGTGTTTTAAACAGATAGGACCTATAGTTTCTGATTAAAAATAAATAGCATGGGGGTTGAATACATATATGGCACATTAAGATTCACCAGCACTGCATCTTCTTAGGCTGGTGTCCTTATCATCCATGTGCTGCAGGTGGCAAGTATACAGACTTTTGTAAATATAGATCCAGCAAAGGATAAAGATAATAAAAATATATTCGACAGCTCAGCATACTTAAACCCTGATTCAAAAGGACATAGTAATCTCCAAAATACTGTAACACTGTGGCAGTTTTACACTTCACAGAGTAGAATTTAAAGAAGCTACTACAAACTTTATCTGAGCTGTTGTCAGGAAATGATGAATGAGGTTCGTGGTTTGTAACCTCAATACTTATCCCCCGGGTGCCATTGGCTCCCTAAAAGCATCTGTTTAACTTGGCCCAATAACACATGCACTTTCTCTGGGTTGTCTGCACAGCCATAGATTTTATTTCTGCTTGGGAAATAGTTGCCCTGAAAGTCAGAAGAGAAATAACTTCCTGCTGCCAAGGCTTCTTTAGGAAGCATGAGAAACAATGGTTCATAAAATAAGTGGTAAATCAGGATTGACAGGGATTTGGCAAGGATGCCAGGGATTTGCTGGGGATTTCCATGAGTGGCAGGGTGGCAGGGATTTCAGCTTGAACCAAAAGAGGCAAACATTTTCTTGTGAAGAAACTTTATTTACCCAAATAGAAAATGATAAAAAGGTCTGCTTGTTGAAACCAAGATTGAGGAACATGTAACTTTCTGGATTTAGTTGCTTATAAGTCCCAGCATCTCTGACCATTGATTGTGCTTGCTAGGAATGATGATATGTCCACACACATATTTTTCCATTTCTGGCTTAAATAGTTGTTTCGAAACTGAATTCTGCTGAAGAGAAACAAGTATTACTCTGAGCAGGTCTTGCCTGGATGTAGAATCCTGAAACTGGAGTCAGGGGCCATTGTTTTAGTTTGGTCTGTGTTCCCAGCACCACCCAAGAATGACCTAAATGGATAGTACAAGGAGAGAGTTGTCCCTTCCTTTACTGGTAATTGGTCAAAAACAATTGGAAAACTGGAGTCTTATCCTGAAAGAAACAATATAGGCTGGTAGAAGGGTCTTGCAAGCAACAGCCTTAATTCATGTGAAGCAACATCTAGGCCCAATAAACATTCCTTTCTTCTTGCACGAATTAAGAGTGTATCCCAGAATAAACTAGATATAAGAACTCTCCCCTGAGCCCGCCTTACCATTAGACAAAACAAGGCATCCAACATTCCACCTAAATTTTAAGAGGTACTTTCTGATAGTCAGTGCTGTTTTATACTCTCTAGGAAATTGTACATATGCATAGAAGTAATTTGGATAGTGGTACAAGCCCTCAGAGGAGCTTGCTATTGACAGTTGTAATTGTTACTTGTAGGTGGTGGTTTTAAGGGATAAATTTGTGAGACTGCTTGCTAATTATTTAGCTTAAATGTTCGTGCAGCAGTTTTTTTTCTAGAGATCTGAAAAAGTGGACAAAAATGAGTTTCAACAGTACAGACGTTCTGGCTGGCATGGCTCCTGAAGTTACTATTCGGTACTAATAGTGAAGATATATATTGTCCAAGGGCCCCAAAATAATTTCACACACACATATGTTTGCCAACATTGTCACAGCTAGTAATAAAAGTCACTATTCCAGCTTGTTAAATAAGGTGAGCCTGTTCCTCAGAAAACTGGTAATGGTTTATTGTACTGTGTTTATTTTATAAGTAAAACTGGAAGTTTGGCTATACAGTTTCAGGCTGTGGATATGCTTACATGATTGAGAAAGACCTTGCAGAGAAAAAACATGATTCAATGAAATAGAGTTCTAGCTAAGGGCATGAAAATATGCCAATCTCATCCTCCTTGATTTTCCACAGGCATTCTCATTCTGTTTTATTGCTTTTTCAGGTAGAAATACTCATTTTGCTTTGTACATATTTTTTGTGCATGTTTCTTTCATATTATATGTAAAGTCTGCCCTTGCCATACACGAGGGATCCGTTCTGGACCTCACCAAAAAATGCAAGACCTCAAGTCCTGTTTGTATGCATAGCACGGGTGTACACCCCATTCATTCTATGGGGGCTTGCTGTCTTTGTGACCTTAAGTTTATGTATGGCAAGCCTGCAAATAGCCTGGGCGCGCTGTATTTTGTGTGCATTTTTCTACCATAATTTTAATGTTTTGTCATTAACTAACATATGTTTGAGCCCAGTTTTTCTAATGTATACATTTTAGTTGTGCATATTTTTTTAAATGTATTTATGGGTTTCTGCCCAGCTACCCTTTCAAAATGTATTACAGGGTTTGCAAATGTCCAGATTTCAAGGCAGTATCAGTTCTATCCTGTGTTTATTTTGAATGATACAAAGGGGACAATTCTGTATGGAAATTTGATTCTAACGAATTATAGTACTTTACAACCCGAGTCTAGGCTACTTGAATGGAATCTAATTTTCTCTGAGGAAATTTAGGTGGCTGGATTGGAGGAACATTCAGTTAATTCATCTTGAAACTTGAATTTGTATATTTATAGATTTCAGACATAGGATTTCTATCTCAGTCACATTTAAGAGATAGATTAAGCGGCACCCTCTTTGGCCGGCCTGCCGGACAAAAGGCCTCCAGCGCCAGCACCGAGAACACCTACCCGCGGAGGACTGAGGAGGGACGGAGTGTCGGTGGGAGCGGCGCTCCAAATGCCGGCCCACAGGACTTTTCCCTTCCCAACAGCACCTGTGCCAGAACACCTTTTCCCTGCCCGCAGAGGATCTGTAACTGATTGACCTATGTATATTGCAATTGTATTGTATTTGTAACTGATTGTGTATGTATATATCATGGATTGATTGACCTATGTTTATTGTAATGTAATTGTATTGTAACTGTAAACGTTTGACTATATTTATATTGCGAATTGTGTTATTGATACTGCATTATGAGAGTTTAAACTGATGTTATGCATAGGTGATATAGTGAACATATTTTGTTGATATTATATCTTGTGTACATGTTGATACATTAGGTTTAATTTATTATTTATTGAGTGTACTGTGTATATTTCATTTGTTGTAATCCCACCTTGTTCTGAAGGAAAGGCGGGACAGACAATTTTTTTGGTATTATTATTATTATTATTATTATTATTATTATTATTTTTGGTTGGGTAGGAATTCAGTTTCCATTCTTATTTGGATCTGAATTTGCTGAAACATCACCAAATTTTAACGTGGGGGAAAGTCAAACTGACACGTTTGTCCATGCCTCACTGGAACTAGATCTGACTTAGAGTAAGACCCCAATCTGCCAACTTGATTTGGGGGTTTTCACCTAAACAGGAGGACTCTGATGTCAAGCTGATTTCAGGCAGTTAAAATCCTCTTTCTCCCTCTTTTCTTCTTTCCCTTCCTCCCCTCCCCCTTTGTTCCTTTCCCTGGCATGTTGATGTTTTAGGTCAGTGTATGTTGTCAAGATCTATCACAGCCAGTGTTATTTAGAGTTATCTTGCTTCAGTACACTTCTTTGCCATCTAGGATCTCAGAAAAACAAATACCTCTTATAGCAGAAACCTTCTGGCTGGCACACATTTTTGGCCACAGTTGGATGGCTGAATTATGTCTGACTAGTGAGCATGCTGAGGTTTAGCAAATATATTCCTTCAGGATCCAAAAAAAATAAAAATTAATGTCCCTCTTGAAACAGAGTGGTACAGATGGTTTGGTGTTATAGCTGCCTCTGAACACCAAATGCCAGATTGCTTTCAAACCAAGGAATGACACTGTAAAAGTTTAAATACAGTCTCGTCATGGAACACAAGCAATGGATGAAGCACAGTTGTGTTACACATCACAGCACCAAATTGCTATTACTGAAATATATTTACATTCACAGATGTTAAAATTGTAACAGTAAGAAAATCATAAACTGATTTTCATAACCTGATCAGAACTTGGAGGACGTACATATAACTGGGGATGGATGAGGATTTTGTGAGGCATGCATTTTCATAAGGCATTAACAAAAGAACATAAGAATGCACGCAAAGTTATGACACTGTTCATGGAGAGAAAGAAAGGGACTTGGATATGTTATTAAAATTAAAACATGGAAAACAATCAGAACTGACAAATTATCTCCTGGGCCCCTTGGTCTTTGAGTTTTTAGCTCATAAATGTCTGGCTTTGAGTCCTTGTGTACTCAACTTGCAGTGTGTTGTTTGGATTGCCAGCATGTTTTTCCCCTTGACAGGCTTCTCCTTTTTAACAACTACATGGTAGCCAACTTCAACATGGCCTACTCTGTTTAGAATACAAAGTGATATTGTACTACCTTTGAAACTAACTAAAAGAAAGAAGCTGATAGTATGAGCTTTGGTAGACTTGAGCCTACTTCTTCAGATTCATGTTTGGAGTGGAGAGTCCAGAGATAGACCTATATAAGGTAGATGTGCATTAGTATATTAATTGAAATCCAAAACCTTGTGGGTATGGAGATGAGGAGACATGGTCATATGGTGATGATGGTCATTAGGGGACAAAGGCCGGAAGAAGGCTGTTGCATAAAGCCAAGGAGAGTGGATAACCATATGAATGAGCACTAGAATGTAGTGTGAGAAACAAAGTGTGAGAAACAGAGGATGTGGTGATGAAGGGCACCCTCATGCGGATGAGGGTTAGATAGTGATGAAATGTATGTAGTGTGCCAGGAAACCATTATCTTTGTTCAACACATTGCTGATGGATTGTAGTCTGTGGATATATTCCAGTTCTGCTATTTTTCTTTCCAATCTTCCTTTGTAGTTCTTTTGTTCAAGTACTGCTGTTCTGAGGTCTGAGCTGGAATACCCAGGAAAATTGAAGTGTTCTGCAACTGTTTTTTGTCTATTCCCATTCCTAATGTCAGATTTATGTCCATTTATCCTCTGTTGCAGGGACTGGCCTGTTTGCTCAATGTATCTGAGGATGTTGGCTCAAGTCTACAAAAACTCATGCTACTAGTTGTATTCTTTCAGTTGTCTCAAAGGTGCAATGTGATCCTTTGATGTACTGATTTTCTAGGCTAACATGGTTCTGTTTAGAAGAGTTGTACATTCTGAATTTGGCCAGGATGAATGGAATAAAATTGGTCTTTCTTTCTTTCTTTCTTTCTTTCTCTTTCTTTCTTTCTTTCTTTCTATAAATTTATCAAAATGTATATAACTGATGTACATGTGCAAGCCATATTTGAATTTTGATTATTGCTAGGAAGAGAAGGGTTTTTATGCTCCTAGTACATTGGTGCTCCAATCTAAATTCTATCCTCCAAGCAGATTAATTTTTTTTTAAAAAAAAAAAATAAATTAGAATTTTGGGATGTTATTTAAAAATCTCATTCATTGGGTGGAATGGCTGTTAATATTTTCAGTAAACTTGGGGAAATGCTGAGTGTGATCCCATGGTCAGGCAGCACTAAAAGAGAAGGGAGTTCAGGATGGGTGTTTCTCAAAAGAAAGATATTGAAGGCACAATTTGAAACAGTTCCAATGAGGAGGAAAAATGAGTGCCTCAAGAAAACAGCATGGATGATTAAAGAACTTTGAACTAAGCTAAGTTTTAAAAGGAGCATGTATAAGAAATGGGGAAAGGGAGAAATCACCAACATAGAATTCAAACAAATAGCACATTCAGGCAGAAAGTCAGGGAAAAAAAAGTACAGAATGAGCTTAGGCTTGCTAGAGAGTCTAAGAACAATAAAAAGGGTTTTGTTTGTTATTTCCATAGCAAAAAAGGAAGACGGGGGAAAATGATATGACCACTGCATAGAGAAGATGGTGAACACATGACAGAGAAAAGGCAGAACTACTCAACACTTCTTCTGCCTCTGTTCTCACAAAAGGGGAAAAAAGTGTCCTCAGCCCGAGGAAAATGAAGCAGAAGGAAGAAATGCAGCAAATAATAACTAAAGAGGTAGCACATGAATAGCTGCCTAATGTAAATTAATTGAGGTCACCAGGGTCAGATGAATTATATCCAAGGGTATAAAAAGAACTGGCAGAAGTAATCTCAGAGCCACTGGAAGTAATCTTTGAGAATTCCTGGAAAACTGGAGAAGTCCCCATTTTCAAAAGGGGAAAAAGGGGAACTCAAACAATTACCACCTAGTTAGCCTGACATCAATACCAGGAAGGATTCTAGAGCAGCTCTTTAAATGGAGAGTCTAAGGATTTAGAAAGGAATGCTGTAATTGCAAAAAAGTCAATATGAGTTTCTTAAAAACAAGTCATGCTAGACTAATCACAGCTGGGTTTTTCTGATAAAATTACCAAGTTGATAGATAAAGGGGATGCTATATCTATTGTGTGTCCTGATTTCAGTAAGGCCTTTGACAAGCTCCTCCATGATATTGTTGCAAACAAGCTAGTAAAATGTAGATAATGCAGCTGTTAGGTGGATTTGTAATTGGTTGATCAGCTGAACTCAAAGGGTGTTCAGCAATGGTTCCTCCTCTTCCTGGAAGGAAGTGACCAGTGGGGTGCCACAGGGTTCTGTGATGGGCACAGTGCTATTCAACATCTTTATCAATGACATGGATGAAAGAATAGAGGGTACTCTTATCAACTTTGCAAATGACACCAAATTAGGAGGAATAGCTAATACCCCAGAGGAGATGATCAACATTCAAAATGATCTGAATAGATTAGAAAGCTGACCCAAAACTAACAAAATGAATTTCAATAGGGAGAAATCTAAGGTACTGCATTTGCATAGGATGAAGGACATCTGGCTTGACAACAATTCATGTGAAAGGGATCTAGGAGTCCTGGTAAGTGAACAGTAAATGTTATGCTACTTCATCTGAAAGAACCCACCTGCCCGTCCACAAAAAAAAAAAATAAAAAATAAAAAAATAAAAAAATAAAAAAAAATTAAAAAAATAAAATTCCTCCCAATTCCCATCTTGAAAGATAATGGTGGGATGATGAAAACAGGTCTTGTGAAAATCAGCATAATATTTAGTTATTAATATTTTGTTTAGTTATTAATATAAGTTTAGTTATTAATATTAATATTAATATTAATATTTAGATAGATGGATATGGATGTAGACATGAATATGGACATGAATTTTGATATGGTTCAAAGATAGGCAACTGTGGCCTTCCAGATAGTTTTTCAACTCATCTTCTCTTAACACTTGCTATGTTAGCCAGCTTTGATGGCAATTGTAAGCCAAAACATCTGGAGAGCCACAGATGTTTTATATATCCACTTTGATATAGATACTATGGAATTTCATTTCATTTTTAAAATACATATTGAGGACTGTGGTTGAAATTCAGGCAAGTAAGACTAGAGGTGGGCTAGTATGTACTTGCATGGTCTAGGAATGGAGTACATCTTCAGAGTATGCAGCTTGATTGAGCTGAATGTGATACTCCAAACTGAATGGACTTAATTTGGTCCAATTTGAATTAGGCTCAGGTCATACAGCATTGGTAAGATTTTGGTTCCAATGTAGATTTGCATGGCCCAAAGCAATTCAGACTTATCCCTCAATTAGGGTATCAAACTTGGGGTAGGGAGGGGGCAGACATGACCATATCAAGGAGATAAATAATCAAGTGCAGGTATCTTATGCCTGCATATGCCACTAACAGCGTGCCAGTCACTAGATATTACCCTTACTTGCTATGAACAAAACTGTTGAAGTAGAAACACTCCATAGAAATGTTTTGTACATTCTGAGAGTAGTAATGTGAGCATATGGAAAGGGACTGGGATCACATTTACCATTGCAGCTTTTCATCTCTGTGATTTCATTGTCTCTGCTCACTTGCCTGAAGATTGTTTGTGTGTTTTTATCCAGTTCTAGCATGTGTATACCTAGAGGAAGTGCCTTTAAGATTTAGTTCAGCCCTGCTTACATGTGCATATTATGGTGTGCTATACCTGCATAGAACTGGTATCCTGATTATCTGAGGTGACACATCACAAGACTTCTCAGAAAAACTATCAACACCCATTTCCTCCTCTTTTCTCCATCAAATACTGATGTGGTGATTATTTAGTCCAAGTCACGCTCAAGATCCCTTGTGAAATAAAGCTCTGGTTTAATAATTCAAGCATTGCAATTCATGGCATCATCACAGTTATGTCATTTACCACATTGACGGTAAATTTAGGATGTAAGGGAATACAGTCAAAGATAAGCCCAAACAGATTCCCTCTACTTTATGTTTATACAATCTCCACTTATTAACGTAGACTGTTATTATTTCCCGCAGCTGTATGCAATATATCCACTGGAGTTTTGCACCTTCAGTCGACAGCATGAAGCTTTTCTATTACAAAATTGTGTATCTCTAAAGAGTAACTTTTTCAAATGAAAATGAGACCACTAGCCATTAAATCAAACTTGATAAGCTTAGTCTTCTTTTGAAGAAGATTAAAAACAAACAACTTGATTGCCAGAGAGTAGGGAGGGGGAAAAACACATTTGCACAGGAAGCTACAAACTCCTTCTTGAGAAATGGCGCCGCCCGAATTAACGGGCCGGCGCTGTTGCCGCGTGAAGGAAGGCCTCTCCCCTTCCCGGGCGCCAGGCTTGGGCGCCCCAGCGGCCGGTGCGAGCGCGGGCTCGATGCTGATTGGCCATCGGGAGGAGCAGGAAAGGAACCTGTCTGATTGGCCACAGCAGGGTATGGCGTGCCCTCCTATTGGTGGAGAGCTCGGAGAGGGTGGTGCCTCCATCGTTCCTGAGCCCTCATTGGTTGTTGGGCCTATTTAAGGCCGTGTAAGGTGAGCGTCGGCACCATTGCCAGTTCTGCTCTGGGGGCCAGCAGATCAGAGGCTTCACTGCCTATTTTGCCGCCACAGTAGGGGGCGGGGCTTTGGGTCTGACAGCCTTCCTCGCTGCCTAATAGGTGGGGCATTTTGTTGGTGAGGGCATCTTTACCACCTCCCCACTTCTTGGTAACAATCACCCGCTCCTTCAGGTTTGTTGCTAAGGGACTGGCAGACAGGGTTCATGTTTTTTGAGAAGGCCTTTTGTTTTGTTTTGTCTTCCTTTTTAATCTTAATAATTAATAATTGTTGTGCCTGCGGCCTTGGCCCCTGCTGATCACACATCCAGTGTTCAGAATTTTGGCTTCAACTGTTTTTTCAACTGCACGGTGCTCCTGGTGGTGTTTGGAATTTTGGCTTCAACTGTTTTTTCAACTGCACGGTGCTCCTGGTGGTGTTCGGAATTTTGCCTTCAAACTGTTTTTTCAACTGCACGGTGCTCCCGGCGGTGTTTGGAATTTTGGCTTCAACTGTTTTTTCAACTGCACGGTGCTCCCGGCGGTGTTTGGAATTTTGGCTTCAACTGTTTTTTCAACTGCACGGTGCTCCTGGTGGTGTTCGGAATTTTGCCTTCAAACTGTTTTTTGTTTTGTTTTGTTTTGTTTTTTGTTTTAACTGCACAGTGCTCCCAGCTTCAACTCTGCTGGGCACGTGCAAACAATCGTCTTGATGACTTTGTGACTACAAACTGTTCTTCGGCACGGTGCTCGCGGCTTCGGCCCTGCTGGGCACGTGCTCTCTACTTGGTTGGTGATTATTGCACTGCTGACTTTACACGGTGCACGCGGCTTTGGCCAGCTGGGCACGTGATTTGTAACCAGTGCTTGTGACTTGACAACGGTGAACTGTAATTTACATGGTGCTTGCGGCTTCGGCCCTGCTGGGCATGTGTTTCCCTTCACCTATAAGCAGCTTTGCAATACTTTTTTCTTGCTGACTACAGTCCCAATCTTAGTGTTGTCAGACCAACCAATTTCAACATGTCACCAAAATCAAGGAAGTCAAGTGGTGCTGCACAAGTTACCAGTTCTTTGTGAAAACAAATTGTAGGTCCTGGGAAGAGCTAGCCCCAGGGACTAGGAGGTGCCCAGCACGTACGTATGCCTGTAGACAGGGGAGTTCGACAGTTGTGGTGGATCCTGCGACAATAGTAATGGTCCAGGGACATCCTCCCCCATTGCAGGCATCTTTGATCATTAGCCAAGAGATGGCTGCAAAACTGATGTGGTCCTTCTCAGAAATCATTGCTAAGGCCATGGCAGCCTCCCAAGTATCGACATCTGCTGGTGTTGCATGTCTGGATCTGGATCCCGGGAAGGCGACAAGGAACAACAGTTGGCAGATGATGTCCTCAGCTTGGGACCCAGCTCTTCGGCTTGGACCTCCGTTGCTTGAGTGGATGTCTCCAGCTCAAGTTCTTCATCCGGCTCTAGCTCTACATCTTCGAGTTCGGAGGACGACGAGCTTATTGGGGGAACCTCTGTGGCCGGTGGCAAAAGGAAGAAATGCAAGGGAAAAAGAGTAAATGGAACAGGACTGCATCTGTGTCTCGTTTGGGACATGTTGGGGAGGGGGTGTTTCACAGGTTGTGCCTACAGGTAGAGAAGGGTTCTGGGTGGACCATGCTTTGGTCCCTGGGTTTCCCTGCTGTGCTATCCGGTGCAGGTCCTGGCATCCTGGCCTGCAAGGTGTATGGGCCTTGGGCCTTGGGCATCCCTCCCTCAGCTCCTGGTGAGCGTCCTCCTGGGTCTCACCTTTCAAAAAAATGTGCAAAAATGGAATTTTAACAGGTTGTTTCGTTGACATTTTCACACTATTGCAACCAAAAGGGCATGATGCCCTTGCTGTTACATCCACCAAATGGGCAAAACAAACAAACAAACAAACAAAACACCCTAAGGTTCCCTCAGCAGAGCATACATTCTCCATAGGGCTGTTATCTCAATGGCATTCCTCAAGAGAGCTTGACACTTAGATTGCCACATGCTTCATGTTCTTAGAGTCAGAGATGTACCTGGTGAGGCAGCTGCTATCACCTATGATGCAGCCTTTTGTCAGCAGGCTTCTCAGAGCTCTAGAGAGCACTGGGATCTTATTCACAATGAAATTTGGTTGCTTGAGGTGGTCCCTCTGACCAGGTCCAAAGGGGCCACCAGACCGAATGGTAAGAGGGACATAAATTGGTCTGCTGGGAATATAATGCAGGAAGATGCTCCAGGTCTCACTGCAGATATGACCACATCTTTGAACTTTGTCGGGGGCCCCATAGTAAGGCAGCTTGCCCAAAATCAGGCCACCATCCCTTTCAGCATGGGGCCCTGCCCAAGGTGACTTGTTCCCCTCCTCCTTCAGAGTCTAAGAATCTTAAATCAGCTTGAGATATGCTGGAGGTTCTTATGAAAAAGATTCAAAAAGAAATAGATGCCGGCTGCATTGAAAGGCCTTTTGATTCTCCGCCTTTCCCAAACATTCAGGTGTCTCCCTTAAGAGTTGTCCCCAAGAAGGCTCTGGGGGAATTCCGACTTAGCTATGCTTCGTTCGACCATGTGGTCCAGCTAGTGCAGGCATGTGGCCGCGGAGCCCAAATGGCCAAATGTGACATTCAGTCTGCTTTCTGCCTTTTGCCTGTTCACTCTGATGATTTCCACCTGTAAGGGCTTAAGGTACAAGGCCGATGGTATTTCGATAAGGCTATACCAATAGGCTGTTCAATTAGCTGCGCAGCCTTTGAGGCCTTCAGTACTTTCCTGGAGTGGGAGGTAAAGCGCAGGGCTTGCTCCCCGCTTGTGACTCATTAACTGGATGATTTCCTTTTCACCGGACGGTCCGGCTCAGACCATTGCCAGATGCTCCTAAATACCTTTTCTGCTTTGGCATCTGAGATCGGGGTCCCTTCAGCAGCTGATAACACTTAAGGGGCCAGCTATGTCCCTCACATTTTTGGGTGTCCAATTGGACTCGGTTGAAGGAGTTTCTCGTCTCCCTCCTGACAAATTGAGTGCTCTAAAAAAAAAAAAAAAACTTATTTCAGAATTTCTTGCATCCCAAAAAGTTACTATGAGTCAGGTGCAATCCCTCCTGGGTCACCTGAACTTTGCATGCTGTGTGGTTTCTCCTGGTCGCCCCTTTTGTGCCAGGCTGGCCAGAGCTACTGCAGGTATTTCCAGGCCTCATTACCATGTGAGCATTACCAAGGGTATTAGAGAGGATGTGAAGATTGTGATTTGGGCTGTTTTTTCAAGGACACTGGTGTGCTCAAAAATGGCCAAAGGGTTGGGCTTAAGAGGATGTTGTTAATAATTTATTTATTTATTTATTTATTTTGGAATTATTTCCCATTGTGACGGCTGTCATTATTTGGAAACATGAGTTCTCCACCAAACGTGTTCTGTTCTGCTGCGATAATCAAGCCATAGTTGCTGTTGTTAATAGCCTGTCTTTCAAATCAGAAAGAGTCGTGCTGGTGCTGTGGCTCGTACTCACTTGTTTAATTTTAACATTTCTATCACAGCTTGGTTTGTTCTTGGTTTGCAAAATAATTTAGCTGATGCTCTTTCTCGATTCCAGGAAGACAGGTTTCAATGGCTGGCTCCAAAGGCAGACCCCAGGGCATTTTGTCTTCGGTGGCCCCCTCCACTCTCAGGGCCTATAATAAGGTTTTTTCTAAATTGTCCTCCTTGTGGGGTGCCCTAGGCATTCCGGCACTTTGGCCTATGGATTCGACAACTGTTTTATGCTTCATGGCGTGGTTAAAGTATAGTGGGGTTTCCCCGCGCTCTATTTCTGTTCACCTTGCAGGTATTTTGTTCTTTGCAAAAGCCTCCAGCCTGGTTGATCCATGTGCTTGTTTCCAAGTGCGTTGCACTCTGGAGGGTTGGAGATGCATGCATATGGACAAAAACGATGCCAGGCACCCTATCTGTTTTTACACTGCTTCAGGATATTGTTTCCCAGCTTCCCGCCATTTGGGGCCCTGAGGGTAGGGGAGCTGGTCCTGTCTTCGAAGACCTATTGCTCAAAAAGATACTTGTGCATCACTGATGTTTTGTTCAATGTTGATGCTGTATGTTTGACAGTTCTTGGTCAAAATGTGATAAACTGGGCTGAGCCTCATCGATCCTATTGGGGCACCTAAAAGACTCGCACCTCTGTCCTGTTCGGGTTCTAAAAAGGTTTATTAGGCACCAGCCTGCATGTCAAGGATCCCTATTTTGTCATGCTGATGGCTCACCTGGCACACGCTTTCCATTTGTTGCTGTGTTAAAGCTGGCCCTTCAGGCGATGGGTCTTCTTTTGGTTGAATTTGGGGGCCATTCATTCCGCATTGGAGCGGCCACATCTACAGCCTGTGCTGGACTCTCTACTGATGTCATCAAGTAAATTGGTTGATGGAAGTCTAGGGTGTTTGCGGGCTATGTGCACCCTGATTTGGACTCTTGCTCAAGCGGATGCTATTAATGTTATTTGTGGAGGGTTCTTTTTCGGTTCTTAGGGTTGGCGGCAGGCGCTCTTTCAGACCTGCCTGTGTGGCGGCAGCATAGGCCTGGATCTGGGGTAGGGGTTTCCAGGGCCCGCTGGCACTGGATCGGGAGTCCTCATGACCCGGGTAAGGAGCGGTTCGCTGTGGCCATTGCGGGGGCCACAGTCGATTAATACCCGGTGACTAGGATGTCTCGCAATTCGATGTGAAGCAGCGCAGTTGCCTAACTGCGCAACAGGGCGGAGCTTGGCACCTACGTCATCCCGATGTTTGCCCCTGCTACCAAGGGTACATCAACCAACCAGGGTGTTGCTGATGGCCAGATCCAGACCTTATGCTTTGGGCCAACCCTATGGTTTTGTGTTGTTCTGCATGTGTGGAACAGTTAATAAAGTTGTGGCCTTTTTTCCTCCAACCAGGTTTCTGAATCAACAATCACCATTCATGTATTGCCACACTGCAGGGGTAAGCGACTGTTGCCCTTCAGTTGTTTTGGGATTAGAACTCCCATAATCCCTCACCATTGGTTAATGCTGGTTAGGGCTGATGAGAATTGTAAGCCAAAAACTTCTGGAGGGCTGTAGTTGCTCATCCTAGGCAGTCTTTCAAGTAGAGATGGGAAACTGTGATTGAGGCTGGAGGGCACCTCCCAAGATGTCATATGCTGTCATTTTGTTTTAATGTTAATGTTAATGAAGAATGAAGAACATGTGGCTTCAAGCAGTCAAACAGATGACTATTTGTGCAACCAAGAAGTTTCATGTTGGTTTTGGATTTTCCTAAATATTTGAGGTCAAGTTAAAATCTTTAGCACTTTCACAGTGTTGAGTATCTTGGCTACATTCAATGCCAATTAAATCCATTACAACTCAGGCTTGCAACATAACAACATGTGGAAAAGTCTATGAAGGATGAATACTTCCAAGATGCACTGTATCTTGAGAGCTTACTCTATAAGAGGCTAAGAGAGTATGCCTAAGATTGCCCAGTGGGCTTCCATGGCCAAGTGTGGAGTTTACATCCTGGTTTCCAGAGCTATAGTAAAAAACTCAAACTACCATACCATGCTAAATCTCTGTTCAAATACCTATACATATTTGTCTCTGCTATGCTGAGTTAGCTCCTGTCCTGGAATATTGAAGGAATATCTTATCTGACAAAATCACCATATGAAAGGACATTTTTATAATGTATTAACTAATGATTGGCAAATGTGAAGGCTAGCTTGAATGCATTTAAAACACAGTTAACGATAAATGTATAGAAAAATCAATAGAGATCACTTTGAAGAAGCAAAAGAGAACTGAAATATGATTGTTAAATCTGATGTGACAGTTTTTATTTGACTCTGGTTCCAGATGTTGAAGTGAAAGGGTAGTTAAGACTTTTTTTAAAAAATCATTTTATTACCCAACATATTAAACTGTATCCTCTTTTCTCCTCCTCAGGCCATGCTGAGTGCCACATATGTACTTCATAAAGATTTTTGATTTAGCCATTTATATTTAGCTGCTTATAAAAGACTAAAGGGTTATTGCATTAATATGATAATTGGCAGTTTAAAGTGTCTAGGAGTGATTAAAGTCTTGAAATATTTATTTCCCTTTGGCCTTCAGTCGACATAGGAAAAGAGAAAATAACCCCAACTTCAACATTTGCTGGCCTGCAGATTAAACATTTAGTCATGTATTTATATGAGTGGGGGGGGGGGGATTTAATATTTCCACATCATAATGAGTGGCTGGATTTCTTTTTATACTGATGCAATTTTTTGTATATACTGTATTTTTGGATTTTTTTTAAAGATATTGCCTAATGAGTGATTATAATTTTATGTGCATTGGTTTTGTTTGCTTGTTTGGTATCATTATCATTAGTAAAATGTCTCCTGTTATGCTGTGTGTGTCACGAGTAGACAGAGGGCCTGCAAGCCCCTCTGGGTTACATGTGTTACCTTTCTAACTCAACTTTTAGCACCCAGTTGCAGGAAAGCTGTCTGGGAAGCTATTGTGGCATCCATAGTTGGATGGATGGCAAGTTAGACCTTGATTACAACTCTGTTCACATAAATGGTGCCTTACTCTATCCAGTAGACCTAAATGTCCAGTTATCCCAGACATGGGAGAATACAGTGCTTTATAGGGCTAACCCTGTTCCTGTATGTAATTACTAAACTATTGAAAATAAAGTATTTTCATACCTATATATGAGGATCCAGTGTGGTGTAGTGATTTGAGCATTGAACTGTGACTCTGGAGACCAGAATTCGAATCTCAGCTCAGACTTGTAAACCCAAAGGGTGACTTTGAGCAAGTCACACACTCTCAGCCTCAGAGGACAGCATTGGCAAACTCCTTCTGAAGAAACCTGCCAAGAAAAACCTGTGATAGGGTCACCCTAGGGTTGCCATAAGCTGAAACAACTTGAAGGCACACAACAACAATGACAAATGTAACCCTATTCTCTTATGTTTCTCACTTAAACTAGAATATTAGAATATATTGTACTATATTAGATGGCATGCCTCTGAGAACACATCATAAATTTTAGAGGTTGAATCAAACAAACAAGTGATCTAAATGTAAAGATAGCCCCATAGATTTTGAGTGTGGATTGCCATGTGAGTGTTCATATTGGACTGTGAACTGTAAAAAAACCTTCTGTGCTTTTTCTGATCAATGTTCTACTAATGTCGTTTCTGTGTAAATGTCTATGTGTGTATTGCTTCAGTTTCCAAGATTATTTCACTATATTTGCTTGGATGGAAAATGCATGAAACAGATGTTTAGGAAAATGAAGAGATGATTATAATGTGCATCTGATTAATAGATCCCTAAGCAGCGTCTAGGTCAGATTTGAATAACCCTTTTCTTCAGATTAAATGCTTTTTGGTCTAAATAATAGCAAGCCTTTAATTTAATCAACTTTTGCCTTCAAATTGCTGGGACTCAAGTGGAAATGTCATGGGCATTTAGACTGATGAACCCTCACAGCTACTGCATCATTTCCAATATGGAAAGGAAATTAATGCACGTTTGACCTTTGCTTAGTTGGGTTATGCTGTGGTTTTAAAAAATTACAAAAAAGCTTTGTGAAGTCTTTGTGAGATGTTTGTTAATATTACACAGCAAGTTCTTGTTTTGTTCCTTGCCTTTTTGAAAATAAATGTTTTGATTCAAACATGACTGCACACACACTCACTCACACACACACACACTTGAAAAGAAGCCCAAAATGGTTTGCCCCAGTAAAATATGCACATATTAAACTAAACCCATAATATATATTAAGCAATCCCTTGTTTGTTTGTTTGTTTGTTTGTTTAATTTCTATCTCACCTTACACTCCATAATGAGGTTGGAAACCATGAAATACAAACGGAAACAAAGTCACCATTAAAACATACAAAAAAATCAATTAAAAATATTTTTAAAAACAATAATACAGAAGCAATGGATAGCACCCAACAGTTTTTTAAAAGCCCTTCAGTCTCAGAACAGCTTAAACACCAAAGACCAAGATAAGATAAAGGTGGATGAAGCCATGTTTGGTTTTCAGAAACAGGGCCCCTTTTGTGCACATCTGTGAGTTTTTTCCAGGAGTTATGGCACAAAATTTAAATAAATTAATAAAAATGAAGCACATGCAATATACTCAGTCATCATTATCAGTATTTCTCTCATCAGAATCATACAATAACAAGCCTTTGTAATCACAGAATATCCTCCTTTCTGTAGATTTACTCAGAAGAAACAGACATACATAATGCAATTTACTCTTTAAAAAGAGTCCCAGCTGTTTCCCTGTTGCTGTATATGTAAGATACAGATTATAAATGCACACATTTTCCCTAAATTATGCAGTGATTTTTTTTGTACTCACACATCAGAAAATGTCCATATAATATAGCATTAAAAATCAAATTGGATGGCACAGCATGGAATGGTGTTCATATATTTGTTCCTCATTATATCAGTGCTGGAGGGGCAGATATATGCGGACTCTGGAAACAAAGGAAAATATCTTCACTTGCAGTATTGATTAAAACAATGTGCAAAAAAGAGATTTAAATAGATTGATTTTACTATCCAGAAAATATATAGACCCAACAAATGCAAGAAGGGATTTTCCTGGTGTGACAAGGAGGACCAGGAGGACAGAAGAAAGGAGGGTTGGATGGTTGGATGGATGGATCTCTTCATTGATTTTGTTTGCAAGGGAAGCACTTTAAATAATTTCCTGTCCACTGTGAGAAAGTCTCCAAAATGTATTTAAAAGATTATTCAGTTTAGGATTGATCCTGTGCAACGTTCACCCATGGTATTTCTGCAGAGAAAACAGCATTTATTAAATTAGTTGTTTATTTGATTTATATCTCGCATCTCTCCCAGTATGGACCTAAATTGGCCATTTATACTCAAGAATGCTGTTTCATATGCAGAAAATTCTGTAGGGAATTTCTACTACTAAATATAATAAAATTATTTTTGAAAGAAATCACACATTTTGGCACAGGAAAGAGTATTTTCTGCATTATCTTCACACACACACACACACACACACACATTAATATTTGTTCTGTTTTCTGCACAGAAAATATAGTTTCCTGCACAGAAAATGTTGATTCATGCACAAAAATAACAAATCCTATGTCAAAATTTTTCACAGGATATGTCCTGAACTGTGAGGATCATCATCCTTCTAGGATACTCTTTGTCAAGTTTTCCTGACACTAGAGAAACATTTTTTTTAAAAAAATTAAAATAAGATAGATAGATAGATAGATAGATAGATACAGTTTTTAAAAGAATTATCTAATGGCACAGCACAGCACTATCTGGCACAGAATATTAAGTACCTCATAGTAGTCCAGAAAGTGCTGATTGTTTATAAATTTAATCCAAACCCAATTCTCCCCCACCTATAAGTAGAATGGGGTTCCTCATTTGATTTCTATCCTGTGAAGAATCCAGTGCAAAATACATTGATAAATTCCATTAGAAAGTTGTTGTGCCCTGAGTTAACAAGGAGCAAAATGTATACAGCGTACCTGCACCATATGTGGATTTACCCTTACATGGAAGGTAAGCTGCGGGAGAAACAACTGTGCAGTGGTCTGCGGGAGTGCCCCCCCCATTGAAACAAATGGGCTTTGAGTGTACATGTTTCCCCTCATACACAGGGGTTCCCCTGCATATGGGAAGGGCACACTGTATTTCTTGTGGGACAAAAAAAAATTGTAGCAGGCATATTGGCCATGAAACAAAATACAGCAAAATCCAATATGCGCATTATGATAGTAACCTCATTAGGCCAACCAAACAGCATTAAAAAAAACCCTTATGCTACCTCTTGAATCTCACTGGATTCTTTAACAGTCAAAGATGTTAAAAACTGTGAAATAGAAGAAAAGTGATGCCTAATTCACGGCCCTGCGTCTTCCTTGAGATATTTGCTTAAAATGCTGTTTAAGGTGGTCTTGAGAGAGAGCTGAAGCCTCGGAGTTTTGAAAACTAGTGTAATATATTTTGAGCCTTTTGGTTAACCTAATAACAGTATCAGAGCCATGGAGCTGTAGTAGTTTGAGTGTTGGGCTACAACTCTGGAGACCATGGTTCAAATCCCTGCTCAACCACATAAGGGAATGCCTCTCTCTACACAATCCGCCCCACACTCTCAGAACCTCAGGGAAAAACCTACTAGAGTGTCTGAAAATGAAGCAGAAGTCCACTTTTGATAGATCATTCACTGCCGTTGCCCCGGGACTCTGGAATGGCTTCCCGGAAGAGATATGTCTTATTAACACCTTAGATGCCTTTAAAAAGGCACTTAAGATGGATCTCTTCCGGTGGGCTTCGCCATTTGACCCTCCATGAACTGCCCCACAAACTGTTTCCTTTAGACGACTGGAGTATGGGATTGACAATGACAATTGATATGTTTGATTATAGTAATATGCTTAGATTGTTTTAATATTGTTATTTTAATGTATTGTGATTTTAAATCGTTGTTCTCCTGCCTCGATCTATGGGGAGAGGCAGGAAATATAAATATATTATTATTATTATTATTATTATTATTATTATTATCCCATTGGGTGACCTTGGACAGTACATACTCTCTCAACCTCAGAGGAAGGAAAAGGCAAGCTCCTTCTGAAGAAATCTTGTCAAGGAAATCCCATGATTGATTCACCATGATAGATTTTCCTATACTTTGGGAATAACATGAAGGCCCACGACAACATTACAGTGATCACCACAATTTGTACTTTGAATTTTGTTGCATCCTGTGCTTATTGCTCTGAACATCCTGAAGACATAGGCACAATTAATTGCATCTTGAAAGATAATAATAGCCCTTCCATATAACTTTGATCCTATGCAAACATGAATTTTATATATCAAGAGATATATTCCAAGCCAGGAGGATCTTGGGTGAAGAGGTAATTGCACATTTTTTTGTTTCAACTCCTCCAATATAGCCTGTCTAGAAGAACAAAGGAGAAGTAGGCTTGCTTTTCCCCAGCTTTAAAAAAGTCCTGAGAGAATTGGGAGAAATCAAAGTAAAAGTCTCTCTGGTAATCTGATTTAACTAAAATGAATACAGTCCACCCTTCCAATATGTGGGGGATCCATTCCGGAACATAAACACATAATTGGAAAACTGCGTATGCTCATACCCCATTGAAAATAATGGGGCATGTGTATGCAGTGGATGTGTATGCTACAGGTGCATGCATCATTCATTAAATTGTACTGCAGCTTCAGTGTAAGCTGAAAGCCGTGTAAGGGAAGCATATGGCATAGGCTGACTGTACCAAATTCTAACTTCTGTCCCTTGATTTTTAGCAGTTTGGAATGAGCAGTTGCTTTCAAAAACCCACTGGTAGGCATAAACAAAGTGCATTGTAGAGAAGTATTTCTTTTTATACTAACAAAATGCACTTTATATCCAAAGGAAGGGAGGAAGGGAGGAAGGAAAGGAAATGAAGCCTAAATATTTTAGCCATTTTATCTGATGCTCTCTAGTCGTATTTAACCTTGTTGTATTTAAGTGACCAACCAGAATTCTTTCTTATCTGATAGCAGAAGATGACTGAGTGTCTCTGGAAAGGCCATGATAAAGAAGGGAGAAATAGAGTTTCGGTACCGAGCAAAAATGACAAGTTGCTCTAGAGGGATACTGTCACCTTTTGTTATCTTTATCAAAACTCTCATGAAAGTGATAGATTTTCCTCACTTATTTATTTATTTCAACACCCAGTGCAATTTCCATGCCTCTGTGTGTGATAAAATTATTTGAAAGATAATGTTAAGTGGCTCTGTTAGCTCACTCCCTTTTCAATTCACTCACTCACTCTCCTCTTCCTCTTTTTTGTCACTTCTCCCTTATAATTTCTGTCCAGGTTTTGGAAGTTTTTATCTCCTCCTCTAGAGTAAGAAACAACAGGGCAAGATACAAACAATTAGTTCATTGAATTTATAACCTGCTGTTTAGCTTAGACTCCCAGGGCAAAATACATGAATAACAATAAAACAAAATCAAACAATATAAAATGCAAAACCTCAAGTCACACTCACTTTATACTGAGGTGGGCAACTGCACAAGGGAAGGGAGCATTGCCCCTAAATGCCCTCTTTAGAAGACCTTGGAGGACCTCACTCCAGCCACATCTGCTTAAGAAAAAATAAAAACCAACTTTTTGCCCCTCTGTGGGACAAGGGGGTATTATCCGGGAAAGCTGCGAACACCCACTCACACAGCTGATAAGAGAGTCCTTGGCAAAAGATATACAGCAAGATGCTGAGGCAGTACCTTTAGCAAACACAACCAAACGTAGTGCAAAAGAGAGTAAGCCAAAAACATTCTGAGGTTCAGAGTTACCGAGAGTAAAAATATCGGTCCAGTCTGAGGTCAGAAAAGCCAGAAGTGTGTTCAGTGGGTCCGATACAGGGTCTAGGAATTCAAATCAGTCAAGGGTCTAGGAGTCAGATACCAAGCAGCCTTGTCTTATGAGAACTAATAGTCTCTGACAAGAGTGCTCAGCATTTGCCCCATGTTATAAATAACTACCATATCACAGCTGCTGCCTGCCTGATGAGGCTCTCTCTGCAAGTTTCTTTGACCTTCCGAAGCCCTGCTTTTCAGCTCTCCTCTGAGTAAAGGCAGGGACTTGAACATTTTCCACTACATCTTTTGAGTCCTGCCCTACTACTGGGGTCAGACTAGGCGGCTGAGCCCCAGAATCCACTGGGGCTGAGAGAGCAGAGCTGGGTCCTGGCTGGGCCACCTCTACAGGAGCTGGCAGGGCAAAGCTAGGACCTGGCAGAGCAGGGCTAGGGCCTGTCTCAACCTCAGGGGGCATCCTCATCGTCTTCCTCCTCATGGCTGGCCACGACAGGTATTTTCACTATGTTTTAGGTTTTTCTGAACTGTTTCTCAAACATGCTCACCATAGGACAATTAAATCACGATATAATTGCTTTTGTTATTGTTGTTCTATACCTTCAAGTTGACTTCAACTTATGATGACCCTATCATAGAATTTTCCAGGCAAGATTTATTCAGGGGAGGTTTTACACTGCCTTCCAATTAGGCTGAGAGAGTGTGACTTGCCCCAGATGATCCTGTGGGTCTCGCAAAGTCTTTGTTCAACACTCAAACCATTACACATACCCTGAAATCTCAGGTTTGCAGTGTGGATGTGCTCTTGGACTCAACTCTGAGCCTGTATGCCTAGGTTTCTGCAATAGCCAGGAGGGTGCTTGCATAGCAAAAATTAGTGTGCTGGGTGCACCCATTCCTTCAGATATCAGAGCTGGCTATGGTGACACATGCCTTGGTTACATCCCATTTGGATGGCATGGGGCTGATTTTGGAAACTGTTCAGAAACTTCAGCAGGTCCAGAATGCTGTGGCCAGAAGGCTGAGTGGTGCCAGTTATAGGGACTATATCACTCCCTTGTTGAAACAACTTCACTAGCTACCAGTTTGTTTCCAGGCACAATTCAGAGTACTGGTCATGACCTATAAAGCCCTATATGGCTTAGGTCCAGATTATTTGAAGAGCTGTATCTCCCCATATCAACCGGCAAGGACACGAAGATCTTCAGGGGAAGGCTTTCTCTCATCCTGCCACCATCGCAGGAAATCAGAGAGAGACTTCTCGGTGTCTGCTCTTACCTTCTGGAAATCCCTCTGATGTGAGTGATGTGAGGCTAGGCTGGCGCCCTCCCTGCTTGGCTTTTGTCAGTAAGCTAAGGTGTTTTTATTTAAGTAGGCATTTTTATATATAGTCATGCTAGGTTGGCTTTTGTGTGGAGTGTGTGTTTTGGCCATGTCTTTTAGCTTTTTTATTTGTATGTGGTTTTGTCCAGTTTTTAAATGATTTTAAACACTTTTTTGAAATCCTTTTTGCCTGTGTGACGCCTTTGGTCCCTTCTGGGAGAAATGTGGTATACAAATGAAATAAATCAGCAAATAAACACATACATCAACAAATGATGCTGCCAATATTATGGTATAATACTTCCCCCAGAATGCAAGGTTATCTGTTGCCTCATTGCTGAAATAGTAAAGCTTTGCCAAATCAGCACCAATGTG
This sequence comes from Urosaurus nigricauda, assembly GCA_034509955.1. Classification (NCBI taxonomy): domain Eukaryota; kingdom Metazoa; phylum Chordata; class Lepidosauria; order Squamata; family Phrynosomatidae; genus Urosaurus; species Urosaurus nigricauda. Next base: position 127,920,358 of record JAOEGL010000003.1, read on the forward strand.
GACAAATCTTTGGCTCTCTGGTATTTTGGAAGATAGTTCTACCAGTCTTTTGTTAACAGCTACATTTGTTGGAACTGATAGGAGTTGTAGGCCAGAACATCATTTTCCAACCATGCTCTGTTCATTTCATTTTAAAAATGGAAGTTCACATATTTTAAAATTCCTTGCATGGTGAAACTCAAATGGCGGAAGAAATTTTCTATCCTCTGACATGCCTGTTTTCTATGCCAAGATAACTATTATTCGTTTTTCTTTTTCTTTTGTTTTGTTTTTAAAATCATAAAAAAGACTTACGTCATGTGGGTCCACAAGGTTGGAAGTTATTTTATTTTGACGATTGGACTAAAATTGACAAAATTCCTAATTGAAGATGTCCACTAGCCATGTTGACTAGGGACTTTGGGGAGTTGTAGTCCAGTTTTACAACTTGTGGTAGGTCCCAACTTACACTCTGAATAGCCAACTCAATGAGAATTGGAACTGTGGGGCTTCAGATTTCATTTCCAAGTTTCATTGTTTTATTTTCAAACTGCCTCAGTGTCTCAGGGTACATTTACACCATAGAAGTAGTGCAATTTGACACCACTTTAAGTTTTGTAGCTCCATCCTATGGAATCCTGTGGTTTGTAGTTTTATATGGTTCTTAGTCTTCTCTGCCAAAGAGTATTGGTGCCTCACAAAACTACAAATTCAAGAATTCTGTAGGATGAAGCCATGGAGGTTAAAGTGGTGTCAAACTTCATTTACCTCTACAGGGTAGATGCACCTTCATTCATGAGATGACAATACAGTGGGCCCTTGATATCTGATGGATTTTTGTTCCACGACATACACACACACACACACACACACACACTGAATATCAAAACTCATGGATGCTCAAGGCCCATTATACCATGGGGTAGTAAAATAGTATCCTCTATATAGAATGGCAAAATCAAAGTTTGCTCTCTGGATTTTTAAAAAAAATATTTTCAAGCCCTGGATGGCTGAATACAGTATGCATGCTGAATACATTCATACTGAGAGCCAACTATATACAGGCTTGTTTCCTCCCCTGTTCCTTTCAGTTGGCCAGTAAAAGTGTGGGAAGAGGTAAAAGACCTCCTTGCTTGTTAGATGAGTCTATTATTATCAGAGATGCTGGGTACATTCATGCTGATTTACCGATGCTCCGATGAAGCAGTTCAGCCTCTGTGATGTGTCATTTTTCACTGCCTCCTTATCAAGGTGGTTCAGCTGTGCCCAAACCAGGCCTCATAATTGCTTTAGTTGCTCATGGCAAAGTTACATCAATGTCAGGCGCTAAATGACTTTTGACTGTTTCTTGTCAGATGAGGCTCCAAAAAGAACACGACAGATTTTTATATAGCGGCAATGAATTCATTCCAGCTTGAAAAAGTGATTCAGAAAGAGAGAGAGAAAGCAGGGAGGCAGGGCAGGGCAGGACTAGATAGCACAGTGTTTTCTCCTTTATATGCAAAAGAGAAAAAGACAAAGGAATTTATTGACTGACATTCACAGGACTTGGTAAAGTTACTCTGTTGGAGTAAAGCATCCAGAGCAACTCCCAGCATCTGGCGTCACTAGCTAGAGGGTTCTGGAAGTTGTCATACAAAAACTTAACATTTCAGAGTTCAGAACACAGAATGCAATGTACAGTGGCCATCTGATCTGGCTGCTTTTCTAGGATTGCAAAGAGATATCTGAAGTAAGCTGCTGGCCTATCTTCAGGCCTGATGTACTCATTTCTACTTCCTGCAAGGAAAATGCACTCTCTGTTTAGATTGCCAGTGGCCTTAAAAATCGAGGGCAGAAGAGAAGCATCAGCCAGAGAACCAAGGGATGTAATTATTATTATTTATGGAAAGTCTTTTAAATAAATAAATAAACATCATAGTGCTATTCTCTCATACTATGTTCATCTCCACTACAGGGTGGCTACTTAGCAGAGGAAATGTGTCATACAGTTGCATAAAATATGTGTATGCGAACTGACATGTAAAAATGCTCGCCTAGAAATACTAACTTTAATGGGGGAAGGCTGTTTGGTCAGTTACCCGGAAAGTAAATTGTTTGGTCATACTCACTCCAGGTCTTCTGCCATCATTGCTCTAGTCTCCTTCCCACTCATTTCATCACTATCAGCTCCCTAGTGAGCCATGGGGCACATTTGGCTCCACTTTGTGGGAGGGGACACTTAGGGGCAATCGTGTCCACCACTCTGGCCATTTCCCTATTCCAGAGATCAGTCAGGGCTTTAACAGGATCACCTGGAGTAACAATGACATTTCTTCATTCTATCCATAGTCCCAACTAGATTAAACCTATTGAATCAACAGAATTCACCCAAGTGTTGAGTTACCATTTTGTATGGGGAATTTAGGCTTAATTTCACACTTCCTACTCCCTCCCGCTCTCATTCTTGCTCTCTCTTTCTCTCTGTGTGTCTTAAGGCAATATCAGAGATAGAAACTTAGCACAGAGAAGTGGCAAAGTGTGAGGTATAATCCATTGCCCAGCTTCCATTTATTGACTCCAGTTCATCCACCTGTGTATCAAGTTTCACTCAGCAAAACTCCATGTTTACATGTTATACGTTTACACCTTCAGCAAGTAGCTGGAAGCTTGCTCAAAGGATCACTACTTTGATGTGATCCTCTGTAGAAAAATGATGCATGAGGAAAATAATAATCATTGCCTTCCATTCCCCCATTAGTTATTTTATTAAGTTGCTGCATTTTCATGTAACTTTTAACATGGATCAGTACAAATAAAATAGGTAGGCTTGTACACATAAGCAAATTAAATATTTGTGCTGAATTGGTGAATTCAAGAGTTATGCATCTCAAGCTATGTGATGTGGGGCCCCCAACACACACCCCCTTATGTCAGGAACCAGTATCATATTTGTATCCATTGTCTGTAATTGTTTGTTTCTTTCCCAAAATCTTTCCAGAAACCAGAAGCCAATGCTCAGTGGCTGGTCCATGGAACATCACTTTAAATAGCACTGCTCTAGATGAAGTAATTTAGTAATGTGAAAATTATATAGCTTATAAACAACATTTTGTCAAACTGCAGTTATATGTTAACCACATATTATCTATACATGTGCAGTTAGACTTTTTTTACTTCATTTAGCCTGTAACTTTATCTGCTAGAGTAATTCTACACCTAGACTTTGAGATGTTGTGGCTGATTTGGAAAAGAACCCACATTTTGCTCTAATGTATATTTTATGGGTTCCTTTGTTTTAAATTATCCTTACCCCTTGAGCTTTTGTGGTAGGCTTTAAAAATGTGTGAATATACTTAAGTTGATAGTAATGAATGTGGTAATTCTATAGATACAGGAATGTATGGCTGAAATAAACCCAAAAGCCTAAATTAATATTTTCACAATCACTGGTATGAATTTAATTTTAAATAGTTCTAGAAATATTGGGAAAATGCATGATGGCACTGTAGATGTAATCTTTCTGTATGGAAATAAGGGCAGACAGATAAACTGAAGTGATGAGGAGTATTGCAAGTACCTTGCAATTGCTATCAGTATAGTTGCCAATAGTCAGTCATAAATTTTATTAAACAAACCATCTGGAGAAATGGAAGTGGTTTGTCTTTGTAATAATTGGTGTCTTTTGGAATTGAGGGAGCTTGTTCTTCCTGCTGAGTTAACAGCTGCTGGAACAGATTCAGGAGGACGTCATGGCCTTTTCTGCTGCCCATCAATTGCTATAAGATGCTTGAGAAAATGTTTGCTTGCCCTTGTTAAAGTTTTATTGTGCATAGGGATATGCCACAGCTTTTTGCTTATCTGTTGTTGTTGTTGTTTTACCTATCTAGTAAGCATGTGACTGTGGGTGTAGATTTGCTAAAACATACCAGTTTTTCACAGATTGGGGGGAAACCCCCAAAATCTTGTTTGGATTGAGTTTTTATATTGACCACAGAACTGGCAGAGGGGTAGGATTGCCAATCCACCTGAATGGCTGGGTTTAACCTGGTTTAAAAGCATTTCACCTTGTGCCAGTTTGGACGATCATCTAGCCAAGATTCCAAACTTTCATTGTTTTTTTTAAGTAAAGTCTCTAACCTTGTGGAAGCAGAGTTATTGAACAAAATGTGCAGTTACTGTTCTGTACAATTGTTTCCTTCATTGAATTTAATTATGTTTAGTGTGTTTAGTCAATGAGTAATATCTAACAACTACAATTATCTGTACTCTCTCAATTCCAGTTTCTGTTTCCCTCCTGGGTCAGTGCTGCAACTTCTCTGCATGAAACTCTAGTTTGTGGAGAGTAGTCTAGCTGACGTTTGTATTACAGAGCATGTTGTTAAGAGGACTGAGGCTGCATCCGAACTGCAGAAAGCTTGCGTAGGCAGGAGGTAAGGTAAGAGAGGAAAGGAGGGAGAGAGGTGCAATGTGAGGGCAAAATGAACAAAATAAGTAGGTGTAAGACAAAGTGAAGTACAGTTCTCCCATGTGAATCAGAAGTCAGTCACTATCAGGAGCTTCCTGTGGAATTTTCATGGATTTGTACCATTTTTCCATCATTTTTTTTAAAGTAATGGGAAAAATGCTGTAGTGATCTGGTTAAAATACAGAAATATTGTACATCAGCACTTTAATCCTCCTCCTCCTCTCCTCCTCCTCCTCCTCCTCCTCCCTCCATATTAGTATTAACATTACCATTTTAATCTTGTTGTACCCCACCCCAATTGCCTGTTCAGAGGGGCAGGCTAGAAATAAAAATTATTATTATTAGCATTAACATCATCACCCCAGGAATGTACATGGCTCCATGATGTTTGGCTATTAATCCCATGGCAAGTAGATGTTTGAACTTGTCTTTCACCATTCAAAATCCATCACTTTAAACGTTATCCTGTAGTATTTCTCTCAGCAGCTTGACTGTTTTTTTTTAAAATGGGGGGAGGCAGATGAAATATAGTAACAGAAAATAGAGTTATTAACATTCTAAATTTTCATAATTTGAATGTAAATAAGTGATATGCTATGTAATAATTAGCACAATATGTACATTAGATGCATCGTTTTCAGAAACTGGAATAAGCTAACCCTGGGTAGAGGAGGGATGAAAACTATAGGATAATTAAATGGAGTAGGTGATATCTTGAACTACATGGATGCATGTTACAAAATATTTATACAGGTTCCATTTATCTCTCTCTGAACTCCTCCTCCTTTTACACATTGTGAAGGATTGGATCCAGTGAATCAAATGGGAAAGACTGTTCTCCTTGACATCCTAAGCAGCTCCCTTGAGAAGGCATACTGAGAGAACAAAATCCTGATCTAAGCTGTACAGTATTGTTCCTAAACAGTTAATACAAAGGTGGACCCACTCATCTATCTACAAGTATAATGTGCAATATTCTATGTGCCTGAAGAAGTGGGTTGTCTTACATGAAAATTTATCCTAAAACAAATATATTCATCTTAAAAGAACCACAAGACTCTTTTCTATTACTCTAGAAAGATCATTCAACAGATTTAATACTGATCATTTTTTTTAGTGCATCTCCCATACTAATTTATCTTTACTGGCCAAGGTAAAGGGATTTATGTTAGGTCTTCCTATATTTGGAAATATTATGAACGGTTCACTGCAAACCTCTTAAGACGACATTTAAATCTGTGAATGTCCATGGAGCTGCTTGCTGCAATGACCTCAAAGTTGGTCTCACTCCCTAAGCAACCACATTTTCTCATAGCTTAAATGCTTGTACAAAATAAAGTGTGAATGGGAACAAATTAACTGAAAAGCATCCCGACAGTCACTGCTTTCCTCTCACTCTTAGTTTTCTCCAATCTGACAGTTGGTTTGCTTTTTATTCATATCTTTCTTTGGGGAAAACTTTCAGTATTCAGAGAAGAGTACAAAGATGACAATGGATTTAGATCTTTTATCTCAGCTTGAAGGATGAAAGTACGCTTAGCACAAAACAGTAAATTAAAGGTGAACTTGACAACTTGATCAGTATTTTCAAAATGGTTGAAGGAGTTTCTGCAAAAAGATGGAAATAATGTCTTTAGGCAGCACGGCGAGGAAAAAAAGCTCATGAGCAGGTGGCTTTAATAGTTGTAGGAATATAGATCTTAAATTGATTTTAATATAATTTGCATAACTAGGAAACCAATCAGTCAATGGAGCAAATAGAATAATCAAATATTGTATGCTTCAGGTCTATAACCTGCTGATGTGTCTGTGTTTTTCACTAACGTTTAGCTACAGCTTGGGTTGTCAACATTTATTTGGGTCAAGATCTGAAGAAGGGGTTGGGGAGGTGAAGACCTAGCCACAACTTCTACTTCATTTGATTTTTCCTGCCCCATTTCTTATGGCCCAGTTGTTCTTCATCTTGTTTGCTCAGCAGAAGGAGTTGGTATACTCCAACCATCCCTATCCTTTAGGGACAAATCATATTTTTCAGCACCTGTCTTTGTAAAATCAACATTGCTTAGGAGAGTTCTTTTTTTATTTTAATTTTTTGTTTTGGACCAAGTCTTCCAGAATTCCCCAGCCAACATAGAGACTGGCCATATAGGCTAGGGAATTCTGGGAACTATTATCCCAAAAGGTAGCTTTTCCATGCTTTGGAAATCAGTGTCCCCATTTTACCCTCTTTTAAAGGTGGTGGTTTAAAATCTCGATAATATGGTCTTTTAGCTAATGGGATGAAAACAAAATTTGCCCCCTCAAGGATACCTCCCCACATAAGAATCTTTCCCACCAAATATTATATATAATAATATTGGTTTCTACCAAACCTCTTGATACTTACTTCATGTGTGTGTTTGCGTTTATAATATTTAGAAAAGCAATAATACTCATGCCTGAATATCGTGAACAGAGAAAAGGACTTAGCTGCCTCACCAGGGCTTTTAGACATGACATCTCTTGAGTTGTTGGGTTCATGTACCTTTAATTAGCACAAGTTCATGCAAGCATATGCGCATCCATATTCAGACATTGTGGGGGTGCACAGCATGGCATTTCACATAGTGTGATGCATTTAAAACTCTTGATAACACATTGCTGAAATTGGTTTCTGCTGTAACCTTAACTAAAGAAGCACACCCTTTCCTTGCTTTTAAGCTAAAAGAAGACAAGACTTTTGCAGAATAAATGGAGATGGCCACAGTGAAGAACCTTTGCTCCCCAAGATGCTTATGCTTAGGATTCCCAATGAGCATGACAGTGATGAAAGTTGTTAAAACTGTGGTCCAAGACATCCCACTAAGCCCAAAGTTTTCCAAATGTGGGATAAAGTATGCAAATTAGAACCTTCAACAATATGTAATTGTGACTGGCCATTTTGGCTATTATTATTATTATTATTATTATTATTATTAATTATTATTATTATCATCATCATCCCACCTCTCCCTGTGCTGGCCTGGCATTTGACATAAGCTCTTACAACCATGTCCCTATTTTTGTTTTTGAAGTGCTGTGAGCGTGTTAAATGTGTGCAAATGTACTGTGGGCTCTTTTATATTCACATGTTTCTATGGCTTTTATTTCTAGGCTGTGGTCCTGTGTTGAATATTACTGGGTGAATATTACTGCAGTGAGGCTTACCTGCATGTAACTGTCAGGAAAGTGATGCTTAGACCTTTGCCATAAGTCCATAATGCAGACCAGAAAATGAATTCAGCCTGGTAAAACAAATATTTTATTCCTCTGAGAAATGCTGACTCAATAGATATCACTGTTTTGTTAACTTAACAACGTAAACCTTAACAAAAAACCTTTGCAGAGATTCTCTCTAAAACATAGCCATTAAGGTGATTTGTCAAATAAATCTTAATAAGTTATATCCATCTATTCAGTGAGATGTGTGTATGGGCAACCTATGTCGGGCTTCAGAATCATAAAAGCCCTTTCAGGAACATACAAGTTTGCATTCACTGGTGATTTTTAGGGAGAAAGGGGAAGGGAAGTTAAAAATAAATAATGTGTTCTTTGAATGTAAGCATTTAGAGCCAAGAAATATAATAGCTAGTGACTCACTTCAACATATTCTTTCAAACAAGCTGTTCGTCATCATCTAGTGAAATGATACATTGTTGGGTGTGGGTTTTTTTTTAAAAAAATCATCCATGTGCAATTTAAAAAAAAACTCATTCCACTTTAATTAGCACTTTACTTCCATTAAGGCTTTAATACACACATTTAGTGGTGGCTTCTGATGATTTTAAGATTAAAATTCTGTACAATACAGTCAAAATGCTTGTAGTTAGGGCCATTTGGGCTGTACCATATTTAGAACATGTACATATAATAAGGGACCAACTGAATGTGAGACTATTCACACAGCCATTAACAGTAACCAACTGGGGTAAATATTTTTAAAAGTGGACATAGCTGACTCAAGGTTGGGCTGGTTGATTCAATCTCTAGTGCACAGAAGAGAAGAAAAGCTTTAATTCTTAGAAGTGTATTCTGGATCTGGATTGGACCACATGCTTCATACATACTGGGAATATAACTTATATTGGCAGGAACGTGAATACTCCTTCAAAGTTCACAATCAGGAACAGAAGCTTGATCCAAATTGAGAGCATATCAGGGATAGAAGGACCACCAGAACCTACTTACGCATGATGCCATGTTACGGTTTATCTTAAATGGCCAGAGCCTATAAAAATATTTGCCGGGCTATACACATCTTAGTATTATTTCTTAGTAATAGGGATGCTGGCAAAACAGCTAGATAGGAGTGGGAGACTTTCCCCCACTCCATCATTTCAATAATAAAGCAGGCCTTGGTCTTACATGAGTCCTTCCCTTCTTTGCATGACAGATAAAAGAAAGGCATTTTTTTATTTTGCTGAAAAGGAACTTTTACTGGACAGGTGCTGCTATTTTTAAAATATATTTTTAAAATATTTTTAATCTGTTTGTGTTCCAACATTATAGTTTATTTATTTATATTTTAGCATTTTAACTTCTGCTTTTATTTGTACCTGTTTTTATTCTTGTCAGAAGTCACCCTGAATCCCAGTTTGGGCTGAAAGGTAGAATGCAAATCAAAGAAAGAAATTAAAACCAATGAGGGATTTCCCTGGTGATTTCAGTTCACACCAGGCAAATCAGGGGGAAAATCAGTAAGTGAAGCATAAAACCCTCAGGCCTGTACCTAATCTTGCTACAGGTAAAATAGCAGCACCAAATAATGATTGAACAGCTCTGTAAAGAACATAGATACTGGAGCAATTCTACAAATAATTCTGCTAAGGAAATGTTGTAGTAAATGTTCTAGCATGTAGTTCCCATATGATCAGTGCCTTCCAGCCCTTTTCAAATATATCCTTTTCATAACCATTCTTTTTGTAGCCCATGGGTGCAGCAAGTGTTTAACAAACAGGAAGGAATGAAAATAATTGTATGATTGTAATAACTGCATCAGCCACTCTACCACGTCCTCATGTCAGCTGCACATCTGTTCATTTACAATGCTAGTGGAAAATTAGCAGCATATTACAGTCACACACAATATATTCCTGGTTTTCAATTATGTTTTTATGAGCGTGCATGGGTTGTATAGTTAGTCATATTTCCTCACATCCCCTTTTATTACACAGCAAGAGTTTGAGACATGCACCTCTTTAATAAGATGGAGACAAAGGCAGAGTCCTGAGAATGGAGGGGACTGAATGGCAACTTTAGCCCTATATTGTAAGGTTGTGTTCCCTCCCCGAGAGTAAACTCCAAGATGATGGATGTGAGCCTTCCTGCATAATGCATCTGTAAATACTAATCCACTGTCTTCCTTTCAAAAAGAAGCTTAATATGAAGCCTGCTTAAGAGCATTATAAATATATACAAAAATCATATGAAAGGAGTTTGCATAAATCCATACTCTTCTCTTACAATTCTTTATAATTCTCATGGTTATCTTGCATTAGGTGGATAAAGATTTTTGTTGTTTTTAACTGAGCACATTTCATATATCCATTAGTTTTTAGCAGTCTGTGTCTCACTCATGAATGTCTTCAAATGGATTATAAATATTGTCTTATGTTTAAATCTAGAGGATAATAGGAGCCAGGAATCCTGAGTTCTATTTTCAGTTTGGCCACAAGAATAATATTTATAGTTATAAGATAGTTTGGGTTGGAAATATTGATACTTTCTGGTTACATTACCTTTGATATGACTGTAAATGCAATACTTCTATCACTTTTCTTTGGCAGATTTTGTTACGAAGTAAGCTTCAGCTCAGATAAGGTCTGTTAACTATGTGGCTTTTTCAGTTTCTTAATACTGCTGTGAGATGATATTTTACTATTGTAAAAATATTTAAATAAATATACACTGCATTGCAGTGTTTGTCAAAGCTGTATTGGGCAGAATGTCAGCTTTTCCCATTTATCAGACAAACTTTTCAGAATTGAAAAGGACATCTCTTTTTAAAGATAGCAACACATTGCAGAGACTAATGTCCCCTGGCAAACTTATGGCCTTTCCTATAGAAGTCTGGTCCAGATAGATTAAGGACCAGATAGTCTGGACCAAGATATTTTGCTTCCACGGGCAAAGGACATGATGTACCTTTGCCACCTGTAGAAATTGGCTGGACTGTCAGATTAATATTACTCCAGCCTATGTGATGAGGAGCATCCTCTGTCTCATCTGAGGGGAGAAGGCTGGTTTAGCATTTGCAGAGCATGGTGCCTAGAAGTTATAGCTGTGTCTTCAAATGAAAGGAATTGACTCAGGGGGGAAATCCTTTCCAACATTCTTCTCCACCAGTACTTCTAGGTTTTATCTCACTCAAGGTAGGGTCAGCCTTATATTGTCTTTGGATGGGAAATGTAGGGGTGGGAAATCAAGTCCCCATTATTCATGGACAATGGCAAGAGGTACTCTTTGGATAAAGCTCATAGAGCCCATCAAGCCTTAGCTCTGTGATGATGATCTTTGGACATACAGTAAATGTAAACAGGGATTGCAGTTCAAAACTTCATACTTGAATTATGTGCATTTGCTAGAGACTTTGTCCAGATCATACCATGACTGACTAACTATCATTTCCTTGTGACTCACATGCATTTAGAGAGGCAAAAAGTTATCAATGGAAGTATCTTTCCAGTTATCTTGTATAGAACATAGACCTGCTGCCTGGTAAAAGGGCACAGTCTGCTTGTTTCCAACGGTGTTAGGTTTGTTTATCCATACATACAAAAAAAATACTAAATAAATAGCCAAAATACCAAAACAAAGAACAACAGAAACACATGTTGTACATCTTTGGTGAACTTTCCTCTAAATTAAACAAAGCTTGAATAATTTTGTCCCTGCAAATGTCTACCTCTTGGAGAAGCATATCCTTGAAAACAATATAGAAACAATACTGATAAATAGTGACATCCACCAATTCAGCACCTAGAAAGTGATCAGAAATACCTGTGCAGATCTCTTGAAAAAGTAATTGTACAGTACACTCGGACTTAGAGATAAAGAGTAGGAAAAAGTGGTTAAAAGCCTGCCAAGTGTTTGCTTTTTATGTAACCATACTAAGCTTTAAGTTAACTCACACAATATATTTTATTTCTGTATGTTTCTCAATAAAAGTTACTGTTTGTTTTACAGTGGTTGACTCTGAGTGAAGTGATTGCTATAAACTGGAAAGAAGAACATACACAGTACCTAAAATATTGAGACTGGTTTGTGGAGACACTTGGGTCCCTAGCCCTTGAACACTTAAGGAGAGTGTTAAAAGGGTAAAAGCAGGGCAAGTATTAGTGACAGGGGGCCTTTTGTGGTTGAAAGGTAAAAACATTTGGGGTCTTTAACAAGTTTCTCTCACAACAGTATTGATAAATATTGATACAGCCCAAACTACCACTTAGAAAGTGATCAAAAATACCCATGCAGATCTCTTGCAAGAATAACTGCACAATACACTTAACCTGCATAATTCCATAGAAAATCAGGCTGTCTAAAGTTCCAGTTGTGTGTGAATAAATTCATTTCTACTCAGTGGGATTTACATGAAGTTACCTTGTGGACAACGGGGTTATCCAGACCAGCCTGAAAGGCCGGGCTGTGGGCAGAGTCAGAGTGCAGTGTCCTGGTGATGCAGGCCCTAGCTCCACACCCAGGGCTCCATGATGGCGCATGCTGCTCCAGACAGGATGCGCCATCATGACACACCTCCAGCGCTGCATCCAGATTATTCCATACAGCCACTCCCCTTGGAGGGCACAAAAAGGAGTCTGAATCAGGGCCATGACGTGAGGTTGCCCCGGCCCTGATCCGGCCAGGAAAGGGGCAGTCTGTATAGCCTCCCCCCCCCCCAACATCTCTATGAATGCTTACTGGGGACTAAATAGTACAGTATATTCAGTATTAATAGCTTGAGTCGTATTTATTGATGTGTAAATATGCATATGATTGGTCAGTATCTGATAGGTGCTGTCCACTGTGAATCTAGGATGTTTTGGGAGCTCATAAGAATTCTTGAAATGCACTAGAAAGCAGTTTGAGTAAAGTAGGAGAAAATAGAAGTCTCTCAGTTATGAAAATTACAAATCATCCTACTAATGTGCAGTCTTCCCCCCCCCCCCCCCCCCCCCCGTGGATGAGGCAGCTTTGGATGCAGAAATGTATTCAGAAGCATGAAGCTCAGTGGTTCTGGTCTTAAAGTAAAATAGTTTTTAATCATTTTATAATGAGAATATAATCCCGGAAAACTTTTTCACTCATAAACCTAGCACTTCAAAAAGACAAAATATAATTACTTTTAGTGACAGGTATGTTAGTCTCCATAAAATCATGATACAAATGAAAGGAATTAGAGTGGGGAGAAGGGAAAGGAGGAGTTATTTTATTTGTTATTTCACAGAAAGTGTTACCTTTCAGCTGACAAGGTTATTGGCTACAATGAATTGTGTTGTGAAAAGGGCAATTTTTAAAAAAGGTTGAAAGCTTAATTTAGGAAGAAAGCAGGGCCACTAATTTGCAGAATGCACATGAATGCTACAATTCACATTATTGTAGGTTTTGCCCATTATAATCATTGCAGCATGAGCTTAACTAAGCTTAGCTGAAATAGAATTTAAATTGGAAATGCATGACAAAAGTTAAATGCAGAACAGTTGCAAGCTAAATAGCACGGTGGACAACACGTTTTGCTGGTTTTCAACACTAATGCCAGCAGCTTGGCTTTCTTCATTTGACATTTTCCCCAATCCTCCCACACTAATCTCTGTGGCAAATTGTGTGTGTGTGTGTGTGTGTGTGTGTGCATGTGTGTGCATGTGTGTGCATGTGTCTCTGTATTTTCCTCCATTAAATCTCAGTTCCTATTTCTGACATGCTGGAAGTAGTTCTTTATGGGATCTGTCTTCCATGGCCTTCACAAAAAGCCTTGGACCTCCATCTGCAATAAAGAGGTGAGGCACTGGTCTTGACTTAACTGGGGTACAACTTTATTAGAATATAATACAGGGTTCTCCATGAATACTGAACAGTGCAGAAACTAACATACATAGAAAACATGTTGCATTATCCCATTGGTTACTTTGTTAGGTGGCTGAGCCATCCCTGTCATGTAGGAATGGAGAAATCCTGAGGCTTTCTAGATGGGCAGGAAAGTGTGACATGAAGTTGCCTTTTCCTTAATGCTTAGCAGCTGCACCTCAGCCTTTAGATGGAGCTGCGCTGTTCCGCAGTTTTTAAAAAAGAAGCTGGGAAAACCAGCACCTTTTAAAAGGAGCTTCTCCCCTAAAACGCAAAAAATGCGTTTTCATGGCACACTTTCCCTTTTTCTCATCTAATGGCTAGAGTTTCATGCAGCCATGAACACACTTTTTTTTGCCAATCTAGAAAGCCCCACTGTATCTAGTCCAATTTGAGGACGCCATGAGAGGAGCAAAGCTAGTTTACAACTCAGACTATGCCTAGAGGATTCATTTCTCAAGCTATTAGGTGAGTTGTGTTCACCAGGTTCAGGTGCTTCTGCTTAGTTTGGATAGAGAATAGAAGTCAAAGGTGGTTCATGATTCCGCAAGTACTTTGAACAACAGCTCCTTATGGGTTGTTTTGTTTGATTTCTTTAATTATTTGATTATTTTCTGTATACAAATTGGATGTACTAAAGGTAAATATGTGTTGGGCAAATACACTGAGGGTCTGTGCACTTTAGCCTGTGGTCTGGGCTAGCATGCAGTCCCCATTGTGCTTGTTCAGCTGTAATGCCAAAATAGATTCCCTATTCTTGTCCTATAACAAATAATGCTCAGAGTACAATACAATAAATACAATCCAAAAATTGCTGAAAATTAAAAACAAAAACAAAAAAACCTTTTAAAAAAAATGCAACTCTAAATAAAAGCAGACATCTAGAACATAAATGTCTAGAGATGTTGCAGGGTTTTTTTTTTCCAATCACTATTTTGCATAACACGAAAACCAAGTTGTTCAGAGGATTAAAAAAATCCTGATGTGAAAGAAAAGAAAGGTGACTGTCCAGGAGAACTCTCTGGGGTGGACATTCCACAAGTGAGTCACCATTCAAATTTTCCCTTTCCCTCCTACCTTCCTATTAAATGGATACTGTTGTCACGTTGAATAATCTTAAGTGCTTTCTTTTTTAATGTATTTTCAATCTGAAGAATAACTGTTCTGCCCTTTGAGTATAATTTGTGTGCGATAAAAACCAAGAGAAATTTGAGGAGGCTGGCGGTGGGAGGCATAGCACAATTGAAGGAAGTGACAGTGTTGCTTTTGTCTTACTCCCTTGCTCTCCCCTTAGTTTATTTTATAATACAGCATATTTAAAATATACCTTAAAACTATACAAAAACATTAATAAAACTATAAATATAAAAAGATACTTAAAGACAATTAAAAAGTCCATTCAGGGCCTGAACAGACAGGCCAAAATAAAGCTGCTTTGGGTCACTTTGGAGGTATGCTGTTTAAATGCTGCATGCCTCCTAAGAGGCTGGAAGCCATGCCAAAGCCGTCCTCCAGTCCTAAGGACTGGAGTGCAGCTTTGGCGCAGCTTCTGGCCCCTTAAGATGCTTGTGACATTTAAACAGTATACCTCCAAAGTGACCTGAAGCAGCTTTATTTTGGCCTGTCTGTTTGGGTCCTTTGTCAATTTTTAAAAGCCTGTCAGAATCTTTTTAGTTACCCATGGAAAGAGAGCAAGGAAGAAGGTATCCTAGTCACCCTAGGGAGGGAATTCCAAGGTGTGGGAGCCATCTCCAGGAAGGTCCTTTCCCTTGTTTCCATCAAACGAGCCTGAGAAGCTGGTGGGCCAGAGAAAAGGGCCTCTAGTAGGCTCTTAAAGGGAGATAAGGTGCTTCAAACAGCCTAAACTCAAGGACTCTTCTTCTTTTCCACCAGGGCATTTGGCTTGAATCCTGGTGATAATCTCCACTAAAATATAATTACTGGATCAATTGGATTTACATGTGTGATGTCTTACCATTCAACAATTCATTCAGAAATGGTACTGTAGCTGGGACTAGTAATGGGATTTAACCCCTCATGGCTGTCAACTTTATGACAGGTTAGGGAGGATAGTCGAGCTAAAAGAAGCACCTTGTGACCTTGTCACATCTTCCTTCATCTTCATCTTTTCCTTTATGGCACTCGCATGTCAATTTTTCCCCCACCTCATTTCCATAATAAGTAATATAATGTAGAGATGTGAAGGAAGGAGATAGATCATTTTAAAAAGTTGAGTGTTGAGGTGTTATCTTTGGTCAGGGTTTCCTCAATTTGCATAAAACATCTATGTGCAAATCTAGTGTCTTTTCCCTTTGTAAATCTAATATCTATCACTGTCTGTTTCTCTTTCTCCAACACATGTACATACATAAAAAAGAAGCGCAGAAGGAATGGCTGATTGATTGAAAAATGAAAACAACCCATCCAGTTGCTTTTAATTCCGTTGCAACAATAAGGCAGCTTTCATAGTTTAGCTACACAATTTGAACTATTTAGACCATTTGTGCAAAAACCATTCTTGCAAATGAGGAAACCCTCCCAAATGGCAGAAAATATCTTAATCTCTTAGAGACAATGAAATTAATGTTGTTATCAAATGGATAAAAATGGGACAAGCAAGGATTTTCATCACGCGTAAAATGTTTCCATTCTGAACTCAGGAATGTGTACTCTGTCCCAACACCGTCAGCCAGTGAGACTGAAATGCTGTGTAATGACTTAAAGACACACATGAGGGAATGATTCTGCCTACTGTTTTAATAATTTTGAGCTACCCATTTTTTAAAAGCTGCAGATCCACTGCTGTGTCTAACAGAGGACGATAGACTCTAGCAGACTCCACTTATATTCCCAGCTCTATGCGGAACAAGGAATATTTTTATCACATATGATAATGTCTGAAATCTTAGTCACTGTCTCTCAGGGTCTCTTCCAACTCTGTGATTCTATGATTCAGATACATATTTTGTGGTCTGCCTTCAAGCCGAACCTATCTTGGGTTTTTCTGGGGCTGAGAGTTTGTGACTTGCCATGGCCAAGCAGGGAATCAAACCCTGATTTCCAGGATCAATGTCAAGGACAATTTCTAATTATATGTTAGAGCTCTTTGAAAGAGGTCCCATATATGTGCATATGTGTACACAAACACACTCACAGATATATTGTGGTAGTAATAGTTGCTGTTGTTTTTGTATGCCTTCAGGTTGTTTCTGAATTGACTATCTATCTATCTATCTATCTATCTATCTATTATATATAAATGAATTTTAAATCTTGACTTAAGTGTAAGCCATCTTAAGTATCATTGCTGGAAAAGAACAGGATATAAATGAACAACAAACAACAACAAGAAGAAGAACAACCCTTCTTAAACCTAAAATAAGAACTGGAGTGTATTTCAGTCATTAAAATCTTTATTGTTTTTCTCAACACAAACAACTGTGTACAAAAATTGTGCACCTTTGAATTCATGTATTTTAAAAAATGCATCTTTTGACAAAGTTATAGAAAAATTCTCTGTATAATCAGAAAATCACTCAGAAGTATGTACAGTCAAAAAGTGTGGGGAAATGTGTATATTTTTAAATGCATATTAAATGCATAGGAAAAAAATTGCATGCATTTTCTTGCAGACCAAAACAAATAATAATTTAGACTCTAATGTGGAAATGGGATAGAATGGAATGAGCTGAACAGTGGGAGATCTGAGAAGCTGAGTAAAATTCAGCATGACAGATTTGCCCATCCCTAGATATAAATAAAGTGTACTGTGTAATAAACCTATTTTACATTCTGAAGAGAGGCTGATTTTTTGCTGACCTGCAGCTCTTTAAATAGCAGTTTCTGGCACTTTCCTTGAAAGGCCTAGCATTGTCATTTGTTAACACAAACCAGCATTGTTACACTGTTATGATGAAGCTTTTGAAAGGTAGTGCAAATGGTTGTAACTCAATAGTAGCCACTCAACTTCCCATCCATCAAATTTTCTCTTTCATATAAAATTGTTATTGCTAGAATATGTGTTCATTTGCCTAGTCCAGTGCTGACTAGTAAGAATCATTTTCTATTCAACAGAAGGCCTTTTGTGTTATTTCCCCACTCCCAAAACCAGCACTGAAAGTGTAGTACGGCTCAGACCTAGTATGAGTTCAAGATATGAATTGAATTAGCAGCTAAAACAGTTTAAAGAATAAATCCATTTGAAATGTAAAAGCAGGAGGTGAATTAAATAGTGAAAGCACAGTTTAAAAGGGAGGGAGAGAGAACTAAATGGGTTTCTTTTTATTCTTTCTGTTTTTCAGCTTGTTCTTTGTAGGGCTCTGCATTTGAGAAAGGTAAAACAATATTCAGCATGACTTCTGGATAATGTTTCAATATGCCTTACTGTGGAAATTAGAATGACCATATATGAGATGGTTTGACTTTTAGGACCTTATCACACACAGGTTTGAAACCACCATTTTAGGAAGAGAATAACAGATTTGGCAGTACTATTGCATGCCACCACTTCTGATCTATTGCTGCTGTGCCTCTGAAGTGTCTTTAAAAGACATATTTGTATTGGTGGGAAAGCCTGTCAGTAAGCAGCCAGTTGTGCTACCAGCCCATTACTTTTCAGATCCAGTAGTGACAATCTGCAGTAGTCATATGGTATCATAGAATCCAAGAGTTGGAAGAGACCACAAGGGCCATCCAGTCCAACCCCCTGCCATGCAGGAACTCCCAATCAAAGCATACCCAACATATGGCTATCTAGCCTCTGTTTAAAGGAGACTCTACCACAGTCCAAGGGAGTGTGTTCCACTATCAAAAAGCCCTTACTGTTAGGAAGTTTCTCCTAAGGTTGAGGTGGAATCTCTTTTCCTATAACTTGGATCCATTGTTCTTGGTCCAGTTTTCTGGAGCAGAAGAAAACAAGCTTTCTCCCTCCTCAATGTGACATCCCTTCAGATACTTAAACACAGATATCATATCACCTCTTAACCTTCTCTTCTCCTGGCTAAACATACCCAGCTCTCTAAGTTGTTCCACATAGGGCATGGTTTCCAGACCCTTCACCATTTTATTCACACTCCTTTGGACATGCTCCAGTTTCTCAACATCCTTTTTGAATTTTGATGCCCAGAACACAGTATTCCATATGGGGCCTGACCAAAGCAGATAGAGTGGCACTATTACTTCCCTTGATCTAGACACTATATTTCACTTGATGCAACCTAAAATTGCATTTACCTTTTTAGCTGCTGCATTGCACTGTTGACTCATGTTCAATCTGTTGTCTACTTGGACTCCTAGATCCCTTTCACATGTGGTCTCGTTCAGCCAGGTGTCCCCTATCTGTGCATTTCATTTTTCTGCCCTAATTGCAGAATCTTACATTTTTCTGTGTTGAATTTCATTTTGTTTGCTTTGGCCCAGCTTTCTAGTCTATTCGGGTCATTTTTAATTTTGATCCTCTCCTCTGTGGTATTAGCTACACCTCCTAATTTGGTGTCATCTGCACATTTGATAACTATGCCCCCAATATTGTCATCCAAGTCATTAATAAAGATGTTGAATAGCACTGGTCCCAGGATGGAACCCTGTGCTACCCCACTTGTCACTTCCCTCCAGGATGAAAAGGAACCATTGGGCTTTCAGAGACTGCCCAAAAGGGGTTTTCCTTAAGTGCCCAGAGAAGCACCAGATTAGGGCCTAGGCTGCCTTTGTGGCCCTAATCCGCCGCTTCTCCAGGCCATGGAGAAGACGGAAATTGCCACTTCTCTGTGGCCTTAAGCAGGGTGCAGAGGGCTTCCTGGGCACTCACTGTCCCCTGCCATGTGTGGTGCTCCCGAGGGGAGAAAGGGGCCACTGCCGCGGCCCCTTTCCCCTCAGCATCCTTGGCGCAACTGTGTGAAGGCTGCATCAAGGATGCAGGCACCAAGAAGGATCTCCATTTTCGAACTCCTTTTCGCACCGCAGAGAGAGCACCATAGACACCCTCTCCTGTTCCCCTTTCCGATAGTACATACAATCAGGAGGAACTGGAAACATCCAGTGAATCAGATGTAAAAGAGTGACTAAGAGGTATATATACTCTGTAGAAATAATGCAATTTAATACCACCCTAACTGTCATGGCTCCATCCTACAGAATCCTGGAATTTTTTGTTTGGTGAGATGCCAGCAGTCTTTTCAGAGAACGTTAAAAGACCTGATAAAACTACAAATCATAGGATTCCATAGGATGAAACTACACCACTTAAAGTGGTGTAAAAATGCATTTCTTCCCCTACTGTGTAGATGCATTCTAAAGATGTATGAAATGGGTTTTATTTATTTGCTGTTTAATTCCTTCTGTTCATTGGCTTTTAAACTGGGACACCAAGAACAAAGAGTGCATCTTCCTCCTCTCCAATGTTGCCATGAAACCTAGGAACTCCCTCTAAAGCTTGGGGCTTTCTTGGCTCATACTGTATGAATAAATAAGAGTATGCCTGTCTACCAAAGCAGATTGGCATTTAGATCCAGGTATATATCTTGACTCAGGGCTGTACTTCACATAGTTCAGCTTTAGAGAAAGCAATAGGTGTGCCAAAGTCCAAATGGAGAGAATGATTTCTGAGGTGAAATGGGAAAGAAGAGAGAAGGAGATGCTCCATTGAAAGGTTTTGGGAGAGATGCCAGTGGTAAAGGGAAGTAAATTCGTGAAGAGTAGGAGCTTGCAGAACTTAAATGAGTGGTATACATGGACAAGAATTGGCCTGCACTAGTATGGAATTGGCTGCAAGTGACAAAACATGAAAAGTTGATCTGTACCTTCACACAGAGAAATATGTTGTATTGTATTGTACTGACTGGGTTATATACTGGAACTTAACACTAATACAGGTTTAGTCTCCTTTATGTAGAATTCTGCAATCCAACATATTTCAAAATCCAAAATTGTCCTGCAGTCCAAAATATTTCAAAATCTAAAATATGGACACCTGACAAAGTGACATCTTTGCTTTCTGGTTGTTCGATGTACACAAACTTTGTTTCATTCACAAAATTATTAAAAACAATGTTTATAGGATTACCTTCCGGCTATGTACATAAGGTGTTTATGAAACAGAAATGAATTTCATCTTTAGACTTAAGTCCCATCTCCCTATGTATACGCAGATATTCCCACATCCAAAAAAACTCCAAAATTGAAAACACTTCTGGCCCTAGGCATTTCAGATAAGGGAGACTCAACCTGTAATAACTAAAATCTCATTCATTTCGGTGTGCCTGTTCTAAATGTAACCCATTATTCTGCAAGCATTCTCTTTAGGTTTGGAACATGTACCTCATTTAGAATCATAGAATCATAGAGTTGGAAGAGACCACAAGGGCCATCCAGTCCAACCCCCTGCCATGCAGGAACTCCCAATCAAAGCATCCCCGACAGATGGCCATCCAGCCTCTGCTTAAAGACCTCTAAGGAAGGAGACTTCACCACCCTCCGAGGGAGTGTGTTCCACTGTCGAACAGCCCTTACTGTCAGGAAGTTCCTCCTAATGTTTAGGTGGAATTTATGTTGACCTGTGTTGCCCTAACTCACTGGAATTGATCACTGGAATCTGTGAGATGTTTCCCCACTCCAGAAAATGCTAAAGATCTCAATCTTGTTAGAGAAAGGGAGCCCATGTTCTTGAGCTGTCTATCAGGAACCAGAGTTGGGAGGTTACAAAGGTACTAGGGATGTGAATAATATTTTTTTCAAAACAAAAACATTTCCATAACTGCTATGAATGTGGAAAACTATTCACAATTTCCCGTTTTCAGTTAGATATGTTAAGAAAAGAACAGTCACTGGAAGATTTCTCATTTTCTGTGCAAGAGCAAGAGAGTGACAATTTGGGGGGATGGCAGAGGGAATGAAAGTTTCCACAATTTGCACAGAAAGTTTCTGCACTAAAATTGTTCCCAAAACACTTGCATTTGAAGCAGAACATGTGTAAACAAAGCAAAGAAAGATGAACCATCTTGTTGATGGAAAAAGGTGCACACAGGTCATCCAAGATTTTCACTTTTTAAAAGCCATGCAACACAGCCGCAGTTATTATAGTTTGCATTAAAATCATTTGAGCAATTTGTGCGCAAAATCCCATTTTGACCATTAAAAAACCTATGTTAAGAACGCATGCACAAACAAAAAAATTGTTTTGCAGTGATACTGGTGAGAAGGGAGGAGATCTCCCAGTCTTGAACTTGAGAAAAAGAAAAATAAGGACTTTTATTTCTTGTTATTGCTTCTCAGTGGCTGAACATGATTTAGAAACAGGATCCCCGTTCTGTATGCCTGCTTGCTAACCAATTGTTCAGCAGCTATATCACTAAATAAACAAGTAACTATAGATTGATTTAAATTTTTGGTTATTCTCTTATGCCTAATGCAGCATCCCATGAGGCCTGAAATTAAATTGACTTGGCTTGGCTACAACCAGTTTTAGACTTGACTTTGTGTACAAGCTCATTTTCTTTCAAAAATTGGAACAGTTTGCCAATAGCTCAGTGGTGTGTTCTGCCTCGAATATTTACATGAAGGCTGAGGGCATGCCAGCAAGCATGTTTGCCTGATGTCCATTGTGAGCAATATAACAGAATCTAAAATGAGTATGTGCATATATGGGTGGACTGTCTTTGTCCACTTGTGTTACTTCTTGGTAGAGGGGGGAAAGGTGAGTTCTAAGCAAAGACAAAAGAGTTGAGTATTAAATGCCCAGGGGAATAATAAGGTGACATTATCCAAATTTTAACACTCACACTTTAAAAAATAAATAAAGCAGTTCTTCAGCTGTTCTCTGTCTGCATTTGTACAAACACTTGCTACATTGAAACATGATCTATAAATGACACTTAATAAAAAGAGGCTGAGTAAACTAAGAAAAACAAATAACAATTTCTCTTTCGGTGATCTGAACACAGATTTATATAAGATGTAAGCTCTTCAAGGTAATTTCTATCTCTTTCCCATAAAGTGAGTATTGGCAATGCCGTTCACCTTTGTAGGTACATGCAAACACTTTTTTTCCCTTTCCATTGTCTTTGAAAGAACAAGCAAAACATAACGGGAAATAATTTTCTGTTAGCATTGATTGTTTGTTGAACTGAAGATGAAGATGAAGATGTTTGCTCTTTGTTCCTTCCCCACCATCTCTAGCTATCTTGGCAGAGATATGTAGAAAAATAATATTTTAATTGTACACTATATTATTTCAGTATTATGTGAGCACACCCAAAAAAGAACTACACCTGATCCAAAGCCATTCCATTTTTATTAGAAGCTGGGTCTGACATTGAAAAAGCCACCACCACCCCCTTTCATTCTACATATTCCCCACCTTGTTGCTTTTCTTAAATAGAGACCCATGAGGATATACGGTTTGGATATATGGTTCTGTGTATCCCATCTAGATTGCTAACAAAATTGCAGTAGGATTAATAGTTGGATTTGGAAGGCTCTTGCATTCACTTTGGCATCTCCCAAATCTGTCTAAATCACAGTACTGCACAATTTATGTTATCTGTGTAATTTGTCCAAAAAGGTTGTCAGAATCTTGCAGATCAAGATAAACCTTTTTTTTTATGTACAAGTCTGAAACAAATAAGGACATTTCTGTTAACACTATTTTGGGTTGGGTTGAATCTAGTAATTTCCTAGTATTTTTTTTTTTTTAAAAAAAAAAACTATTTTGCTTAATTTCCCATTATCAACAAGATTTTGTTAAGTCTCACAAGATTTCTTACATCCAGCTTGTGGACAAGGCAAAACAAATCTGAGTTGGAGAAGGTGGCATTTCCACAAGTTGTGCATAATATTTATTTGCAAACAAGTGTTTTATCACTTTCTGAAGCAAAGCATCCTCTCACAGTAAGCACAAAGACTGATTGCTTTGTGGAAAAGTCACAAATAACTCATCTGATACTTCTAATTCTTAGAAGCCAACATGATGAGATAGCATCTATCATTGTTTAGCTGTGCAGTTTGTGCAATTTACATGATTTGTTCAATTTGTGCAAAAACCATTCTCACACATGAGGAAACTCGGAAAGTATTTTCTCAGAAAGCATTTTGCATTTTCCAGAAAGCATTTTGCTCTCTTACTGCAAGGAGAGAAAGAGATAAACATTTTGAATTAGTGTCCTTGTTGGTTTTATTTTGTTGGTTTTTGAGGGGAGGGAGTAGTATATTTTCCCAAACATAAGGAGCCCTGGTGGCACAGTGGTTAAATGGCAGTACTGCAACCACAATGTTGTGAGCTCAATCCCAGGGATCCAAGGTTGACTCAGCCTTCCATCCTTTCGTAGGTCAGTAAAATGAGTACCCATCTTATTGGGGGCAATTGACTTACAGATTATAAACATCTTAGAGCATAGATTCCCAAACTTTGGTTCTCCAGATATTTTGGACTTTAGCTTCCAAAAGCCCAAGCCACCATAGCCAGTGTTCAAGAATCTTGAGAACCGAAGTCCAAAATGCCTGGAGAATCAAAGTTTGAAAATCACTGACTTGGAGAATCCTGAGTTCACTATGAAGCAGTATAGAAATGTATATGCTATTGCTATTGTTATCTTGTGTGTGAGGTTAATGTACAAATTTAAAAAACAGAAAAAATGTTATCAGTTTATGAACTTATTTTTTAAAAGCTGATGAACTTGTTTCTATTGAGATAATGCAAGTCCACTCCAACTATTCCATAGTAAATTATACTTACCATTGTGACTGTTGACATGAATCACTAATTGGAAGTATTGTTCAGGAATACTGTAGATGGAAAAAGCCACTTTGTTTCTGAGAGTTCTAAATCGACTTGTGAATGTTGGTCCCACTAAATTATATTGTTTTAATTAAGAGCTGCTCTCAGTATGCAGAATCTGATTTTCTCTTCTGAGCCACAGAGGAACTTTGAAGGAAATAATGTGTGATTCATGGTACTTCCAATCATAATGACCTAAATAAATCTGTATTCTAGATGATTATAAGTTTCAATAATATCACCAACTGTCAAAGTAAAAGACAGAGCTGAACAGTGGTATTATAGTTGCCTTCCTGCACAGCTTACTTGAAACCATTGATAACACTGAACATGAATTGTAACACACCACCGTAGGTATGCTCAGATTTGTTTAATCTCGATGATGATGATGATGATGATGATGATGCTAATTTGTATCTCGCCTCTCCCTGTGTTGGATCGAGATGGGTAACAGCAAGTGGGGAACAGTATAAAAAAACAAAGTACAAAAATAACAGTGTAAAAACATAATAATTTAAAATAGTAATTTTAAAAACATTAAGTTAGAATTAAAATTCACAATAAAATTGGAAAACATCCGATGGGGGCAGTGAGACAGATGGACTGTTAAAAAGTCTGAGGAGGTCAGTTAGGGAAGGCCTGCCAGACGAGATCCTTCTTTATTGCCTTTTTGAAGGCCTCCAACGATGTTATATGGCGGATCTCCTCTGGCAGGACATTCCATAGTTTTGGAGCAGCAGCCGAAAAGGTCCTCTGGGAGGTCTCCACCAGCCTGGTTTTCTTTGGCTGCAGTAGGTTCTTCCCAGAGGACCTGAGTGTGCGGGAAAGATTGTATGGGAGGAGGCGTTCCCTCAAGTATTCTGGACCTAAGCTATGTAGGTCTTTATAGGTAATAACCAACACCTTATACTGTGCCTGGAAGCTAATAGGGAGCCAGTGTAGGGATTCTAAAATAGGTGTAATAGAATCAAATTTAGAACTCCCTGTAGCTAATCTGGCTGCCATGTTTTGAACCAATTGCAGCTTATGGAGAGAGAGAGAGAGAGAGAGAGAGAGAAAGATTTTGTATATAAACACCAAATAAATAGAAGAAGAAAAGAAGAAGAAGAAGAAGAAGAAGAAGAAGAAGAAGAAGAAACCTAAAATAAATAAAAAGGCATACTATGAGGAATACTATACCATCACAAAATATTGTATCAGGGAACCTTTGGAGAATTAAAATGGAGCTCCAGCTAGATGGGACAAATTGCATTCTGCACGTGAATGCAATTTTTCCTGAACCCAGTGTGATAAATCTGCCACCTCCACCGTGTGTGTGTGTGTGTGTGTGTGTGTGGCTTGCACAATAAGCAGGCATCTCAAAAATGCAAGATCAGAATTATTCCTTTAGAACTGTTTCAATAAGGCTAACCTCCATGGTCTCAGGTCCCTTTGGTGGTGGTGGTGGTGGTGGTGCTGGGGTTAATCCATTTTGAATGTTTAGATAGAAACTTCTGTAATACTCCATTTATATGTTTTAAAACAAAACAGTATACGCCATGTAGAAAAACCGCCTAGTCGAAGATAATGAAATAAATCAGTCAATAGCACTAATTACAGTTAAAAGACTGAACAGATGGTCTGTGCGTGGCTGGGAAGTAGTAAGATGGAAGTCAGCCCATGTGTTTGCTAAGATGGTTCTATTGCAAGAAAACACACCTGTTTGTTTTTCTAATAACAAAAATAAGTGGAATACACTGTATATTTATTATTATTCGGGAGTTAAATTACTCCATAATCTCTCGGTCCCTGTTGCATCCTGGCAGTTAATTAGCTTTCAGTATTTCATCTTTTTTTTTTCCCTTCCCAGAAGCATTTCCCCCTTCCCAGCTTTTTTCTCTCCTGATGGCCCCATAATGTTAATCATGACACCAGAATGGCAAGATGATTTCTTTTTATCAATTTTCACAACCTTGTTTGTGTGACACATGGCAAATATGTCCCAACTAAAAGGGGAAGGGAGAGCTCAATGTTATAAATCATCAGTTAGAATGATACCTCTTATAGATGCTAACAAACTGCCAGTTTTAGTTCAGACTTGATATTGATATCCTGCTTCCATCCATTCTGTCACTTTATCATTTATTTATTTATTTATTTATTTTGGAGGCGTATTCAAGGACACAAGATATGCTGTATGAGATATGCACTTCTGGAACCAGGTTTCCTCAGGCAATAAAGCCAAACTCTATAACTTCACTACAGGAAGAATAATAAAATATGTAAATTTTCTATGCAGTGCAAATGTCACATAGATGACTTGATTATATAAGGCTGGCAGAAAATAGAGAAAACCAGAGGATGATATAAAAGTAGCAAATATATTTATTTCTTTAAAGGATTTTTAGTTTCTTTTTATCTCAGCTATTGGAGCAGAAATCCCTGTTTTCTGCAAACAAAAAAAAAATCATAGTTTGGGAGACAGGGGTTTGAACACAGAAACAACACACATTTCTTCACAAAAGAATTTCCCAATAGACTTTCTGTTGTCTGAATAGCCATTGAAGACTGCCAAAACCTTCAACTCAACAGGCAGAAAACTACAGAAATTGTTCTGGCATGTGAGGATGAAATGAAGATGTACTTTACTAACATGTTGATTGTAGAGAACAGTTTTCCTACTGCTGAGCTAGGACATAGCACTGCACATTTGTGGCTTTGACTTTTGTGGGTTTTATTATTTTTGGATTAGATTAATATGTTCTCTCTGAGAATCTCCAGCATTATTCTGCTGGATGTTTGACATAGAGTTGCATTGGAGGACCTATAGATTACTAGAGAAAACACTTCTCTAGGCATTTTTAGTTTCTCCAGCATGATTTTGTGTCAGCTTCTAACAGATGTTGACCATAGAATTATAATGGAGGATGTGGAGATTCCTAGATAGGCGTTTCTCTACTTTGAGAGGGGTCCTGTGCCCATAACTCCAGTAAATGTGGAGGGCTCAATGTATTTCTTGGAGATAATGCAACATGCGTGCAGGTTACAGAATGACCAAATGCTGTTACAAGAAATTAGGAGGAGTAGCTAATACCCCAGAGAACAGAATCAAAATTCAAAATGACCCAAATAGACTAGAAAGCTGGGCCAAAGCTAACAAAATGAAATTCATTGTGTAGAAATGTAAGGTACTGCGCTTAGGGTGGAAAAATGAAATGCACAGATATAGGATGGCTGAATGAGACTATGTGTGAAAGGAGTACAAGTAGACCATGAGTTAGCAGTGCGATGCAGCAGCTAAAAAGGCCAATGCAATTTTGGGCTGCATCAATAGAAATATAGTGTCTAGATCAAGGGAAGTGATAGTACCATTCTATTCTACTTTGATCAGGCCCCACCTGGAATACTGTGTCCAGTTCTGGGCACCACAATTCAAAAAGGATGTGGAGAAACTGGAGTGGGTCCAAAGGAGGGTGACTAAAATGGTGAAGGGTCTGGAAACCATGCCCTATGAGGAACGATTTAGGGAGCTGGGTATGTTTAGCCTGGAGAAGAGATGGTCAAGAGGTGATATCATAACCCTGTTTAAATATTTGAAAGGATTTCATATTGAGGAGGGAGCAAGCCTGTTTTCTTCTGCTCCAGAGAACAAGATCCAGAACAATGGATTCAAGCCATAGGAAAAGAGATTCCTAGAGGCCCTAATTTAATCCATAGGCTCCTGCTGAGATGTTGTATTATCCTGTTTTGGTTTGTTTATTCTCTGTCTTCTTTTTTAATCATTCATAGAATGGCTTGTTCAGGTACCTGGCTAGCTTATCACAACTCCTGAGATATATCTAACCATTATTAGTAGGCAAATGAGTGGTCTAAGAGTACATCAATTTACCAAGGTATGAGGGAAACAGGAGAAATTAAAGTGTGGCTTATTATTGCTCACAAATCTTTTTCAGTCATTCAGTCATGTACAATGTGGGTATATGGGAGGGACTAGGCCCCATCTGGTCAGTGCAATCCATTTGTGTGTGTGTTGTATTGAGTAGGGAATTAGACTTGCCTATGCTTGACCATGCATTTGACAACAAGAAGAAGATGTCCTCTGGGTACCAAAATGCTCAAATTGAACTTTTCACACGAAGGGACTGATCAGGATCACCCTTCCATAGAAGAGCTTTGTCAATAGATATAAAGGGTCCTCAGAATTGTCTTGTCCATTAGACAAAATTCAGTGGCTCCCTTGGGTGAAAGAGTACTAGAAGAAATGCTTTGCCCTTCCAGAAAGTCCCTACTGGTGCGTCTGTTCTGGAGAAATATGCTACCTGGAGTGAGGTAGGTCCCAAACACTTAGCTTTGTGGAGTCTTTACCTCCCATGATTATTGATGAAATGTCCTAGGTGATTGCCTGAGTTATGTTTCATGCCTGTCTGCCTCTGTCGTATGGCTGTAAAGAATAGTCAAAAATATTCAACAAATGGTTGACAAACATGTTTTTTTGTTTGTTTGCTTTTTTGGATGTCAAGGAACTCTGATGAAAAGAATCCTAGAATGATGGATATCTTCACAGCCTGGAACTTATTCTGCACAGAATTCACACATCATCATTGTCTTGTGCAGAAAATAGCATTTGTGCATGGGAAACAACAATTTCTGCAGGGAGATATTAAGGTTAAGATTCCACCTCAACATTAGGAGAAACTTCCTGAAAGTAAGGGCTGTTCGACAGTGGAACACACTCCCTCGGAGTGTAGTGGAGTCTCCTTCCTTGGAGGTCTTTAAGCAGAGGCTGGATGGCCATCTGTCGGGGATGCTTTGATTGGGAGTTCCTGCATGGCAGGGGGTTGGACTGGATGGCCCTTGTGGTCTCTTCCAACTCTATGATTCTATGATTCTATATAAATATTTCAATTCAGAAATATTAATTCCTGTGCAGAAAATGTTGTGCTCTGTGCAGAAAGAAAGCTGTAATTGGGGGGTTTATTCTTCATAAAATTTGTACATGGTTGATTTGCATGGAAAATAGCATTTTTTTGTGTAGGCATTAATATTGAAATATTATTTTCCATGAAGAAAATGTTCCCTTATGAAACAACAAGTTTTGTTTGTATATGTATTTGTATTGAGAAAATGGCATATCCTGCACTTCAGTGTGAAGTGTCCTCTAGCATCTAAGAGTGGAAAAATGGGAAAGTATGTGGGAACTGATCCTTACATTGCAAGAACCCGAGGTGGCCTTAGACCAATTTGCTGCAAGCTGTTTCTAAATTTCATCTTGTTGTAGCTGTTCAGTCTAAACGTGTAATTATAGAAATCAAGGAGGTCTGAAGGTCATCTACTTTAATACCCCTTTCTCAGACCCAATCCCCCTGTGCTTAAATACCCATAACACATGAGCCCATATCAGTCATATTACAACTCACTATAAACAAAGAGCAGGAGATGGCAAGGTGACCTTTGTGGCTGGATTGCAATTATACTAGCTGGAAATATTGTTTAGGAAAGTATTATAAATGCTTGCTTTTACAGAAGTCTTATCCAATGTTGCAAGAGCACTGCACCTTATTAAACGGGAGGGGGGAAATATTGTGAATATTATTTTATGTAGGCGTGACATGTATTTTTTAAAAAGCAGAAAAAACCCTAAGCACTCAATTGCAAAGTGGCAAAATGGTAGTCAAAGAATGGCAATCATGGTAAGCAACTAGGAGGGAGAGTATTATGTTTTGCTGGGATCAAAAGGATAAACCACAGAACAAGATCAACACTGAGATACCAAAGCTGAAATGTTGCATTAAAGATTGAAGACCATGCAGATCCTTTATGTGATAATAGTTGTCTGATTGTATTTCTGGATGTCAAGTAGAAGGCAAGCGGGAGCAAATTTTTATCTCTGCAATCTGAGTGGGTCTTGGGAAT
Source organism: Urosaurus nigricauda (assembly GCA_034509955.1). NCBI lineage: Eukaryota > Metazoa > Chordata > Lepidosauria > Squamata > Phrynosomatidae > Urosaurus > Urosaurus nigricauda. The sequence continues at coordinate 127,950,519 of JAOEGL010000003.1, forward strand.
GAAACCAAACAGAGCTATTAAATGATTAATAGTATGAAACAAGAAAAACACACAGGTTCTCCCCATGCTACTTAGATGAAAACAGAAGGGACTGAGCCAGGTCAACCATCAAAGAAAAGTGTTCATTAAAACTCAAAAGCAGTCTTTTTATTAACAGCAATTTTGCAGTGAATGTTATTAAAATAAAAAGGTTGGCTATTGCTAATGCCACACAATTTTTGACATTCAAGGCAAAAAAAAAAAAAAGAGCTTTCAAAGGATATGAACACCACCATACCTTTTTGTGGTTTCTCCCACCTGTTTGTAGCCCTGATTTGCTGCTGCTTGTGAAGCTTCTTTCTTCTTTTTTGAGTGATTCCAGATAATCAGGGATCACATGAGGGAAGTTCATTTTAAAATAATAAATAATAATAATAAAATTTATTTCTAGCCCACCCAAACACGAAGAATCTGGGCAGGTTACAACAATAAAATACACCAATGTTAAAATAAAATCAAATGCTACCCCCCCCCCCCCAAAAAAAAAACCCTTTACAAGTACGGTTCAAAGCACAGAGAGGCAGCAGGACTGTGCTCCCCCTAAGTGAAATGAGAGAAAGGAAACATACTGATATACAATGATGTTCTGTTCAATGCACAGATTACTGGGACTGGGGAAAACAGTCTGTCTATCTATTTATCTATCTATCCATCCTCCATGTATGGACATACATATGGAGGATGCACTTCTGAAAATCTCTGATCTTCAGAGTCAGTGAGGAATCAATGAAGAAGAAAATGAAAATGAAATGAAAAAATGAATGAATGAATGAATGAATGAATGACTTTAAATGGTATGAAGGGAGCAGGACATCAGTTTATGCATATCCTCTCCCACCTTTCTGGTGTTTGGTTCAATGCATGGACTTTGAAAACAGGGCCAGGTAACATGGAAATGTCAGGACAAGGCAGGCCCAGGAGATGAAGTTGTGCTAATCTCTCAGTGCATTAGATATAATGATGAAAACCGATCTTCTGAATACCTCTGTAGTGATCATGGCATCAGCATAGCTTCTTGGCAGCAATCACATTTGACAACAACATGACATCAAGTTCTCCTACCATCTTCACTCTGAACAGAAGATTAGCCAAACAAAGGGATCACTACAATGAGTCTTTCTGGTTTTGTTGCATTTTGAATGGCCAGGAAGAAGGAATGCTTCTTTCTTTTAGGTCAATGTCCTTTGGCATGTTGTACTTTCATTCTTCGCCACTCCTCAATAGTAAGACTGTGCTCTGTTCTTCCAGTTGAGGTCATACATGAAACAGAATGTCGATTCAATATTAGAGTTGTTTTGAGGATTACACTTTCCATGATCCAAATATGGATTGTCTCACTTGTCTCATTGTCATGAACAAAAAAAAAAGGGGGGGGGCTGAGGTTTTTTAATGTTTTTTTTTTCCATGCCTGTGAGATTGCAAGATTATTCCTGCCCTTTTTGGAAAATTTTCTCTTGTTTGCATGAATGCCTTTTGCTCAAATTGCACAATAGCACAATTGCACGGCAGAACAATAGCTGTGATAGTTGATTATGTAAAATTATGATCTTTTTCATCAATCAGGCTTTCTCAAGTCTTTTCACAAATCAGCCTGCTTTCTATACTTTTTGTGTACTTTGCTTCATAAATGGAAAAGGCATTCATTTTGCATAGAAACTTCCCTCCTCCCCAAACTTAAAGAAACACTGACAAAAAATAAAGTGCTCCTTATGTCATTTTTGTCCTAGAGGAAAGAGCACTTGTTGAAGCAGGCAGCCTTTTGGTAGTCTATGCTGAGTGAACCTTTCTCATTGAAAATGAGTGATGTTGTAAATATTTATAGTGTCCAATGATCCTGGGAGGGGAGAACTTCCCCTTTTATATGGACTTTTTCCCTTCAAAATCTATTAGATATTGTTGCAATGATCCTTCATAAATCTTGATCTATACAACAATTATATCATTATTTAAACATTGGCTGCTGCCATACTGGAGAATTAAGGCAGTTTTGACACCGCTTTAACTGTCATGGATTTATAGTTAGTTGTGGCATCAGAGCTGTTTGACACAGAAGGCTAAATATCACACAAAACTTCAAATCCTAGATTTGACTGCTATTGAGCTATGTGAGTTAAAGTAGTGTCAAACTGCATTAATTTAGAGGTGTAGATTTAGCCATTGTGTGGCTAAAAAAATGTTTTATTCACTTTTTTATTTACTTAATATATATATTCTTAATAACCATTGATCAATTTCCTTCATAAAATTCAGTGGAAAGAAAAGGAGGACGAAGAGGAGAAGGAAGTGCAACTGAGAGATACGTCCATGTCGAGCCTCCTGTAAATTTGCAGGGAATTTAGAACAGTAGATGGAAGGTCATTTACAATTATAATCTTCCTTTGTGTCACTTTATTAATGAATGTTTGCAAACTGTTTATATAAATCTTCAATGACATTATTTCTTAAGAAGTGGAATTATGCGGGTCACTCACAGTCTCACTGAGAATGCAATCCAATAGACATTTACTTGGAATTAAGTTCTGTTATAATAAATGGAAACTAAATATGCTTAGGACTAGGCTCTTATGTGCAGAAACTGCTACAGCAATATGGCCCACTCCACAACCAACCAGTCTCTCATCGCTAGGCTGTGGATTCTTAATAGTTTCTCTCTCACACACACACACAAAATCTTATGTGCTGGAATGTCATTCTACGGTGAATAGTTCCATGAAGCCTAGTTTTCACCTCATCTGTTTTATGTGTACAGGAACTCTCTCTTGCTCATTAGAGACTGTGCAGTAACATTCCGCAAATTATTACAATCTACTCTGGTGATATTTGCCACACCTACTACAGATAGGAGTGTGAGGCAAATCAGTTCAGACATACAGCAGCGATGTGCAATTTTAGCAAAACACCTCACTATAGCTGTTCTTATAATTCGTGTTCTGAAATGAAAATGCTCTACCTCAGAGGACAATGGCTTTTTCATAGTGATTCTTGCAGTGATCTCTGTATATCAGAAAATACTGTGCTATGCTGCACAGAAAGCGATAAATATGTTCACCCATAGATACTGGAAGTGCTTACAGGTACACAAAAGAGTAGGGTTCAATGGTTCCAGTCATTTAATGGGCAGAAATCCTAGAAGCAGGAGGCTGGAAGTGCACACTTGCTGGATCCTGCCCTTCAGGAACCAAGTGGAGATACTGACATCATGAAATTCAAGGACTGGAAAGAATTGGTTTGGACATTCACATATAGTTTACCATATAGAAGCTGGAAATATCTTTATTCGGGATCCCCAGGTCAAACAGGATTTAGATGTATACATTCACAACATGCATTCTTTACCACAGTATCCATGGATCAGATAGAGTGGTGCAGAGTATATTCAGGACATGCAATGAGAGTCCCAAGAGTTTCAAAGTCAAAGTGTGAAAGCCTCTTGACATCACTGAGCACACTACTCCTGGTGTGCATGTCTCATGGAAAACAAGAAACATTGTCATAGCTGCAACTTACAGAACTAGCAGTTCAAAGAAACAATGGTCCTGGAGTGTCATAACCCACCCTATGGATCTGAAAGATTCAGACGCAAAGAAGTCAGATTTCCAGGAATTTACAGCTTCTGATGACAGTGGCTTCTTCAAGTCTGAGGGGCTGAGAGCTGAAACAGCTGGTTCCCCAATCCCCAGCAGTAGGTGGCAAATGCTGAGGCTGGGTTACCATCCTTTGAAGATTGTCAAAGAGATACTACATGCATCCTAGCAGCTGTTAAACAGGAGACTCATTAAGCACCTTGTGTCTTGAGGCAACTATCTATAAATCTCTCAGGAGTTCCCTGACATCTTTGTTGCTTGCAAGTGTTCTATCTTGGTGACTGGCAGTACTCTTCTGCATTAGTGTTTTCTTAATTTTAGACCCCATTTTGCTCCTTGCTGGCATTGTTTGTTTATAATACTGGCTTGTTGTAATGACTTCTGGATGAACTGATCTCATCCCCATCTTGTTTCTCCCTTCATCTTTCTGGATAACCTGTGGCTCACCTGGAATAACTACTTGACAGCTCTTGCACACCAACCAGCTGCTTCCTGGGTCAGTTGCTGACTGGAGCCTAGGACATGAAGAGATTTTGCAAATTCACAAGTTGATTCAAATTTGACTATGCAGAAACAAGAACTGAGTCACTAATAATCTGGCTGCCATTTGAAACATATGGACTATGTTAGTTGGACATCCTCAAAAGTGGTACATCCCAGGAACAAATCTAACCATTGATTAACAGCTGGTTGAGTTCAGAAAAAAAATAACCATTCCAATAGTATATGCCAAGTAAACCAGGATATAATGGAATAAAATGTGATGGTGTTACGACGCTGAGACATTATGTTCTCTGGAAGGAGACATCTATGTGCACATTTTCTTGCTGTACAATGCCCTGTAAATCCCCTGGGATCTGAAAATACCCAGAAGTCATTCTTTGCAAGTTGTTGTTTTTTAAACCCATCTGGATGAGACAGAGTATAATTTGCTTTTGTGCAGTTTAGCTAAAAACTATGTAGTATCTTTGTAGAAAAAGATGGAAAAGATAAAATCCACAGTCTCTGTTGTAAGACAGATTGAAGCAATCACACTTCAGTATGCATTCTTGTTCTGCTGTCTCTGTTCCATTTGTTCCTCTGAACTGAGTTTAGCTGTTCTAAGTCCCCTTTTTGGCAGAAAAGTGGGTATTAATTGAATGAATGAATTTTCTATAGATCACAACCCTGAGGGCTGTAACTTTGTGTCCAGGAGATCACTAACGGCATTCCTAGTGTTATTGGTCTTTGTATCTGATTTATGTCCATTCAGCCTTTGTTTTAAAATCAGGTTCATTTATTAATACACACTGCCAGAGGGAACATAATACATAATATTAGGTATACAGATTATTTAGCATGCAGGTATAAGAACCTTAGATGCAGTACATTGCACACCACGGTCAATAACTGCAATATTGATGTTAATTTATCTAGTTATTCATCATGATCATGAAGATATGTACAAGTATAGTTATAATGCATGACTTCTCTATATATAGTGGACATCTTCATATGGCTGGAGTGGTATGCCATGTACACATATGCATCAAATTGGTTTCCTCTGTATGTTGGTGGCAAGTTGACAATAGAGGTAACATCATTTATAGAAGAAGCTCCATACTCAGATTACAATAGCATAATCAATATACATTAAGTGGATGAGTGCAACAGTAAAGATAGCTGTTCTAAGTCTGCTGTAAACAGGTTGGTATATTTCGAAGTGGTTCATGATACCCATGGTGATGGCATGAATTTTTAAATATAATTTATCCATAAATTTATAGTAGTTAGGTGTTAGGCATTAAACATGGCACTATCATGTTATGGTGCTCTAAAACAATCTTTGATAGTTTCCCATCTGCGTAAATGCTTCCCACCCCCACTTATTTGGCTAGCAGCCCTCCTGCATCTTCTTCCTTTTTCTTGTCTCTGTGGAGAAGTCCCTCCTGCTCACATTTATAGCATGTAGGGATTTGGGTAGGCTCAGTGACCAACCCATTTCTCTTTGAAAGGAGGTGGGGCTCATAGCCATCGTATGGGGGAGGCATACCCAAGGACACATGCAAACAGAGATTTTCCCCTGTTTCCAAGTTTGTTAGTTTATGTGTGTAGCCTTAAAATATAAAGCATATGGACAAATAACATATTCTCCAGTATGATTTTAAGAGATAAACTTTAATATCAGTAAAACTATTAGAAATAAAAGGAGATTTGCTACTGACCGTGGACTCACTGGTAGCCTAGGCATGGTCTATTGCAGGGCAGCAAGATCTGGGGCTCAGCAGCCTAGTTTGGCCCCAGTAGTAGGGCAGGACTCAGAAGATATAGTGGACAATGTCCTTTACTCAGAGGAGATCTGAAAAGCAGGGCTTCAGAAGGTCAAAGAGACTTGTAGAGAGAGCCTCATCAGGCAGGCAGCAGCTGTGATCAGGAATGTATTTATAACAGGTGGCAAACACCGAAGACTCTTGCTAGAGACTATTAGTTCTCCTAAGAGAAGGCTGAGAAGGCTGATTTGGTATCTGTCTCCTAGACTCTGTATCGGACCCCCTGGCCACCCTTCTGGGTTTTCTGACCTCAGACTGGACTGATATTGTTGCTCTCGGTAACCCTGAACCTCGGACTGTTTTTGACTTACTCTCTTTTGGACTAGGTTTGGTTGTGTTTGTTAAAGGAACTGCCTCGGCAGCTTAGTGTATATCTTATCAGTTGTGTGAGTGGATGTTGGCAGCTTTCCCGGACAGTAAACCACTTAGGGCAGGGCTTCCCAATCCTTTTGACTTACAGAGCCCTTATTTCTATGACAGAGCCCCTAAGAGGCTTTCCTTTTCTGGCTTGAATGCAGGATACAGGATGCCCCAGATGTTATTATTCCTAAATCACTGCCTATCTAGGTGGGATGCCACTGCCCGGATGCATCCCAGGTTGAAGCCTCACTCAGCCAGCACCTTTTCAAAGTCAATGAGCTTCCAACTTATAAAATTGGCCGGCCGAGCAAGGCTTAGATCCGGGATGCATCTGGGAGGCAGCATCCCGGCTAGATAAATGGCGATTTAAGTATGATAACATCCGGGGGCATCCCAGATCCTGATTTCAAGCCAAAAGATGTAAGCTAGCTTGTTAATGGGATAAGCTACTTAGTTGACTGTTTTCCTTTTGGTTAGGTTTCCATATACTCAGATACATTTCTTTCTGATCTTCATTTTGATCCAGAAATTGTTGTTACCTCATGCTTATCACCTCCCATGGGCACTCTTGTCAGAATTCTATTTTGAAGGTTCCTCTGCTCCACTCCACTCCACTCACGTGCGGACTGTGAGTTGTTGCCTTAAATATCTCTTTGCAACCTTTCCTTGGCTGCTGTTTGAATTTTTCAGGACTTACCCCGCCCTTCTGGCTTCTTCCAGTGCCTACTGCTTTCTTCGCTTGATAACACATACCAGTTTGCAATCTGGACATAAATACTATTGCCGACCAAACCCAATGGCTTGGGTCGAACCTATCTTCGGGACCACCTCCTTCCATATAATCCACCCAGCACATTCAGGTCCTCTGGGAGGAACCTGCTTCAACCTACAAAACTAGATTGTCTGCAACCTCCCAGAGGACCTTTTCGGCAACCACTCCCAGATTATGGAATGGCCTGCTACAGAAGATTCTTCACATTACCACCACTTGTAAAAAGCTGTTAAGACGGGTCTCTTCTGGCAGACCTTCCCTGAATAGATACCTGGCCACCAAAAAAAGAGCCTAATTTATTTACCCCTAATTCTGCTGTTGCTATTGTTTGCCTATTATTTTAAGTTATGTTTTAAAACTGTAAGCTGTTTAATTGTATTTTCAGAGGTTGTGATTGTGAGATATGGGAATGTACGTTTTAATCTTGTAAGCTGCCCTGGTTGTGTTTCACAGAGGAGTGGCATAATAATAATAATAATAATAATAATAATAATAATAATATTATTATTATTATTATTATTACCCATCACTACATTGCTGTATAAAATTCAAAACTCTTCCCTCACCTACCACAACACACAGAAACTGACAGATTATTATGGAATGTTTCTTTTTAGAGTTTACTAACTTATCTTTCCATCTGTGTATAGGCAGAAAACTCTTTGCTTTAAAGTTTAAAATAATTATTTAACTACTATTTATTATTCTACCATCTTCACTTTTTCTTTCTGTCACCTTATGGTCTAAGTCCAGTTCAGTCTTAGGTCAAAAGCACACTGTAGGAAGAAGCCAGTTTGAGACTACTTTAACTGCCCTGGCTTAATATTAGGGAATCCTGAAAATTGTAGTTTATTATGGGATCAGGGTTCTCTGGCAGAGAAGGCTGAATGTCTCACAAACCTACAGTTTCCAGAATTCCCTAGCACTGAGCCAGGGCCATTAAAGCAGTCTCAAACTGGCTTATTTTCTCAGTGTGTTTTGGATCTTACTCAACATTTTAATGCATTTCCCTCTTATTTCTTCTTTCAGCCCAAAAAGCATAAACACATTTAACTTTTATGTGAGGAGCTTATGATTTCTTTATATGCTCACAGTCTATTCTGCCAGTTCGTGGTATTGAATGTGGTAGCCGATGTAATTTCTATTAGTGATATCATATCATACGGACCAGTGTGATTATATCAGAGATGGTAAGTCTCCATTGATAACTGGATCAAATTACAGTATAGGCAAGTGAACGTAAGAATGGGAAGTAGTTAAAGTAAAGCTGCAACCCAAGCAACAAAATGTCACCTGAGGAAACCAATGCCATTCTTAGGTAAGATGAGCTTTGAATTGGGCCCTTAAAATACTTGGGATTCAATAATAATTTTACTGCAAACATAATTCTAGGTGGAAAGAATATTGTTATTGTTATGGGTCTTCAAGGTGACTTTGTTTTTTTGCAACCCTTGGAAAGATTTATGCAGAAGTTTGTTGTTTCCTCTCTCTAAGGGGGAGAAAATGTGACTGGGGCAAGGTCACTTTGTAGGTTTTCATGGCAAAGCAGGTATAGTCGTAGTTCTTGGTCATTGTCCACCACTCCAACAACTTTACCACATTGGCTCTTAGAATGGATAATAGGGAAATATATTAACCAAATAGTGAATTTTATAAAGCAGTTCCTTTTGTGCATCAGAAGCACCATAAGATGTTTAATGCAGTGCTTGCTATGACTGACTAACTTGCAATTGTAATTAATAATCTGATTATCAATTTATACTCTGTGATTTGAAGCTTACAAAACGTGCAGAGTCTGCTGCTTGATCTTCGGATTTCCCCTCCCCCCTCCTTTTTCTTTCTTCCAGTAACAGATTTTCTGCTTGCTTTCAGCAGTCTCACACTGTTTCGAATGCTTGTATTCTGCCACAATATAATTATTGCATGTAACATATTGGGACTGCATTGTAATGCAAAAGACTGTTGGCATATGTCCAGTCCATTTCAATGAAAATTCTAGACTGATGCTTAATGCTTCCATTCAGATCAATGAAATTTAGAAACAAGAAATGTTGCTGGCTGGTATTTTTATTTAACACAATGACTAGATTATTATAACTGTCATTACATTACTATTCATTATCATTATAATTTCAAAACATATATATCGCCGAATAAAAGTGAACACTCTCACTCCTATTTATTTCATTTATTTAATTGTGTTGGGTAACCTTAAGTTTTCAGTCTATCATTGTAATCACATTATTGTGTTATAATTTCTACGTAGCAATGGCCAGGGATGATGAGAAATGCAAGTGAATATCGAGAAAACTGCGAAAAACCCATCTTTGTTCTAAAAATCTCCTATATAAACTCTTAGTCTTCTCAATCCTGTTTTTCTCAAGTTATATTAAACTGAAAGAATGGCATTTCCAAAAGCAAAATGGTGGGCAAGATTCCTGCAATGCCCATCAAATGTACCCTCCAAGAAAAATCAAGCAGTCACTTTCAAAACCTGACAAATTCATCATCCAGAGTGGGTCAGGGTTCTGATTTAATTTCTTGTATCTAAAGATCATCCAAACTGTTCTTTATTCCACCCCATGCATGTATCTGTCTAGCTGCCTGCCACATGCTTTTCTATGAGGATAATGGGCACACAAACAAGTGAACTTTGGTGCAGTAATCCTGTGCTGGCCCAGGGATCATACCCACAAATGCATGTCTCTGCTCTTGCTTTGAGCATAAAGATTGCATAAGGCTTGGATGATTATCAGTGGATAGTCACCATGATTAGGGGTGTAAAGAATACTCAGAAATTTTCTCATCCTCAATAAGAAAAAAGTCAATTGCAACAAGATATTATTGTATTTTTGGGCCATTGTTCAAATATATAACCAAAATAGCCGCACACACAAATCCACCCTTGTTTGTTTACACTAAAACATTTTTTGTGTGCAAAGAACTGCGGAGTAATCCCATAGCATGAAACACTGTTGGTGTTTTTTGAATGAACCAAAACCTCTCATTGCCTCATCCAGCAAGGAAAAAAACAAACTTTTAATTTGTTCTTCTCTTTGCAGCATGATAGCTGTAGATTGTGTCCAACACCAGAGAGAGTATGGAGTTTATCACGTGGGAGGAATTTCTCCCAATTTTGAATGGAGCCAATTCAAATTCACCTAAATTCACTAGTTTGGCGAATTTACGTGAAATCTAATTGCATTCGGAATGCATTCAGAATTACTTCCCATTTCCTGAAAATGACCCCCTATTGCCCAAAATTGTGTGAGATGCTTTAATACAAAATAACGTAAAACCCATGATTGCATTCGGAATGCCCGAAATTGCGTGAGATACACTCATACACAATAACATGAAACCCCATGATTATGTTCGGATTGCCAATGCATTATATCCCTAAATTCCATCGTATAATAAACTCCTATGTCTTTGAATACTATTTACGTGGAAAAATGTGTGGGGAAATTGTACTGTTCTCAAGGGCTGTTTGTTTGGGCTTCCCACAGGCCACTATTTATGACTATTGAGAAAACAAAGTGCAGGACTAGCAGGGCTTTTCCTGTGCTCTTATGTATAGTTTCAGACATTGTGCTGAGAACCATATGAATAGTATTAAAATTTATAGCTTCAGTCAACAAGCCACTCCTCTCAAAGAAGGAGTGGGCATTCAAGGCATTTGGGTTTGCTGGCAGACGTGTGTGTGTCGGTTTGCCTTCAAGTTGTTTCTAACTTTTGGCAACCTAATAATAATAATAATATTTATTTATTTATTTATTTATAACCCGCTCCTCTAGTGAAATACTCAGAGCAGGGTACAGAGTAATACCAGAGTAAAATACCAATCATCTCTCTTCCCACCCACCCACCCCTTAAAATTAAATTAAAGCAAGGCTTATTAAAATTGACAACAGTTAAAGTTAAAATCAGCAACAATTAAAACAGATATGATCTCATGGACAGTGCATGTGCAAATCCACCATAGATGAAATCCAAAAGTTTAAGCAGGGGGATAGCAAACATTATTTCCCCAGTTTCATTTCCATTTTCCAGAACCTGTCAAAGAGGTTTCTTGGCAAGATTCTTCAGAGGGGGTTTGCCATTGCCATTCTCTGCAGCTGAGTGACTGTGACTAAACACAATGATGGTTATAAGTGTATCTTATAGTTATATAGAAAGGGACTCTCAAAATTCCCTAGCCTGTGTGTGATAAAAGAAATTGGATGGCGAAGAAATTCTCCAGTGGTTTTACAGAGGTAGAACTCAGCACTAGTGTCTGTAGCATGGCTTTGAAATGGCTGTAGCATTTTTCATACTCCCATTAGAAGTGGTAGCAGAAAGTACCCATTTTGCATCTTCTGCAATGTCTCTTTTGAAGATGGAGGTCCTCCTGAATATATAACTGCAACTGAGAGATAGGAAGTTTACAGTTTTGTCTTTCTGTATAATCACATTCCATGCAGTTCTGTGATCAATCCTCCCTGTTGAACTTGCTCCCCCATTGCTTGTGCATTTTTGAAAATTATTTCCATAGAGGGAGACCCTATACAGTTGATTTCTGGCACCACAGAGGGTTGTAGCAGGAGAGAAATGGGAAGAAAGTTTTGGTCCCATTGGTATTGGATACTGAGATAGACCATTGAATTGCTGAAATGATTGAGAATGAGTTTTAATTATCTTGTTTGACCCAAGCTCTGTTCCTCTGACGCTCATCCAAATTTCAACCACATGTAAAAGCAATATCATTTTGGGTTGTCTTGCATTCTAGTTATGTCCACATCTTATGAAAAAACATTCCATATGCCCTGAAGTCCTAGCTGGTTTCTTCTATATTTTCGCCCCCCCCCTTTTTTTTGAGTGTTGTTTGTAGATGTTGTATCATTTTAAATTCTGTAAGCCGCTTTGATTGCTACGGCAAAAAGCGGGGTATAAATAAAAGCTTTATTATTTATTATTTTATTATCCAATCCCTTTGGAGAGTGCCTTAAATAACACTTGTTTAGCTAATATTTTGCTCCATAGGCAACTTTCTTACAATATCTAAATATTCTTCAAAAGAAGAAGCCAAAAATGACTTCAAATTTTGCACTGTGCTATAATTTTAATAGCAGATCTAAAAGGGAGTACTGGAGACTAATGTTGTGTTTCTCTGCTTATTTACTAATATACAAGCTGTGGGAGGCTTGGTGTTAATGTATTCAGAGAAGTCAAATAAATCCCCCACAAGCAACTGTAGGTGCTTATAACTTCTTGAAGATGTTTCACGCCCAGCCACCGCAATACTCAGGCTTCTTTCTCTTCTTTTGGGGCCAAATTCAGAAATACTTCTGCTTTTTCTTTTTCTCTTCCCTTCTTTTGCATGCGTAACTCAGACAAAGAGTTGCCGTGCCCCCTGTCACCAATAGAGAGATCCACCCTGCACTCTGAAGAGATATTGATACCCTTCAATCAGATTTCATTGGTACTGGCTGCAACAATTCCGCAAGAATGCGTTGCCACATTGTGGGCTTGGAAGCCATAAATTTTCGATGATTCTAGGCTGCTTCAATAGGAGTATAGTGTCCAGATCAAGGGAAATAATAGTAACACTCGATTCTGTTTTGGTCAGACCTCACCTGGAATACTGTGTCCCATTTTGGGCACCACAATTCAGGTAGGATGTTGACAAGCAGGAACACATCTAGAGGAAGGTGACCAAAATGGTGAAAGGTTGGAAACCATGCTCTAAGTGGTTTAGGGAGGTGGGTATGTTTAGCCTGGAGAAGAGAAGGTTAAGAGATGGCATGGTAACCATGCTTAAATATTGAAAAGGATGCCATATTGTAGAAGGAACAATCTTGCTTTCTGCTCTTCCACACTGCAGAAATAATTTAGTTTGAACCAATTGAACTGCCATGGCTCCATGTGGCACCAGAACTATCTGACAGAAAAGGCTAAATGCACCACAAAACTAAAATTTCCAGATTTCCACAGCTTTGAGCCATGACAGTAAAAATAGTCTAAAACTGCATTATTTCTGCAGTGCAGATTAGATCTTGGACACAGAGCAATGGATTCAAACTACAGGAAAAAAGATATCCCACCTAAACACTAGCAAGAACTTGCTGGTGGTAAGAGCTGTCCAACAGTGGAATATGCTATCTCAGAACATGGTGGAGTCTCCTCCTTTGGAGGTTTTTAACCAGAGGCTGGATGTGTCTAGAGTGCTTTGATTGTGTATTTCTTCAGAGCAGGACAGGGTTGGACTAGATGACCTTTGTGGCCTCTTTCAACTCTATTATTCTATGATTCTAGATTTTGTGAATTTTTTACATTTAATAAACTGCTCTAATTGTACTTTGATTTGGGTAATACAAAAGAAAGACTAGGGATGCTTGTTTTTGAAAAGTTACATTTTAGGTGTTTGTGACCTAAAACACATTCACATTGTAGCTAATCTATAGTAATGCTCCTTATATCATCCTTTGCCCTACTCTGCAGCAACCACTGCTCGTTTATATTCCAAAAGTGAGCCAATTCAATGGTGCTGATGATTATTTAGCCTTTTGATTTCTTTTCTGAGGTCCTAGATATCTTGAAAGGGCACCTGTCAATCTTGGAAGCAGCTCGTGGTACTTGTTCCCACTTGTGATGTCAGTTATAGACCCAGAATACATGTTTCCTAGCAGCAGACAATTACTAGAGGTAGCTGTGAAGCCTGATTGAGCCCATGGGCACTGTAGCTGTCACACCAACTGCTGAGGTTTGTGAATTAATGATCAGATGAATTTTGCAGCCCGTAGAACATTAACTCAGACCTGGCATTTTGGTTAGACTTGTAGTCAGGCTGAGAAACAACATGTTAGCTCCTCAAAATAATCTCCCCATTACACAATCACATTGCCCACCTTCTGAAATTGAGCTGAAGCTAACAAAGAGATCACTGCAATGACACTCAAATTCAGACTTCTCAAAAGTCAGTCAGTAACAGGTATAGCTGCCTAGCTGAGAATTTTTCAATGTGCAGTATAGTTTTTGATAATTCTGCCTGCATTAAGGTTTTTTTACCACTTTTATTTCTTTTACCACTTTTATTTCTTATCCTTTGCTGTTCTTTGACTCATGTACTCTTCAAATGTTGATGTAGGGTGCAAGGTTGTTTCTAGCAACTATGGGCAAGTGTCCTCCTCCTGTCATTAAATCATCTTAATTGTGCAATTGAGGGGAAGATTATCACACCCCCGCATGCTTATCCCATTCTTGTTCCATCTGTAAACGGTAATGGAGGCATCATTTGGTATTAACGGAAACTCATGTTAATACTAAATGACATGTCCATTACTGTTTCAAGATGGAACTGAGGTGCTTCAAAGTAAATATGGCCTACATGTGTCCCTGGGAAACAATGAGAGCAAGGATTCTAAAATACATTTGGATGGGAGAGGCAAAAAGGGGGCTATCCACCCCTTGTCACAGGAGAAATGATCTGGGCAGAACTTCCTCCAAGCCTCTAGAACATGACATGGGATATGTGGGCTTTTCCTTACAAGCTTTCCTTGATATTTCATTCAAAAGCAAATCTAAAAAGAAAGTGTGTATGTGATTTCACTACAAAAAATCACAATGAAATTGTATCTGAACATGTCAGAAAAAGACCTTCACAAGAACCTTTTAAGGTAGGACAGGAGATGACGAGACAGACTGTTGCTTGAGGAAGGCTGCCATCATGCAAAGTGGCACAATAGATTGAAAGACTTTCAGGACTTACTCATTTTCTTTTCTCTTCTTCTTTATTTTCCTTTGTGGGATGTGTAAATGACCAAAAGGACAAATGACCAAAAGGACAAGGAGGGACATTTTGGGAGAAGGTTTATGTGGAAGTCTCTGGGTTGGGTTGGGTTGGGTGCTTGTGTCTGTTAAAAACTTAACATATACAAATTCTATGAAAGATGCAGGTGCCACCTAGTGGCTTGACGTAACACACTATACAAATAAAGTTAACACAATAACTTGACCAAAATGTTCTCTGGGGATTTCCCAGCTTCTCATTCATAGAATCATCACATCATAGATTTGGAAGAGACCACAAGGGCCATCCAGTCCAACCCCTCTATGCAGGAATGCATAGTCAAATCAATCTTCAGGACTGTTTTGGCTTCCCTGTGACAGGTGAAACAACTGAAATATCTAACTCTCCAAAGAGCAGAGAGAAGAGTAATAAAATGTTCTGCCCCCTCCAGGGACAACAAGAAGAAGGGGAGAAATTTATATCACATTTTCATCAGCCAATCTAATGCAAATCACCCACAGATCTAGTTGCAGATTCCAGTCTACAGCCTGTCCCTCCAGTAACATTCCAGGACAACCATTGAACCACGCCGACCTTTAGAGCCAGGCTATATTTCAGTCATCCTGGCCAGTACCCCACCTAATTGCTGGAGTTTGACCCTATCTCATTCACTTGACAGCTTTCTTCAGCCAGTCTGTAGAAGTGCCTATGCAGCAGCTGTCAGACAGCAAAGGATGAAAGCTTTTCCTTCTATGTTACAATTACTTTACGGCCTCCAGTATCAAAATCCTGTTTGATGTGCCGTCTGTTCAGTGCTGAGCTGTCTGTAACACAGCTTTGCACACTATCCCTTCCTGCTGTGACTCGCAACTAAGAGGATTCATGTAGTTCAGCAAAACATACCTTTGAGTTCTACAAAATTAATACAATGGCATCTACATTGCCTGTGGTGAGATTGCCTTTAAGATGCACTGTTTCAGAGCATTTCTGAATTCTGAACTGGCAGTGCTCTGGAGGGGTTTGTCCTCTGACAATTTTTTATGAATGTCCCATGTCAGGCAAAACCTATTTTCTCTCCCTGGGAATAATGATGTGGAATATGACTGGGTTTCCCTCCTCCTTGTTTTGCCGGAAATCTGCAGGATAAGTTGTTCCTGCTTTAATTCTGCCTGATCTCATTGAGTCACAAAGACATTTCAAGGGAAAGAATTACTGCACAATATTGTACTGTTATGTGATAAAAGAGAGTAAATTATGTCAGCTACCTTGGAGGGCTGTTAACAGCTTAATGTTTGCAAAGTGGTTCAAAATTCTTAGATGAAAGGTAACTACAGAAGTACAGAGTGTTACCATGTGTCAGAGTCAGAAACAAAATCAAAGCAAAGGAAAAGATAGAAATTCAATACTTCTGCCATTGAAGAGCATTTTAAAGGTGGAAACTTGAAATTCAGGCTGGCTAGTCAGAGAATACTTGATAGCATAACATTTTCATTTTATTTCCTTTTATTTCCCCTCTTCTTCCCTTTTTCTTCATCATATAGTGATTATGTGAAGTGGGTGCAGTATAATTGTGACTGTGGGGAAGAAGCCACTATGTTTTCTGGATATTAAATGTTCTGGGTATGTTCCAATTTTCCTGCTTTGCAAAAACTCAGGCGAACGCCTATCCCAGGCTTGACATGTTTCTCATGAGTTCCCTCTCCAGAGAGTCATGTTTGATTCTTCCCAGAGGGCTGTCCTTTGGATTTTTAAGAAGACAGTGCTGACCTGTATTTGTATTTAAGATGCAAATATCCAGCAAATGTATTTAGGAACCAATCTGGCTGTTTTTGTTTTTTGTTTTTTCCATACCATGGGGACACTTTCAGAAAAGCAAGGACACAGCTATGTTGTTAGTTTTGTCTAACACTGTACCTTAGGTGGTCTGCTAGATTTTATCTTTTGGTTCTTCCACAAAGTTCATTCTGAGTGGCTTCTTACAAAATTACTCAAATTATTGTTTTGTTATATTATTATGAGCCCTGGTGGTGGTATTGAGCCCTGGTGGTATAGTGGCTAACTTCCTGTACTGCAGCCTCTCATTCACAAACCTTAAGGTTGTGAATTTAATACCAGCCCAGGGGCTCAAGCTTGACTCAGGCTTGCATCCTTCCAAGGTTGCTAAAATGAGTACCCAGATTGTTGGGAGCAAGTAGCTTACACTTTGTAAATTGCTTAGGGAGAGCTTAAGTGCACTGATAAGCAGTATAGAAATGTACTTGCTATTGCTATTAAGAGTTGGCAGTGCCTTCTGAACCAAAAGTGGCCACAAATCCTATTTTACAGACTACAGTTATAAACTGAAGGTCTGTGTGGGGACAGTTTTCTGTTTGATCTTCTGTTAAGAGATCTGTCCAGTCTATGTCTGGTGCAGAAATGAAGAATCCTAAGAAGGTACAGCTGAAACTTGATTCTGTCCATCAACAGGTAGTGCCTGGAGAGGAGGAATGAGTAAGCATATGCTAGTCTAGTCACAGTCTTTCCTACCATAGTGAGATGTCTTGAATTCCCACTTATATTACAGTAGAATGTATCACCTATCTTGATACAGCTATCTGTATGGAAGTATGTACTGTGCAAGTGATGAGGTGTACTAAAAGGAATTCTGCATGCAGTATTACTTTTGTAGAAAAAGAAACACCACTGGGACTAAGTGGTATTTCTCCTGGCATAATGTCTGCTTAATTGCCTAGATGCTTGAGTTCAAATCCCCAGCTATCTAAGCCTTAGGTAGCAGTGCCCAGCAATTTGTTAGCATTAGCAGAGCTAGGAAATCCATAAAATATGTATTAGGGAAAAAAAAGAAATAAAGAAGAAATATGTTTCACTACATTTTTTCTTCTGCATGCCACTAAAGTGTTTGCCTACAGATGTGCTGTAGGTGTAAACCTCAGTCAATTTTTAAAATCATTATTTGTTGCCAGATAAATTATCAAAAATGTATTAAAAAACCAGCAAGTAAATGTTGGAAATGTGGCGAAACATCAGAGACATTTTTTCAATGCTGGTGGATCTGTAAAATTACCAGATCCTATTAGTAAACAATTAACTTTACAATAAACCTAAATTAAAAGTAAAACTAGAATTGACACCAGAATGTTACTTATTAGGGATGGTTGAGGAGAATGTGGAGGGAAAATAGGAAAAGTATTGTTTTATATGGTCACATTGGCAAAAATAATGTTTGTGCAAAAATGGAAAGATAAGAACATCCCGGAAAGATAGACTGGATGCCAAAATTATATGATATAATTGAATTGGATAAATTAACACAGCTGTTAAGAAACAACTCTCTAGAAAAAAATTAAGGAAGACTGGAAACTGACAAGGAAAGATTGAATCATTGTATACCGCTTCGGGATGATAATGTTTTTACTTGTTTTTATTCCTTGTTTTATTGTAATCTTTTATTGTATTGTTTGAAATGTTTTTAACTGTAGATGCTGTACACCGCCCTGATCGCAGGAAGGGCGGTATACAAATAAAAGTTGTTATTATTATTATTATTATTAGTTGAATGTTTCAGGTCAATGTAAAATGATATTTAATTATGTCTAGATGCTACAAACAAGATTTAAGGTTTAGACTATATAGATACACAAACTAGGAAATAGTTAATTGTACAGTTTAGCATATATTATATTAGTAGTTGAGATACATGTGACTAGAAAATTTAGAGATAAAAAAGACAATTTATGCTGCATAGACTACACTCTTAGTTGGGAAGTCAAAATGGGAATTGAGTATGTGTACCATAGGAGAGGAGGGGATGCGGGGAGGAAAATTATAAGTGGTGGGGCAAGATAAGAATGGTTAAAAGGGTTTGAGGATATAGATGGAAGGTGAGAGTAAGTAGATAGTGTGTAGGTGGAGAGAGGTTGGAAACTGGAAGAAGGGAGAGTGAAAGTATGGAGGATGGGGGGAATGAATAGATTGGGAGATGAGAAAGAAGGTTATGGAGTGAGTGACAAATTCAGAAGGTCAAGAAGATGATTGTGGGAGGAAAAGAGGTTAGGCTGGAGGTGTTAAAGAAGAAGAGAAGGAGATTATTTTTGAAGTAGACGTATTAAAGGATTGTTGGTTTTATGTATTATTATTATTATTATTATTATTGACAAATTTAAATGAACATTTTAAAAAACCCAGTGTGAGACAGGTGAAATCATCATTATCTTTGGTTCCACTTTGTGTATTAAAAATTCTATGCAGTTGTCCTTGTCCTTGGCAAAAAAGTGGTATCTTTATATATCAAATTACCTCATCAAAAAGTGAGATGATTTTTTTTTTTTAAAAAAAAGGCCAGTACAGTACTTTTTTTCAACAGCAATAAGCAATAGCAAACAATTATTCCTCCCTGAGAAACTTCTCCCCCCCCCTTTCTTTCAAAGGTCCAAAAATGTAAAGAAACATCAAAATATGTGCACTGACCCAGTGGCAATAAAACCTTTGATTTTTTTTTTCTTCTTCAAATTTGGGGAAAATGAAGATTTCTATCCTTATTCTATTATGTCATAAAGCCACTTTCTTCATGTATTTCATGTTATATCATTGCATATCCCACCACATACGTGAATAAAAAAATAAATAAAAATATCTGAAAAAGTCTAAAGATTTCTGTCTTAGCAGTACTTGAATACAGAGCTACTTGGATTTTAGATATTCAAGCATATATATTCGGATTAGTTGAGTTCACTGGGATTTATGCAGCTAGTGCTTCATAGGACTACAGCCTTATAGACCAGATTTCAGCAGTACTGAAGTTACATATAGATAATTCCTTTTCTTAACAGATACATATTTCAATCTTTATCAGCACCTCTTTTATTTCATATTGATTTTTCTCCAGGATGGTGACAAATATTACTGAATTCCAAGTTTCAGGTAGTATTGGGGGAGGAGGAATTGCATAAAACATTACTTAACTGTGAGGCACATTGGTTTTCTGATCTTTCTTCAATTCCCTATCCAATGTCATTTTCCTTTCTGATTGCTACTTCCTCTTCCTGCATTAATTGCATGACTGACCCCAATCAAAGAGAGATGGCATAATAATGCATGTATTGGCAGCTATGACAGGCCTGGAGGCTAATAACCTCTCTTCCCCACATTTACACTCCAACAGATGCACAAGCACATTCCACATAACTCAGAAGTTACTGGAAATCAGTGTTGGTTTTGATCCAGCTTTAGTTTGGGCTGACTCAGGAGCATTTTCCCTTCATTTTGGGAGAGTTGTCAGGGAGGTGGAATGATACCCCATCAAAAGGCAGTGTGGCTTCACAGGATGCGTAAGAAAATAATTGTAGCCTCTCAGTCCCGTGTTATTCCTAGATGCCCAATAAGAATGTTACATCATGTTGTGCTGTTACTGAAAAGGTAGCAAAAATAGTAACTTTGAACAAATATGGCAGGTGGAATGCTGTTACCATTTCCACTACTTTGCTGCATTTTTTTCAGTAGCTTGGATGATTTTTGCCTGATTTCTTCACCATTTTAAGAAGGAAAGCAAACATACAAAACATCCTGGGGATCTGTGGTTTGGGTTGTGACCTGGAAGTCTGCATCTACAAGGTAATGGATGGCCAGATGGTTTTCACAATGTGTGTAACTTGCTTTAAAATACACCACTATGCTAGTAAAGACCAGGCTATTTATTAGTTCAGTCTTACTGACTTATTTGCAAAGACATATAGCAAAATTAATGTCAACAACATTTCACTGTAAATGGATTGTTGCAAAGCTATGGAGAATATCAAATCTGGTTAGGCCACATATTTCCTGAGGATAAGCAGAAGCTAGTGAGGGCAACTCATTATTAGCAGGCAAATATTTTTCAAGTAACTATTGATAAATCAAAAAAAGGGGTCTTTTCTTTTCAGAATTTCTGAAAATGTTCCTTCAAATTAATAACACCTCGTATCAGCCTAAATATTTACATTCCTGGAAATAAATGGGATGTTTGTCTGTAGGTCTCATGTATTTTCTGCCCAAAATAACCATTTATGAATTTTTCACAAAGTCAGTCCAGAATTGTGAATAATTTTTGACAACTGTGTAATTTTTTTTAACACTTTATTGCAGTGAGAGGAAAAATAGTAAAAATTACTTCTTGCTTCCTTCAAAGGGCAGGAAAGACTCATTACTCACTTTCTGGTTGTATTTTTCACTGTGAAGGTAGGGGGAGGCAGTTCAGGGACTTTCTATCTCATATATCTGAATAACTTGGCTAGCTTTGGATACTCTTCAACTTGAATGGGGAAATGTGTTTGTAATGCCATTTTCTGTTCTGCCTCAAGCAGCAAAACATCTTGGACTGGCCATGTTATGGATTAGATCCATTCAGTTGTTTGATATATTTTGATTTTCAAAATAAATGTTTCAACCATGCAATTGCTTTCTCTCTTATCTCTCACATATTCAGAGTTACAGAGGTTAGTATTGTTTCTCCTTTTGAGCACCTGCATGAACAGATAAGAATTTTGTGCATTCAGATGGAAAATAAGTTTTAGTCCTCTCACTGTTAGGTCTTTTGAGTGCCTTTAGCACCCTAAATCACGATTTTTGTTTATGACCTGGATCAAACATATGTAGGAAAAGAGGACAAGCTATGGTCTTAGATTTCTCATGCCACACGTCAGCATTCAACATCAAGATTCAATTACTTGGAATTCATTGAGGCAGAAAGGGACATTGGGAAGCAGAGGGTTTGGAGGTCTTATAGAAATCAAAAGTGATAATTAAAAAATGGGCAAGCTGCCTAGAACTGTTTGATTGTGTGTGTGTGTGATTATGTGTACTTTCTGAAATAGAAAAAAAAAAGGAAAAGGAAAACAAATTTATTAAGCTAGTGCAATAGATTTGGTTGCACCATGATTTCCAATATTTATTTCAGTGCAAAGGATGGCTTTCTAATTTATCCTGAAGTGACTATGAAAGGAAGATGCCCTTCACAAAGCAACTTTGTGCCTGACATTGACATTAGAAAAAGAAATCAGACGGATAACAAAGATTAAAGGCCAGTATGGAAACATGAAGTGGATGTTCAGTGGTGGGAATAGAATGGTACCAAGAAGCAGCAGCAGCCAGACAAGCAAAAGGATGGTTTGTTTATTTTATTTTATTTTATTTTATTTTTATTCCACCTTTCTCCCAAGTTGGGACCCAAGGCAGTTGTAGGTTTATCACACTAGAGGGCAAACAGGAATTAAACAGGAATTAAACAGGAAATGCCCTATGTTAAACATAAGGCATGTTAAATGCCCTATGTTAAACATAAGGCATTTCTTGTTTAATTCCTGTTTAATTCCTGTTTAAATCCTGTTTGCCCTCTAGTGTGATAAACGCCTAAATTGTTGGTGTCATTTAGTGTGGTAACTCATGGTGTCACACACACACCAACCTTTTCCCATATCACACTAGGAATGCCTAGAGACTTTTTTTAAATTAATGTTAATCATAAATCCTAATTTCTGTATATCATTGAATGTAATGGTAATAGTACTGACATAAGCAACTAGCAAAATTAAAATTATACTTTAAATTGCAATGCCTAAATGTATTTACAGTTACATAGTTTATTTGATGTTAAACTTTACTGTTACATGAGATACATTAATGAATTAGATTTGCATAATCAATAATGGCCCAAACAATGTAAAAGTTACATTCAGAATCATATAAAGTATAGAACAGAATCAAGAGAATATTCTCTCACACAGGCTCCTTGTCCACGACTGTGCAAGAATACTCCTGGATTGAACCCCTGTAGCCTTTCTAATTGAATCACTCTATCGAGGTTGTGTGTGTGTGTGTGTGTTAATAGCAAATAAAAATTAAAAAATTAGCAAAATGTTTTGTTTTCTTCAGAATTTAATTTATTTATTAAATTATGTTTGGTAATCACACTATTTATAATTTCAGTTCTTAGCTGCATCCTTCTGGGATCCAGAAGAAACCTGTTAGAAGTACAGGTTGTTTGTTTTAAAACTATCTATAATAGAGGAATGGGTGAAAGACTGGTTTTAAGACCCCACTCCTAAACATGCTTACTGGCAAGTCAGCCCCTCTGGAAACAACAGGGCTCAGAATAATTTGAGCATGAAATTAAAACATAATTTTAAATCAAGGCTTCATGGAACTAATGATTCTATGCCACTTGTTCAAGGCTTTTTGAAAACTGTTTCAACTTGTTCTCATGTTACCTTCTTTAATACATTTTAAGCTGCTTATCCTTTATTGTTTTAATCTTATTCAAAGATAGTCATGTTTCTCTGTCCCGGTATTTAAAAAAAACAGGGCAGTCTGGGCTTACCTTCCAGATTCAGATGAAGAGGGGGAGAAATCCACCCATTCCTCCAGCCCAACTAGGCAGACTGGAGGTCTCTCCAGCTCTCTCTCTCTTTAGCGTTTTTGCTTCTTCTCTTATGGGAGGTTCTTCATCCACCTCCTTCCTATGCTTATTGCAAAGGGTGATACCGTGTTTCTCCGAAAATAAGGCAGTGTCTTATATTAATTTTTGCTCCCAAAGATGCACTAAGTCTTATTTACAGATGTCTTATTTTTCCATGAAGAATAACTCACATTTATTGTTGAACCAAAAAATGGGCATGCTAGCAATTCAGCAAAACTTCTACTAGGTCTTATTTTCAGAGGATGTCTTATTTTAGGGGAAACAGGGTAGTGTTTGTTTTGTCCACCTGGCCCTCCTCCAAAGCCATAACAGTGTGTGTGTGGGGGGGGGGGGGAGTCCATAATTATTAAAAACAAAACCATTG
Organism: Urosaurus nigricauda; assembly: GCA_034509955.1. Taxonomy (NCBI): domain Eukaryota; kingdom Metazoa; phylum Chordata; class Lepidosauria; order Squamata; family Phrynosomatidae; genus Urosaurus; species Urosaurus nigricauda. The sequence goes on from JAOEGL010000003.1 coordinate 127,974,164, forward strand.
AGAGCCTCCAAGCCAAAACGGTGTGTGTGGGGGGGTAGGGGGTCCTTATTGCTCTGGGGAGAGTTTGCTGGAAGGAACCTAATCACAGGACTAGATGGGGTGCTGTTGCCTTTTGCAGCACTCCTGAAAAAGTGGGGAAGCAACCGCCTCTTTGCTTTCCTCCAGAGGGCCAAGAACAGGAGGCAGCAGAATAGCTGGCAGAGAAAAGGGGCTCCTTCTCTCCTCTCATGGTCAGAATGCAGGCTCTTAGGGCAGCTGCAGTTGCACCCATGAAACAGGGATGCTCCCCTTCATTGCCCTCCTCTGCCAGCCCTGCCGCTGCCTCCCATTCCTGGCTGCTTTCTTTGGGGTACTACTTTACCTCAAGGTGGCAAACTGATCAAAGGAAGTGCACCAGAAGTGGTAGGGGCAGAGCCAGGGATCACATGGTGACACCCCCCCCCCAAGGGTATCATCTGGTCATGGTCCGTAACCCCCCAGTGATGCCTCTGCATGTGGATAGAGGCCCATCAGTTTATTAGTTTGTCTCTTTGAAGACACAGATACAAAAACTCATTCTACCGTAATCTCATGAACCATAGGTTTAAAAAGGCCTGGTGGGGAAAGAGGGAGTGCACACACGATATTTCTAGTCTGCTTATCATAAAATAAAAGAAAAACATCACTGGGGATGCAAAATGAAAAGAAAACAGAACATCTTAAACAATGCAATACAACACAAAACAAAAAAAATCACATTCAAGTAATTGTATCTTCAAGGAAGGATATATTCGCAGGGAAAGATATTTAATGTGACTGTCAGCACAAGTAATGTATTTTTCCATTTGTTATTAAGCACATTTCAATGTCAAATGAGTATTGATTTTTACAGTGTATTGAAAACAGAACACTGGGAGAAAAAAAGAAAGTGGTCAGAATCCTGTTGGCACAATCAACAATACTGGTTGTTATGTCAACAGTTATAGTGGCAGTGATAAGGAGGGGAAGAACGTTGCTCTGGCTGATGAAAAGGAAAAGAAGAAAAAGCCTGGAGCAAGAGCAATGGTAGAAGGGATCAGTCAACTCCAAATTACCTCTTTCTTGAATTCTGCTTGTTGGTTGTCTTGAATTCCTAGCTTTGGGGTGTTTCCTTTTTCATTTCTTTTTTTTTTTTCTTTTCTTTCTTTCTTTTTTTTTAAAAAAAATTTCTGAACCAAACCAGTATGGGAAGAATGGCTCGAATAATTGCCTATATGGTACAGTTGATCATCCAAGGCACCCATCCCATTCTGATTTGAATTCGAGGATATACATACAAGAAGTTACACAAATTGAACAATATCTGGTTCGGAGCTGGCTTGTGTTGTGGGCCTTCCAGTCATTTCTGACTTATGGTGACCCTAAGGCAAATCTATCATGGGATTTTCTTGGCAAGTTTCTTCAGAGGGAGTTTTGCCATTACCGTCTTTTGAGGCTGTGAGAATATGACTTGCCCAAGGTCACCAGTGGATTTCCATGGCCAAACTGGGATTCAGACTCTGGTCTCCATTATCTTAGTCCAACTCGCAAATCACTACACCATATTGGCTATCGGAGCTAACAGCCTCCTCTTATTGTCAGTGGTGTTGGCTCCCAACTTCCCTGTGGACTACAGATATAGCAGAACCACTTGTATAACTGTTTTTTTTAAGAGTACAACTATAGAATCCCATTTTTGCAATTAAAAATGATACAGTTTGCATCACTTTCTTGGTGGCACAATTACCAAAATGTATGCTAATTTAATTCTTATGAAGAAACAACTCTCTTCTGGAGCCATATGAAACATATTTACTTGTTTACTCAGTTTGAACAGACCTACTGAGTATGATTCAAATACTGTTTGACCATTGAAAATGCTTTATAATCTCACAACAAAATCACAGTTGCTTAAATAAATGTAGGAGGATTATTACATTGGTTTAATTACATTTTAAGCCAAGATGGGCTGTAAGTTCATTATTTCTTTTCTAAATTAAACCTCTCTGCTTGAGAAATAAGTCTCAAATGTGAAACAGCTTAAGAAAACCACAGAATGCAGGATCACTATCTTACCAAGTGTGTAAACAGTGTTGGACAAGGATCATTTGTAGTTATTGAAATAACCTCCTTCTGAAGAAAGAAAATCCTCAGAAATACAGTTTACAGTATTTTCATCAGTAGTACCAGTGTAGCCCTGACTCACTACTGTCGCCACTATTGCTTTTCGGTACCACAAGAAAGGATTCAGAGCGGTTTTAATTCATTATCTTTCCCAATGACTAAGGCATAGCAAACCATGCAATCCTAGCAAAGGTACAGTGGTTGTAGGGGTCAGAAGAATGTCCTTCTTCATCCTCCAGAAGAGTTACTCTGCTGATAGACTCTCTTTTGCTGTGAGATCCTTGCCAATCTCTGACAGAGGAAAACTGCTGTGCTGACTGAGGTCTCCCAGCAGGATGGACGAGTGGGAACAAACCAGGAAGAAAAGAAGTGAAGCAATAGAGCCATTTTGCCAAAACTAAACTCCTGTGCCCCAGAAACAATGCAGAAGTAATTTCAGGACAAGGTAGTCCTAAGCAACAGTCAACATCCCTAGGCTGAAAGTGGTTTAGATTCAGGACCATTTTAGCTGGCTGGGTGTTGCTTTAATTGGCCATTCTGGCTACTTGCAATGTACCACTACAACTGTAACTTAATAAGGGGTAACTTCCATTCCTTTTAACATGTTATTGTAACTTGGTGGGTTTTTTTTTTAAACATTTATAGTTGAAATAGAGGGAATATTACATGGTTCAAATGCAGGCTGTTACTTGTATGTTATTGTGGGTGTTGAAGTGACAATGATGCAGACAGAAAAAAGTGAATGGCTGCCCTTTGATATGTGAAGTGGAAGAAGAGTGGACAATCTGAGAAAAGAAAGGCATGGTATTTCATTTCAAGAACTGAAGGACGCCTGGACATGTAATCTGTGAGGGGAGGGGATCGCTGTCCATAAAGAAGATGAATTTATAGAATTATGTGTTTATCATGTCTTCTATTACATGGTGTGGGGTAGCCCAGAACATGCAGCTGTCTGGAACAAAGGACAAGATGGTGCACTGTTTCTTATAGAATCATAGAGTTCGAAGAGACCACAAGGGCCATCCAATTCAATCCCCTGCCATGCAGGAACTCTCCATCAAAGCATCCCCAACAGATGGCCATCCAGCCTCTGTTTAAAGATCTCTATGGAAGGAGACTCCACCACTCTTCGAAGGAGTGTGTTCCACTGTCGAACAGCCCTTACCGTCAGGAAGTTCCTCCTAATAATGTGGTGGAATCTCTTTTCCTGGAGCTTGCATCCATTGTTCCAGGTCCTGTTCTCTGGAGCAGCAGAAAACAAGCTTGCTCCCTCCTCCATATGACATCCCTTCAAATATTTAAACATGGCTGTCATATCATCTCTTAACCTTCTCTTCTCCAGGCTAAACATACCCAGTTCCCTAAGGTGTTCCTCATAGGGCATGGTTTCCAAACCCTTCACCATTTTAGTCACCCTCTTTTGGACATGCTCCAGTTTCTCCACATCCTTTTTGAACTGTGGTGCCCAGAACTGGACACAATATTCCAGGTGCGGCCTGACCAAAGCAGTATAGAGTGGCACTATTCCATGTGGCAATACTGGCAGTCTAATCTCAGCTCAGCACTGGTGACAAGACCATGTCCTCAACCACACTTGATGTCAAAAGATTGATGAAAGGGATGCATGACAGGCCATGTGGGCATATGGAGGTTTAGCCTGGTGCAAAGGGAAAAGGCAAGAAATCTGAAGAATGGCTACGTGGATAGTGTTTATACTCTCAACATTTGCTGCCTTGAGTGTTTGCCTCACTCTGCCTATAATAGACAACCTTATTTGGTTCTCCCCATCCCAAATCTCTTCACATCCTTTGCTTTCTACAGGTTTAAAGAGTTCATTTGAATGAAAATAACCCAGTGAGCATGCTTTCTTAAGCTCTCAGTAGTGAAGGAAAGAAAGGAAAGAAATGAATTCAGCTAGGTTGCTATATAGCTTCTATTACGCTTTTCTCTTGCTAATGAGATAGAAAAACAATCTTGTGCTAATCTGCCAGTTGAATCATTGCTCAATTTGGAAGAGTCATTTTCTGAAATACCTTGAGTAATGTGTTAAAATTCAGCAGCAGTAAAAAAAAAAAATAATGACTGCTAAAGATGATTATGAATGAATGCAAGTTTTCTTTGAGTAATGAAAGGTCAGAGGAAGGGACAGCTTCTATGCCTCAAGAACTTGCAGTGGTGATAAGATATGCAAAAAAAGGAACTAAACTTTGACAGATGTATGGAGAGAATAAAACAGTATAGAGTTATGACTTTTTTGCCATTTGTTCATGTGTGCATCTGCAAGAGAGGAAGCATGGTGTAATAGTATGAGTGTTGGACTAGAATTCCCAAGATATCAGGGGTGGACTCCCCACTCAGGCAAGGAAACCAAAGGTGTGTGGGTGGGTTACCTTAGGGGAGTCATACCCTCTCAGCCCAAGAAGATGGCAATGGCAGATCTCCTCTGAAGAAACCAGACAAAGAAGACTGTATGGAGGAGTGTCATAAGTTGAAGTTGACTTGAAGGCACAGAACAACAAATATAGGCAAGTGCATGTATCAGAGGGATTTCTTTTTGATGTTGTGTTGTTTTCAGTAGAAGTGGCACATAGAAACAAATTCTAATGAAAAAACAATGCCATAGGAATTGAAAGTATATCTGAATACCTGTCCAGGTGTACATCCCATTTACTGGTGATTTTCTAACTCTCCAGAGAGGACATGAGAGTACATGAAGGAGGGATTACAGGGCAAGATGAATTTAGTTGGTGGCAAGAACCTATTCCACTAGCAGGAAGATAGTCTTGAGTGCAACCCAATGTGCAAAAGTGATTTTTAAATTTGAGTGCCAACAATATTTTGCACATATGTACAAGCTGAATCTATGTTATTTTTTTCTGTAACCACAAATTGGAGATATATTTCATTATGATTCTTACTGTTCTTTCTATCTTATTATGTGTAATTAACATCCCTATCCAGGAATTTTGCTCACCTGTTGACAGAAAACATAAGCCACCTACTTCTCTTGTTGGTACCTTTGCCTTTGGTACCTTTGCCATCTCTTCCGTCCCTTATTTGTCTTTCCTGTTTTAGTTTCTAATTCTGGGCTAGGAAATGTGTCATCCAATGTCACTTACAGCCAACATAACCAATGGTGAGGGATGATCAGAGTTAACAGTTACCAACATCTGGATTCATGCATGTTCCCCACTGTCTTTTGAAATGTAAGCAGATACTCAACTTGTATTCTTTAAACCTCATGCATATCTTTAAGCTATTTTATCAATCATAATTCAAGTCTCAGTCAGGAGACATTTTCAAGAGCATAAGAATTAATTGTTCATGCAAGGAACAGAGAAATGTCAACACTTACAACTGAAACAGAGGTGTGGGTCTATTGTTTCCACTAGCAAGAGAAGATGTAGGTTAAGAGATATTGCAAGGAATACAGATTGAAGTCCATCCGATGGCTAGGTGGTGGGAACAACATATGCTATTCTCTGGTTGACCTCAATTAGCTATACAAAATGAGAATTAATTATCAGTATTGAGGAAAATTTCACCTTTGTGGCTCATTTCAGATCTATATTGAGTACCGTATTTCTTGGGCAATATTACTAGAACTTTTGCAAACCTGATGGTAGCTTTTAGCCTTCACATCACCCCTCCTCTTACTTTCCCACCTTCTCCCCCTGCCCTTAATAGCAAGGATGATCCTCTTACACACCACCAGCAGTTTAATCAATCAATAGACAGCGTAAGCACTAAATAATAGTCAATGCTCTTTAAAAGTATTGAGCCCCATCTCACTCTTTCATGGTGCTCTGTCATCTAGAGTTACCACATGTAGAATGGTTAATTTGGTCCATTTCCTTTGCAACAAAAGACAGCTGTGTCCCCAAGCCCTTTTAATATGTCCTTGTTGATCAAATGGATAGCATGTGCTAAAAGTAAATAAATAAACTTAAATAAAAAGTAGACTACAATTACATGCCTTGTTCGTCTTTAATGAATTGGGAAGTGAAGAATCGAGTTGTTGTGTATGAATGTGTTTGTCTTTCAACTTATGACAACATTGTGAATTTCATAGAGTTTCCTTAGGCATGGAAAACTGAAAGGTAGTTTTGCCAATTCCTGCCTTTGAAAAATGTAGCCAATAGCACTTGATCTTTGTTGACAGTCTCCCATCCACCTACTAATCAGGGCTAATTCTGCTTAGCTTCCAAGATCAAATAGGATCTGATGTCTTTGGGCTATTACACACAGTGTCAAAATCACAGTGGGGTGGGTTGGGTGGGTGAGACTGAAATATGAATGTAAACTAAGCATGGCAAAAGTATATTTTTCCAGACTATTGATGACCTTTGTTGTTATTGTATGCCTTCAAGTTGTTTCTGACTTATGGTGATCCTAAAGAGAATCTATAAGGGAGTTTTCTTGACAAGATTTGTTCAGAGGAGGTTTGCCTTTGCCTTCCCTTGAGGCTGACAGCATGTCATTTGCCCACGGTCACCCAGTGGTTTTGATTTGTATATAGGGAGGGCCTTGGTGCTTGCTTGGGTTTGGTTCCAGGATCCCCATGGATACCAAACTCTGTGGATGTTCAAGTCTCTTAATACAATGTCATAGTAAAATGATGTCCCTTATATAAAATGGGAAAATCAAGGTTTTCTTTTTTGAATTTTGAATGGAAGGCCAAATGTAACTCCTTTTCAGCATTCATATACAATATATTAGTTGTCCTTCCAACAGCGGTGGGGGGGGGGGAATTGACCTTTCTGAGGTTTTGGCTTACAACTCCTAGAAACCCCAAGCCACATTGCCAGTGTTAGGGAGTTCTGGGACTCATATCCCAAAATGTCTGAAGCGGCAAAGATCCCCCAGTCTGACATCAACACCATAAGGCAGGCCAATATTATCATTATCTCATTTTCAGGCATGCTATGTGGAAGAATACAGAAGGGGGAGGGGGACCTCTGAATTATCACTATATAAAAGCATGCTGCTTATTCATGCAAATATTTTTAATATGGCCAATTAGGATTCTCAGGATTCTCTCTTGGCGCTTCCTTTGCATCTAGAGGGAAGCAGCTCCCTTGAAGCGATTCAGGCTCACAAAGAGGCATCTTCCATTTCCATGACAATATAGGAGCGGTTTGCAGAAGTGCTCCAGACGTCCACACACTCTCCCTGCCTGAATCTTTTAAGGTCGTTTCAGGCACCTTTCTGCAACGTTTTAGCCAGGTTTGAAAATCTTCATTATGTTTTGTACCACAGAGAGGCAGGCACAAACAGTCCTGGAAAATGTAGATTCCAAAAGGGCATCTGGAAATGCCTATCTGACAGAAAGGAAAAAAGGAAAGGGATAACTGAATAGCGAGCAGTTAGGGTAAGGCCAATAAAAGATTCCCCACTATTTTGTTCCCTCATTCTAGGACTATCTTTCCCAGTCCATCCAGAAATCTTTGGATTTTCACAACAGTGCTTCGATGGTGGATTATTATCCGGTATTATTTGTCCACAATACTAGAATCCTGGAAGGGAAGTTGTTCCCAAGTGTGAAATTTATTTCTACATCCCAAACTGCTGTCCCATCAGCCATGCTACCATGCTAATAATTCTTCTAATATATCCAATAATAGGAAATGAAAATCAAATTGACAAACAACTTAAAACTTTATGAGTTTTTGTTTTGTTTTAGAAAACCCATGGTTATGTTAGTTGTCTCAGCTTTCTACTATTACTATGAATTACCTATTTAAAAAATGAAAAGGGAAAGGTATAAGGAACATATATAATTGTTTTGTACTTCCAAAAATGAATAAGAGAAGAATATATATTAGTACTGGATGTACAGATGACTGGATAGTTGTAATTTCAGTATAGACTTACTTGGAGTGAAAAAGAGAGGTGATCGAACTTGACAACATTTTGTTCCATGTGTCATATATTTTCTAAAAGCTCAATGTTTCAAGCAGAAATAATTTAGATTGATTCTTTTTCTGCTGTTAAATATCTCCCAGAAGTTTAATTTTGCTGCACACAGGAAGTTATAGCACAATGCTTTACATTGATTTACTTTATTTAATAAATGATCAGAAGGTGTGTTTTTGGGGGGTTTTTTTTGCCGGGGGTGGGGTAGAGTTTATCTAGAGAGAAGTCTTCCAGGATATTTTCAAATCAAAATTGCAGTATAACAGCATGCTTAGCAGATATCTGTCTGACTGAGAATATAAAGCAGGGTGTTATACAATAAGCAGAGTGCTCAGTAAGAAAGATCTACAGATCTTTTTCATCCCAGAAATCCACCACATGAAGTCTGTAAGGGTTTCAAGCAAGCTCCTGGGCTTTCTACTTGGCTTGTGCCTTTAGAAGCATGTATTTCTTCAGATAACATTACCACAGAAGGTGGTGTTCAATTTTGAGCCCCCTATTGACAATGTATTTGGCTTTGTGTTCAAAGAGGCACTGGATTCAGCTACTAAATTGCAAAGGACATTTATGAAGGACAAAATAAGTACATCCAGGGCTGGGGAGAAAGAAAGTGATTTCAGATCTACAGGTAGATCTGAGGGTAATTTGAGAAAGATCAAATTTATACACCATTCTTCAGCCAAGGCTATCAGAGTGGCTTACAATTTGTTAATTAGACATTTCGCTGCCCTCAGGCTTACAAAGACACAACACAAAAGGAGAAGGAAGAGGTGTTGGGTAAGGGGGAAAGTATAGCAGATCTTCTCTCTCTCAGAGGCCTGGATCATGGCAGATGGACTGGATGGAGGGCTCCACTTTTCTTCAGGAAAGGCCTGCTGGAGCTGGCCTGCCCCTCTCTCCCTCAAGATGGTTGATGGAGAGAGGGCTCTTCTTGGTTTCAGGCAAGGCCTGTTGGAGCTAGCTTGCCTTTCTCTCCCTTAAGATGGTGGATGAAGGGAGGACTCTTCTTGGTTTCAGGCAAGGCCTGTTGGAGCTGGCTTGCCTTTCTCTCCCTTAAGATGGTGGATGAAGGGAGGACTCTTCTTGGTTTCAGGCAAGGCCTGTTGAAGCTGGCTTGCCTTTCTCTCTCTCAAGATGGTGGATGGAAGGAGGGCTCTTCTTGGTTTCAGGCAAGGCCTGTTGGAGCTGGCTTGCCTTTCTCTCCCCCAATAATAATAATAATAATAAGTTTTATTTATAGCCCGCCCCTCTGACCAGGCAATCAGAGCGGGGTACAACAAAGTTTAAAACAGTCACAATTTAAAAACAATTCCTATGACCCAGTTCCTGACCTCTCACCCCTTACAATTAAATTAAATTAGCATAAATTAAAACAAAAATAAGCAACGAATTGGCAACACAATATGACATCATCATCAAGATGGTGGGTGGAGGGGGCTCTTCTTCTTTTTAGGCAAGGCCTGTTGGAGCTGGCTTGCCTTTCTTTCCCTCAAGATGGTGGATGGTGGGAGGACTATTCTTGGTTTCAGGCAAGGATGTTGGAGCTGGCTTGCCTTTTTCTCCTGCAAGATGGTGGATGGTGGGTGGGCTCTTCTTCTTTTTAGGCAAGGCCTGTTGGAACTGGCTTGCCTTTCTCTTCCTGAAGATGGTGGATGGAGGGAGGGTTTTTCTTCTTTTTAGGCAAGGCCTGTTGAAGCTGGCTTGCCCCTCTCCCCCTCCCCAAGACAGTGGATGGAGGGAGGGCTCCTCCTGCCATCAGGCAAGGCCTGTTAGAACCAGCCTGCCTCTCTCTCCATCACAATAGCAAGGATACCAACTCTTCCTCTTAGAATGCAGATACTCTGTTCCAATGTACATACATTTTATGTATTCAGAGAGATTTCAGGATAGCCAATGAGTTTTACTCCTTGTCCTCAATTCTAGATTCGCCTGTGGAAAAAATAAAGGTTTTATGAACGCGAAACCACCGAGTGGATTTGGAGTGATGAAATTGTAGACTTTCTTTTCTTCATTATCAAGGAATGTCTTTTCATTATCTGTGTAAAGGATCCAGGGTGTTGTTGTTGTTGATAAGAGAATTCAGGGCAGCTTGCTATATGGAGCCCAGGGTACTCTTGCTGAGTACTGCATTCTATTGTTTGGAATGCAGCTTCTTCCTTTATTCAATTCAAGATTCCAGTTTGACATGATCTAAAAATAGCTTTTCAGATTCTTTCACCTAGCTGTGTCTGATACTGTAGGTGACTTATACCCGTAAAAGAGCTGATTGGAACTATTTATGAAAGCATTGGGAATTAAATAGGAATGGATTCTGCCATGGAATAATTGCATTTAATCCTGCTTCAATAGTACACAGACTGGAATTGTGTGTCTTCCACAGCTATCACACTTCCTTCTGTTTCTGTACTCTGGGATCCTGTTTCCTCTTGATAAACATATGAAAATGCATTTAATTAGAGGAATATGCATTGCTCTCCAATCAGAGACACTTAGTGTTTTGCAAATGATCAGGAACAGCTGTGTGTGTGTACCTGCTAGGGATATAAATCTTTCTTTGCTCATTTAATTCCCACATGCAATGATGAAGAATTTCAAAAGTTGTCTCCTGCTGGGAAGAATGAGATAAGGGTGTTGTTGTTGTTTTTGTATTTGTTGCAAAAATTCCATTTATGCAAAAGGCAGTGTTTCTGGGTTGTTAGGGTTCTTTGTTATTTATTTAATTAAAATCTACTTCAAATTACGAATATATACAGGTAAATAAAGAAGAAGGTTCCAAGTAACTAAATAAGGAACAAACTACAACTTGGTACTAGCCTGTCAAATCAAGATGTGATTATTAAAGATTTTCTTTTTCATACATCTTACTACATCTGGTTTTGAATATTGGTTGTGGAGTTTCTAATGTCTCCACCAAGTGTTCAAGTATATAACATCTTTCCAAAGAGTTTGGTGGTATTCTGGTGGCTGTATGAAGTACATTCCTGTATTTACAAAATAGATCAATTGATACCATTTCACAATAAAGGAAATTGACGAATGTAATGTGACCCTGTTGGTGCTACTGGAACTCTCAGTGGCATTTGACACTATAGATCATGACATCCTCTTGAGATGCCTGAGAGGGTTAGGAATAGGAGGCACTGCACTCCATTGGTTCTGTTCCTTCCTCTTGGGCAGAGTCCAGAGGGTGGTGCTCGGGGACAGTTGCTCAGCAAAGGAGGAGCTTAATTGTGGTGTCCCACAAGGCGCCATCCTGTTCCCGATGCTTTTCAACATATACATGAAGCTGCTGGGAGAGATCATTCAAAAGCATGGGGCTGGGTGTTATCAATACGCTGATGACACTCAGATATATTTCTCCATGTCTTGATCATCACCTTTGACTTCAGATGACATCTCTCCTCCCAATGACTGTCTTAAAGCAGTAATGGATTGGATGAGGGAAAACAAATTGAAACTGAATCCAGACAAAATGGAGGTACTTACAGTATCAGCTCAAAAGCCAGGTATTGGGATGCAACCTCTAGTCCTGGAAGGGGTCATACTCCCCTCAAAGGACTGTGTTCATAGTCTGGGGGCGCTCCTAGATCTGTCACTTGACATGACAAATCAGGTGAATGTGATGATTAGGAGTGCCTGTTATCAGCTTCGACTGATACGTCAGTTGCTCCCTTTCCTGGAAGTCACGGACCTTGAGACCATAGTACATGTGCTGGTAACCTCATGCCTTGATTTCTGCAATGCACTCTACATAGGGCTACCCTCGTGCTTGGTCCAGAAACTTCAACTAGTTCAGAACATGGCAGCTAGGCTGGTCTCTGATACATCCCGAAGAGACCATATAACACTGATCTTAAGATCACTCTACTGGCTGCCCATTCGTTTCCAGGCCTAGTACAAGGTGTTGGTTATCACCTTTAAAGCCCTAAATGGCTTGGGTCCAACCTATCTTCAGAATCATCTCCTTCCATATAATCCTCCGGGCACACTTAGATCCTCGGGGAAGAATTTGTATTTTACTACCTTCCAGAGGACATTCTCAGTTGTCACACCCAGATTGTGGAACGGCCTGCCAGACGAGATCCATCGTATTACCACCCTAAACAGCTGTTAAAAAGCTATAAAGATGGATCTCTTCTGGCAGGCCTTTCCTGAATAGTTCCCAAAATCTAATTGCTGAATTCCGACCTCACCGCAGCAACAATTTTTTAAAATTTACTTTTTAAAAGTATATTGTGTACTTTATGTTGTTTATGTTACATTTTATTTTAAGGTGGGATTGAGGGATTTGAATTGCTTGTTTTTGGTTTGTTTGTTTTTTTAAATCATTGTAAGCTGCCCCGATTGCATCTTGTAGAGGGACGGGATATAAATAAATATTATTATTATTATTATTATTATTATTATTAGTCTTGGTTTGCATTTCCTGTTGTTTTTCTTATATTATCCAATAGTTTCTAAAGCAACCAAATGTCCTATATACATTTCCACCACTTTTCTAATGTTACATTGCCTGTTTTCCAAGAAGAAGCTATTTCAAGTCGAGCTGCTAGTAAGAAAAATGTTATTAAATATTTGTGTTTCAAATTTTTGTTTTCCTTTAGATATAAAGACAATAATAATAAGCCAGAGCAGAACTTTATGTTCTGTCTGGTGATGGTGGAAATTGGCATTAACAAGTTTTGCCAAAATTTGTTAATAACTGTGCAATGCAGTTATTAACCCAATTTCTGCCCAATACATATGGACATATATACCAGTTTGGTCACATCCCCTCCAGCATTTAGAAGTTAGAATTTTGACTATTTGTGAAGTTCTAACCAGAGTATAGTACCATTTATGTGTGACTTTAAAAGCAGTTTCCCTAGCTATTTCACAATATGATTTAAATGGAGGTAAATCCACATATTTAAGTATATCCAGTGCTGTTATCAGTTTCATCTGACACGCCTGCTGTGACCCTTCCTGGAGCCAGGGGACCTAGAAACGGTGGTACTGTGGGCTCTTCCCTTACAAGGGGGATCCGTTCCAGAACCCTCTACTTAAGGGGAATTCCATGCATGCTCAAGCCCCATAGGAAGTAATGGGGCTTGTGCATGCTGCGCATGACACATTACTTCCTATGGGCACCGCACAGCCACTTCCAGGTCCGAGCTTCCAGCGTATGCTGGAAACTGCGTAAGCCACACTGTACACACACTGGTAACCTCTTGACTTGACTTCTCTAATTTGCTCTACGTGGGGCTATCCTTTACCTAGTTCCTGGAGCCAGGGGACCTAGAAACAGTGGTACATGCACTGGTAACCTCTCAACTTGACTTCTGTAATTTGATCTTACATGGGGCTACACTTTACCTAGTTTGGAAACTTCAATTAGTTCAAAATGTGGCAGCCAGACAGGTTACCGGAAAATCTAAAAGCAACCATATAACACCAATTTTAACATCCTTGCACTGGCTGCCTATTAGTTTCCAGGCACAGTACAAGGTGTTGTTAATAACCTTTAAAGCCCTCCATGGCTTGGGTCCAGCTTACTTGCAGTGTTTATAGGATCACAGCCATTATATCAGAACCAGTATGGTGTAACAGTCAATATTAAGACTGTGGGTTTCAATCCCCACTGGATGACCAGTCATAAACTAATCTACCTGAATGTATTGTGAAGATAATAATGGAAGGGACTTGCTTTTTGGTTGGAACACACTGGATGAAAAAGTGGGATAAAAATGTAATTAAATAATGTCAGCTATTCAGTGAAAAAAACAACACAAACATATTGCTAGATTAAAGAAAAGAGAAAATTCATTAATTGATTGAAACTGATTCTTTGATCAATTAATTAATGGAAGACAGCGCATGGGAATTATGACTTTAGGATGAGAGAGCAATATGACACACAACTGCAAGAGACAGATTTGCTTATATCTATTTAGGTGAAAGTAATGACCAAGATGTGTAACTACATAAACGTAGTTATTTAATTATGAATGACCCAAGGAATCAACCCCTGGAACCCACTTAAAAATCATGGGAGCAATTCTGTGCTATGAAAATCTGTGCCACAGGCAAATGGAGCTCTTCAGAAGGAGGGAGATAGTTCCCTTCCACCCCGCAAGCCACAGGTTCCAGGAGGTATTTAAGGTCATGGCAATAGCACCATCATCTTGAATACAGAGCTTAGGTGAATATGCACCACTTATAAATCTGCAAATCTAAGTTATAACTCAACTGCAATACATGATACCAGCACACTGAAATAATTTCAGAGTCACCTTGAATGACCTGACATATTTAATCACTAAAAAAGTAAATAAGCAGCCTCAAGAAAATCCCCGTATGTTTGAGAATTTTTGAAAACTAATCACTATTTGTGAACTATATGTGAAATGTGGCATGGGTTATTAATGGCATTTTAAGGCTGGGTGTTTTTTAAATGTCCTTTCAGTGCATCTCTGTGTTATTTCATGGTGCTCATATACTGTGTTTAGTGTTGTTTCCTGTTGTTCAATTTCAATGTTGCTGACTGTAGCAATTTTAAAATTGCTATCTTCTCTGGTACAGAAAACACAGTAGTTTCCAGAGTCCCTCAGACATAATGTGCTTGTAGAGTCCATTTGTCATTGACACAGTAACAGTAATGACTCTATATTGTTTTTTGTGGTGAGACAAACTGTCTCTCTTTATGTACAGATAATGGTCAAAGCTGAAGGGAAAAAATGCTCCTTCGTTTGTCTTCTGTGGTGCTCTGTATTCTTTTTGTCCATCAACTAAGAATTTAGATTATAGGCTCAATCCACAAGTCCACTGTGGAGCAAGCATGCTGAATATTGACTGTCAAAGGAGAGGGCTGAAAAGGAGGATAAAAAAGAGTGGATGGCCCTGGAAAAGAAGGATAGAAGGACAGACACAACTAGAAGATGTGGTACTGTGCTTTGGAAAACAGCCTAGTTTGGAGGCTGCACAGTTTGAATGCAGTCCAGGTTCAAAGCAGGACTCAAGAACATGAAGTTTCATTTCTTTCCTTTGCTGTCCTGTGAATCTATCTTGATGGATTGTCCCCCACCAACATCACAGCAAACAGTGGTAGTGAACCTCTTCAACCACAGGCCAACTATTAGGTTATTCTGTTTGCATCCTTAGCCTTCTGGTTAATCTTTAGCCCTCCAGATATTTTGTATGTCAAGAAGCTCTATATATTTCTAAACCACTCTCATTTCTTTCACCAAACACTGTAAGGGAGGTTACTGTGTCCTCAAATCTACTGAATGGTGTGCCTCCTCTGACTATTTGGCTGTTGTAGCTGCCTCATTGAACCTAATGATAAGGCTTGTTCTGTGCAACAACCTAGAATCTTAGAATCCTAGAGTTGTAAGAGACCACAAGGGCCTCGCACTCCAACCCTCTGCCAGCCAGGGATACACAATCAAAGAAGTCACAATAGATGGCCATCCAGCCTCTCTTTGAAAAAACAACAACAAATTGTTATACATTGGGCCTTTCGCATCTGCTGGGCTTTGGTTCCTGGATATGCTGTAGACACCAAAATCTGTGGATGCTCAAGTTGCATTGTATACAATGGTGCAGTAAAATGGTGTCGCTTATATGAAATGGCAAAATCAAGGGTTTTTGTTTTGTTTTGTTTTGTTTTGATTTTATGCATTTTAAAACACATATTGAAGCTGTTAAAGGCTGATTCCATGGATAATAAATCTGTACATTACTTTACACACACGGCCCAACTGCAGGTTATATGTGGAGAATATGTAAAAGCTGTTGTTCACTATTACACCCTGTTGCTGACTGGAGGGCTCTCCTGATGGAGGGTAACTTATATTGCTCACATTCATAGAACAGTGGGTTTGTTTCCCTGTCAACAGTCCCCTATGCCTTTCAGGCTGGTGCAAAAGTCAAGTTCCTTAAATTGTGTTCACCTCCACCTCTACCCCATATAATTTTTTCATGTGTCAAGTAAAGTATACGGCTTCCTGACTGCTTGTATCTTTAAATATGAAATGATAACAATTTTTTCCATGAAGTAAAATGAGAACTAAAGCAGGAATGCCTTTCATACTGACTTCTGTTTCTTCACATGTAGGCATATATTTTCCAGTACAAATTATTCTAGCTTCAGGTCAGTGATGGAAGGGAAGTAATATTGATAATCTTGATGGCTTACTCTGGGACTCTGGGATTCTCTTGGACCTCTTAACATCTGCTATCAATTGTGGCACCTTTCTAGACCATTTGGCTAGGAAATATTTTATTGTGCACTCATTTCTTCAGTTCTTCTCAGAGGGGTAGCTACAGAATGTCGTGCAGATGGACTCATGTTTTATTTCTTTAGGCATTGGCCTGTGGTGCCTCAGAGTTCCATCTTGTCCCCCATACTGCTTAATATTCACACAAAACTTCTAGATACAGTCACCCATGTTTTACAGTTTGGCACAGAAAATGTTTAACTACTTTGATTTTTTTTTCCATTTCTTTTTAAGTTACATAAATCATATGTGGTCACTAGCTTTCTCTAATTAATATCCAACTGTAACCTTGCTTTTACACTTTTTTCCTTAATTTTCATCAGTAGCTGTTCCAGATATTTACTATTTATTTGAAAGATCCTGTTGCACTGTACCCCCAGGACTTGGACTCAAATAGTGAGACAGAGGGGCAAGATGGGCCAGAGGTACATGAGAGAGAGATAGATTGCCACGCTAGTAGGGCAGAGGGCCAAGAAGGCATGGCATTATCTGAACAGAGTGACACAGGACCAACAGCACTCACAGTATTGAATGAAGGAGAGAAGACGAGGGCTATGGAGGTTGGCACATTTGACAATGAAGAACTCATCAATTAAGAAATAGCAGTGTGCTGAGAACAAATTATAATTTCTGGTACGTCACTCAAGCAACTTGTTGCTCACAACTGACTTGTCTGGTGAGTGCAACATTCCTGATTCATGTTCCTAGTCCATGCTGCCTAATAACTTCAAACCTTGCTCTATTTAAATACTACACTTTTGTATCTCCCTTTTTGACTGTTTGGATTGATTGATTGTTTTTGACTTGGACTGGCCTGACTATGCTGCTACATCATCCTTGCTAGTCAACCTCACACCCAGTGGAGATTCTCCTGTTGCCTCTCTCTTTCTCTTGGGGAGCTGAAGTCATTTTGGTTCCAAAACAAAACAGATTGTGAGCAAACCCACAACTGCTGCTGGCAGAATGGACACCCTGCAGCAATAGAACCGGGCTCTCACTGCTTAAATTTCTCAACTCACCACAGAGGTTGTATAATAGGACTGATCCCTTTCTAAAGTAAAAAGTGAGAAAGACATGACCAATTAGTTTCCTGGCAGAGAAACATGTACATTTTAAAGGTTTGGTAGTATCTGACCTTGTCATTTTTTTGAAACAATATCTATTTATTCTGGCCAAGCATATGAGACCCTTAAAGCAACAAGCCTTCTAGTTCAGGTTTGTGTCACTTGAAGTCATGTTTAGAAGAAACTTGTCTTCATAACTAAGAATAGTGGGTGGGCTGTTTATGTTTCCTACATGTGGAGAAAATGTACCATTTACTTCTGTCTTAACTAGCTCCTCAAGGGCTTTTCTCCCCACTTTTTGTTCACCTCAGGCTTTGGCATTCTGTAGAGCCATTTGGATGATGGCCAGCTAAAATATTTTCATATCAGCAAATCAACTCCTTGCTGTTTTAGATCTCAAGAATGATCTGAAAGGTACTTTAGAAGCTCAAAACATCAGAAAACATGCAGCAGCGATTTTCTTCTGATCCACCCCTTGAAAGCTTTGTTATTAATCCAAAGCATTTATTTTTTGCTGCACAGTTCTCACAGGCATAGAGAACAGAAAATGTGTGTTCTTATCATCACCAGAACAGAAAGATCCTATGGATTATATTGCCATGAGCAAAACTACTTTTTCTTAGGAAATATGTGACCACACCACCATCCTGGCCATGATGAGAACAATGAAATGCCTACCATATTCTAGTGTACCTTAATGAATAGCGTGTTCTGCTTCTTGTTTAGCACTAAGAGTTGATGGACCCTCCAATTTTGTTCTCTCCCACTTTCATTGGCCACCCCCCAAAAATCTAAAATTCTATCTTTATGAGTTTTGTAAAAAATTCATTTTATCAAAACAAAATAAAATTCTCCCATCTGCAGATATAATTTCTCCCTGCAACGAAATGACTGTGTTGGATTTCCCCTGCCCTTCCATGTAGTTCTCAAAGAACTACATGATATGAAAAGAATATTTATTTGACATAGGACCTGTACAGCACTTTGTGCCGGCCTGAGGGCAGATTTAGGGTGCTGCATCTCCATGCTGGATGCCTTAACTCTGCCCCTAGGGTGCCATTTTGGTGCATGGAGTGACTCCAGCACAGCATCTACACAATGCAGCGCTGAAGGGGTGTCATAAAGCCACACTGCTGTGGCTATGGCGCCCCTTGGAGAGTGCAAAAAGGAGCTGCACTCTCCGGAGGCTGGATTGGGGCCACAGCATAAGGTTGCCACAGCCCCAATCCAACCGGTAAAGGGGAGGCTGCATGCTGCCCATCTGTACAGCCCCTTATTTATTTCAACTTGCATACCAACTTTCTCCTAGAGTGAGACCTAAGGCAGCGCCCAAGCAATGCAAAGTGCAAGCCAAGCCAAGCCAAGTCTTCACAATTACATTTTTAAAACAATTAAAATCAGCACATAACAGTATAAACTCATTTAAAAGGCATACAAATTTTAAAAAGATAAATAAAACATCTCAATTAACAGCTCCCCTGCTTGTCCATTAAGAGCTTGCTTAAACAAAAAAAATTTCAGCACCACAAATATTGTTGAATACACACAGAATCAAACCAGACTTTTAAGAACTAAATACTTAGACGTCCTCAACCTCAAGAAGCAAATATATAATTTATTATCTCTCACATAGTTGTTTCATTCTTTTTTTTGGGGGGGGGGGAGGGGGGATCCATATAATTTGTGAAGAAATGTGAATCTTAAAGTTCTTTACAATACCAAAACCAGGTTTTTTGCACTAGTTTATCTTAGTACTATCATTGGGATAGTTTCACATTTGTGAGGATAGTCTTTACACAAATTATACCAATTGCAAATCCACAAGAGCTCATTTTTAATAATTAACTGAATATTTTTTTTAAAAAAAAATTAGGAACATCAGCTGGTTGGTTTTGTTTTGTTTTTTGCATCTTTTGATCAATAATCCTGTCTTTTTGTAGTTCCTCTGTCTGTGTGTGTGTGTGTGTGTGTGTGCGTGCGTGTATACACACATGTGTCCAAACACACACATGCGTTGCTTTGCTTCACTTCATAGCAGGATAGGTTTGTGCATTTTGTCCAAATTGTAGAAATCATGAAACAACCATGTCTGATTTTCAAACTGGCAGAGATCAATGAATTATTGACAGACTGTCTTGAAAAGGTGACACTCCCTGTCTCATTCAGAATGAGTGAGATTTCTTGCCAATCCTTCACTGAAGGTGCAATCCCTGAGTCTTAGCACACTACATTGTCATACAGTCAGCTCTCCATATTCACAGATTCTGCATCCACAGAGTGAGCCATACAGAGCTTGACCCCCCCCCCAAAAAAAAACACAATTTTACAACCCCACTGTATATAATGGGAATTGAACATCCACAGATTTTAATATCTATGGTGGACCCCAGTGGATACCAAGGGCACACTGCAGTGCTATTATTCCATCTTGTGGAGTCCAGTGATTTGCAGGTTAGGGAGAGGTATCAGACAACTTAAATACCCTGAAAGCACCAGGTACCATATGATCTTGGAAACTAAGCAGGATCAGACCTTGTTAGTACTTGGAGACCACCAATGAATAACAGGCACTGTAGTCTGTAGAATGGTCCCTTCCCTTACTCGGGGATCTGTTCCGGACACCCCCCCCCCCAATGTAAGAGAAATTCTACATATGCTTGAGCCCCATTAAAGCCAATGGGGCTCATGCCCACAGTGGCACGTGTGCTCTGGCGCATGGTGCCTCTTCTTCCAGCATGTGGCTCTACTTCTACCAGCATGGCTTCTAGTGTATGCTGGAAGCCGCATAAGGTGCACCCGTGTATGATGTGGGCACACTGTATTTCAGAGGAATGAACTGGCAAAACATGTCTGAATATTCCTTGCCTAAGAAAACCTATGAAATTCATGGGGCCACCACAAGTCTTGGAAGCTAAGCAGAGTTAGCCCTGTCTTTGTAATGTGACTTCCTGAGTTAGGGGAAGGGACAGGAGGCAAACTTGCAAGGGATTTTTAAAAATCGCATTCTTTTGTTTAAACATGTTCATGTATCAATAATCTCAATAAAATGTCTTTATATAAAGGAACTTTCAAAACATTTTAAACAGAGATAAAATGGGGTTTGGGGTTGAAAGAGAAGACAGGATGTCCCAGGGAATATCTTACCAGCCAGAATTTTCTGATTTAGAATATACTAAGCTGCTTTATAACAAGTCAGAACACTGACCCATCACTTTTACACGCACTGACAGCAGCTGCCCAAGATTTCACTCAAGATTCTTTCCCAGCCCTTCCTACAGATGTTGGGAAGGGGCTGTACAGTCAGCCCCTAAGGGGTGGTGGGATGTTCCCCCTTTCCTTGCCAGATAGGGGCTGTAGCAACCTCACACCACAGCCCTGATCTGGCCTTTCTGCAGTGCAAAAAGGAGCCACAGCGAAAGGGCATCCTAGCTGCCACTGAAGCACCTTTTTGCCACTTCTTCTGTGTAACAGGGCCCATGGCATAACAGCGTAACCGTGCCTACTGTCTGATCAGGTGGGTGGCACTCCACTCCAAATCCAGCTCTTTATGCCCTAAGTTTTAAACTTGATTTTTGCTGGGAATGAAACTTCTCCGTTTTAACTTTACGGTAGGATAACTGGTGAGAGCCAGCATGGTTTAATGTGTTGAGCAATGAATATGGAGTTTATCACACATCTTATCTTCTGCTATGCTCCTGTCGCCCAAACGTCATCGAATTGCAACAGGAGCCCTCTGGGGGGATCATGCATGGCGCTTTTAAAGTGGAACACTTACATTTTCATCATGGAAGTGTTATCATAATTGTTAGAAAAAGGGGCCTTTTTAAATAATGATTTTATCAGGCATCATGTAGACGCAGTGCCAGAGGAGTGCTGGGATGCCATGTGGTGTGGTGCACGATGTCAAGCTGGCCTGGGAGCGGAGTCAAGTATGTGTCATGTGGACACCTTACCCTGACTCCACCACCCAGGCCGGCCTTAATAGCCAGTCTGTACAGCCCTTTGGAACCCATTTATGGCACTTTTTTCCAATGCTATGTGAACATTTCCTTGAATTTGTCCAGATCTTACAAAGAAAGAAATGGGAAATCGCTGCAACATGATGGTATCTTATTTCATTGTAGTTCATTCTGTTCTTCATATGTGTATTCTCAAACAATCTGCCCAGGCAGTTCTCTTCTCTTCCATTTGACACTGGAAGATGAAAGGACTGCACAGAGCAAACATCCCATTCTAATAAGTATTAATACTGACACCTTTGTCAATTTAGTAGGAGGAAACTTCTTGGAAGATGATGTTCCCACTTTGCAACACAAGAAGGAGGTCCTTCTGGGAACAAACATTTTTTTGAAACCATTGCCAATTGTTTCTAAATAGGAAGTTTTCATTTTAGTCTTTGCAATAGAGATTATACAGAACATTAAGGTCTGAGTTCACTTGTGCAGTTTACCAATAGTGGCTTAAGTTTCTGCCAGATGCTAAGCTTCACTTGATACACTTGGCAGGCAATTATCTCCCTTCCTCAAAAGAATTCTTCTGTAGAAACAAAAGGCAACTTCACAGCTAAGCAGAAAAAGCAACATCAACAGAACAAGTTCTGGGTTTGGATGATCCTATAAATCATGAGGAAAATAATGGTCAATCCCTTGAAAAAAATGGTCAAAGGAAAATAACATCAACTGATATCAACACACACATTCACAAAAACAATCTTCTTCCTACTGTGTTTCAGTTCAGCCAGGACTAATAAAAATAGATTTAACTATCCAAAGTTCACATATCACTGACGAGCAATATACAAAGCCAGTGTGGCATCCTAACTAAAGTGTTTGACTAGTACAAGGGAGGCTTATCACAAGAGCCCTGTTCTCGCTGTGATCGTGTTACTGAAAGAAACCAGATAGATACCAGTTTGGGAAGAGTGTTTATTGCACATGTCTATTATTATTATTATTATTATTATTATTATTACGCACTGTAAATTAACACAGTGCTGTACATACAATTTTATAATTAGATGGATCCCTGACCTCAGGCTTACAGTCTAAAAGAGACAACACAAAAGGAGAAGGGAAAGGTGGTGGGAAAGGGACTGAGGCTTTTACTGCCATCAACAGTCCCACATTCTCTTTCCCAGACTGCTCCTTAATCCTATCTTCCTTCCCTGTTGCTCTACCCAGTGTGCCTTTTCTTTTTTATTACTTTAATTTCCCTTTTTAACATAATTTAGCAACAATGGCAATGCGACTTAGTAGAGTGAGGAAGAAAAGAAAGTGTAAAAAGAAGAAAAACAGCTTGCTTGGGAATAGTGAGAGGAGGCAGAGAGGGAAAGAGGGGGAGACTGAAACCATGTGACTGCCCAATCCTGGAAATGCAGCTGAAAATTTATTGCATGGGAGAGCTAATGCAATGGCAGCATAATTGGCAGATATTGATGGGCTTTCCCTATCAACGAAAAGGTGTGCCACAGTGATGTATGGCCTACAAACTAGCTGCAGGTCATTCACAATATAATCTGATAAAGTTTTGCCCTAGCCACTACTATCCTGCTTCTATTCCACTTTTTAAGCCTTGTGCGATAATCTCCTGAGTTTTAAAACTTCTGTTCACATCTTAAAGGTAAAGGTCTAGTCATAACCGGCTATAAGGATTGGTGATCATCTCAGTTTCTAAGCCAAAGAGCCAGCATTGTCCAAAGACAGCCCTGGTGGTCATGTGGCCAGCATGACTGCCCCAAATGCTGTTACCTTCCTATCGAAGTGGTACCTATTTATCTACTTGCATTTGCATGCTTTTGAACTACTAGGTTCACTTCTTACTTGTGTTCAAAACTTACTGGGTTGCTTGGAGCCACTCATCTCTCAACCAGGGTACCGCAGCAGAAGAGGGCTCATAGCATACTGTTCCCATGGATGGGACTCAGAAGAGGTGTAGTAAACTAAAACACATTTTTTTATATACCAGGTGTTGCTGTGAATTAGATCCATTGAAGAAAAAAAAATTAGGTATTATTTTTTATGGAATATCACTGCATGTTTATGATATGTTTGATGCTTTTCAACAAAATAGCAACATTTGGTTTAAAATCCTGTTAAAACTACTCAGATTGTATTTTCATCAGAATCACTGCTAGCGAACACTCACACTTGTGATAGTCATTAGAATCATGTTTGTAGGGATGGATAAAGTTTCAAGAGTTTCATCCACAACAGTGTTTTTAGTGACTGAATTCCTGAAGCATTTCAAATTAGTAATATATACCATTCTTCTCCACCTCAAGGATCAGATTTTATATGGCTTTTCTATGGTATCTTGAACATTTTTACTTCCTATGGGTGACAAGGCAAGTAATTTCTTTCAAGCCTGCTCTTGATAGCTCTGACTCCTCTTTACTAGGCAGGTTTTACTACGCCTAAAACTGCTGTTAATTCATAACATACTTGACTGAGCTTTCATCCCCAACTAATTATTCCCCTAATCTCCACTTTAAGACTATTTTAATTCCTCAGAAGATCTCACAGGATGCAAAATCAGTATCAGCCTAGATCCTAAGCAAAGGGAAGAGTGGAAAAAGTTCCTCACATCTGCCCCTGGTCCCTGCACCTTTGAACAGATCTTCCTTAGGGTGCCATTCACCATCGATATTCCCTGGAGCAGAACCATTCACTTTAACAACCCCATTCTGAGCTATGAGCTCTTTCTAACTGAACATTTGCCAAGGGTTTTTGTGGCAGCTGTAGGGTAGTTCTGTGTGAAGGAAATGTAATTTGGAGAAGTTCTTAACTGCCTTCGATTTTTCATTTCCTTCCCAGAGCCCTTGCCTTTCACTCTTTTCTGTTCCTTATCCCGCTTGCCCTTGTGCCTTCTGCCATGTGGCTTCTTCTGCTTGAGCCTTCCTCCCCCCTGGAGCCTATTAAGCCTCTTCCTTCTTCTCTTTTAAAGCTCTCCTGCAAACCTATTTCTTCTCCAAATTATTCCCATCCTCTGCCTTTAAACTTTATTCTGTCAGAAATAGTACACTTTTTTCTTTAATGGGTGTTCCTTGCTGTCTTTGAGAATCTTTCAAAATCAATCTGTCGTGTTTTTTTTTCCTCCCCCCAAAACTGGTGTAGTCATACCTCTTGCCTTCAGTGAGCTGCTTTTCCTATTTGCTTCTGTCAAACATGCAGAGTATAATATTTTACAACAGCTAGTGGCAATTCCTATTTTCTAGTTCTCCTCTCCTATTCTGTTTGTTTTATTTTGTTCCATTGCTTTAATCAGAGATTTCAAGATGACTTTTAAAATGTATTGCCAAGTGTCCTGTACATGTGTAATACAACACAGAAATCTGCCTGCCTGCCTGCCTTTAATCCCTATTCCAGACAGTTAATATTGCTGAATGCATTTGAGTTGGAGTGATTCTATGTCAACTATAACTATATTTAATGTGAAGTTGTACATTGTGCGGTTGACTGTTGGTACGAGTTGAGTCTCCTGTATCCAAAGTGCTTGAGATCAGAAGTGTTTTGGTTGTTGGAGTTTTTCAGATTTTGGAATATTGGCATCAACATAATGAGATAACTTGGAGATGGGACCAAAGTCTAAACATGAAATTCTTTTATGGTTCATATAAACCTTATACACATAGCCTGTGGATAGTTTTATTCATAAAATTGTGTGCACGAAGCAAAGTTTATGTACATTGAACCATCAGAAAACAAAGGTGTCACTATCTTAGCCAGCCATGTGAATATTGCAGATTTTGGAATATTTCAGAGTTCATTAGGGAGACTTAATTTGTACTTTTAAAAAAAGATACTTAAATGCTTGGATCATTTACCAAGTCAGTGAACACTAGACTATTTCATAGCACAATCCTGTGTGCACCTTCTGAATCATATACATGTTTCCTTAGGTAAGTGACTAAATGATTGTGGGTTTGTTCAGGAATTGGAAGGAATGTGTTAAAAGTAATGGTGTTACTTGTAACACATTCCTTTTTAGGGGGATGGGGGAATAATGGGAATCTTTTCATAAAACATTCATTTTGGGGAGGTCATTTTGGGGCTCTTTTGATCTTTGAGGTCATTTTTTATATTTTAAGTCTACCTTAAAACCATAATTAACAAATAACTGAAAATTGGTACATTAGTAAAATGCTAGTAACACTTCAGCTTTTTAATAGTGAGGAATGAGTAACACTGCTGAGTAGCTTTTAAAAATTAATGGGTAATGAATCACTTTTTAAAAACAATATCCTAAGCTCTAGGCTTACTGTGTTAGCAAGCACGGGATCTCTTCTGTATTGTATAATTGTGAGGAGAGGCATTATGGTAGCGATGCATAGTGAGAGAAAAAGTGCAGAGAATAATTTTTGGAAATTAACTTCCTCAGTCTGGACATTCATGGGGCAGCCCAGCTCAGATTTTCACTAACATGTAACAGGTCAGCAGCAGCTATTTCATCTTCATTGTTTCCTTTTAACCTGTGAAGGGAGGAACTGAGCAAGCCTGGTTAGGGCCAACCAATTACAGCTCAGAGAATGCTGTGATAAATGGGAGTCTCTCCATTTATCAGAGTCTTCGCCCCATATAATACAGGGTTAAATTTAAGATGAGATACAGTGACATTTTAACAAAGCAGCATCACACAGATGATGAAATTGCAACTGTCCAATGAGATGGGCAGTTGGGGAGAAGTCCAAGAACCCTCACAGGGGCCAGTGGAGGAGAACAGATATAAAACTGAGGCCTCTATCTTTTAGAAGGTAGTTAGGAGAAAGATGGCCTAGAGATAATAAAAACCTGTATAGTCAGCCTTCCACTTTGACTTTTTCATATTTGGTTATTCACAGATTTAATCGACATATTCTCTACAGACATCTCTAGGCCCTCCAGTATACCCCAGCTGGAAATTTACCATAGAGTCACACTAGAGGACCTAGAGATTCTTGGAGAAAATACATTTCTAGGCATTTTTAAGTCCTCCAGTACTATTCTAGGGTCAGCTTCTGGCTGATGTTGATCATAGAGTTGTTCTTTCAGGTTAGAAAAAAAAGAGTGGCTTTTTTATTTATGGTTTTTCCAGTTTCGTGGGGGTCCTGTGCCCCTAACTTCAGTGATTATGGAGGGCCCACTGTAATAGAAACAGGACAGTCAGCCAGCGGAAGGGCTGAATTGGTTTTTGGGGAGCTATGAATGATTACATAATTCATGGATTAATGTGTGATCTAAGTGTGTATCAATAAAAGTTTACTTGTGATGTCAACCCTCGTGATGTCACTGATTTGCTATTTCTGGAACCACTCCAGAAGAAACAAAAAAGCATATAAATGAAGAAAAGAAATATATATATATATATATATATATATATCACAGAGTAAAATCCAAATCAGAAAAGAACAGGGTGGGGGAATAACAGTGTTTGTTTTGTTTCTGAAGCTTGTGGATGTAGGGTTTTGATGCTTGATGGCTTTACAACTGACATCTTCAGCTTCTGTGAAGAAATTAAAATCTAGTTCTTCAGCTGGTTTTCAGCATCTGCAGAGAAATTAAAATCTCTGTGTACCACTACCACCGCCACCAATGGCAGCATGTATATTGGGAACAGAAGCATCCTACGTGTTGCTGCTGATGGTCATAGCAGTGATGATTTTAGTCTACAGTAGCTGAAGGACCCTGGGGTTGATACAAAGCATCAGCAGCAGCCTTACCATGGAAATTATTGCACACACCTTTTCCTGTCTTTTCACCAATGGGATACACATGTGTTTAACTGTCAATAACAGATTTTACTGCATACCATGGTCTTATCATGTGGCTTTTCAAGGATGGGATTTCCCCATCTTTGAAAAGTTGTGGGATAAGCTTGGGTTGCATATGGGCTACATATAGGCTGCATACACTCAGCCACAGGAGAATTCAATATGATCCATTATTGACAGTTAAACATGTGTGTATCCCATCAGGAAAAAGACAGGATAAGGTGTGTGCAATAAACTTCCAATAGGCAGAATGTAACAGCTACCTCAAGAAGGATTTATTGGAGGTTAGCCACCAGCTGTGTTGAAGGATAAGACTGTGGATCATTTGCTAGTTGAACTCTCTCCCACCCTGCATTAAGTGTGGTAGAAGACATTATTCCATCACTCACACTGAAATAAGATTCAGTTGCCAGCCCAGAAGGTTTCTGTGCTTGGAATTTAGGAGGTGAGATGCTGTATTGCTCACCTCGGGCAGCATAATGTCTTAGGCTGTGACCCAAGTGTTCCTTCATAACATAAATCAGTCACAGACAGGTGAATTCAGTTTGTCTTCTTTTAAAAATTCCTAATGCTATTTCTGTTGCTAATTCCACCATTTCCAAACCAAGGGATATATTTTCTTCCTCCTTAAAATATTTAGGCTAAGTTTCTACATCATCATACCTATGATGACAGAGCTCCATTATCTGACTGTGATGCTACCCTATAAAACCTACCTTCATAGCCTGATAACACCCATACCAAAATGCTTCTGAGGCTATAAAAATTGGAGTCCACCTTATGATATATGGTAACTGGTGGACAAGATCCCAGCCTTAATCTGGCACTTGAATTTGGTGGAATCATTGTCTCACAGGTTTGTGTTTTTTTCCGATATGTCTGCACAGGAACAATAGATTTGTAGTGCTTATACATTCAAACACATGGAATAGGTGTCATACACTTGTATGTGAGTGGCTCTGGTATGCAACATGGAGTTTATGGTCTATGAGATTTGATCAGGAATACAAAAGGACTCAAATCCTGCTTTTGGAAAATGCTGAAAGTAGCAACAATCAAAAGTCAATACCTGGGACATTTAACATTTTTGCAAACTGTGGGTGTTAAATAAACATGAAGCAGTGGTAAAGACAGCAACACATTTGCATGTAGACAAATAAATTAAATAGCACATATAGTGCCCTTGAAGTTTCATTGCCTACATTGCAACCACCTGCAAATCGTGGCAACTAGAATTATGGAAAGTGCATGTCAAGTGGGTTCAGGTGTGCTTAAAACAGGCATCCAAAAGCTGTAAATGGAGCGAGTCTTCCTGCCCTCCAAAATGGCCGGTAATTTACATATAAATGGAAATCGTTTAAAGGAAGGATGCCACACAAGACTATTCTACAAAACAGGATTGTGCAAATTTATTTTTTCTTCTCTTCCAAACAGTTTTTTTTCCCAAAATAAAATAAAATTTTAAAATATCCAAAGAACATCACACTGGATCACTTATTTGGTGATTTAACACACTGCACGAGACCAGAAGACTGCCTCATTGGAAAATTTCTGAAAGCATGTATTGTAATAGAAAACTGATGATTTGGCATGAACTGTATTAAATATACAGTTTTTTTTTTTCCTGCAAAACATTTATCTGACTTGTTAATGCAGTAATATCTGACGTGGGTCATAGTCTAAGCGGGCAAGCCCTTAAGTAGACCTAGTTTTTTTTTTTTTTTTTAATTATACATCTTTCCTGATCTTCCTGTATTCAAAAATAAAGCCATGGTGGTGATTCCAGAATGCTTTCTTCTGTATGCAGAGACTGTGACTGAGAGGAGTCACTTTTCTGGAAAGGGGTTAGCATTCCTTGAAGAATACAGATGAAACATCAAAATAAGTATACACACAAATCTTTGTCATTTCCTTTCCTTGCTAGTCTCAAGCATAATAAATGCCTGACCTTTTTCAATTACTTCTTTAATAAGATAAATCCAGTAGTGTTAACCCTGCCTTGATCTCTCTGATAACAACAATATTTATATCCTGGGCCTTTTTTTTCTTGTAAAGGAATGACACAATTTGGAGTAAAGGTTGCACATTTCAAAATATGGCATTGCAAAGCCAGATGTTGTCCCACAATCAGTCAGAAAGACTCCTTTCTTCATGGTGATGACATCCACAGGGGGGGAAAAAAAACGGTTATCAGTTTTACAAACATCTCTGATTGACACCTCCACCCCACAAACAGAATTTCAAATGTTAGAGCAAGTATAGAATAATAGAGTGGGGACAGACCACAAGAGCCATCTAATCCAAACCCTGACAGGCTGAAATAATATAAGGGTGGTTAGTGTCAGAGTAACAGTGCAACTTTGGAGGCAGGGCTAACTGTACTATTACCCTGGCCAACTTGTACAACATGAATCAAGAGCTAAAATCACTTTAAGGCCCAGATTTGAATTTCCAGCCATTCGTGGAATTTGTTGGATAGCTGTGGAGAAAAGGAAGATTGGAAGACTGTCAACATCCAATCATAGAATCATAGGGGCTTTTCAGATTGGCAGGAAAGTGTGACATGAAGTTGCACTTTCCTTAATGCTTAGCAGCTAGACTGCAAGCCCCAGGTGTGCATTTAAAAAGTACAGGGCAGCTAGACTGAGGTTTTTTCTGTGGCTCAGCAACTACATGGGAAGCTGTCAAAACGCTACA
Source organism: Urosaurus nigricauda (assembly GCA_034509955.1). Classification (NCBI taxonomy): domain Eukaryota; kingdom Metazoa; phylum Chordata; class Lepidosauria; order Squamata; family Phrynosomatidae; genus Urosaurus; species Urosaurus nigricauda. The sequence continues at coordinate 128,003,965 of JAOEGL010000003.1, forward strand.
AACACAGGCGGAGCAGCTACATGGGCGGCAAGAAACGTGGCTTTTAGCCGTGCTTTAAACATTTTTTTTCCTTTGCTGGCTGCGAATTGCACAATTGCGCAGGTACACCATACAGTCGGAGCTTATCACATGAGGGAGTACAGGACCATTCCGAAAGAGGGAGAAAGTGAGGTCAGTTCGGAAATGCACGTGATTACGCACAAGCTCATCACACACAAGACAAGAGAGCATCTACACAAAAAGAAAATGCAGAGTCAATACGAATGAATTCATCACATGTGAACATACTGGTCAGCTTTCTGTTGCAAATTAAGGCATCTTGGGAAATGGTAGCAAAGGCTCATGGGAGTTGTAGTCTGTGTTCTGTCAGAGCATTATATTGAGTTGTCTTGAGGTTTCAGCCCTCTGTCCAGGAGGGATTCCCATATGTCCTCCATTCTTGAGCAGAGGCCCCCCCTTTTCCAAGTTGACCAGGCACGTCCTCCTTTGCCAGGACACGTCCTACTTTTCCAGCCTTCTTTTTGAAGAGGAAGCAGGAGGGCCAGGAGTGCTCTGGCCAGGCTCTGGGGGTCTCTTCCTGGCTCCTTCCCTCCCTCTCTCCCTCCCCGCTGCCTTTCTCCTCCCTTTGGCTGAGAGAGTGTGACTTGCAGGGAGGAAGGGCAGCGGTGGTGCTCCAGGTCCTCCTGATGCTGGGCCAGGGCAAGCTGGAAACAGGAGGAGGAGGAGGAGGAGGAGGAGGAGGAGGAGGAGGAGGACATGGGGCCCCTCTGCTGCCCTGCTTCCCTGCAAGTCACACTCTCTCAGCCAAAGGGAGGAGGAAGGCAGCCAGGAGAGAGCCCTGGAGCCTGGCCAGAGTGTGCCTGGGCCTGCCTTCTCCTCCCCCCTTCGGCTGAGAGAGTGTGACTTGCAGGGAAGCAGGGCAGCGGAGGTGCTCCAGGTCCCTCCCCTTCTCCTCCTCCTCTTGCCAGCTTGCCCTGGTCTGGCTGAGCGCCTCCAGTGCCCTGCTGTCTCCCTAGAAGTCACACTCTCTCAGCCAAAGGGAGGAGGTGAAGGAAGGTGCAGGCGCACTCTGGCCGGGCTCTGAAGGTCTCTTCTTGTCTTGGCACCTTCCCTCCCTCCGCACTTGTATTGTTACCTTTAAATGGGTGCTTTAAAGAGACAGAGCCCCATTTAATTGTGCAACTACACCTTAGCCTTTAGATGCAATAGCAATGTTGCGCCCTTTTAAAAAAAGTAGTGGGGAAATCAAACTACTTTTTAAAGGCACTTCTTCTCCCTTAAAACTCCAAAATAGTGTTTTCATGGCACACTTTCCCTTTTTCTCATCTAAAGGCTGGGCTTTCATGCAGCCATCAACACACCTCTTTTTGCCAATGTAAAATGGGCCAGCTCCTTTTTAAAGCACTTCTTCTCCCTTAAAATGCCAAAATAGTGTTTTCATGGCACACTTTCCCTTTTTCTCATCTAAAGGCTGGGCTTTCATGCAGCCTTCAACACACCTCTTTTTGCCAATCTAAAATGGGCCATAGAGTTGGAAGAGACCACAAGGGCCATCCAGTCCAACCCCCTGCCATGCAGAAACTCCCAATCAAATCATCCCCAACAATTGGCCATCCAGACTCTGCTTAAAGACCTCTAATTGTAAGTTTAGTTTTGAGAAGAGAAGGTTAAGAGGTGATATGATAGCCCCGTTTAAAAACTTGAAGGGATGTCATATTGAGGAGGGAGCAAGCTTGTTTTCTGCTGCTCCAGAGAATAGCACCCAGAACAATGGATGTAAAATGTGGGGGATACCCTCAGGGGTGGATATAAATAGGCTGAGTGAGGCATGTGTGAGGGACTGAGCTCAGAGTCAGAAGTTTATCCCAGCTGGCAATTGGAAGGGGGTTTGAGTACCCAGGTTGGCCTTAAAAAGGGGGTCAAGTGTGGAAATTGAATTGGAGTGGCTGGTAAAGTCATAAAGTAGAGACAAAGTTTTAAAGCTCAGAGTCTAGTCAAAAGTCTTACGTAAAACTGTAACTTAGAGACCACTTATAGTGAAGATACTGTAAATCTTTATAACTGTTTAAACAAATAAACTCTGATTGCCAACCATAAGAAGGATACTGTAACCAACTATCTTGTAAAGTTTTCTCTTTTTGGCTCAATGTGTGGTCGCTTGAGGTATTTTAAGAAAATATAAATAAAATGCTACCAGGAATTAATAATACTTTTATTGCTGAAAACACTAAAAATAGTGAGTGCTCTGTCTTCCTAAAGAGTGGCGCCTGAGCAGGAAAATGTGTGGGAGGAACTTGAGTGAGAAATCCGAGTTCGAGGGTCTCACCATGCAATTTGGTGGCAAACAGTGAGGTGAAATAAGAAAAAAAAAACTAACCAGAGGGTTCGAAGTGAAAATCTCACAGGGCCACCCATTAGTTCTCTATCTCTAAGTAGTGGCAGCCGTGGGATAAAAAGACCCATTGTGCTGCCATCAGAGAAAAATAGTTGGGTGAGTGAGTCCTACCTTCACAATAGCCCTGGATCAATTATTGTGGACATGAACAATATGGTGGCACCTGCTGGATGAACTGTAGGGACCTGATGATGCCTTCTATCATTTGCATAAGCACAAATATTTGAAAAAAGAGAAGCCATCCATTTGTTAAAAAAGGTGTTAGTGCATATGTTCAGCATAACACATGAGTCCTTCTATACCATGAACCTAGCAATGGCCCAGCCACCAAACAAAAGACTATCAATCATAGGAAAAAGGATACATCTCTCTTTCTGATCTTCATGGGGTCATTTTGAGGAGAAAACAGACTTCATCCTTTGGGATCCACTTAAATTTTTGCCATATTTTAGAATACACAAAAAATTAATACTATGCCATTTAATTTCTACTGTGTCACACGATATGAGGATCATAAACTCTGGTGCAATTGAAAATCTCCACCTCCAGCATAGAATGTGAAAAAAACTTGAACTTTGTATTTCTTGACTTTGTTTAAGCAATGTGTAAAGTGCTTCAGTTCTCAATTAACAAAGGTTTTGGCCACTGAACCTACAATGCCCACATTGACTGCAGAGTGTCCTCAAAAGCTGCTGCCTGAAGCATGAATGCATGAATTTTACATGCAAACGGTGTTCCCTATTCTCTCAGGAGCAGCTGCACACCATACTGAATAACATAAAACACTTTTAAAATCATGTAGGATTTTCTAAATATGGCTTAGAATGTGATTTGGGACTGTGTTTTTATGGGGGGGGGGGAGTTCCATAAGTCCATAGAATCTTTCCTAGGCACATAAATGGCCAGGTAAAAAGACAACCAGTCTTTAATTGCCCCACCCTGGAACATGATAAGAAATAAGTTATTCAAACTTGTAATCTCAGAAAGATTCCCCACCACCACTTTTTAAAAAATATTTCTTACAGTTAGGAGTTTTCATTTCACAATGGAAGAGAACTCTGTTGAATTATAAGTGCAATGCGACTAGTTCATCTACTATGATGTCTTGTAAAAAAATGAGGCTGAATGTGATTATGTTTTATGTGAGTTCAGAAAGAGAGCTGCCACACAAAAATCATGAAATTACAGAATCATAGGAGGGATCACAAAACCATTGAGCCCAACTCTCTGACATGCCAGGAATATACAACTAAAGCATTCTGAAAGCTTGCCACATAACCTCTTTTTAAACACCTCCAAAGAAAGGGATTCTACCCCCCCCCCCCCGAGGCAGTCTGTTCGAATCAGTGGCATCACTATGTGGGTGCAGGGGTGCAAACAGCACTGGGTGAAATCCAAAAGAAAATGAGACACCCAGTTGGATTTTCTTTCCCCTTCAGGGCAGGAGAGATGCATGCATGCCCTTTCAAGCTGCTCCATCCCAGGCTTAGTCTGTTAGTCTGTAAAATCTGTAAAAGCAATATGGAAAGAGATCTTGTAGCACCTTTGAGACTAACTAAAAGAAGGAAGTTTGTAGCATGCATTTTTGTATTCTTCAGCCTACTTTCCTAGATGCATTTGGTGGAGTGGAAAGCCCAGGGACAGACCTATAGAGGTCATTTGTGTGTGAGTAAACAATGTTAGTCACAAGCCTTCCTTTTGTCAAGATTCAGGTGGTATTGGAGGGACATTCATGCAGGCAGGCCCCATCCTTCTTCTGGCTATGTGTGTATTCAAAGTAATAGAATTTAAAGTTCTTTTAGCAAGACAAAAAGAGATGCTCCACTTGAGATCCAAGTTGCCGCCATCCTTTGTGAAGTCACAAGTTACTTTTTTAGGCAGAGAACACTGAATTTCCAAAGAAGATCTTCATATTTTTGCATTAGGAAATATTTTTGTTACTATTTTGGTAAAACATGCCACATGTAGTCCCATTATATATTTTTAAAATGTTTTATCTTTGTTGGTTATCTTTAGCAAACTTACCTTTAGCCCTTGTTTCTTACCTTTGGTCATGAAGCTCACTGAGCTAGTATTTACATCTCACAGGAGCATTGTGAAGGTAAAGGAGAATGTAAATTGCATATCATCAGAATGCTTTTTAGTCAGCTATTTCTCTTGAATGGCAGACATGGCTACCCTTAATCCCAGAACAGTCTACCACTTTCCTTTGATGCTTATTTCCCTGAGTTGAATGAAATGATTGCTGGGATCTTTTTAGCTACTGCTTAGTGCATTTTATAGCAAATGAATAGAAGGAATAGAAACTTTACAGGGATAGAATCAGTACTTTTTGCTTCTTTTACAATAATAGGATATGGCATTAAAAAACTGCAAATGCTACTCTGATGTTTAAATGACATCCAGGAATTAACATTTTAAATCCCATTCTTCTTCCAAGGAGCAAAAAGTAGTATAAAAAGTTTTGCCTACCATGCCCATTTTCCCTCTGCTGAGGATCTGGGAGACAAAGAAAAGTAAGCAAAAAACTAGCGCAAGTAGGAAGTTACAACAGTAGAAGTAAACACCATGATTCTGATCCAAAAACATCCTGTACTGATGGAAGCTAGTCACATATTACCACTTGAATGATTTTTCTCCAAACTAGAGATATGAATTAAATGTCAGTTGGGTGAAACAACAACCATGAGGTGCACTTCTTTTATCCTCACATTGGTTTTACTAGAAAAATTACTAGAGAAACTATTTTGATAGCAATTAAGTAAAACATAGGAACAGAAGAGCTATTTTGGATCAGACCCAAGCACTAACTAATCCACCATCCTATTTCCATAGTGACATCTATGAGAACATTGGGTCTAGGCTATGAGAAAGATGTATTCTCCCTGTAAACCTATTGGGGCTTTTATCTCTGAACGTGTTTTTGTAAAGGAAGTACAGTGAGCTAGAGAGACCCTTCTCTCAATCCTTCCATATTCAGGAGGCACATTTGGTAGGGCCATGAGAGAGGGACTTTTTGGTGGCTGCTTCCTGTCTCTGGAACTCTCTTCCAAGAGAAGCTGGACTGGACTTCTCCCCATTACCCTTCAATTGCTCAGAGTGGCTATCAGCAACTTCTTGTCTGAAGCAAGTAATGAGCCTCCATATCCAGTAGGGTTTAGTTCTGGGACCCTTCTCTCTCCCCCCACCCCCCATAGATGTTTAAGTCCCATTCAATACAATGGCATGGTAAAATGTCATCCCTTATATAAAGTGGCAAAATTAAATTTTGCTTTTTGGCTTATTGTTTGTGCGTATGTATGCGTGTGTGTGTGAATATGTTCAAACCATGGTTAGTTGAATCTGTGCATGCAGAATCTGTGGATACAGAGGGCTGACTGTATTTTAATTTTCTTTATTAATATTGTTCAAAATATTTACATTTACTTTTTCATAATATATTAACAAATGAAAACTATTTTACTTAATTATACACCATACAATTGTATTTTAATAATGATTATGAGATTTGCTACTTCTTCTTTTTTAAAAAAAATGATGGCAGCAATCTTGTTGGGAAGTTTATGTATTTGTCATGGTTTTGTATTCAGTGCTTCTTAAACAAGGGGCTACATAGGACATATGAAAGTCCCCCAATATTCACTTACTAGGAAACAGCCACTGCAGTTGATGGAGGTATGTTTCCCTATCTGTTGGGAAGCAGCTGGCTGATGATGTACCCACCCCCTTGAAGAGGAATTGTGACAGGGGCCTTGCTTCTGCTGGTAGCACTGGATATGTGCTCACGAGAGTGATTGGGAGCATCAGTCAGCTGCTTCCTGATCTACAGCAGAATTGACTCCTTTTGATCCCAGCAACTGCTTCTTGGTAAGAAAGGACTGGAGTGTCCTGATGGAATTCACTGCATAGCACTGCAACTATTTTGGTTTTGCCTATGTAGATTCCCAAGAGGAATCTTGCCAGTGTTGGAAGCTGTTTTGGGTCCCATTTCTGGAAAAAAAAGATACAAATCAAATCAATATGGGAAGCTTACAAACAGGAAATGTATGTAAGAGCTTGCAACTCCGAGCAAAAGGCATACTGCCTCTAGTACTGGGCTTAATCCTTTTCCGTTGCAACTAACGTTCACTGATACTACAATCGCCCCTTGGAACTCATGGGGGATTCGTTCTGGACACCCCGTGAGTTCCAAAATGTGCACATATTCAAGCCCCATAGGGTTGAATGGGGTGTGTGCATGTGGGGCATGCGCCATGGGTGCACACCCCATTGGGGTTAATGGCAGTCGCCCCCTGTGGATTTTCAAGTCAATGGATTTCAAGTCCACAGACATGAAGGGGCAACTGTCTTGTCCTCCATTGATTTTTCTACAGCTTCTACACATTGAACATTGAAATAGTTGCTACTATGTCTGATTCACACAAAGCTACAGACTACAGGATCAGAGAACGAAAAAGAGAACCAAGTTTGGCTGCCACATTCATGTGCAGACCCCAGACACATGCAGTCAACTAAAAAAAAAAGTTGTTTTCTGTCACTCTGTCCCTAGAGAATCTGTGTGATTTCAAGTGATGCATAAATACGTGGGATTCAACCCAACAGAACAATCCTAGCCCATTTTCTCTCCAAAAAGGATGCATGATTCTATTGTGCTTTGACTGCATATTCTATATTTTCAGTTTATATTTGATGCTTTTTGCTGCAGTGAGCTTATTCTAAATGGTATTTATGATCAGTATCTTCTTTTTTAAAAACTAAGGCTGTAATTATTTGGCTAATTATGGTGTTTTAAAATCACTCTTGAATGGAAAGCCAAATGAAAACTGCAAGTTCACTCGAGTGCATTACAAATAAGCTGAGCATTGTATCACAGCTTGTTTGTAAAACAGTTCACATGGCTACTTTGCAGGCAGAAGATTAAGAAAGAGGGAATGGGAGAGAAGGATCAGTAAGAGAAAGATTAGGACAAATAAGACAATGATCCACAACTATTAGAAAGCTGGTGCAGAATAAATTTGAAGAAAGCACTTAGTGAAATATGAGGGTTTTGAAACTACATTTTTTGGTTCACTGAAATCGCTTATGCCCTGTGACCTAAGAAAGATATTAAATTTTCTGAATTATTTTATCTGTAAACAAAAGTGTGTGAAATATGGTTTGTAAAAATAAAGGAAAATGAGTTCTCACTATAAACAAAAGCATCTTGTATCAGCATGAACATCGAGCTGGAAAATTGGACTCCATCATATCCCATATTTCTTTTCTTTCACAGGCAATGTCTTTTTCAAAAGCACTTTTCTCTTGTGTTTTTAAATGTCACTGAAGATAACAATCAGAAAGAAATTCACTCCAGGAGACATATAGTACTACAGCATTCACTTACTAGACAACAACAGCCTCAGATCAATTCTCCGTTTCCCCAGTTTACTTTGGTTATTTAAATTTATTCCACACTCTACCCTTTAGGGTGGCTCTGGCCTCTCACAATGTTTAAAAAGATTAATGCTATATAACAAATATATAAACAGAGGAAAATATATAAAAGACCTACTGCTCCAGTGAACCTTAGCTCATAACTATTCAAATCCTTGGCTCAATTTTTTGAGAAATTGCATTTCTCCTAGGAGAACATTTAGCACTTTCCCCTATGAGAACATTTAGCACTTTCCCGTACATAACCAATCATTGTTGGAAAGGTTACCTTTGTAGACTACAGTTCTCAGGGCCATTCATCCAAAAAAGGTAAAATGTACAAACTCTGTCCCCCCCCCCCCCCCCCCGGAAAACCTACAGACCTGATCATGACGGTCTGAAGGAGGCTTCTGAGAATGTTCATATACCTACAATCCTCGGTGAAACTGGAGATCTTAACAAGACCTGTTCTAATATTAGGCCGATTGAGGCAATTGTCTCAGGCAACAGGTGCTATGAAGCAAAAGGAGTACCTCTCAGGCTGCTGTTCCTGATTTCCCCAAGAGTTCCCCCTTGTTGAAGGAAAGGGTAGCCTTTGCTACATGGCTTGTCCTGAGCCCTGTAAATTCAAGGGCCCATTGTCACTGCATATTAACCTGGGCTCCAATTCGATTTACATGAGGCTCACTCATACATGCACCAGGGTTTCATGATCTGAATCGGGAGGTCGTCCATACTTGCACCGGGGTTTTCTAACCCAATTGGGGGGGGGGCATAAATCCCCCTTAACCCGGGTTTTTGTTTTGTTTTGTTTTGTTTTTGTTTTGTTTTTTTGCCATGGATTTTCTTGGGGTTCTTTTGAAAAGAACCACTTTTTAGCCAATGGAAACTTGAAAATCAGTCGCTTCCGATCCCTTCCTTCCTCCTCCTCACCTGCGGCCACCTGTTCTTGCCTCCCTCCAGCCACCTCCATTCACCATCTCTTGCCTTCTTCTGCTTCCTCCTCCCCCTCTTCCCAGAATTCCATAGCCCCAATATTGCCTCCATTTGTCCCCTACCTACTTCTGCTTCCTCCTCCTCCTCTTCCCAGAATTCCATAGCCCCACTTGCCTCCATTAGCCCCCTGCCTACTTCTGCTTCCTCCTCATTCTCCTCTTCCTTGAATTCCATAGCCCCGATCTTGCCTCTGTTTGTCCCCTGCCTACTTCTGCTCCCTCCTCCTCCTCTTCCTCAGTCACCTCCAATCTTCCTCCCCTTTCTCCTCACCCCCTCCTGCCAGTATGGTGGCATTTTACCCCGTTGCCAAATGTGGACTGCATCCTGGGGTAAAATGCCACGATCATGGCAAATCCATGCCACGGATTGAATCGATCCTAGAAATAAATGTCATGGAGAGATTCGATCATGGCATTTCAAGAAAATAAACCAGTTCCCACACCAGGTTATTTCTCCAGTGCGAATGGGCCCAAAGAGCTACCTAAGGTCCCATGTGGTGGTGGAGTGTGCCATCCACTTGGTTGCTAGTCTGATCAGCTTCTAATATGGAATGAGGAAGAAGTACCATCTTGTCCTTTGCCCTGAGTGGCAAAATGCAGCAATTGGGAAAATTATTGTTTGGAGTACAGCTCCCAGAATCTCCAAGCCAGAATAGGCTCCTAGTTTTGTCATATAAGCTTTAAAAATCCAACACTGAATTTTGATGATAGAAAATTCCTAACTGTGACTAGATAACTTTTTTAGATGAACATACTGAGAAGTCTCTTTCAGAATGCTTTGTTGATCTATGGCTCCAAATAGAATGCAGAATTAATGCAGTTCAACATCGCTTTAACTGCCATGGTTCGGTGCTATGGAGTTCTGGGATTTGTAGCTATTTAGCCTTCTATATCAGAGAGCTCTGGTGCCACGACAAACTCCAAATCCCAGGATTCCATAGAACGGAGCTCTGATGCTTAAAGTGGTGTCAGACTGCATTAATTCTGCAGCATGTCAGTAGCCCATGAATGTCTGTGGGTGTTGACTTTGAACACCTGAAGAGGGATGCGCTCTTTTCTGCTACTTTATCTATTGTGCATAAAGAGTAAACTTATATATCTCTGCCAGAAGAGATGTATTCATAGTAAAGATCTGTGAATTTTTAATTCTGTGAGCACATGAAATGGATATAAGAGTAATAATATCTGATAGAATACAAAACCCCCTACTGAAAGTGGTTGTCTTTGGACCAGTGTCAGCCTGTGTGCTGTCAATTTCTGGTTACCAGAATGTTACCAGAAACTATGCTAATATAATAATATGGCACAAATATGGGATCAATCTCTGGCACATTGGGGGGAAAATGTGTGTCCACCAAACCAGATAGCTTGACAATCACTAACCTAAAAGCCTGAACCTCTATGAATCCTGTGAGGAAGCATTTTCAGAAATGGGGGAAATGTCTCCTGAGATGGCACTACCATCCTTCAGAGCAACACAACAGACTATGGGTGTTAGGGTTAGAAAATCTTTGTAATTTAATTTATTGTTATTGCATTTTTACTGTCCATGGCATGAGGGATTCTTTGTGTCCCCTGTCAATATGATTTGCTTAGCTTTTAAGCACTGTACAGTGAATTCCCTCTGGTTTTTCATATTGAATATAAAGGAGCTATACAAGGAGCTGAAGCTGTTTTGAGGATTTAATTCAGTGCTTTGAATGGCTCCTTTAAAATTCAGACTGTCTCACTAATGGAAACCACCAGCTGCCACTGGTACAATGTATTTTGAGTTGAGTAGCTTGGCCAGCCCTGTTTGCTCTCTGCCTCAGGTAGCAAAATGTCTTTGGCTGGCCCTATTTAACTGACCTTGCTCCGTGTATTTGATCCATGAATGTTCCATGTCAGAAGGTTGCCAGGAGCAAGCTGTAATGGGACATAGAGAAATTAAGTACCATAGCTTCTGTCATATATAAAGCTGTATAGAATCTGATGCATGGTGCGATGTGCTCTTAATATTCTTCTCTGTAGAGCACATTACAATAATCAATTCTCAAGGTTACAAGAAGTCACTGTTTAATACAGAATCAAAGACAATAGTTTGAACATAGGGATAGTTTTGAACACCACATATTTCAGACATAGTCTGTGAAGCTCAAGCTCTTTATATCAAATGAGTTTTAAATTTTTTTACACAACAAAGACAATATCTTTTATTTTATTTTATTTTTATTTAAATAAACCTCTATGACAGGGGTTTACAACAATAACAGACCCAGGATCCTCTGAAGGATGCTCAGGCTGTCAAAAATGTAAAACACATTTAAAAAAAATAGAAATGGATTGAAGTCCACTTCACTTTTTCGGGGAAAATATGCATTTTTACAAAATCATTAAACAGTATGTAAGTGGAGCTATCACCTATTTATAATAACAAATTGCTCTGCCTGGAGCCTTATAGGAGAAGCAGTTATTTCTTTTAGGGGGAAAAAGGATCTGTGGAATTTGGAGGGAATGAAGGTCATCAAAACATCCTTGGGAACTGCATGTAGTCCAACATTTAACAAGTTGCCCACCCCTATTTTGCAAGAAGCTGAAAACATTATATGCCCAAAAAAAAAAAAAAAATCAATGTTTGGTGTTCAGTCTAGAGTGGTTCTCATTGTAAAGGATGTTGGGCATTTATGTTGGGTCCCAATCTGTATTGCACCTCATATACATACCTGCAATTTGCATTGTCAAAGATTATCCATTGAAATAAATGGATTGAGACTGCAGTGGGTCATGAAAGGTTAAAGACTCCTTCTTAAGGTTTCCAATCTGGTTGGTTTCCCACTCGCCTCCTCTGTGTAAGACAAAAAAAGAAAAGATGTAAGTCTGACGCCAGCCTATGGCTGAAAATAGAGCTCGGGGGAGCGGAGCGTCCACATGCTCCTGAGCCCTACCATGCATCGTGGGTGCCATCTTGGCACACCGCCGTTTAAACAGCACACACTATGATGACGTCGCTCATGTGCCATGTCCAAATGGCACCGTACACAAGGGATGTCACAGCACCACTCCAGGTGCTTATGGTACCTCAGCAGTGCCAGAGAAAGGAGCCATGTTTCGCGTCTCCTATTTCCCATCACATCATTGCAATTTGGATGGCGCGACCACCATCCGAGGAGAAAGGGGCGGCCTCTGTCCACCCCTTTCTCCAAATCTGTATAGGCCCGTAGTTGACTAACAACATCCTTAACACAGTGTATAGTTTCACCCTCACATGGCTCTAAAATTTAATCTTCTCATATAGTATGTGATATCATAGTAATATATTTTACATTTTTCAGTTAATATGCTACTATAAAACTGAACTAATGTAGCAACTGTCAGGTTAACTTACACATCTCACATTAGGTAATCTAGATAATCCTTCTGTAGAAGCCCTATTTGTCATTTTCTCCATGCAACTGGATTTGCATGAGGCACCGTGGGTACTCATGTTTCACCATTCATGTGTCAACATTCCTTCAAAAGCTAGATGGTGAATGTCTGATCTTCCAAGAAGCAGAATCATACCCACCATTATTTCACAGATAAAAATTGACATAGCAAAGCAATATCAGAATGTGGACAAGATGGGGAAAGTTATTAATGAGGAAGGACACACAGTCTAAGAGGCTGTGGCTACACCTGCACTACAGAAATTGTGAAGTTTGACACCATTCAAACTGCTATGGCTCAATGCTACAGAATTCAGGAATCTGTAGTTTTTGTGAGACTTTAGCCTTTTCTGTCAGCAAACTCTGATGCCATAACAAGCTACAAATCCCAGGATCCATAGCATTGAGCCATGGCAGTAAAAGTGGTGTCAGTTCTTTCTACAATGCAAATGCAGCCTGAATCAGTTGGCTTCTCCCTCAGCATACTTAGAAGGGCAATATTCTGTTCTCTCCTCTCCCGTCACTGAGAAATGAATGCAAACTATTTTTGCACTATAAATTCAGTTTTCAGCAATTGAAATGAGCTGTGGACAAAGGGGGAAAGTGGGAAGAGGAGAGAGAAACTGGCACATTTTAAAAGCATTTAAGAACTGGGATGACAGAGGATTAATCAGGACTGTGTCTGTCAAACTGGGACAACTAAAGGGTATGCAGAATTGTATGGGCTACTTAAGTAAGAACTGCTTTCAGATGTTTACCATTCAACTCATGGGGTATGAGAAAGATGGTAAACAAGTATAGTGATAACAGAGTGGCCATGTTGGAGTAACATGATTAAACAGGGTTTCAATCATCTCTGGTATTTTGATTTGTATAACCAATTGGAAATCTCTGCTTAGGAGCAAAAGAAGAAGCTCTCTCTCTCTTTCTCTTGTTTTTAAAAGAATTATTTAGGTTAATAGGACACTGATGTTGGCTCAGCAGAACATAAGGGGGGAAAGCAAGTGCCTACTTAGCAGAAGACATAAGGGAATCTGAGATATTTTAACTGTTGTATTTGAGAAAGCTGTTTCTGCACTCAGGAAAGTACCAATGCCTGCAATGCCTTTTAAAAAGAAGAATCTGGCAAGGGGCCATCTTGAATTTACAAACCTGCATCAACCCCCTCCCCAAGAATACACTGTTTAGCTGTGTTTAAAACAGGGTTAAAGGAAGCAAGGTCCACACCAAGGAGATTGTCACTAGTAATAAATTAAGACCTTTGAAAAATTACTTATTGATAACAAATCACCAGCATTAGCAACTTTTTTTTAATTGGAAGTGGAATCTTGAGGTTGTTTTTTTTTTTTTTTAAAGAAATGATCAAATGTGGGGGAAACAGAAATTAATAAGCTCACCACAGGCCTACAACTTAGTCCTTAATTCTTAAAGGTCCACCTCTTTGTCATTGTATGTCCAGATAAAGTTAGTGTTGAATCATGGCTGTCATTACATATTTTCTGATAAGCTCATCTGTAACATCTGTATGTGTCCATTGAATTTGGCTGGTGGGAGTGAAGGACTATTCCATTTTAGTTTGTTTTAGAGAATTCACCAGGAATCTGTAAGGGGGGGGGGGTGTTAGGGTGGACCATTGAGCAGGCTTTAAAAATTCCTTTGTGGATTTTTTTTTTTAAAGCTTCACCGCTCTCCTCTATAGGAATTAAAATGTTAATTGTGACCCCTGGAAGTCTCTGGACTAAAACATGGGGTCTGGGAGAGGCTCAGTGTCCAGCCAAAAAGTGGGAGCTCTAGCTAGATGGCAAGGCATACAGTTCCCACCTGGAGAATATCGAGGACAATTTCTTTATTATTATTATTATTATTATTTTATTTATATAGTGCTGTAAATGTGCACAGTTCTGTACATACAATCTTATAATTAGACAGTGCTGTACATGCAATCTTATAGTTAAAGGGACCTCATTGTAAGGAATCCACAGAAACGGTTTTCCAGACCTAGGGAAATCTGGAATTACTTTTATGCACAGTTGGCCTAAGAGATCATAGATATATTTCACTATAAATGAAATAGACCAAAGAGCAGGATGTGACCAGATTACAAGACGATCAATGCAACACGAAAGCTTTTACAAAGATCATTTAAAGCAGCTTAGCAAAGTGCACCTCCCTATTAAACTCATTAGGTGTATCTCCAGAGACGACTTAGCAGAGCTGTAGTAGGGAAATAAACATTTAGAGCAAGAAAGGAAGAAAGCCTGATCAGAGGTTAAGAACTCCATAAAAATGTAATAATCAACTGGCTATAAATATTTTAAGTGCCTTTGATAATGATGGATTAATAGAAATAGCCCAGCTATGAAAGAATGGCTCAGTCAGAAATTTGGAGTGCACTTACACCTACAAGCAGTTTTTTTTTTTTTATCATACACTTTTAAAAATGTTAATGCATTCTTTAACATGTAGACCACTGAGGCAAGGAATAGTTGAATTCCTCAGTAGATTTAAAATGAAGGGGGGATATTAATCCTCCAACCTACTTATACAGTATGTTAAATAAAGTAAGTGTAAGTTCATGTTGAAGATTTCAAAGGAAAATGTGAATCAGAATAATAATGTATGGGAAAGGGGTATCTAAATTATAGCATGTGATGATGAGCTTTTTGTTTTTCTCTAAAAGTTAACCCCTCTCTCTGGATGGCAATAAGTGCAATGTTGGTATTCAAAACATTTTTACATATAAGCCACAGAGTGTATTTTTTGAAGTTGTAAAGAGATGTCATTACATTCTCACTAATATGAGGCTATGTCTGCACAGGCCAATCTGAGAGCATTAGTTTCTAAAGAGAGGGGTATAAATATCATCATCATCATCATCATCATCATCATCATTCAACTGGTTTCCCCACACCCTTACTTGATATGTCTGCACAACACAAGTACAAATTCCTAATTTGAGCATGGACTGTCTCCACAAGGGAAGACTAGTTCCACACTGAACCCACCCTATCCCTGCCTATTTTTTTTTATTAATAAAATCACCTTTTGCTTTGGATTTTGCAGGAAAATGGGAGTATTCCATAGCAACACCAGGTAGATGTCTACACAAGTGTCCTGTATTGCTCTCCTTCTGCCAGGGTCATGAGTCACTTCCTCTGAAGTCACAACGAAGTGGCCAGTTATGTGATAGATGCTGGGCATCTTGTTTCTGACCCCATGGTAGCAGTGCCAGGCAGCACAACGAGATGTGTGAAGACAGCCACCTATGGAGGTAATGGGGGAATCCTAGGCAGCTCCAGGGTCAGAATACTCTGAATGGAGCCCTGGTGGTACAGTGGTTAAATGCCGAAACTGCAGCTACTTGCACTCACAAGGTTGTGAGTTCGATACCAGCCAGGGGCTCCAGGGTCTCCTCAGCCTGGCATCCTTCCGAGATCGCTAAAATTAGTACCCAGCTTGTTGGGGGCAATTAGCTTACACATTGTAAACTGCTAAGAGAGTGCTTAAGTGCACTAATAAGCAGTATAGAAAGGTACTTGCTATTGATATTGCTACTCTGGGAGCAACCTGGTGCATTTTGAATGGAGTAGACAATCCCTGAGTCTTCATGTCATCTTCAAGCTAAATTGAAGCTGCAATGAGGATCAAATGGCCTGGCACTAGTATTAAGCACAGTGATGTAACAAATGCACATATTTATTTATTTTTCTCACCATTGACAAGAAAGGGTGACACACCAAGATATCCTGTAGATAAAATAATCAACCATTTGGGAGATTTTTCATATGTTGAAACTATTTTTTGGAGGAAAAAATGTTTGCCAAAAAAAAAGTTTGCTGAAAATACACTGTTACTGTGAAAATGACAACAAAACCCCCTAAAGTGTATGTTTAGATAATTCAAATATTTTGTACAAATAGTCATTTTGGAACAAAAAGTGCTACTATGTTTTTAGAAAGTCACACCCTCCCCCAAATGAGCCAAAGTCTTTGTAATCTCATCCAAAGAGTAGCAGACCTTAGAAATGTTATGTTCTTGTGTGTGAGGGTGAAATAAGCAAAGATTTGCATCCTTAGAGTGAGGCAACTTTAGATACCATGCTTTTTTGTGTTATGAAAGAGTAGTGAATTGTTTTAATTTGATTGTTAATAACATGTTGATGACAATCGTATTTTGTACAGCTAGTGAAGTGTGAACCTGTCTGTGGTATTTTCTGTCTCATATGTCAAAAGGACTCGCTTGGGGTGTCCTGTTTGAAGGAGAAGGCAGACCCAATTGCTTTCCTACCTCTGACAGCAAAACATCTTGGGCTGGCATGGAGAGATTGCCTCCATATAGCTGTCACTTGACAAGGTGTCTTCAATCTGTTGATCTTTTATAAAGAGCACGGGAAGTACGAATCAGTCTTCTGTTTGCTTGTTTTTCACTCTGAACAAATGGTAGCATTCAGTGTAGCTGACAATTATGGTTTGTCATTTATCAGCTTAATTGGTAATATTGTCACTACTGGATTTATTAGTTTATTGCTACAAAGGGCTGTAGAATATGAATAGGCGAGGGCTGGCATAAGGACTGCTTACGTTTCCTTCAAAGTCCATGCTCAAATATGCCAGCCACATCTGCTGTTCGGGAGATGACAGGTGAGTGGTCCAGATGAGCCAGGTGATAACCTGGATGTGTGTAAGTGGTGAGGAAGCAAATTGTGTCACTGAAACAGAAAATTATAAATTGAAGCACACATCTCCAAAATGCAAGAGGGAGATTATAAGAGCTGGCTTTAAGCTCTGGAGAACATCTAGAATGATTATAGTGCTGGAAAATTGATTGGAGGTGAAGCAGAAGTTCTACAGTTTGTGCAGCCATGTATGTCCAACTAGGGTGTTTATAAATAAACATATATCACATAAATACCAAATCTCCAATGATCTCTACTCCAAAGGAAATCAATTCCACTTCTCCCTATTCAGAGAATTGCACCATATATAACATTATTGTAATGTTCCCAGAGAGAACGGGAGGCAATTTAAGAACACATTCCTAGCCCTACATTGCCTTAGCAGCCCTGTAGTCTTGTCATTCTCAAATAAAGTGACACATAGCCCAGTGGTCACATAGGAAGAAGAGACAATATAGGCAACTCTGAAGAGGGGTACTTCTGGTGCAGACGTTGTAGTGATGTAATTCTGTCCTAGTTTTCATCTTGAAGCAAGCAATTTTCTCCCCACTGCAAATCATCATCATCATCATCATCATCATCATCATCATCATCATCACAATTTTGGACTTATATTGCAGATATTCATTTTGTGGGGGAAACAGTGTTTTGTGTGTAAGACACATTTTTTCTATGCAGAAAATAATGGTGGAGGAGTCATTTCCTGCACAGAAAGTGCTGTTTTCTCCACAAAAGAACCACATACAAACTGTTCTGAGCTAAGAGGGTTCTCATCATCCCAGTATTCTTCTTGTCAAGGTTTCTTGATGCTCAAAAACATGATTTGGCCATTTTGGAATATTTTGGAATATTCTCTCTGTCCCTAGGAAGGTGTCATTAGATCCTTGTGCAGTCTTTTGATATCAGAACAGATTGAGAAGCAGACACACACAGTTTGTCTGTGCAGAGTTGTGCACAGTTGAAAGGAATATGAATGGACAGTGAGTTCTGTCAGCACTGCGACTGGGGTAAGATAGGGAGATTTTTTTTTTTTGACAGTGAGGAAAAATTAAGAGCTCAAAATCTGAATCCTGGAATATGAATATGAAGCTTGAAGAATATATGCCACCCTATAGGTGAAACTGAGGTGCTTTATGCCTCCATGAGTTGTTACTGAAAAGGGTGGTGAAAGGTGTAAATGAACTGGAGACTGGTGAGATCTAATTTTATTTTATTTTTAGCATTAAAGATGCACCTTTAGTGGGAATATGATTGCTCTGTCAAAAATCTGTATTAATAATAAAGGCAGGTGCCCAAGGAGACTGCTTTTCTGAATGCAGAACTTTTGATTAGCAAAGCAAGGCCACTGCCACTGCCCCCGCTACCACTTCTTCTTCTTTTTCTTGGAGATCATATTCCCTTTGGGTATTGAAAAGGCCTTGCTCTCAGAACAGTTTTCCCCACTCCTAGAGCTTGAAGGAATATTCTACTTATAAATTTGAGTCATGACGATATACATATATATGTTTTAGTTCAGCTGAACTTTTCCAAAGGTTTACCCAATTGCCCACGGCCAAAGAGAAACAGATCTTGAAATATTCTACTCACAAAAAGCAGTGCCAAAATGATAAAATATTAATTCTTTTGCTTTATATGCAGATATGAGTGAAGCAGAAGCAATTACCCCAATTTTAATTGCTTCATAGATGAATACAATTATGATGTTACTCATTGTGTTGCTAGTTTATGTATAAAATAGAATCCACATGCTACAATTGTGGATTTCATTTAAAAGTAAGCCTTACCAATGTGAGATATATTAAAGCAATAAACGGGTAAGAGATTAAACTTTCATAAACAGTAAAAGCTCATTGTTTTGTAAATGAGTGCATAATAAACTTCTTGGTAGTGCAAGGAATATCATTAAAGTGACTGGGAGCCTCGTGCTTTTGGAAAACTTTTGATTTATCTTTTTAATCATTTGTGAGTGTATTCTGTGGCAATTAAAAGAATGAAAATGGGTTCCAGTATTTCTTCCTTCAACTGTCAACCTAAAAAAAATCATTGTAAAGATACCATAGAGTATCAACAAATCCCACTATTAAGATGTACTTTAGTTTAAATGAATAAAGTCTGCAGAATTTTTAGTGAAAATTAACTACCTTAAATAATTAAGTGTTGGTGGATATCTTTTCTTCATTGAGGCTGCATCCACACAGCAGAAATAATCCAGTTTGACACCACTTTGACTACCATGGTTCAGTGCTATGGAATTCTGGGATTTGTAGTTTTGTGAGACATTTAGCTTTCTTTGGCAGAGAGGTCTGGTGTCACAACAAACTACCAATCCCAGAATTACATCACACAGAGTCATGGCACATAGCACTTGGAAACTTAATTATTTTTGCTGTGCCAATGCAGCCTGAGAGCATGATCCAACCTCCAACCTTGTTAAAAAAAAACCCAAAGGATGTATGGAATAATACAATACAGTGGTTGCCCATGATTATTTCCGTGTCTTGACCACTACTCCAAGAGACAAGTAAGGCTGCCTCTGCACTGCAGAAATCATCCGGTTTGATCCACTTTAACTACTGTGTCTCAAGGCTATGGAATTCTGGGAATTGTAGTTTGTTGTGGAACCAATTGCTGTTTCTTGTGTAGTTTTTTGCAACAAAGTACAATTCCCATAATTCCATAGCCTTGAGCCATGACAGTTAAAATAGTGTCAACCTGGATTATTTCTGCAGTGTGGATGCAGCCCGTAGCACAAATTGTTGTTGTTGTTGTTGTTGTTGTTAGCTGCTTTTGAGTCGATCTTGACTCATGGCGATCCTGCAAATGAGACATCTCCAAGCTCCTGCCCTCCTATCCTCTACCTCCCTGCTCAGGTTCTCCCTAATTGAGTCTATCGATTTGGCATGCACTCTTCCTCTCTACTTCCTCCCCAGCATCATTGCCTTTTCTAATGAGTCGTGGCTTCTCATGTTGTGATCAAAGTAGGACAGCCTCAATTTAATCATCTTCTATTCCAGGGAGATTTCTGGCTTGATCTGTTCAAGGACCTATTTGTTTATATTTTTTTAGCTGTCCATGACTTCCTCAGCACTCTTCTCCAGCACCACATCTCAAATGAAGTAATTTTCTTCCTATTTGATTTCTTCACTGTCCAGCTCTCACAGCTGGACATGGTAATGGGGAATACAATAGCTTGAATGATTCTAACTGTAATGTTCAGCTGTATATCTTTACACTTTAGGATTTTGTCTAGTTCTTTCATAGCTTTCCATCCCATTCCCAATCTCCTTCTGATTTCTTGACTGTAGTCTCCATTCTGATCAATATTTGGTCCAAAGTGTGAAAAATCTTTAACTATTTCCATTTCCTCATTATCTAGATTGAATTTATGTTAATCCTTTGTGGTCATTATTTTTGTTTTCTTTTTAAACATTAGGCACTTTCCTTTTTTGACTTTCTTTAGTGAATTTTCCAAGTCTGTGAGTTTTTTACTAGTAATATGGTGTCATCTGCATATCTTAGTTTGTTGATATTCCTTCCTCCTATCTCCACTTCTCTTCCTTCCCCAGCCTGCTCTTTGTATATTATTTTCTGCATACAAGTTGAAGAGATAGGGTGAAAGGATACAACTTTTCCTTACCTATTCTGTTCCGACGGTAGCCTCATGCCCTGAATACAGGTTCCTCATCAGGACATCAGTTCCTCATCAGGACTACAGGATCAGCTGTAGTGGCACTCCCATTTCTCTAAGAGCATTCCATAGCTGTTTGTGATCTATGCAATCAAAAGTGTTGTTATAGTCTATAAAGCACATGCTAATTTTTTTCTGGAATTTTTTGACTGGCACCATTATCCACTGTATTTTTGTGATGTGGTCCCTAGTGCCTCTTCCTTTCCTGAACCCTACTGGGAACATCTGGCAATACTCTCTCCATATGTGGAGTCTATGCTGCAGAATTTTGAGAATAAACAAATCAGGAATAGGAGGCCTCTTTGGGGTAGTGAGGAAACCTTCTCTCCTGCCATTCAAAGTGATGGAAATGGTAATATTTTGTTTACTGCTGTGACACCAAACTAGTAGGTGTGTTCACCACGTGATCCCTGATTGGCTGGAATTCTAACAGTTGTAGTCCAAGAAATACTCTGGTCTAACTATGTTGTGAAGCAGAGGATCATTTTGAATTCATTTTCCCTTATTGAAGCAAAACAATATGTAGATATATAGCAGTTTTTTTCTGTCATTTTTGTGATGAATAACCATGTCTGAAAATAGTAAATCATGTCTGAACTTCATGGGCATATTGCTTACCTGGAATATTTCTTTCAGAAGCGTTAGGGTATGCCACGGTTTTGCATATCTTTACTTCCTCTCTCTTTTAACTGATCTATGCCCCTGGGCTTGGGAAAAATATAAATGCCATGAAGTGAGCAATCTGTATTTGTCCTGTCTTAATTACATTGCAGGAGTCACACAGACAAAGGATAGACTTATCCACTGTGAAGGATTCATTGATGCAGTGTTACCATGATTGAAACACTCCCTTTCTCTTGAAAGGATTAAGAATTAGTATGCCAATAGGGTTACTGTGTGCTTTTGAAGTATCTTTATAATACCCGTAACAGTCAGCTTTTTGAAAGTCAGATGCCACCACTTCTTTTCATACTGTACTGTAGATAGTCATAAGAATATCAAGTATTAAAACTAGAAGAAGCTGACTCACATACTTTTTTTCTTGCTCTTTTCAACAAAAATTATATTTTGTGTCTTGATTGAAATCTCATACATGTTCAGAAAACAGGGACTCAAAGATGCAGATTTCTACATGCAGATTAAAAAAGCAAACCTGAGAAGATGGAATTTTTTTAACCCTTAAATCCCCAACTATTTGCAGCTATTCTAAGCAGCACTACACCTGACATGCAATGGATATGTGGGACAGAATTATGAAGAAATGTACAATATTGATTAAATACTGTAAATATAGGAAGTCTACTGCAAATTTACTGGATAAAAAGCATCAGTTTTTGAACTTGTGAGAAAATTATTGAGAGCACAAAACGTTTGAAAAATATTTATTTACCTGCATGATCAGAGTGGGGAGTTCATTGTATGATGGAATTTGGGGGTATAATGCAATGGCAATCTGAACGCAATCATGGGGTTTCACGTAATTGCGTATGAATGTATCTCACACAATTTTGGGCAAAAGGGAAGTCATTCCGAATGCAATCATAGGTTTTACATTAATGCGTATAAGAGTATCTCACGCAATTTCGGGCAATGGGGGGGTCAGTTTCGGGAAATGGGAAGTCATTCTGAACGCCTTCCAAATGCAATTAGATTTCACGTAAATTCACTAAACTAGCGAATTTATGTGAATTCGAATTGGCTCAATTCAAAATTGGGAAGAATTCCTCCCGTGTGATAAACTCCAAGGATTGTATGAGCCCTTTTCTAAAATTGTGTTGAATCTGTCTGTGGATAGAGGAATCCAAATTCTGCCAGCTAGCCCCTTTCCCTGGCTTCCACAAATTGTTTTTTCTTTGCTTCATGAGACAGTTCTGTGCACAAAAAAGATCAATGTGTACTAAATCATTTTAGAACAACTGAAAAGACTATTGTGTTTATTTCAGAGACAATTTGTACAAGTGTGTCCGATACACAATGCTGAGCATGCAATTTTTGGGCTTTTTCCATCTTCACCATTTCCTTTGTTAAGAAAAACAAACATTAGCATATCAAGCACACATTTAGAAAGTAGTCTTTAAAGTTTTCCAGGCAACTTTCATTTCTATCCTTCGCCTTTGGCTGAAGTAATCCATACACATGATAATCTTTCATTTTAATATTTAGTGTGGTGAAGTGTCTATAGTCTATAGTGTATATCTATAGGGTGGCAAAGTGTCTATAGTGTATGTCTATAGGGTGTGCAGGCATTTCCTACTGCATGGAGGTAAGGGAGTGGTACAACACTCCAAATGTCACTCGAGTACACCCCAATTGTCAAAATTCTACAACCCCAAGTATAGTAGCCACACATTTAGCATATTTAGCCCTATATTTAGCCACTGTCCTATATTTAGAGATTTTAGGGTCTCTGATCAACATGCTCTCACCTTTGGTGGATATATGTACCTTCAGTGTGTGTTCTGGCAGAATGGTGATCATGATGGCCACAGTCTAGGGAAGCTCCCAGGCTGTGGCAACTTGCTGCAGGGATTAGTCCCTCTCTGGAGATGTCAGAGAGGAAGATTGTGTCCCTCCAATAAAGGGGAAGCAGAGGGGCCCACATTTCATACTCTGGAGATACCAGAATTTTCACAATCTACATAAATAAGGTAAAGAAATTGGAGGTCTTCTGAAGTCCAAGCTGGGATTCAGGAGTGTGGGGCAAGCCATGTCTGCAATAAGTTGCAGCACTCAAGGAGAGCTGCATTAGTATTGCCATCACTCTCTAAACCTTAAAAGACTACAGTGCAAAAATCAGAGGCCACCCTTATTATTCCTTTCTACATTTAAACTTAATCACTGGGTTAGACCTGGGAGTTAAGGACAATATAGTGAAACATAATTTGGACAATGTATAAATAAAGAATAAATGGACTGAGTTTGTAAGGACAAAGGACTGGAGAGTACTGAAGTAAGAGAAGTAAGAGAAGCAAGAACCGGTAACCAAGAACATAGATGCTAAAATATCTGAACTTTTACATTTTTATGATAAAAGATTAGATTGTTAAAGTAATACTTAGACTCTAATAAAAGTTATACTCAAGAGGAACTGATTTTGAAAACACCAAGCAGCAAGTGAGTTGCTGGCAAGAACAATGGGTTGTTGTGTCTGCAAAAAGGAAACCAACCTCCAGGAAACAAAACAAAGTGAGTATAGCCCCTTGTTTTGCAGAGTTCTAGTCATAATTCTGATGCAGAACAGGATATCACTTGTACAGATTTTAGTCATAGAATCAAATAGATTATCACACTAGGGTCAATTCCAGAACCATTCCACAATTATCCCATTGCCAATAATGGGATATTCATTGTAAATAATGGGATAATTGTGGGATGGTTCTGGAATTGACCCTAGTGTGATAATCTCGAGCTGCAATAGACCACAAGGGCCATCTAGTCCAACCACCTGTCATGCAGAAAGACACAATCAAAGCATTCCTTACAGATGGCCACCCAGCCTCTGGTTAAAAATCTCCAAAGAAAGAGACTTCACTACACTCTCAGGCAGTGTATTCCACTGTTGAACAGGAGGTTCTTCCTAATGTTTCGGTGGAATCTCCTTTCCTGTAGTTTGAATCCATTGCTCTGTGTCCTAGTCTCCGGAGCAGCAGAAAACAAGCTTTATCCATCCTCAGTATGACATCCCTTCAAATATTTAAACATGGCTGTCATGTCACCTCTTAAACTTCTCTCCCCCAGTCTAAACATATCCAGCTCCCTAAGCCACTCCTCATAGGATATAGTTTCAAAACTTTTACCAGTTTGGTTGCCTTCCTCTGGATACATGCCAGCTTGTCAATATCCCTCTTGGATTATGATGCCCAGAACTGTACATGGTATTCCAAGTGAGGTCTGGCCAAAGCATAATAGAGTGACATTAATTCTTCTCTCAATTCTAGACATTACACTTCTATTGATGAATTCTTGGATGCTTTTTAGCTGCTGCATCACACTGTTGCCTCATGTTTAGCTTGTAGTCTACTAAGACTTCTAGATCTCTTTTGCATGTAGTGCTGTCAAGTCATGTGCCTTTCATTCTATATCTGAGCTTTTTTTTTCTGCTAAGGCCCTGTGCAGACCAGCAGTTTGGGCCAGATTGGGGGCAGAGTCGGGGCATAGCTTCTACACGATGCACACCCTGGCTCTGCCCCCAGAGTTGTGTGTTGCTGCACGCTGCACCACACTGTGTGTGGCGACATGGTGCTCCTCTGGCATTCTGTCTGCATCACACAGCACTGAATGAGTACTGTAAAGCCACAGCACCACAGCTATCATGCCCTGCAAAGGCCAGATCAGGGCTGTGGCATGCAGGTGCCACAGCCTCAATCTGGCTGTAAAGGGGGCATATTGTAGTATCGTGCATTTGTGTAATATCATTTTAAAAAATCTACATTATATTAGTCTTGGTCCAGCTTTCTAATCTATTAAGGTAATTTTGAATTTTGATCCTACTCTCTGAGGTACTAGTTATCCTTACTCATTTAGTTAATTTGGTGTCAGCTGAAATTTTAGAAGTGGGCCTTTTATTCCATCATCCAAGTCATTGATAAAGATGCTGAATAATCCTGGACCCAGGACAGAACCCTGTGGGACCCCGCTAGTCACTTCTCCCCAGGATGAGGATGAGCCATTGGTGAGGTCCCTTTGGGTTCAGATGGTCAACTAATTACAAATTCACCTAACAGTCACATTGTCTAACCCATGTTTTACCTTTATTTTGTTGTTGCAAGAAAATCATAGGGAACTTTTTCAAAGGACTGACTGAAATCAAGATATGCTATATCCACAGCATTCCCCTCATCTACCAAGCTTAGAGAGAAGGAGAAAGAAAGAGAGAGAGAAGGGGGAGGGGAGGGGAAGGAGGAAAAGAATTAGTAGTAGTAGTAGTAGTAGTAGTCATTCTGTAACATGACTTGTTTTTGAGAAACTCATGTTGACCTTTAGTGATCACAGCATTCTCGTCTAACTACTTACAGACTCTTTGTTTAATGGTCTGCTCTAATCATAGTGTGCATTTTAACAGAAAATAGCTTTTGAGGCTTGCTTTATTTCTGATTTGACACTCTGTGGTATGTTCAGTAATGTTAATAACAACATGGTGGGACCTTTTGTGGGCTCTTCCAGCTAGTCAGTTAATTGCTGATAAGTTCCTCACTAAACAACATATTGTAATTATAACACCATATTAAAGTTGCATTAAGATTGTGATGTAATATCCTCTTACAGCAAGGGAACTTTAGCTGTGTGAAATGCCTGTTGGACTATTTATAGCAAGAGTGGGCAATTGGAAGGGGAGAAAGCTGCAGCCACACCCTGTGAGAATCTACAAGACTATAGTCCTGTTTTATACCACACAAAATCTTAGGCAAATAACTTACCATTTTTCTACTTTAATCGGTGGGAGGTATCCAGTTTTTGAAACTGGAAATGACCAAGGGGGGCACTTCTTGTTTTAGAGCAGGTGTCCTTTTTAAAAAAGGTTATAAAATGTTTTAGTCCCTAAAATTATAGTAAACTTTGGCATTTTAAAAAATTATTATTATTTGGGGATCACCGGCCATATGGGGTCCCTTGGTGATACTTTGCCCATCCCCTTTCTAGACCAAATGCTTCTCTCCTAAAGGAGAAAAACACTGCTGGCTTTCAGTTGACCTTTTTAAATGCCAGTATTCGGGGGAGGGGGGGACACCTGAAACTGGTAGATTCATCTATTTAAGACTGAGGCTTTGAATGCTTAGCTCTTAAATCCTTTTTTGAATTTGGAATATTTAGCAATATGAGTGATGAATTTATAATATTTTGCTATTTGCTAGCAGTGTGTGTGTATGTGTGTGTGCACATGACTCACTATCTGATTTTACTATTTTAATAGTTCAGTATCTTTATGTAAGTCCTCTTACCTGATTTTAACCTGCAAGTGTCCAAGGTTTAGGACAATAAACAACCCAAGTCTTAAAAGTAACAAATTGGGTTTACTACCTCTTTTATAGGCACGGAACTGCCTCTTAAATAGGCAGATACAGTTCAGCTCCCTCTGCTAGGAAAGGTTGTGTTTTGACAATTGACAATGTGGGAGCATTTTATTGCTGTTAATTTCTGAAGAATTTACCAAAATTCCAGATTTCTTCCAATTCTAGAAGGAAGCTTAAGAAAATGTGGAAGAAATTGCATTTCCCCCATCCCTTCTTGCAAAGCGACTGACATTAAACATAAGCAATATTGGGTGAGATGGTCAAGAAGGCTCAGAGGCTAAAAAACATAAGTTACTCCCAAATTTGTTAGATTTTTTCTCCAGTTTTAAAATTCTGTCTTAAGACTTCATGTGTCGACTGGCTGTTTTAATCTTTAAACACTACTGAGGGAATTTTTGTGTACCAATGGCCGATTTTGGTACTTTCATTATTGGGAACTTGCAGTTATTATAAATGATATTTTTATAGAATGATTTAATGATTTAACAAAACAATAAATTTATTAATGACCAATTAATTTTATTTTTTCAATAATTTTTTTTTCAATAAGCTAATGAATGGATTGTTATTGAGGATTTAACCTTAATTTTAGTACTATCACTAGTGTTTCAAGCTTTGAGAAGTTTCACCAAGTATGTCCCTTTGTGCAGATTTTCTTGTGTAAAGTACCTGTGTTGGGATCTTCAGATATCAGTGCATTTTGTAAAGAAAGCAAAAAAGGAAAAGAAATAAGGAATCTACTCATGTACTGTCATATATGTACAAATGAAATACAACTTGTAACACTTCTTACACATGCCACCGTGATGCACCAGAAATCATAGATTCTTTCTTCCTTGTCCTCTGTCTCTTCCTTCTCCTACTCTTATTTCCCCTCTTTTCACACAACTTTCTCTATAAGAATGAAAGTTGATGGTTGCTTGCCAATTTTGACAAGGTGGCAAGTTTAATTTGCTATTGTTCAGATGTTGTGCACACATTTTCATTAGTACATGAAAATGTGCCTTGATTTAAATGTAGTTTCACTAAAGTACACAGAAAACCTGTTATTTGGGTATATAGGGGTGATACAGACTGCCCAAAAGGGGCGGTCTGTAGCCTTCCCAAGAAGCGGCAAGATGGGGCCAAGGCTGCCACACTGGCAGCCTCAGAGGCCCCAACCACCGCTTCCGGAGGCCACGACCTCAAAGCAGGGTGCAGCAGGCACCCTAGTTGCCTGCTGCACCCCGCTTCCCTCGGCGGAGGTGAGGGGAGAAAGGGGCCGCCACGGCGCCCCTTTCTCCCTGGGTCTTTGGCATGGTTCTTTGAAAGCTGCACCAAAGACCTGACGCAAAAAAGGAGCTCAGTTTCTGAGATCCTTTTTGGCACCCTCCCGCAGCACAAAATTGTCATGGCGTGCACAGCATTTCTAAACGCTGCACGCACCATGACAACATCATGGCATGCCAGTATGAATGCTGCCATTTTAAAATGTTGGTGCCCATACGCTTTAGGGTTCAGGAGGTTGTAAAGTCTGCACGCTCCCAAACCCTAAATGCGCCCTTTCCAGCCCTTATCATGCTTCTTCAGGCGAGTGTAGATCATGCCATAGTGTTTTACTAACGTG
Source organism: Urosaurus nigricauda (assembly GCA_034509955.1). Classification (NCBI taxonomy): domain Eukaryota; kingdom Metazoa; phylum Chordata; class Lepidosauria; order Squamata; family Phrynosomatidae; genus Urosaurus; species Urosaurus nigricauda. Next base: position 128,032,151 of record JAOEGL010000003.1, read on the forward strand.
TATGTGTGTTTGTGCAGCTTTCCCTACAATATTCCTTTTTTAATTTTTCTATTGAATTTCTACAAATTTCATATTTTTGTGTGCAAATTGAACTGAGCAGTGCATTTTAAAATTGGTATTCATCCATATATTATCACCAGACCAACATGTTTTGCATTTCCATTCAATTTTATACTGGTTGTTAAGTGTCCTCAAGTCAGTCTAAACCCATGGCAACCCCGTCCTCCACTGCTCTGCTTAGTTCCAGCAAACTCACCCGTGACCTTCCTAATAGTCCATAGTCCATCCAGCCTTTATATTCCATCCATTTAGCATGCAGTCTTCCTCTTTCTGCTTCCCTCCACTTCTCCTAGCATTATTGTTGTTGTTTTTTCCCAGTGAGTCGTGCCTTCTCATGATGTGTCTGAAGTATGACAGCCTCAGTTTTGTCATCTTGGCTTCCAGGAAGATTTCTGGCTTCATCTGCTCTAGGACCCATTTGTTTGTCCTTTTGACTGTCCAGAGGATTCTCAGCACTCTTCCCCAGCCCCACATCTCAAATGAATTGATTTCCTTCTTATCTTCTTTCTTAACTGTCCAGCTCTTGCATCCATACATGATAATAGGGAAAACAATGGCTTGTACAACTAACTTTTGTGTTCAGTTGAATATCTTTGCATTTTAGAATCTTGTCTAGTTCTTTCATAGCTTCCCTCCCTATTCTTAATCTTCTTTTGATTTCCTGGTCATGGCCCCAGTTATTCTCAGAAGTGCCATGGGATTCCTTTGTGTCCCTTTTTTATTCTAGATGACACTGAGGCCCAAAACACACAGTCCAAAAAATGTGGCTTCTGGCCACTTTGGGAGCATGGCATGAAGATAAATAATGCATGCCCAGGATAAGTTGGAAGCTGCTCTGCAGCCACCTAAGGTGGCTTGAAGACAGACAGAAAAGGAGCAGCAGAAAGCCGTTTGTTGCCTGCAGCCTGTTGAGGACTATGACAGTGGCCGGCTTCAGAACTGTGGCATCTGGTCACTGAGATCCCAGGACAATAGGGGGGCACCTGGTACTGGACTAGCCAGAGGCTGCTCCAATCTACCAGTCTGCTTCACCCCTAACACAGCTTTTCTCTTTTAATTCTAATTCATATATTAGTTCAGAATATGCAGATAATGCCAGTTCACTTTAAAACACTAAATGGCATTCTCAAAAGCAGACATGCTCCCAGGGAGATTCTATGGGTGTATCTACATAGTAGAAATAAAGCAATTTAACACCCATTTATCTGCCACAGAATCCTGGGATTTGTCATTTTGGGAGGCACCAGCATTCTTTGACAGAGAAGTCTAAAGACCTTGGAAAACTTCAAATCTGAACATTCCATAGGCTGGAGCTATGGCTGTTAAAGTGGTGTAATTTTTCTACAGTGTAGATGCACCCCAGGTAGCAGAACCAGAGAAGGAACTGATGCACAATTGAAGTGAAGCACATTGGGACAGATGTGCTAGTTAAGTGCAAAGTGCTTAATTTACAAAAAGTGAAGCATTCTGGATAACATTTATGTTAAAAGCAATTTAAAATGTACAGTAGCCACTCCAAGTCCATGGACTTGATATCCACACACTTGAAAATCCACTCATGGGCAACCACCATTAATGGAAGTGGGGCACACACCTGTGGCACACCCCCCACATGCACACATCCCATTCAAGCTTATGGGGCTTGAATATGCACAAGTTTTGAAACTTGCAGGGGTATCTGGAACCAAGGGCCAACTGTATAGAGTTCCAAGGGCCAACTGTATAGAGTTTAAAATGTTTAAAAGTTGTTAAAGGAAAACTATAAAAAATATTTAAACCTGTGTTTAGCAATGTTTTTAATGAAACAGTACTTTGAAAGGAAATACTGCTACTAGACTAAATATGCTTGGAACATGTATAAATGCATATTTAAATGGAAAATTGTGAATACTTTTTTATATATTGCAGATTAAGGCAGAAACAGGACAGAATGGCCTTATAGGTGAATATCAAAAAAGTGGTATGGCCCTCCCAAAAAAACAATCTGCCCATCTAGTGTTTTTTTAAATCTGAAACAGTTATGCATTGCTCAGGAGGCAGGTTTATAAAAGCACACGTGCAGACTTCACACAGCACATAGTCACCCAAAGGAAAGGAGGAGGGAAACGTACATTGGCAAATGATCTGTCAAGTGACCCGTGAACAAAATCAAGATTGAGTTGCCCTTTGAAATAAACCTATTTGAATTTTATTATCTCCAGAGCACCTTGTGTCTCTAATCTTGTGAAAGGTTAGTATTCCATCCATCAGAGCAAGATTAGAGAGCTAGTTGATGGCTCCGCTTGATGATAACTGAATGCAGCAGTTGGGGCCGGAGGAAGGAGATTCATTACCATCAGCCATTCAGAGGCAGATTGGGTAAACAGACACTTGGGGGAAAGCAGATTCTCTAGACAGGCTGCCTCTATCCCCAGATCAGGATGGCCTTTTAACCGCAACCCAATGAAGGCACAAATGTCTTATTCCCATCTGGAGTCCACTCCCTGCCCCCAAGCCCCATGTTTACTCTCCTCAAAATACTGTTACCTCTCTATGTGAAATATTAATGATTTTCAGGGCTGCTTATCAGAGAGCAAATGAAGAAAAGAGAAACATAATCTCTCCCAATCTTCCTTCTCTCTCTCTCTCTCTCTCTCTCTCTCTCTGTGTTTTAAATGCAAGCTAGACAAAAACACATAGTAGAATAGATACAACAATTAGGGCAGTTAATATGAAAGCATGGGCACAGACACACAGAAGGCAAGCAATCTGGTATTTTTAGGGAAAGTGAATGTTGCATTTTTCATTCATTTCCCTTTTCTTTGAGATAATGATTACTTTATGATAGTATTTCTGGAAACATAGTCTATTGTTAAAATGTGAATCCTGAAAGCATGATTTGTTTAGTGATTCCTGGTCTTCATCTACAGAGCTGTAATTTGCGAAGGGAACGAAAACAGTCATTCGGGCAGTGACTTGGTTTGCTGTTGTTGTGTGCCTTCAAGTTGTTTCTGACCTACAGTGACCCTAAGGCCAACTCATCACAGAGTTTTCATGGCAAGATTTCTTCAGAGGAGAGTTGCCTTTGCCTTTTTCTCAGGCTGAGAGAGTATGACTTTTCAAGGTCACCATGTGGGTGTCCATGACAGAGCAGAGATTTGAACCTCGGTTTTCAGAATCATAATCCAATACTCAAATCGCTACACCACACAGGTTCTGACTTGGCATCTAACTTATAAATATCATCTATGTTATTGCCATCTCAGTCATAGCATTATTTAAAAATGATGTTCCTAGGGATCAGAGTGATCCAAGAGCTAAAAATGCTTCAAATGGAGACAATTTCTTTCAGTTGCTCTTTCAATTTACACCAAATTTCATCTCTTTTTGCTTCCCCATGTCTTTTATACAGTCAGCCCCCCATATCCACAGATTTTTTTTTTTATCCATGGTTTGAAAATATTTTTAGAATATATGAATTCCAAAAACCAAATCTTGTTTTTTGCCATTTTATATAAGGGACACCATCTTACTGTGCCATTATATTTAATGGGACTTGATTATCTAAGGATTTTGGTATCAAGAAGGGTCCTGGAACTAAACTACAGTGGATAACAAGGGCTCACTATATGAAATATTTCAAATGCATGAATGTTTCAAAACTGTGTAGTGTGGATGGCCAAATTGAATAGGTACATCTATTTCCATATTTGGATTATGTTATATGTACCAGTGATAAAAGACTAAAACATGAGGAACCTCTTTTTTAAAAAGAGTGGGGACTAATTCACCACAAACATGGCTGAATACAAAGGAATTCAAAGTCAGATTTTTAATAGTTAAGAACCTTAAAGTCCTAGGTACAGATGGATAAATATTTAAGTTTTGGTTTCTTTCTGATCTACATTTTTAAAAGATATATATACCTGTCTGTAGTTCTTTTCATCCTGAATGTAAGAAATTTCCAAATCTGGGTAAAATCTTATTTAAAATGAGCTAAAATTAAATTCTTACCTATTCCTAGAAAGATATTGTTGCCAATAAATATGAAAGGATACTAAAAAGATTTGTATTTAGAATTCCTAATAGAACTCCTTCCAAGTTATATTAAGTCATTTCCTAGTTATGGCGCCCCAAAAGTGGACCTATCATGGGATTTTCTTGGCAAGATTTGTTCAGAGGAAGTTTTTCAATTGCCTTCCCTTGAGGCTGAGAACATATGACTAGCCCACGGTCATCCTGTGGGTTTCATGGCCAAGCTGGGAATTGAACCCTCGTCTCCAGAGTCATAGTTCAATGCTCAAACCACTACACCATGCTGACTTCCATGGCACATAGGGATGTCCATTCCACCCATTTTCAAAGTATGGTGAATCAATACATGAAGAGGGCAGTAGCTTCAATTAGACATGGACACTTCTGATCACGTGGGATCTCCAGGCCATTTGTTGCTGTTACCCTCATGTCTTGCTTGTGAATTTCCCAGATGGAAATGTGGCTGACTACTATGAGAACAGAATACTCCACTAGATAAGCCTTTTGTCTTTATCCAATACAGATTTTCTTATGTCCTAATGGCACTTGGAATAAACTTACTAGCCCCCCCCCCTTACAGAGAGCTCTCTTTAATTTTGCCATCTCTTTGAACTTCTGGAAGTTTATAAGCCATAAAAAGAATATATTAAAGATATGTTATGAGAAGGTAGAAGAATAACCCCACACTGTGTTAAAAATTAAAGCAGTCTGCTTTCCATAAGCTACTTTTCATTCAATTGTTCTAAAATTTAGCCAGCAATATATCATGCCCAAGTAAATTCAGTATAGAGTGATTGGACACATTGTCTTTATTTTAAAAGGAATATATTTTTCAGACTGCAGTATTATTATTACTGCCACTACTATTCCTATATTCATTGATGTCCCTCTTTTTCTGAGTAAAGATATCCAAGGTGGCTTTAAAATTATTAAAACTAGTGCAGATTTTAAAATACTGTATATGGGAAAGAACAAACATTCTCCCTCTCTTCAAAAAAGCCAAAAGAAAAAGATGCAGACCAGTCAACCAAATCTCAGTGCCAGAAAAAAAGAAATCACCACAGATTATGAAGTTGTCTATTTACAAATATCCAGAAGACAATGCCATGATTAATAGAAGCCAGCATGGTTTTGACAAGAACTAAGCCTGCCAAACTAATCTTGTATATATATATATATTTTTAAAAAAAAAATCAGGTTACTAGTTAGCAGATCATGGGAATGCTTTCAACATTGTTTACTTTGATATCTTGATAAAGTCTTCCATCATATTTTGATTAGTAGCCTAATTAAATGTGGAATAGATGGAAACATCATCAGATGGATTCATAATTGGTCAAACTGTGTTCAAAGAGTTGTCATCAATGACTGTGCTTCAAACTGGAGAGAAATTTGAGTGCCACTGGGCTCTGTCCTGGAGTGAAAAGTCTTCAACATTTTTATTAAGGACTTAGGTGATAAATTAGAGGAAATCCTTATTGGGCTTGTGGATTATACAAAATGGAAAGGCAATACAATGAATGACAGGGGCAGAATTCAAAAGGATCTTAATGAACTAGAAAATTGGGCTGAAACTCATAGAATGAAATTCAACAGAGAAATGCAAACTTCTACATTTAGAACACAAAAGCCAAATGTATATGTATAGGATGGGGGGGGGAGGTATTTGACTAATATAGGGTTTGGTGATCCACATGGGCAAATCAGTGGATCATCAGCCTGCTGACACAAGGAGTCCACTGCAGTACATTTGAAATGATTCTTGGGATTAATGTTGATCATAAATTGAGCATGACCCAGGAGCAAAGAAGGAAAATAATATTTTAGCCTGCAATAATAAAACCATAGTGTCCAAGTAAGGGGAAGTAAAAGTCCAATTACATTCATTGCTAGTCAGACCTCATCTGGAGTCCTGTTTTCACTTTGGGGCAACTCATTTTAAGAGGGATACAGACAATTTGGGCCGGTTCAGAAAAGGGCAACAAAAGTTATGGATAACAAAGTATAAGGAAAGGCTGAGGAAGCTAGGCATGATTGCAACATGATTGCATTTAAAAAAAAATCTAAAGGGTTGTCACAGAGAGGAAGATAAAGGTTTACTCTCAGCTGTCCCAAGAGTAGAACCAAATGTAATGGCTTTAGGTTATAGGAGAATAAATTTTGACTGAACATTAAAAGAAAGTTTGCGATAGTAGAAATAGTTTGGCAGTGGAACCAATTACATAGAGAGGTGATGGGGTCTCTTTCTCTGGACATCTTCAAAAAGAGGCCGGACTGTTACCTGCTGAGGATGTTCCAGATGGAGTTCCTGAACTGAGCAGCAGGTTTGGAATCAGTGACCTGTGCAACCCATGCCAATTCTGTGCTTGTTTTTTTATTCTCTCTCTCTCTCTCTTAAGAAATCTATAGAATTAAACTGTTCAAAGGCAGGGATGGAAGAATGTTGAAAAAGATCCATTTATAACTGGAAAGGAATGGACAGGAAAGTTTGCTAACATTACTCCTTCAGAACATAGTGTAAGAGCCAGCACAAATGAGGGGAAAAGTTCACTGTAAGTTCTAGGCTTCAGTGCAGTGCAAACCAGTTTTATTTTGTAGGTCCACATTATATTTTTTTTTCCAACCTAAAGTTTTTTTCCTAGGAACTCCCAACATTACCAATGACTTTCCCAGGATAGTTTATATGAACCCAGTGTTTTCCAAAATTAAATGTATATTGACTTGGCTGTCTGTCAGTATTATCCTCGTTGTGTTGTCTGCCACCAACAAATACATTTATTTTTTCCTAATTGTAGATTCAACAAAGATCAAGCAAGCAAAAGGAATGTTTACAACAAAACAAAATGATCCTAATGTTTTAACTAGTGCAATTGTCTAAAGCATTTAGCACTTTGACTAAAACTTTTGAATAATAATAATAAAGAAGGGTTGGTGATGAAAATCAATTTCTGAAATGTTGCATGGGAGCACTCAAACACCTACCTTTTGGCAGAAACAGGCTGTGGCATTAACTTGTTTCCATTTAAAGTGCTTTAAGAGATGGTGGGAGTGGAGTGAAGCTCAGTGGGAGGAGAAAAGAGAGTCCCCAGAATTTTTCAAAATTAAAATTTAAAAAGGGATTTAAAAAAATTACATTAAAATCACATTTTAATTAAATCTTCACTATGTATATGTAAATACATTTAGGTTGTGTATATGATACTGTAATTTAAAAGTATCATTTTAATTTTGCCATTTGTTTATTTCAAAAGTATTAGCATTACATTCAGTGGTATATAGGACTTGTGATTTATGAGTAACATTAGTGTAAAAAAAAGCATTACTAAGGATTCTGTATGGTGTGAAAAGGGTGGAGGTCAATGGGGGGGGGGTAACACCATGAATTACTGCACTGGGTGGCACCGCCCCTATTGATGCCACTTGGAGGGGAGCATGAAGGAAATCCAGGATATTTCAAGAAAGAGTTTGGATGTAGACCTGGGGATATGCAGGTAAAATCTAAACAAAAAGAACTGGAAACCCTTTCTACTTCTAGATGAGTGCTGACTTGCTGAGCAAATGCATACCCATTTACACACAGACACACAAATACACCTCCTGAATGGGTTGCAAGGCTATGTGATGCAATGGAGATAGGGCTACCAAATGTGCAACACATTGATAGTGTGGTAGTCTCCATGTCCCCCCCCCCCTTTTTTTTCCAATGGATGGGAGTTATGGGAAGCTCTCCAATGCAAAGCAAGCAGAGAAGAAACTTCAGCAATATATAAAAGGGGAAATCATTGCCACTTTTAATGTAGTTATAAGATGTCATTGTTTGCCTGTGTGAAATATTTGATTTGTTTTAATAGAACATTTGATGTTGTTAACTGCTCTCACATTGACCTCGACTTGTGGCAACCCCATGGATGAGTCCTCTCCAAGACCCCTTATCCTCCACTGCTCTGCTCAGTCCCGTGGCCTTTCTGACAGAGTCCATCCATGTGGTCTCCCACACTTTCTACTGCCCTCTATCTTTCCTAACATTATTGTATTTTCTAATGATTCATACTTTCTCATGATATGGCCAAAGTATGATAGCCTCCATTTAGTCATCCTTGCTTTTAGGGGGGATATCTATGTCTATGTCTGTAAGCATATCTGTAAATAAAAATATAGCATTCTAAACATCCTAGCAAATGGGAAAGGACAGTTCTACCCCTGCTCACAACTATATCACTTTTGGAGACCTTTACTGTTTCTTTATAGTACTATTTTAAAACAGAGACATTGAAATCTGTGACACCCCATACTTGAAGTGCTGCAGTTCATTCTTCTTCCACAACCTTTTTTTTTTTTATCACCAATGTAATGCTTGTAGGTCTCAAGTATCACAACATAATATTAGTCCAGCTTGATATTATTTCTGTGGTTAAACATCACAGGAAAAAAAATAGCCACCAATTAAAATGCTTAACTTGAAGGTTAAAGGGGAATAAAAAGTACTGCTATTTGGCTATCCAGAGGGGTAGCATGTGCCTAATGAAATTACGCCTTTGTCAGTGAAACTGACAACTGTATTTTAGATGCTAGGTTGACTGAACAGTATAATTTCATAATGAACCCTGATATTATATTGCTTAATGGGAACACACACTTAATTACATGCTTGGTAAATACAGTGGCATTTAACATGTAGGCCATGTAGGGTACTATAAAATTATAACACACTGGTGATAGTTTTTGCTAATATAGAAGGAAATGTGTAATTAGTTGGCACCTAGTATTTTACCAGCTTTGAGGGATGGGAGACTGTGTCAAAAATAAGTATTGCTGGGAGGCATATGAAAATGACTTTTTGCTATTATTTTGGTTTCCTTTCCCTTTAGTAGCATAACTTATTCCAATTTGCAGTTTGCATTATGTTTGGTGTATGTGCTTTTCAGCTTGCAGCTTCTGTGTAAACATCCCCCAATTCTCCAAGACAGTAAAACTGAGCATTAAGCCTCTACACTTGCCATCAGGAACTGAATTACTTATTTTAAGCTTTTTTCACATTTGTATCACATCTTTATTCCAAGAAGCTTGAAGCAATGTGCAAGGTTCTCTCTACCCCCATTTTATCTTTGTAACCCTGTGTGGTTGGTTAAATAGGGCCCTCGGCAAGTATGATGGCTGAGTGGGGATGGGAATCTGATTCACCAACAAGTATGATGGATGAGTGGGGATGTGAATCTCATTTTTTCCTAAGCCTAATTCCAATGTAATGCTAGCAGGAAAAACAAGAAACAACAACACCCTAGTGGAATTTATCTTTGCAACCAGATGAGCAATTATAAAGTACTGTAGTGGATTCTCTCATTACTCATAACTGCAACCAGGTGCCCACCATATATGCAACACCATTTGTGCTAGTCCAGAACCCTTAACTACCACAGTAGAAAGCTGAACACTTTGTGATATCAAATCCAGTCTTTGTCTAGAAGACAGTTGCAAACAAGATACATCAAGCCATTTGATACCAATAACTGGGGGCATCAGATTGGAGGGCAGTAGGTTGCTTGCTATGGGTTTACATATTCTCAAAATTGACCATGGTATTTGTGTGTATGCATATATGCAATGATACGATAATTTTTCATGTAGTTTTCCAGGATTCCAAGAGTGCCTAGATAACTAAATACAATCACATCCAAAATCAACAAAACTGTGATATTGGGACAAATAAAATTCACAAAGTACATACTGCAAGCTTTTGAAGTTCTACTGGCTTCTTCATCAGGCCAAGGTGTTAAAAATAATAAAGGTAAAAGGTAAAGCTTTGTCCTTTGACATGATTGTCTAGTTGTATCCGACTGTAGGTTGTGCCAAAGATGACTCCGTGGTCACTAAATGCCAAGGTGATTGGAATGCAGTTACTTTCCCACTAAAGTAGTACCTGTTGAACTTTTACATGCTTTTGAACTGCTAATTGACTCCATCACAAGGCACTTAGTTCTCAAACTGCTGATCTGCCAATCTTGTGATTGTCAGAGTCAGTGTCTTAAGCAGTAAGCCACATAATACAGGAGAAAAAAAAATGATGTTGGCCACAGACTTGCATTTTGTCAAGATGGTGGTGGCAGTGTTCTGAGTATGGATGGATATTTGTGCAGGCAGGCCACTCCTTCAGGTCATGAAGTGATGAGGTGTGTATGTGGGGGAAGAAGATTTCAGGAGTGAAGAGCCGCAAATGAGAAGGGGTAAATCCAGGATGGGGCAGTGGAAATCCTAGGCTGGGACAGGAGACCTTGACTACCAGAACAGAGGGTACGAGTAGGAATGTAAGGAGAAAGAAGTTCAGACAAGGAAGGAGAGGTCAGTCCATGGAGGGCTTTGAAGGTCAACAACAAAAGCTTGTACTGGATGCGGAAGGGGAAGGGGAGCCAGTGATGGGAGGAGAAAAGAGGAGAAACATGGTCAAAGCGTTGAGCGGATGTGATAATATGTTCAGCTGAGTTCTGGGCAGAGATTAAAGGATGGAGGTGAGAGATGGGAACCTCTGTCAGAAGAAGGTAACAATAATGTAGTTGTGAGACCACTAGGGCATGGACCAGATTCTTGGCAGTAGAGGCTGAGAAGAATGGACGGATTTTAGCAATATTGTAAAGGGAGAATCTACAGGCTTGGCGGTAGCCTGGATCTGGGGAATAAATGACAGAGAGGAATCAAAAATAAAACCAAAGACAAATAAAAAGAAAGCAATTTGAGTTTGTTTTTAAGCCCTTGTTCCTTATATGTATAACCCTCTTCAGATGTTTTACAAAATTGAACATAGACTGTAGACTTGCTGACATATGCTTCTGTAAATGACTGTAGAATAAAACTGGGATGGCACAGCTATGTAAAATAGATTACATTCAGCAATAAATGGTAGCCAAGAACTAATGAGAGATAGAGAGAAAATGGTAAGAAAACATTTTTAGTTATGAGGAGTTGACTCAAACATAATATCTAAACATGGGCACTCACTTATCTAAATTCTATTAAAAATTAAAAGTCATTTACAAAGATGATAAAAGACACATTATGGTAATCATTTGGAGAGTAAAGTGGCTGCAAAAAATAAAATACTTGGAATAGGGCTTTCTGAATGTTATACTTTAAAATATACACATTTTAATGTGTGTTATTTGATGTAAAATTAATTCTACAATAGTTTGTTGATATTTTCACTTTGACCTTGTGGGAAAATATGAAATATTTGCCAAGCTAGTTGTTCAAGAGACAGGTAGTAAAACAGGGACCCTTCCTATTAAATGAATGAAATATACTAGGGAAAGAAGAGCTATTCTCAGATCCAGTACTGTGTCTTACATGTATAATCTGTCTTGTCAGCACAAAATGAATAACAGGTCTGAAAGCACTCAGCAAATCTGATCCTAATATATCATCAGTTAGAAAACAGTCTATTGTTTGAAATACCAGACATGAATTAAAACACTTATATATTCCATAAAAAGTTGCACTTGCTTCATACTTATGGTGACTTTCTTGTAAAAAAATACTCATTGCTGTGAAGTTAATTGCCATATTAATGGCAATTTAATTTGTTGTTGTTAAGTGCCATCAAGTTGACTTCAAGTTGTCACCATCCTATGATTCTAAAGGGGGAAACAGACAGGCAAAATAAAGTGGTTTCTAGCTGCTTTGAAGGTTACATGACACATGCCTCAAAAGCAGCTACAAACTGGACCAAAGCCACACTCCAGGGGCAAAAAGAAGCCAGGATAGTCTGACTCAAGGCAGGAAAATGAGCATTTTAATGCCTGCATATAAATGCCCTGATGTGAGTGCAGGGCTGCAGCAAAGCAAAGAAATGAAAGCGTGACAACGCCAATGGATGTAATTACAATATACACAAACCAGACAGACCAATGGGGGCATAGGGTGAAGCTGGATGAAGGAGGCATGTGGGGGGGGCTCAATGATTGTACTTTGTCAATGTATCACCTACACACTGATGCACCGATGCCCTGTACTGGCGGAGCATTGCACGTGCAACTGTGTAGACCATCAAAGAGGCAGCCATGCAATTCAATGGCATCTGGGTGGACATGGGAGGTACTTGGTGTTTCAGGTGGTGTGCTTGTGTGACAGCACATGTATGGTCGGGAGGCAAAAAAAAAAAAGTTAACCAGCAGCACAGCTTCATTCCTTGCCACGCAGTCAGGCCATGCATACTTGGCCCTCCTTTCAAGTGGACCATGTGGGCAGTGTGGTTTTGACCTGCTTTGGGGGAAAATGGGATCAAGCTGGTTTTTTTCTTGCCTGTCTGCTCTGGCTTTAAGTCACCCTATCACCAACTGCCCTGCAGATCCAGAGTCATGGTTTCCATGATTGAGACTATCCATCTGGAATGCAGTCTCTCTCTTTTCCTACTTCCTTCTACCTTACCAAGCATTCTTGTCTTTTCTAGTGAGTTATGTCTTCTCATGATATCACTAAGGTTTAGTCATCTTGGCTTCTAGAGAAAGTTCAGGCTTGATTTGTTCTAGAGGTCATTTATTTGTCTTTTTAGCAGTCCACAGTATCCACAGAACTCTTTTCTGACACCACATTTCAAATAAATTGATTTAATCCCTATCAGCTTTCTTCAGTGTCCAGCTTTCACAAACATATGTACAAACTGGAAATACAATTGCATGGATAATCCTAGCTTTAATATTTAACATCGACGAATATATATCTTTTACACTTCAGGATCATTATGCAAAAGGATCTTAGAGTACCTTTAAGACTGAAACTATCCAAACAACTACCAATCAATCTGGAACAAATCAATAAACAGTCACTCTGTACACAGTTTCAGAAAATGTGATTACTTAAAGTGCCTGCATGGGTTTCTCAAAAAGAAGTAATGGCAGCATGGTAGACCAAGGGAGTATTATAGATGTTGTATATCTTTATTTCAGTTAAGTTCAGTAAAATAGCCCCAGGATATGGAGACATTAGGATATACCTAATGAAATGTGGGTGGTACTGTTTGGTAGATATTTATTTGGTTGACAGACCAATGCCAAAGAGTGTTTATCAATGTTTTCATCCTGGAGAGGATAATCATCCTCAAATTATCATAGTAAATGCCATGTGAAGGATGCTTGTTTTCTGCTGCTCCAGATATTAGATCATCAGTTACTGTATTCAATTTACAAGAAAGGAGATTCCACCAAACATTAGGAAGAACTTTAGAATAAGAACTGTTTGACGGTTGAATGGACTGTCTAAGAGAGTGGTAGAGTCTCTTTCTTTAGAGTTTTTAAACAGAGATTTGATGGCCATCTCTCAGGAGCATTTAGCTTTTTTCCTCCATGGCAGGGATTAGGTGGCCCTTGTGATACCTTGCAACTTTATGATTCTATGACTGAAAGGGAAAGACAACTTTATGTGTGGCAGATCTTGAAATTATTGGAAATGTAGCATTCAACTTCATAAAATTGCCTTCCACATGTGGAGGATGACAGAAGAAATGATGGGGGAGGGAGGGGCTGGCAAACCATCACATCATATGTTTCACTTAGAGAGCCATAATTCAGTTGAAAAATTCTGATTTTCTAGTGTTTTGATTCACATGGAGAGTCCACATGAGGGTGGCAAACTCTGTGATGCAGACAATCATGCATACATCCCAAAATAACAAGTTTTTCACGAAGAGGGAGAGATAACGGGGTTCTCACTCACTCCCCCTGATATCTGAATTGAATTTCTGCTTAAGAGTGGAATCAGAACTGCTGAGATATTTCAGGGTCAAGTGTTATATTTGAGTAATATAGGTTGGAACTAGCATTAGCTTGGAAGTTGACAAGATATGTTTTCAAACTTGGATTTTTTCAGTTCAAGGGGGTACATGTATAGGATAAAATAAAAGGAAAGAAAGAATGCTTGACCTCTCCTGTACTTGCCAATTGTTCCTGACAGGTTTGTTTTCCTCTCAGCTTGTTCCATTTACTTCTGGTTCTGGAGCTCAGTTGAAAGGAGGGAGGGGCAATTTAAAAAATTGCTGGAGGTAGGTCATGAATCAGCTCATAAAGAAGGATTAAAAACCTCTTCTTCTCAGATTCTTTTCTCCAAGTCTGCCCAGCTCCTCATACACAGAAGTAGAAAACACTGAGCTGGGAAGGCTGTAGGGGAGTCCACATTCACACTTAGAAAAAAATTGCAGATTACTACCATGTGAATGTGGCTCCATTCAAAGATTGGGTAACAGGGCTGTATCCCTGTCTTCACTGCTTGGATACTCATGGATCAGATCTCTGTAAGGAAAGATCCTATGTGTGAACAGTATGTGCCCAGATGTGAATGTGGATGTTCAGGAGCAAAGCCAGTGATATGCCTGATGCTAAGTGTGAGGCCTTGCAGCATGTTCTCCTGAACTCACATTAGAAGTGTCCATACTTTGATTAATGCTTGAAGGAGGCTTTAAATTTAATAGGGGACTCAAAATTAAATCCTAGTAATTCCTGTGAGTCTTCTTCACATATTAGCATGCACAGAGTTGCAGCTCTGAGTTACTCACACCATTGTCTTGCTAGTGATTCAAGATAGGTTTGTGATGCGTGGAAATTAAAGGTAGGCGGAAGAGATCATGGGTACTTGAAGAAGGGGTTTGAGGGTTCATTCCTTTTTCCTGTCTCTTTGTTCAATGTTGGTTAGGATTAGCCATTTAAAATCTGATCCTAACCTACAGGGATGACCTGGTTAATGGGATGCAAGTGGTGGGATCCTTAGGTGGAAATGACCCTGTTCTCCTGGTGAAAAGGAGGCATAGTCAGACACACATTTTAGATGTTAGGAAAACTGATTTCAATAAACTCAGGGAAATACTGGGGGTAATTCCGTGGTCAGTAATAGTAAAAGAGAAGGAATTAAGGATTGATGGGAGTTTCTCAAAAGGGAGATATTGAAGGCACATTTTCAATCAGTTTCAGTTAGGAGGAAAAATAAGAGGTGTCTCAAGAAACTGGGATGGATGACTAAAGAACTTTCAACTGAGCTATATTTTAAATGGAACATGTATACAAAATAGAAAAAGAGGGAACTCACCAAGGAGGAATTCAGACAAATAGCTAGCATGTGTAGGGGTAAAGTGAGAAAAGCAAAAGCACATAATGAGCTCAGGCTTGCTAGAGATTTTAAGAACAACAACAAAAAGGTTTTTTGGGGGTATGCCCATAGCAAAAGGAAGAAGAAGGATATGGTAGGTCCACTGTGTGGAGAAGATAAAAAAATGCTAACAGGTGACAAAGAAAAGGCAGAATTTCTCAACACCTTCTTTGCCTCAATTTTCTCAGAAAAGTAAAAGGGTGCTCAGCCTGAGTGAAATAGAGCAGAGGAAATAATAGGAGAAATGCAGCACAGAATAAGTAAAGAGGAAGTACAGGACTGTCTGGTTAATCTGAATGAATTTAAGTCTCCAGGACCAGACGACTTACATCAATGGGTATTAAAAGAATTGGCAAGTGTAATCTCAGAGCCATTGGCAATACTTTTTGAGAACTCCTGGAGAACAGGAGAAGTCCCAGCAGCCTGGAGGGTGGCAGGAAAAGAGATTCCACCTCAACATAAGGAGAATATATGCTTTGATGACCGCCCCCCCCGCCCCTTGTGAAGAAAACAAAAGTGTTAAGACATCATGCAGAGCAGCACAGAGAAAGCCAAACATGCCTGATCAATTTTGTGTTTTGTTTTTTGTTTTTTTCTTGTACAGTAATGTCATAGGATTCCAGTAGGGCTGCACTTACTCTCAGGGCCTGTGGATCTCCCTCCTGATCTAATTGAGGCCCAGATGTAATATTTAAATGAATGCAGTAGAGAATAGTCTCTTCACAGAAAATCCTGCCAAGTCTTTTAAGTCCTTCCCTACAGTCCCATGCCTTCCTGCAAGGTTCCAACACAACTCTCAGTTTCAGCTTCTTGACTTTAGCATACTGCTGTCTGACTCTCTCATTCTCTTGTATTTGT
The DNA here is from genome assembly GCA_034509955.1 of Urosaurus nigricauda. Classification (NCBI taxonomy): domain Eukaryota; kingdom Metazoa; phylum Chordata; class Lepidosauria; order Squamata; family Phrynosomatidae; genus Urosaurus; species Urosaurus nigricauda. The sequence goes on from JAOEGL010000003.1 coordinate 128,048,204, forward strand.
TACTCAGCAGCTGGAACCCTAGCAGTTAGTATCTTAAGTGGTAGGTGTTTCAGTGCTTAAAGAATCTCCAAAATATAAGTGGAACAACTTTCATGGCAATTCCTTTTAAATGCATATTTAATATTTAGAGCTATGGATTTTTTTTTTTATTCGGCACCCTCACGAGGAATCCAAAGCTTTCTATTTTTAATGTGATTTTAAGGAAACCATTCTCCAGTTCAAATCTAAGGCCCTATAATTGTACAGACTTGCTTGAAAGTAAGCCCCATTGAATACAAGAGGATTTGCTTTGTAATAACTTTGCATTCTATTTAACTATCTGCTATTCAGGGGAAAAATTGTGCAAGGCAACTAAATTATTTTAGCATATTTCTTCAGGATGAAAGAGATCTGATATAGGTTTGGCATGATTATTTGTTGTCTGTGCAATGATTGTAAGTATTACTATGTTTTTCTTACACTCTCCCTCCTTTTTTGTATAGAATTTTTCCGAGAACTCCTGGAGAATGCAGAGCGATCCTTAAACGACATGTTTGTACAGACATATGGCATGCTCTACATGCAAAATTCTGAAGTGTTCCAGGACCTCTTCATAGAACTGAAGCGATACTATACAGGAGGCAATGTGAACTTGGAGGAAATGTTGAATGACTTCTGGGCTCGGTTATTAGAGCGAATGTTCCAACTCATAAACCCCCACTATCATTTCTCGGAGGACTATCTTGAGTGTGTCAGCAAATACACAGACCAGCTTAAGCCTTTTGGAGATGTACCGAGGAAACTGAAAGTACAAGTGACAAGAGCTTTCATCGCTGCACGGACCTTTGTTCAGGGGCTGACCGTAGGCAGAGAAGTTGCTAACAGGGTATCGAAGGTAATCAAAATGATTTCTTTGTTGTTGTTGCTAGGTTTTTTCCCCCTTTCAATTGCTTCACTGGAGACTTGAGCTGCTATTCCAAGCTGTCATTTATGGTGTGCAACTTTCCATCTCTGTCACAATTATAGCTGAAAGGGAAGTTTGTTGATGTGTGAGTAACTAGTAGGTTTCCTATTTTGGACTCTGTCAAAATGATAGCAGGAATGCCAACATTTCCATTTAAAAAAGAATATTGTGTCAATATTCATCTAATATAATGTCCTTTCTTATTGGAAGGTCTGTTATACCAGCCTGCTAGCCCCTAAACCACACCTCCCCTTCTCTGTACACCATGAGTCCCAATCTCTTAGGACAGATTCGGAGATGCAGGAAAAACAATATGATGTACAGCTGTACTTAAATGATGGCACATCAGATGGAAACTGATAGATTGCTTGTTTGATGTCACATCTGGGAAACTCGCATAACAGGAGGTTCTGAAGTGACTTAGACTAACCTCACAGTGCTGTATTCTAAGGCATGATATAAGACATGTATAGACAATCTCATATCCTCCTGAATGTTCAGACCACAGCCCCCATTATCACTGTCCACAGGCTATGGTGACTGAGGCTAATGAGAGCTGCAATCCAAAACTTTCAGAAGGCATTGATTTGTCTTGATATAAGTGATCGATTATTAGGATCTCCTATGTTTGGTTTTTTTTTCTTCCTTTTGTTTTAACAATGGCTTTCAGACTTGGAGAACTGGTTTACTGGTGGAAGATTTTATGTCTTTGGTGAGATATGGGGGGTGTTGTAGGCCAGTAACATCTGAAGGCACACAAGTTCTCCATCCCTGAGATTTTACAGACCTCCTCCTACCACTGATGGCCAGCAAGCTAGTTCAGGAATTTCATATCCTGAGCCTAAGTGAACCTCTCTTGGAAGAAAGCTGAAAGATGTCCAGTGGAAGCAGTAGAAGCTAACTTTTGTGACAATGGCTTCTGTGTCAGTGGGGATAGTAAAGCCACATTTAATTCAAATGTAAAGGAGGTGTCCAAGGTACTGAACCTATCTACAAATTAGGCTCAGAAACTCACAGAACTCTTTCAAAGTTCACACTAAAAACCAAAGCAAATTCACTACCTCACTGACATGGAAGCCACCACCAGCCAGTGTTTCATGGACAATTTGGACATAGACTGTGAATGTGGTAATATTTTTCCGTAATTTTTTTTAAAAAACAAAACAAAAAACCAAAGTGTGGGGGGGGGAGTGGGGATTAGGAAGGGTAGGGATAGAGTGTGAATTACTCAACACCTTCTTTGCTTCAGTCTTCTCAGAAAAGGCAAAGGGTGCTCAACCTAAGGATAATGGAACAGGAGACAGAATAGAGGAAATTCAGCACAGAATAAGTAAAGAGGTAGTACAGGAATACCTGGTTAACCTAAATGAATATAAATCTCCAGGACCAGATGAACTACATCCAAGGGTATTAAAAGAACTGGCAAAGGTGATATCGGAGCCATTGGCAATAATCTTTGAGAACTCCTGGAGAACAGGAGAAGTCCCAGCAGACTGGAGGAGGGCAAACGTTGTCCCCATCTTCAAAAAGGGAAAAAAAGAGGATCCCAACAATTATCGTCCAGTTAGTCTGACATCAATTCCAGGAAAGATTCTAGAGCAGATCATTAAGCAGAGAGTCTGTGAACATTTAGAAGCCAATGCCATAATCACAAAAAGCCAACATGGGTTTCAGAAAAAGAAGTCATGCCAAACGAACCTGATCTCTTTTTTTGATAAAATTACCAGCTTGGTAGATGAAGGGAATGCTGTGGATATAGTATTCCTCGATTTCAGTAAGGCCTTTGACAAGGTTCCCCATGACATTCTTGCAAACAAGCTTGCAAAATGTGGGATAGACAAGTTAACTGTTACATGGATTTGTAATTGGTTGACTGGCCGAACTCAAAGGGTGCTCAACAATGGCTCCTTTTCATCCTGGAGAGTAGTGACCAGTGGGGTCCCACAGGGTTCTGTCCTGGGCCCAGTGCTATTCAACATCTTTATTAACGATTTGGATGACAGAATTGGGGGCATACTTATCAAATTTGCAGATGACACTAAACTGGGAAGAGTAGCTAATACCCCAGAGGACAGGATCAAAATTCAAAATGACCTGAATAGACTAGAAAGCTGGGCCAGCGCTAACAAAATGAAATTTAACACAGAGAAATGTAAGGTTCTGCACCTAGGGCGGAAAAATGAAATGCACAGATATAGGATGGGGGACACCTGGCTGAATGAGACCACATGTGAAAGGGATCTAGGAGTCCAAGTAGACCATAAGCTGAACATGAGTCAACAGTGTGATGCGGCAGCTAAAAAAGCCAATGCAATTTTAGGCTGCATCAATAGAAGTATAGTTTCTAGATCAAGGGAAATTATAGTGCCACTCTATTCTGCTTTGGTCAGGCCCCACCTGGAATACTGTGTCCAGTTCTGGGCACCACATTTCAAAAAAGATGTGGAGAAACTGGAGCATGTCCAAAGGAGGGCAACTAAGATGGTGAAGGGTCTGGAAACCTTGCCCTATGAAGAACGCCTTAGGGAGCTGGGGATGTTTAGCCTGGAGAAGAGAAGGTTAAGAGGTGATATGATAGCCCTGTTTAAATATTTGAAGGGATGTCATATTGAGGAGGGAGCAAGCTTGTTTTCTGCTGCTGCAGAGACTAGAACGCGGAACAATGGATGCAAACTGCAGGAAAAGAGATTCCACCTCAACATTAGGAGGAACTTCCTGACAGTAAGGGCTGTTCGACAGTGGAACACACTCCCTCGGAGTGTAGTGGAGTCTCCTTCCTTAGGGGTCTTTAAGCAGAGGCTGGATGGCCATCTGTCAGGGATGCTTTGACTTGGAGTTCCTGCATGGCAGGGGGTTGGACTGGATGGCCCTTGTGGTCTCTTCCAACTCTATGATTCTATGATTCTATGATTCTATGAGTGTGGTTTTGTGATAAACTAGGCTTAAGCTTCCAACCTAGGAAAAACTTTACTCAGGATCTTGTTTTCTTCTTCTAATTACAATGCTGGTTATAAAATGCATTTATGAGAGGGTGTATCCTCTCATATCCCTGTATTTTCACTGCATTTTATACCCACATGCCTGCTGTATTACTCTGGGCTTCGAAGAAGGTCTTGAAGACGGCATAAATTAGGAATTGATGCCTGCTTCTGGCTGCTGCTGACACATACTTCTCAGGAAGATCTTAATTCCAATAACAGGTAAAACATCCTGCTTCAGAGAGGTGGCTTGAAGCTTCTCCTGAGAAAGCCAGATTGGGGCCTCAGCAACTGCATGCCACAATCCCGATCCAACTTTTCGCCCACACAAAAAAAAGTGGCAAATGGACACACTTTTTTGCACAGGCAAAGAGCCAGTTTTATTTAATTGTGTCAAAAGGAGTGTGTGTGTGTAAATTGTATATTTTTGTTGACTGGTGAGTTATAGTTAGTGGAACAACATATAAAGATGTGGCCTGTAAAGCAGTGTATGTTAGTTGAATCAGGGCCCTTACTGAAGCAAGGCCTAAATCCCATCTTCCTTTTGTGCACTCTTCATTAATAACTTAGACTCTTCTCTTATGTAGAAATTAAGATTCAAATAATTACGTACACAAAATGAAATAAAATAAGACTCTTTTTCTACTTAGCTAGTCTGAGTACTCATTGAGAGCTTCTAAGAGCCAAATGAAACAATTCTGCTTTGTTGCAACATTATAGATCCTCACTCTTGCCTTGCACAGTGAGTGTTAATGCCCTCCACTTTCAGAAGGATTTTTTTGATGCTGTTATTTCTCCCTGCATCCACCAGTCTAATGTAAAATGAGAGTTTGTAAGTGGCAATTCTGATCAAATCATTTATATTCTTATCACAGAGTGTAGCTCTGAGTAGGTAAAGGGTATATGGATAAAATTCAGAATATAAAAATCAACTGTCATGATCCCCCGCCTACCCTGTATTGCAGGTCTTTGTAATCTGGTGGGTGGTGTTCACATGCAAAAAGGAATGATGTGAATGATTTAGAGGCTTTGTGATTAATGAAATATTCCATAAAGAATTTCCCTGCCTTGCCTTCAACTGTGCATTCTACCTTTTTTGGTCAGCCTCTCTCTTCTTCTACTTTGAGCATTTGAAATAACCTGTAGCTTTGGTGTATCTTTAATCTTGGTAACAGTTGCATTTGTTCAGGGAAATGTGCTCCATTGGTGATCATTTCAATTTTTTACCGTTCTGTACCTATTTAAGAGATGGGCTTTCATTTACATGCAATGGAAATACAAATGAAGTCATAATGCTTCATCCTGGGCTATAGTTTCCCAACAGTATTAGAATCGATTCTGGCAGAAGTTTATACTTTTGTTGGGGACTGAAGAGCCGTGTGAGTCACTTTTTGTGGAAGGAGAGGTTTTCTGCAACAGTGCGAATATTTTTCTTGCATAGGATCTTCAAAATTTCATTTTAGGCAACACCTGGTAATGAAAGGATGCAATTGTTCACCACTGATTCTTTTAGAAAGGCCTTAGAGGGCTTCATCACTAGCAGAATTTGTGGAAGGAATAGAAGGGAGTCTTGGGGGAAAGAAGGCAGGAGGTGCAGTTGAGGGGCAGAATAACCTCCCCAGAGAATCAAGACAATCCTAGGCCTATTCTGCTAAATTTTATGTTTCTTTAAAGAGAGATACTGTTCTGTGTTCCAGCAGGACATTTCCATAAATTTTGTTAGTTGAATCTCTTCCTCCTTTCTCCCAAAAATGTTAATTGACAAACAGAACTCATTTTTTGCTTCCTTCAAAATATCGGGGGGGGGGGACCCAAACAAATGGTTTAGAATTTTTGGTTGTGAATTGGAAATTCGTGGTAGGTGTCTCAATATTGGTTGTAGTGTTTTTGGTTTTCATCTGCATTCAAGTGGCCAATTTCATGTTGAACTTCCTAAAATAAAGACTTCCTGGAACCAAAAACATGTGCCCTGACATAAATTATTCTGTCATGGTAGATGTTCCAAAACATTGCTGATTCATTTTCATTGTGGCCCACATGGCAGTGGCTGAGCCCAACATTTGAGATGGAGGACTTCCAAGAAGTTTGAAATGAGCTTGTCACAAACCATGAGGGAATACTTTTAATAAATGTTATGAGGAAAAAAGAGAATTTTCAATGCTGCAAAAACATATTTCTAATATTGTTATATGAAAGCACTCATCCATGTGCGGCCCTCAAGTTCTCCTTTAAAAGAATAATTATCATGGGCATGTATGTCACAGTAGCTTTCAACGCTACTGCCAAACTCTTGCGATGCCTATAGAGGAACTTAACAATTAAATTAGCATCTTTTTTTAAATGGTTATTTGAAAACATTTCTGAGCACCTGATGTCAATTATGCCACTGACTTGCTGTCAAATCTGATGAAACGATTTTTTTTAATCCCCAGCTTTCATTAAATTATACAGATAGCTGATCCGTAACCACATACACCAATGCTTTCTTGGCAGAGTGAAACCAATGCAGCAACAGAATTAGAAGGTAAAGGCAAGGGTTTAGCCATGAAAAATGTGCCCTGCTAATTACCCGTGATCATTTTGAGTTGCTGCCTGCCAACCAGCTGCTTTTTAAAGACATACTGAATCAATATTCTCACAAACTCTGTTTTCATGGTTTATAAATAAGCATTCAGCCTTGTTTCTAAGATGGAGAGAGAAAGCTAAAAATAAAGGTCAGTATCAAGTGTCACACTGATTCAGAATATAATTACTGGGAATAGGGGGAACAAATATGACATGCTGATAAAGTTGGTAATTAGGAGCCAAAACAAATAGTATATTAATGCTGGAAAATGCAATTTGAAGACAGTGATAAAGTGTTATAGGCATGGGATGGAAAAAGGAGTTATTGCACAGTAGAGGGAAAACACTGGCGCTGTGAGGCCAGCAGGTATAAAACAAAAGCAGGTCAGAATTGTCTCCTTTCCCAGGAGGTAAGTGTGTTGGTGGGAGCCATTTATCACTTCCATCATGTGTAAGTGTGTGTGCTTGTATGCGTAAACTCTCTCAACCCTCTTTCCTATCTGTCATATAAACATACTGAATACCATTATTCAATTTAAGAGATTTTTTTTAAAAAAAGTATATCAGGGAAAATAGTCTTTCTCTCTCAGGACATTATTACACTTGGTTTTTCAACCATGATTATACCAGGAAAGAAGCAGCATTGACTATAGTCATTGCATGACAGTGCTTCTCACCCATAACTGTGCCATCCCCAGCCCACCCCTTTTCATTCACTTCAGAAACCCGTCAATGACTGTCAATTGTGCAAGTCCCCAGGTAAAAAAAGTTGCTCCTGGGGCAGTTGCATGATTGCAAGCCGCATGGTATCAGTGTTCCCTCTCCCCCCCCCCCACCCCTTGCTATTCTGGATTACCTTTAGTACCTTTAATCTCCCCAAGTGGCACCGCCAATGTCTTTTCTTTCTGTCTTTTGACTTTATTGAGGGTAGCAGAGCTTCAGATTTGCAGAAAAAAGTGGAGAATAAATAAAAACCCTAAAAGGCATGCTGGGTAGGGCATGTGGCAGGGAGGCAGGGTTAATGGACAGTTAGGAAAATAGCACAATTGGAGCAGCGGCCCTGGTTGTGCAGGAAGTGTGATGATGGCTGCCTTGAGAACAGTATATTCCCATTTTATTTTAGTAGTGTGACTGTCGCAAGGGGTTCATATGGAAGAGATCTCAATCTATTTTCTCCTCTACTCAGGTGCAGTTTTTAAGTGAGATCCATAGCTTGACAACCATAGAGACTTACATATCATGCTATACCCCAGAAGCAAACTCCATTAAGTTTAATTGGACTTGTTCTCTAGTAAATAGGTATAAGATTGCTGTTTCCAAAGCACTTGAACCTAAAGGGTTTCTATATAATGGCCTGCCCACTATGTCCATTTGGGAGGGTGTTAAATATGTCATAGCTGTGAATTTCCAGAATGGAATGACTGAAGAACAGCACAAGGGCATCTGCCTTGCATACAGAAGGTGCAGGGCCAGTCCAAGGAATCTCCAACCAATAAGACCAGGTGCCTGGCTATGTCAAAAACATCATCATTATTATTATTATTATTATTATTATTATTATTATCCTTTATTTATATAGCACTGTAAATTTACACAGTGCTGTACATACAATCTTAGATTAGATGGATTAGATGGATCCCTGCCCTCAGGCTTACGTCTAAAAGAGACAACACAAAAGGAAGAGGGGAAGGTGATGGGAAAGGGGGTGAGGTCCGATGGTTCTTCTAATACAAAGCTAAAAGGAGGCATCCTGGGGCGGATGGCACAGTCCTGGGAACATCTATCTGAGATCTTGGATGGTCTGTCAGAGGAAACAGTGCAGGATAGGGAAGCTTTGGCAAGATTGGTCAAGTCATCTAGAGTTTATACAAAAGGTGGTTTCCTAATGTAATTGATGTACAAATGGATAAAACGTTGTTCCTAGTTTTCTGACTCATTAGCTTTTCTATCTTAGAAGAAACATTTAAAAATATTTCTGCCATTTGCCAGAGAAGGTCCCTATAGGATTAAATGCTTATGGGTGAGTTGAATGTGACATCACCTCAAGGAATTCCAAAACCAGGATGCCTGGCTATCCAGTAGTAATTATTCACTAATTTTCTTCTCAAAAGAACTGTGAATAATTACCAGCCTATTCTTCCTGCTGTGGAAAAGTCTTCAAGGGTCTTGAAAAAATCTTTACATTTTCAAACTGCATTATTTCTGCAGTGCAGATACAGCCCAAGCCAAGCAGTGTGTTTCCTCAAACTGTATTCAAGAAGTGTTTGAGCTTCTCTTGACATTTCTATAGCTGAATCCATGGAGACTTAGAGCCTGTACAGACTGTCCCTAAGGGACAGCCTGCAGCTGCCTCCATCTTCCCAAGATCAGGGTTGCAGGAACTGCACACCATGGCCCCAAACTGGCCTTTCCAGGGTGCAAAAAGGAGCTGCAAAAGACAGCTCCTCTTTGTACCCTGGAAAGGACGCAGTAGCTGTGGTGCTGTGGCATTAAGGCACTCCTTTGGTACTCTGTTGTAAATGCAGTGCCAGAGGACCACCATGATGCCGCATGCCGTGTGGAGTGGTATGAGGCATCATGCTACCATGGGGGCGGAGTTGGGCTGTGCATCATATGGACGCCATGCCCCGAATCTGCCCCTAGGCCAGCCGTGATGGTCGGACTGCACAGGCCCTTAATATACTTATTAATACTGCCATGGCTTCAGGCCTCTTGCCATAGGAGGTGCTGTACTTCTTCTACTCCATTGTATATAGTTCGACTTGAACATGAATGGATTTGGTATCTAAGCAAGAGGTGGTCCTTGAACCAAAGAATGAAAGAAGGGCCCACTGTATAAATTAAAACAAAACATCTAAACAACATGGCATACAAAAGTTGAAAAAGCATTAAACCAGACATTCAATTAAAACACTACTTTTAAAACATCAACAGTTGTTGTTGTTATCCACTCTCAAGTCGATCTTGACCCATGGCAACCCTGTAGATGAGACATCTCCAGGACTCCCTATGCTCCTCTGCTCTGTTCAGGTCCTGCAAATTCATACCCATAAGCTTCTTAATAGAGTTCACCCAGCTAGCATGTGGCCTTCCTCTATTTCTGCTTCCCTCTACCTTTCCTAGCATGATTGTTTTTCCACTGAGTCTTGCCTCCTCATGATGTTGCCAAAGTATGACAGCCTTCTTGGTTGTCCATGGTAACCTCAGCACTCTTCTCCAGCACCACATCTCAAAGAAATTAATTCTCTTCCTTTCCTTTTTCTTAACAGTCCAGCTCTCACATCCATACATGGTAATAAGGAATACAATGGCTTGTATGATTCTAACTTTCGTGCTCAGTTGTATGTCTTTACATTTTAGGATATTTTCTAGTTCTCTCATAGCTACCCTGACCATTCTTAGTTTTCTTATAATTTCTTGACTGCAATCTTAATGTGCATACATTACATATTACAAACATTACACCCAGCTGCACATCACTCTATCATGGTAAACCAAGGCTGAAGGTCTCTTTAAACAAGAAGGTATTTGCCTACCAATGAAAAGGCCATAAAGAGGGGGCATCACTCTCGAGACCACCAATGGTACTACCATTGATGTCTCAAAGCCTAGGAGCAGCCAATGAGAAGGCTCTTTTCCCTGTCTTCCCTTGCCCAGTGGGGCTGGAAGGATGATGGATTGGAGACAAACCCTTTCCCAAGGTCGTAAGACTTGGGCAGGCTCATATGAGGAGCTAGTCTGGATCTAAGCCATATAAGCCTTTTAGGTCAAACCCAGTACTGTAAATTATGCCTGAAAATGGATCAGCAGCCACTGAAGCTGTTTTAGCTTTATATGCTTCCTATAACCAGCTCCAGTCAGCTATCTAGCCACAGCTTTTAGAACCTGTTGAAACTTCTGAACCATTTCAGAAAGCAGCCCCACATAGAGTACATTGCAGTAATCCAACCAGGATTTAAGCAAGGTATGTATTGTCATGGCTATGCCTACACCTCTGTGTGTAGAAATATTACCTGCTGCACAAAAGTGCTATTTCCTGTGCAAAAATGTGGCTTTCTGTGCAAAACAATCACGTGAATTTTGCACAGAAAAAGTCCCAAATTGCAAATATGATTTGAAAATGTGACATTGCTTTAACTGTCATAGCTCCATCCTGTGGAATCCTGGAATTTGTAGTTTCTTGTGGCACCAGAGCTCTCTGACAGAGAAGGCTAAATATTTCACAAAACTAGACTACTCTCACTCCACTTGGCAGTCTCTACTTTGCTTCTCATACAGTTCTACAAGTCAATCTGAGCAGGGAGTCATTAAAATGGTTCCCTCCATTTGGTTAGTGCAAGTGGAATGCCCTGAGAAGATCTCTGGCCATGAGAAGACTGAATCCACCACCACCACCACCACCCCCCCCAATTTCTCATCCAACTCATCTGCATGGACAATATGTTTATTCTTCCCCCAACTCATGGTAGAAAAAGACCAAGCAGATTGCTGCAATTAAGCAAATCATTTCTATCCACCACCGTTTCTGGAAAGTACATATCAAAAGCCAGGCTCCTGGGAATTTCTGGAAAGCTAGATGCAAGGTAGTAAAAGCCAGGAAGTGGCAATGTAGAGGACCTCCTCCTCCTCTTTTTCTTTTCATTTTCTCCCTCACTTCTGAATTCTCTGGTGAATAAATTTGATAAACGTGCCACCAATGAGCTGGAGCTCATCTGATCCCCACCATTGACTCTCCTGCTGACACTGCTAGATTTGAACACACTATAGTTCTTCTGTTATTAATCTTACAGCAGCTTTAGGATCCCCCCCCCCCCCAATTTTAGCATGGTGAAGTAAGGTTGTGAGGGGGTGGAATGAAGTGGAGAAATGCAGAATAATCAAGCAGAGGGTGGTAAGGAAGATTTAAAAAGCCGGAAGGTTAAACAGCACTCTGAGATATAAATCATTCTGTGACATGCTGACTTCTTAGAACTACTGGAGTTACTGATTATCTTTAAGATGTTTTAACAGACTGCCGAGAGAAGCAATGTTTTCAAACTAGAATTTGATAAGCCCTCCTTATTTCATTTCTTCTATGGATCTGAAGTAAAATGAGTAATGGATTATTGCCATTATGACTGCATAGGACATATTATTGAAAAGAATATCTGATCTGTGTAATATTGTGCTTCTTTTGAACTTTTAGGATATCACATTTATTGAAGCAGTTACTTCAGGCAGGTGTCCTAGAATCTATAAGGTAAAGAGTCAGTCTGTGCCAAATATCTCCTTACAGCCAATTCTGAAGTGAGCATTGTGGTTTTGAAGGAGCCAAAATGGTTCTTGGGGTTTGGTTCTACTACTGTTTTTTCCTCCTTTTGGCACTGTTTGAAGATATTGTCAGTCAACATTTTTTTGGACCGCTACCGTTTTGTTGGTGCTGTTCCTCTAGTGATTCCTTCCTAATATGATCAAGCTAACTAGGGATCTTGAAACCCACATAACTGCATCTGTGAAGGTGAACGGAGCTGACTTTGAATTTGGGCAACATTTTCTGGAGTGGTCATCTGGGTTTTCCTAAACAACCAGGAGTCTACTGCTCTCCATTTGAGGAGAGTGGAAGCCCACTTAAACTGTGGACCTGGAAGGTTGTGACCTGTAGTGCATTGTGCATTCTAGATAATTGGCATCTGGGTTTCCAAAGGAGGAATGTGTGCTGTGATTATCTCTGTGAATTTTTTTTTCCTTATGTTACTCATTTTGAATTGTACTGGGAATGAAATATATAGGTTACCAGAAAGCAACTTTAATGTTACAGCATCCCATTCAGCTGCCCAATTCAGTACAGAACCAAGTTTCATCCAGATCAGTAGTTTCAACTGTTTTGCTATGGAGATCCCTTTCTGATGCTTTGATCTGTCTATTCAAGGATAGTTCAGCATCTGCCATGAAAGTTTCACAAACTACAGAAAATTCTGGAGTATCTTATCAGTTACAAACTCAGACTGTGCCTTTTGGGCCTCACTATTGCTTTGCATCCAGGACATTTAAAATATATGGGGAGGAGGAGAATCCCTCAAGTACTATACAGTGTTTTGAGTTCTCTGAAACTTGTCATCAGGCAAGATGATGAATCAAGCAAAGCAAAAACAGTCATGAGAAGAATTGCTGATATGCAAGCCAGAGTCTGAATTTGTTCGCCATCTAACATGGTATTCTGAACTAGAACTGGTTATAATTTCATAACGCCTCCCAAGACTTTGTTTGTATCAAAACTCATATCACTGGTAGAGCTAAACTTTGTTAATGGTAAATGATGCAAAAGAAGGCCTACACCACTGGAAGCATTATAGTCCTTGAGGTGATGCTTTCCAGCATCCCCTTTCAGCAAGTGGTAGAACTGAGCCCTAAACGACTGCTTCTACTGAGCCTATTGCATGACTAACACTCCAGCTCCTCATGGATGTCTATTGGAGTCCATGGGCTGGAGTGCAACACTCCTGAGACTGAGGTCAATGGAAGATGGCCTCCCAGGTTCAATATAGTGCAGAAGGAAACAAAGGAAATCAAAGTACACATCTATAACCTGTCACACATCTTAATAGCTATGAGAACTATATATGCCAATTTATTATAGGAAAGTGTATTGCCCAGTCGTTTCCCACATGCCAAACTATGAACTGTCTGGGTAAAGTGAAGCTATCTAGTAAGACCTACTAAATACAAATTAACCCTTTTATACTACTGGACAGCATGCTACAGGGATTCTATTGCCTGATATCATGGGCCATGTCCACAACAGAAGGAAAGTGGGAAGAAGCTGCAAATATTTGATTTAGCTTTGGCTAGAGCTTGGAAGGTTTAAGGTAGGACCTGGAATTCTTCCAAAGATGCTGGGAAGAAGCAATGATAAGAAGGTGACCTTTCCGCCTCCCCCTTTTTTTCTACATACAAAATGTAGTCTTAGAACTGTCTTCACCTTAGCCTAAATTTGTAAGTCCTGTGATGTTAGAAAACAAAGATAGAGAAAGAAGCTGGACAGGTTTTATGGTATTGGAGCTGACTATAATTTTAGATGGTGTACTAGGTTACAAATAAAAAGGAAGAAAGAAAATAAAAAAAGAGAAAAATCATTTACTTGATCAGACTAAGGGAAGTTTGGTGCAATGCTAATTATTGTGTACTTTTTCTTTCTCTCTTTCGTGAGAATATGTCTAATGAGGCAAGGCTTCACTCTCCCCTCCTCGTGTGCCGTGCGGTGCTCATGGCTATGCTCCCCTTCATGCCTGGTATTTACCTTATTTTTTAAAACAGCTCATTAATCATCATTAGCATCAAGTTTCATTAGATGAGACATTTTGTTGGATTGCAATCCATGAAAGCTCATGGTATAAAATGAACTAGTTAGTTTCAATGGTTTTACAAGACTCCTTTCCTTTTACTGCTTTGGGTACAGTGGGAATGTGGCTCAGGATGAGTGTCTGTGTGATCTGTTTGCTCCCCACATGCTTAGTTTGATGTTTGTAAATAAAGAGGTCTTGGGCAGACATCTTAAACCTCTGAAGTCAAATGAAAATAAGCCTTTTAGCACTACCTCTGGCCTCCTGGATATCTGGAGAAGCAGAAGATGGCTAACAATAAGATAAGGAGCTGGTTTAAACGTTTTGCAGAGGTCTGTTAAAAGAAAAATCAAGGCATGCTGTCACCTTGCCACACTTTCTAGAGATCTTAAAACAACCTTCAAGGAAGCAACCTTCCCTCTGCATCAAACACAGAGAATGGAAGCTTTCAGGATATGCGTGGAAAGCTCCTGCTATCCCATCCGTCATGCGTGACATGTACTTCACTAGCAGCAATAAGCACTTATAAGTCTTTCATCATCTCTTTTTCCCTGCTCCCTCCTCCCAATTTTCTCTCATTCTTTTTCTCCCCTCTTTCCAGAGTACAAAACAGAAAAGGCTAGACCACAGGGTTAGCTCCTGTCAGAAAGCACCACAGAAAAACCTGCCTGCCTGAAGCTCTTTAGGGAGTCCTCAGGCTATTTCCTCGCCCAGTGTAATAAACTACAAAAATCTCTGAACTCCCAGATTGAATGCATTATTACTGTGGTACAATTCATTCCATCAAAGCTTTCAACCTTTCATGCTGAAAGGGAATAAACTGGAGAGAAGCTGCTACTCCCACCCTTTTAGCCTGTCTTCATGTGTGAGAGAAGCAGCAACCAGGCATCTCCTCTCTCACTTTTAGCTGCCACCTCAACTACCAGAGGAGAGTGGGCTTGTAGTAAAGTTGTCAAAATATTTATGAGCACTAATACTATGTTTACATGGAGGTGAATTCCACTCATATTTTATATTTATGGCTCATTATAAAAATGAAAAGAGAGTTGGGGGGGGGGGTCATGCTCATGTGCCTGACAGTATAAATAAGAGAAACTCTACACTGAGCAGAGAATACGGTACCTATCCTCCAAAATCCAGTTCTCATTTAATGCATCAAGAGGTGGGTCTTTTTCTGGATTCAATAATGGACCAAATAACAATTCTAGAAGGGGCAGCTTGCACTGAAAAAAAAAAAAAAACATGGCAAAGGAGGAAGGATTAACTTTATCATCTTGGTCCCGACCAAGATTTTTATTGTATTTTTAAAAACAGTGCTTTGAGGGCTCTAGTAGGCAGGAAATAAGCGCCGCCCGACTTACCGGGCCGGCGCTGTTGCCGCGCGCGGGAAGCGCCATCTTTGCTTCCCACCGCGGTCTTCGTCCCGGCAGCCTTTGCGGGGGCGGGCTCCCTCCTGATTGGCTGCCGGGAGGGAGAGCGCGGGAAGCTTGCCCGCCTTTTTCTGGGACGTACTACACGTCCCAGAATGCTTTGCGCGGAGGCGGGCGGCCTGATTGGCCCGTGATCGGTCCTCTATCTCTTTGAATCGCTTTAGGGGTTCGGTGGTGTGCCCTGTCCGTACCTTGCACGCCTTCTTGGAAGCACGCCCGTCTGGTGCAGGTCCCTTATTCTGCCACTCTAACGGAGCCCCTTTGACGCGTTACCAGCTGGTGGCAGTGCTGCGCCTGGCCCTCAGACATTTGGGTCTGCCAGCGAAAGAATTTGGGGGACATTCTTTCCGGATCGGGGCAGCTACTTCGGCTGCACAAGTTGGACTGTCGGCGGACTCTATCAAACAATTGGGACGCTGGAAATCCAGTGCCTATTTGGGCTATATCCGGACTGATCGGGACCTTGCAGGGGGTCAATGATTGTTTTGCTGTTCTACTGGGTTTGCGTGGAGCCCGAAGGCGTTGTTTATAGGGTTGGCGGCAGGCGGTTCGTTCCTCTCCGTCTGTTTGGCGGCAGCATAGGCCTGGATCTGGGGTTGAGGGGTTTCCAGGGCTCGATGGCTCTGGATCGGGAGTCCTAGCGACCCGGGTGTATGGTGCGTGCTGACGTGGCCAGTGCGGGGGCCACAGTCAATTGACACCCGGTGACTAGAGTGCCTTGCAAATCGAGTGGGAGGAGCACTGTTGCCCGACGGTGCTTCGGGGCGGGGCTTGGCACCTACGTCATCCCGATGCTTGGCTACAAGCAACCAGTCATTAGCCAACGGGGGCTTGGCTGATGCCCAGATCCAGACCTTATGCTTTGGGCCAACCCTATTGTTTGTTTGGGCTTTAAATAAAGTTGTGGCCATGTTCACTCCAGCCTTGTGTAATTGTGTTTCTTTGTGGCGCCTGACCTGCGAGGCAATAAGCGCCGCCCGACTTACCGGGCCGGCGCTGTTGCCGCGCGCGGGAAGCGCCATCTTTGCTTCCCGCCGCGGTCTTCGTCCCGGCAGCCTTTGCGGGGGCGGGCTCCCTCCTGATTGGCTGCCGGGAGGGAGAGCGCGGGAAGCTTGCCCGCCTTTTTCTGGGACGTACTACACGTCCCAGAATGCTTTGCGCGGAGGCAGGCGGCCTGATTGGCCCGTGGTCGGCCCGCCTCTTGAGATGATTGGGCCGGGCTGCCCAGTGGGCGGGGCCATGCCCCGTGGCCGGCCCTGATTGGCCCATTGGGCTATAAATGTTGGAGGCGCGCTCCGTGAGGCGCCATTGCGAGTTTCGGCTCTCCCACCCTCCCTCCCTGGGAGTTAATTGTCACAACTGGTGCGGGGGCGGCAGCATAGGCCTGGATCTGGGGTTGAGGGGTTTCCAGGGCTCGATGGCTCTGGATCGGGAGTCCTAGCGACCCGGGTGTATGGTGCGTGCTGACGTGGCCAGTGCGGGGGCCACAGTCAATTGACACCCGGTGACTAGAGTGCCTTGCAAATCGAGTGGGAGGAGCACTGTTGCCCGACGGTGCTTCGGGGCGGGGCTTGGCACCTACGTCATCCCGATGCTTGGCTACAAGCAACCAGTCATTAGCCAACGGGGGCTTGGCTGATGCCCAGATCCAGACCTTATGCTTTGGGCCAACCCTATTGTTTGTTTGGGCTTTAAATAAAGTTGTGGCCATGTTCACTCCAGCCTTGTGTAATTGTGTTTCTTTGTGGCGCCTGACCTGCGAGGCAAATGATTTATAAATATTTGTAATAAGTAAATGTCTGGGTATGCACATTTACCCTTTGCATGTTACCTTTCTAAAGAGACAATGACATTAGTGTGACAATGACATTAGTGTGACTTTTAAGAGCAGTCTCATATCATCAACATCTAATGTGGGATGTAGTTGCTAGAAAGGTACCTTCTTTATACCAAATGTCACTTTGTTGAGCAGTGGTAGCTACTGGACAAACAGCACCTAATTAAAAGAGGTGCTTCTTGTTCCATAGTATAGAGCTACCATTGGAACCTGTGCTGCTGTTTGTTTCAGTGAAATACCTGATCATAGATCTTCTGCTTTGTCTGCTTAACATCCTCAAAAGTACATATGACACAAGTGTTCCATCTTTTCTTTGTGAAATGTAAGAGGAAGTGGACTGTTTCAGGGTTGTTGTTTTTTTAAAAAAATATCTGACATCTACAGGAAGGAAACAAAAAGGTATGATGCAGTAGTGTCATACAATCCATCTCTCCTGATTTGGTATTTTTTTCAGTGTCACTTTTTCAGCTGCTTTAAAAATGTTCCAATTGCTCTCTCCTACTCCTGCTTCCCTCCTTTATCCTCCCCTTACTTCAGTTGCAAAGTGAATTCTAACTGCAAAAGTAGTTTCCACTCAATTAACTCAGTAGAGGGAGGGGAAAGGAGAGCAGGGATGAAATCTTGCCCTTCCCACTAGGCTACTGGACATATGACTAATGAGTAAAATAAACTAAAATTATAGAAGAAAGGGAGAATAGTAAAAAAAAAAAAAAAAAAGTGTGTCCAGTGTGAGCAGAAGGTTATGTGTTTTTTCCCTAAATACTTTACTTTTTATGTGCTTCATTGAGGAAAAGGTATGACAGGTTGTCTCACCGCAACAATCAGTGAAGAAGCTCTCCAAAGGGGGCAAGCACAACTGAAAAGGAGGCAAGTACTGTGGATGTCCCCCACATTGCTTCTAGTTTCATTTCTTTTATTGGTCTGTCTTTCTTCCTCCTCCCCTTCTCTGTCTTTTGATTTTTGGGGGTTATTAGAGGAGTCAGGGGATTATAAGGGGGAAAACTGCCATGTTTTATACCAGTTTTTAGCTCTTTGGGAATGTTTGGGTGCACAACAAAAATCCCTTTGTTGTATATGTGTTGTTGTTTTATCATGGGAATCTGGGAGGACACCCAGGGTCTCCTGGAGAGCTTCAAGGCTACAAAATAGGGTCCTAAGTCCCTCATGTGGCCTGCAAGCTACAAGTTCCAATGTGTAACATTTTAATCTCAGTAGCAATCCATTCAGTGCTCACCAGTCTCCCCCTGAGTAGAGCTACAGCAGTATACATACAAATGAGAGGGAAGAAGAGACTTTGAAACTGTATTGACAAGCACTATTCACATTTTAAAGTGGCATTATTTATCTGCAAAGCTGTTTATTCCTCTGTGTACTGATGTGCAGTGTCAGTTGGCACTCGAATAATAGCATTATTGTGGCAATGCAAAGCGGCATTAAAAGGAGACGCTTGTCAGAGGAGAAGACAGACCTCAGCACTGTAAGCTGATCTCCGAAGGATGTTTTGAACATTGCTCTTCTGTCATCCCATCTGCAGAGGTTCAGTAGAACAAGGACGTCCCCTTAGGCACTGTCAATACAGTATTGAGGTTCTGTAAGATGCACATCACAAAGAATGTTAATAAAGCTTGACAGGTATATTGCGTTAATAGTGCTGATCTTAGCGTGGGAAGACCTGCACAGTCAGGTGTGTGTATTCTCAGCAGTGGCTATGATGTGACAAGACTGAGTTTGGGCAGGGGAGAGCCTTGATTTCTAGAATGGCATGATCAGAAAAATAGCCATTTTAAACTATAGGTTGAGCTTCCATTATCTAAAATGCTCAGGACTGAAGTGTTTTGGATTTTTGAGTGTTTCAGATTTTGTAATATGTGCCTATACATAATGAAATATCTTGCTGACAGTACCTAAGTCTAAACATTAAATTCATTTATGTTTCATATGCACCTTATACACAAAGCCTGAAAGTAATTGTACACAATATATTTTTTAATAATTTTATTCATGAAACCAAGTTTGCGTATGTTGAACCATCAGAAAGCAAAGGTGTCACTATCTCAGCTATCCATGAGAACAATTTTGGATTTGGAAGCATTTCTGATTTTGGAATTCTGGATAAGGGATAGTCAACTTGTACTACCTTTTTTGTTCTTGTGATCGGTTGGGATGATGGGTTATGATATGAATACAGAAATCCCAGAAAATAGCAACTTTGTAAATATTCCCTTTCTCATCCTAATAGCTGTGGTATATTTTTACCATGTCATCCTGTCATAGTGCCACCAGTCTCCCACCTCTGCTACCAGTAGCAACCAGTACCAGAAGCCTCTTCACACTATATACTTATACCAATATATATATATATATATATATACACACTTATAATTAAACTGTCATGGCAACATCCAGTGAGAATCTTGGGATGTGTAGTTTGGTCATAGGCACTAGAGAGCTGTCTGGATGGGAATTCTAAATGCCCTCCTTAAATTGCTAAACCCAGGATTCAACAGGATGGAGGCATCATTTTAAAAGCAGGCTTATAATTCTATATCTGTAGTGTGAAAGAATGCATAGGCAGACATACACACACAACATATACATAAACAATCACTTAGGTTATGCTTCAGAGTATCCAGAGCCAAGTTATTGGGGCAATTGAGGTAGAAATTCTCACAAGCCCTTTTTCCGTCATTGGTGATACAAATCCAGTAATAATAATTTAACAAATTTCTGGCTTTTCATCTCACAGAAAAATCTGCTATGTCGCTGATCCTAATGGTAAGGCTGGTTGTGCCAGTGGCCTAGCGGCCAGTGAGGCAAAGTCAGGACATAATGTCACAGGGATAATTGTGTTAGTCTGAAACATCATAAGCAAATAATAAAAAAGAAAAAAGAAACATCATAAACAATAAAGAGTGTTGTGAGCTCTTAAAAGGTAACACATTGGCCTTGCAATAAGTTTGAAGAGACACGGATCTGTTTTCTCAGATGGCATGAAATATTTCTTAAAGCTGTCATATATATATATATATATATATATATGAATGGGGAAAAGAAAGTATTTAAAAAATCTAACAGTGAGATCAGCTAAACATCCTATCTCAGGAACCGCCTCTCCCTATATGAGCCCCCTCGCATGCTCCGGTCCTCTGGGAGGAACCTGCTACAGCCCATGAAGACCAGGCTGTCGCAGACCTCTCAGAGCTCCTTTTCAGCTATCGTTCCCAGGCTGTGGAACGACCTGGCGGATGAGATGTGTCTTACTATGACTCTGGATAGCTTTTAAAAAACCGCAAAGACTCACCTCTTCCGGCAGGCCTTTCCGGATAGTGGTTAATCCTCCCATTCTCCAATGATACTTACCTAGCTTCCCTGGCCATATATCAGATGTCACCCTCAGATGGCAAAAGAATGATGATTTTAATTTATTGTATTGTTGTATTGATGTTGCTTTAACTCTGTGCTAGTTTAATGTCATTTTATGAGGTGGGAGGTAGGGATTGGATCATTACTTTTAATTGTATTTGTCTTTTACTTGTTGTACCCCGCCCCGATTGCTCGTTCAGAATGGCGAGTTATAAATAAAAATTATTATTATTATTATTATTATTATTATTATTATTATTATTATTACATAGGCATGGATGAGAATATAATTTTAAATATTTCTGACAATTTATCAAAATTCACTCTTTTTAAAAAAAATTACAGAGGGAAAGAATTTGAGGGTTTGAAAATGGATGTGGGTAAACCAAAAGTGATCAACCTTGTTCATCCAGGCCTTCGATTTACAATCTTCCTCGGAATATCTGTGTATTCAGCTATATCAATTTTGTTGAATTAGATTTGCCACCTCTTTTCTTTTCTGAGAGGCTTCTCATCTGTAACACCTCTATGACAGGCAGGAATAACATTCTCCTCTCTAGGCTGAGAGCTGGTATCTTTTGGATCTGGTCAGCCCAAATTGGTTTCAAGTTTTCAGGAAGTTAAAAAAAAAAAGTTTGGAGCTGTTTTGAGAGCATGCAGGAGTTTTTAAAAATGGTGGGTTTTTTGGTTTGTGTATTTGTTTGTTTGGTATTTCAGCAAATCTCAGTGTTCTACTGAAGATATTGATGCCTGCCCTTTGTTTCTTAGTTGGCTATAATCCTGGCAGTAACACTCAGTACTTGAGTTGCTTATTAGAAGGAAAGATGTTTGTAAAAAAGAAAGGAAAGGAAAGGAAAGGAAAGGGCAAAAGCCCCTTGGGAATCTGTTTGACTGGTTGGTTAAAGGACATCCATTACTGAGAAAAATGAAAGAACAATGCAGATGGCAAGGACTGGGAGTGTCTTTTCTGCCATTCATTCATGAAGATTCTCTTCCAGTTGCCAGTTTGAGAATTCTTTCTAAGGCTGCATCTGCACTGCAGAATTAATGCTGTTTGACACCGCTTTAACTGACCTGGCTATATGTTATAGAATTCTGGGATGTGTAGTTTTGTGAGATCTTTAGCTTACTCTGTCAGACACCTCTGGTGCCACAGCAAACTAAAATCCTAGGATTCTAGATGATGGAGCCATGACAATTAAAGCAGTGTCAAACTTTATTAATTCTGCAGTGGAGCAGCAGCTTTGGTCTCCATTCACCCAAATGCCTTATGTATCTGCATTTATCTTAACACATCTGATGAAGTAGGCCTAAGTCTACTTCATGGCACAAACCCCTTAGTTAGTCTCAAAGGTGTTACAAGATCCCTTGCATACTGTATTATTCTTGCCAGCTAAGATCCATCTTGATTTCAGCTACTGTACCTTCCTTTGCTTTGGTTCCAAGGGTGCCCTGTAGCACTGAAACAGAAGCGTCTGTCCTCAAAACGGAAATCAGTGTAATCTAGATAATTAATTTGATCAGTTTTATATTAGAAGCCTACCTGAAACCTTGGATAATACAATAGCCTCTTTGTTTGCCTATGTGTGCATCTGAAGATGGAAATGATTCCTTTTTTTCAGAATGGAGACCAATCCCCAGCCAAACACCTCCCAGATGCTTTCTCCTTATTTTATATTCTCAGGAACATCTGCAGTCTTGGCAGTTTACTTATTCGGGTATGAGAGAGAATGGATTAGTACTTTTGGGTACTTCACTTGAGTTTCCTGTAAGCAAAGTTTAGGTTGATGTCATCATTGACTCGGATTGGCTTGTGTAATCCTTTTGCTTGCCAACTAGTCAGTAGGGATTGCTTCATTTTCAGCCTGTATGGTTCATCTCTCTCTCTTCCAGGTAAACTTATTTTGTTTTTTAAACACAAAGCCAGGATTTTTGAAAGTATACAGCATTCTTAGAGCCAGGCTAGCTGGATGTTAATTCAGCAAATGTGGTTTTTATTTTGTAATGTAAATAGCATTGCAATGTGGGGAGAGGGAACTAACCCATCTCAGGTCATGGGAATGAGGAAAGGATAATTCTAGTTCCCTCCTAGGTATAGAAACAACACTAGAAACTATATTTAAAATGGCCAAATTGGGTTTCCTGAGTATTGATAAACCCTGAAGAGGAAAATGCTGAACTCTCAAGAATATTCACAGTTTGGGAATTAATCTCCACAAAACTGACACTTTTTTTTCTATGCAAAAAACAGTATTCTCTGTACAGGAAAGCAAATGGTATTTTCTCTACAATTATACCATGTGAGACTTTTGTGTGGAATATGTCCAAAATAGCCTTTGAAAATTGTACAGTTTTTGAAACCTTCTCACATCAGGAGAAGATTTTTTAAAAAAATACTAATTTCTTCCCTGAAGAATAAAAATATCAACCAACATCACACATACATATACTCAGATTGAATATGATCCCAATAAAATTCCCACTTCTACAATAGGCACTTGGTATTTGCTGGGATTTAGTTGCAGGACCCCTAGTGAATGTTCAAGATCCATTAAACACAATAGCACAAAATACAATATCATAGTATTTTATAAAATAGCAAAATCAAGGGTTTGGTTTTTTTTTAAAGGTTTTTTTTTTTAAATCAAACTACGGATGGTTGAATCCATGGATGCAAAATCCATAGATATGGTGGGCTGACTATGTCAATTGGGAGGACACTTTTCTTCAGGATGGTGTCAGGAGGGGAAAAGAGTAAAAATTCCCCATCCCAACATTGATCCCAAGTTTTAATGTTGTATTGAGTTAACTTTTCTTGACTTATAGTAGCCAGGAAGCCATCAGTTGACTTTCTGCTCCTTCTTGGCTAAATATCTGTAACCATCTCATGACAAATAATATGTTCCTTGAAAGTATTTGTTTTCATTTGTTAAAGTATAACTAAGTGTGTAGCCCTACAACAAAATTAAAACAATCACCACTTTAACTGTCATGATGTATCTTACAGAATCCTAGGATTTGTAGTTTGGTGAGGCAAGACCTAATTGAATTCTTCACCAAACTACAAATCCCAGAATTCTGTAGAATAGGTTTTGGGAGCTAAAGTGGTGTCAAACTTCTTTAATTCTGCAGTTTGGCTACATCCTAAGTTACACTGTGATTATAATGTAGCAAGTAGTAACTTCATCCCTTTTCAGGTGTAACTGAATAGTTGCATTTTATAGTTAGAGGATGTACAGGCCTTAGTGTCAAGATGTGGTTTATTCTACATGGCATGGTGTGCAGTATTCTGATGTGCTTTTGTTGTTGTTTTTAAGTAACCTAAACATAATTGTTATGAATAATGGGAAAGTAATATTTTAGTGTTTTTTTAAAAAAAAAAACATAACTATAAGTATGTTTGGGCTCTTGGGATTGTAACTAATCACTTCACTTTTAAAAGTAACTTTCCACATTCAAGTCTTGCCCTCTTGAACAATAGATAAGAGTTATGTCACGTGCTCTTACGACAGGACTTTGGGTCTTTGCAAAAAACAATGCTAGCTGCAGCAAGGCGAGTTGCGTTCCTCTGGCATGAGTTTGTCACTTCCTTGCTTTGCCATTGCCATTGCTTTTAACTTTTCTTCAGTCCTGTTCTAGCTTCCTACTTTCCCATCAGTACCCTTTCAGTTCCCTCCAGCTAAATTATAATTCAAAAATCCAGATCATTTTAGGATGACATGCAAGGAGGCACAATTGCTGTATTTTTTTATAGGGGGTTTGGCTATGACAAGCCTGTTTTATATTTAAAAAAGATAATTCAGTAATCATAACAGAATCATGATTTTGATGAGTTTGTATTGCCAGTTCCAACTTTAAATAAAGTAAAACGCAAATGAGTATTTAATATACAAATAGCCTTCTTCCTTCACTTTCATTCGGACTTGGGGAGCTTTGGCTTTAATATGAGGAAGTTGCCAAGACATGTCACTTTTTTCCTCTTTCTTGTGGATGGTAAGTCTCATTCCGTGCCTGTAGGTACCCATCCCCAAATGAAGGAAATAGTAAAAATAGGTGTAGACTGCAGGGTAGGGTGTTATTAAGAAGTACTTCCAAAAGGAATCATTTCAAGGGATCATTAAAAATAAAAAAATAAAGCACCCTGTAAAACATAATAGGAAACATTAAAGTGGAATAGTAGCTGCACATGTTGTTGGAACCTATAAAAGAAGTATAAAATACTTTCCAAATAATCCATAACCAGCCAATGGTAAGTACAATATATAGAATATTACTCTCAAGGGGAACATCCACAAAGGAGTCAGTAAAAGGTAAGGATAGGGAATAGAAGAAGAAAAAACTTAAGAAAATTGGTTGGCTCAAATAGCTTTTTCCTATTATATGAGAATTCAATGTCATTTTAAAGTACATTCTGGCAGGCACTGCTCATCCATCAGTGTGCAAGCAGTGACAAGATGGTTTCTAGTTCAACAAGACATACTTAAGTAAAGACAATATTAAAATGTGCATGGAATTTGGGGACCACAGCTAGCCCTACCATAATTCTGAGTGAAGCAGTTGCCTTAGTGGAGCACTAAGGCAGAAAATTCATTACCTCCTATCACACCTTCACACCACCTTGAATCTCATTTTGGTAGAAGGGCAGGATATAAATCCCATAAATAAATAAATAAATAAATAAATAAATAAATAAGACCTGTCAGGATCCTATGTACTCTGGAGAGCTGTCAAGTGAACAACTGAGTGATAGTGGAGTTTATCACATGAGGGATGGGGTGTCATTGTTCCATCCCTGTCCTGTCCTTTCTGCCCAATCACGGGAAGGACTTTCAGACATGGCCCCTCATTGAGCTGGCAGAGAAGTGCCAGTGAAAGTGATTGCGCAAATCCCTTTCACATGTAAGCTTTCAACTGAAAGCCCTTTCTCCTGTCATCTGCAGAAGAATCCGTTAATACCATGATGGTCGAAAGCATTTTCAGCTGACGGCTGAAAGCACTTTTCAACCTGCTTTCATGTGAAAGTGATTCGTGTAATGACTTTCACTAGAGGTACAGATGGGTGATAGATGGAATAAGGACAGGGAAACCAATCCTGTCCCTATCCTGTCTCCTGTGTGATGAACTCCAGTGAAGCTGACACATAGCCTGCTTGCCTGCCTTATTCCTTCTCTCTCTGTCTCCCTCTCCTCCTTTCCAGCCAAGAGCAGTCCAGTCCAGTGGTGACCCTGAGGTTGGTTTTAGCTGGTGTGGGAGGACTGGGAACTGTCTTGCTTTTCCCTCCTGGCTGCCTGCAGTGATGCCACTAGTTCAGTCTCCTGTCAGAAACACTTCAATGCTAACTCAGCTTTTCAAATGGAAAGGAGGGAAGGGAGAGAAAGAGAGAAAAGGGCAAGAACTAGCTGGCTGGCTCTGCTGTTGCTCAGCTGTTTAGCCCACCTCCTTCCAAAGCAGGGTGGCCAGGTGTCAGGGAACACACAAACCCAACAAACTAGCCAGTCAACTTTTGCCTTGGCTCCGGTCACATGGCCAGCCCATTCCAAGTAGGAGACCTTGAAATATTTGTGGGCTCCTGTAGGGTTAGCACAGCCTCCCCGTCTGGGGTTCTGTGGACCATAGGTTAAGAACCACTTGTATAGGACATTCGGAAACACCCTTTCCCCTAAACAACCAGCCCTCAAAGGCCTGCTGAAACAAACAAACAAAAAAAGTCTCTCCACATGTCTATGGAAGCATAACAAGAAGGTCGCCAGTCTAATTTCTCTAGGAAGAGAGCTCCAGAGCCTGAAAGCAACTACCAAGAAGGTTCTCTCCTGTATTACTCCTAGCTGTACCTGGAAGAGTAGTAGGCCACACCCTTTACAAATAGGCATGTTCATATGGGAGAATACAATCCTTAGGTAGCCTCTGGTTATCAGCTGCAAAACAAGCAAGGATCCTTGAAACCACTGTTAAAGCAACTTCAAACCACTGTTGGAAATCCTGGATTGTTTTGAATGTGGTAACTACATTTTCCTGGTTCAGATGATTAAGGAAATCAGTGGTTTTCTAGTTTAATTAAGGTTTTCATGCAGCCAAACATTCATGAGTCAAACTACTGAATGCACAGAAAAAATTCTTGTTTGTATCTTCAAGTGTTAAGCCAGCTTCTGATTGGCTGAAAGAGAAATGATTTTTATGTAGAAGGCTTTTTAAAAATCTTTCTTTCTCTCTCCTTTTTTAATAACAAAACTTTCAATTCATATTTATCTAATCCCTGCAATTGGAATTGATGCCACTCATAAAAGGTTTCCCTCCTCATGGACAGTTAGACCAAACAGAGCTGAACCAAACTTTGAGGCACTACTGTGGTAGCATAAGCTCTTCTATGTGGCAGTACCCAATTATGAAATTCTTTTTCAGGGAGAATTTAACTGGACCCTTCATTGGAGTTTATCACACGGGGGAAAATCAGGGGTTTAAGCTGTGATTATCCCAGGAACTTGCGTGACCACAGGAAGATTTTCACACACATCACAATTAAAGAGGACTTATCTTGGGATCAACCCCGTAATAACCAGCACCAAATCATTCAAAGAGAAATCTTGTGAATGATTTGTTGCAGGTTATTACCTGGTTATTGCCGGGATAAATAATCTTTAATTATGATGTGTGTGAAAATCTTCCCATGATCGTGCAACTTTCTTGGGATAATAACAGTATAAATCTCCAATTTTCCCTGTGTGATAAAGTCCATTGATGACTTTTAAGGAACCAGTCAAGCTGCTTCTGTTTGGTCAGGATTTTAATCGGCTTTAAATTTTGTGTCAACTTCATCAAAGCCTACTTTTATCTTGTTTGTTTTTTGCTGATTTTGGTGTACCAGAATTATGGGGTTTTCTTTACTGCTGCAAACCACCTTAGGGACCTTACAGAGGCCAAAGGTGATATAAAAACATATTATTGAGCAAATGAAATAAAATGGCGCCGCCCGACTCAGCAGGTCGGCGCTGTTGCCGCGCGCGGGAAGTGCCATGGCCTGCTCTCCTGCGGCGGTTAGTCTCCCGGCGGCCAGTGCGAGGGAGGGAACCCTCCTCATTGGCCGCCGGGATGAAACGGCGGGAAGCTGGCCTGCCAAAACGAAGTAGGGACTTCATGTCCCAGGATCCACCTGGGAGGAGGCGCGCTGCCTGATTGGCTGGCGGGGGCCCGCCTCCTCTTGGGATTGGCTGGAGGGCAGTTTGGGGCGTGGCCTCAGGCCCTCCTTGGCCCTGATTGGCTGAGTGGCCTATTGCTCCTCCTTTCAGGTTAGGAGGACCCTGGAGGGATGGAAACGCTCCCATGTCCCTCCTTCGGATGCCAGACGGCCTATTACTTTAGCCCTCCTGGAACAACTGGTCTCCGTCCTATTTGCTCCTCCCCTTTTGAGGCTCACCTCTTTCGAGCCACCTTTATCACTGCCTTTTACAGAGCCCTGAGGGTGGGAGAGCTAGTTCAAAATTCTGCTTCTGAATGTTCTGGGAGATCCCTCCAAGTGGGTGATGTTTTGTTCACTGTTAATGCTGTTTGCCTGGTTTTACGAAGGTCAAAATGTGACTAACTGGGTAAAGGGGCTTCCATTGTGTTGCATCGGTTTAAGGGATCGCCCATTTGTCCTGTTCGTACTTTAAGCAAGTTCTTGGAAGTACATCCTATAGGTGCTGGCCCTCTTTTTTGCCATCAAAATGGTGCGCCTCTCACTCGGTACCAGCTGGTAGCTGTTCTCAGATTGGCCTTGGCTGCCCTGGGTCTTCCTGCCAAGGAGTTTGGGGGTCATTCCTTTAGGATTGGGGCAGCTAGGTCTGCAGCGCAAATTGGTATGCCTGCGGAGTCCATAAAAAGGCTGGGTGGTTGGAGTTCAAAAGCTTTTGCAGGATATGTTCGTCCGGGCTTAGTTCTCCCATCAGCTCCTTAGCTTCCTTTTGCTGGGTGCCCAGGTTTTTGATATTTGGCTGTTTTTTATAGGGTTGGCGGCAGGCGGTTTGTGCCTCACCGCCTGTTTGGCGGCAGCATAGGCCTGGATCTGGGGTGAGGGGTTTCCAGGGCTCTTTGGCCCTGGATCGGGAGTCCTCGTGACCCAGGTGGAAGGAGCGAACTCCTGTGGCCAGTGCGGGGGCCACAGTCTTTTAACACCTGGTGACTAGAGTGCCTTGCAAATCGATTTGTAGTAACGCAGTCGCGTGACGGCGTTATAGGGCGGGGCTTGGCACCTACGTCATCCCGATGCTTGGTTCCAAAGCAACCATACATTAGCCAACCGTGGTGTGGCTGATGTCCAGATCCAGACCTTATGCTTTGGGCCAACCCTATAGATATATTTACACATATTTGTTTGTTATGTGTTTTAAAATAAAGTTGTGGCCGTGTTCCCTCCAGCTTATGTGTCCTTGCTTTTTTATGGCGCCTGACCTGCGAGGCAAATGGCGCCGCCCGACTCAGCGGGTCGGCGCTGTTGCCGCGTTTGGGAAGCGCCATGGCCCGCGCTCCCGTGGCGGTTAGTTTCCCGGCGGCCAGTGCGAGGTAGGGAACCCTCCTCATTGGCCGCCGGGATGAAACGGCGGGAAGCTGGCCCGCCAAAACGAAGTAGGGATTTCATGTCCCAGGATCCCCCTGGGAGGAGGCAGGCTGCCTGATTGGCTGGCGGTGGCCCGCCTCCTCTTGGGATTGGCTGGAGGGCAGTTCGGGGCGTGGCCTCAGGCCCTCCTTGGCCCTGATTGGCTGAGTGGCCTATTTAAGGCCTTGTCAGGCGCTCGTCGGCACCATTGCGATTTCTGCTCTCCCTCCTTCCCTCGCTTGAGAGTTGATTGTCACAACTGTTGGGGCGGC
Organism: Urosaurus nigricauda; assembly: GCA_034509955.1. NCBI lineage: Eukaryota > Metazoa > Chordata > Lepidosauria > Squamata > Phrynosomatidae > Urosaurus > Urosaurus nigricauda. Next base: position 128,077,480 of record JAOEGL010000003.1, read on the forward strand.
AGCATAGGCCTGGATCTGGGGTGAGGGGTTTCCAGGGCTCTTTGGCCCTGGATCGGGAGTCCTCGTGACCCAGGTGGAAGGAGCGAGCTCCTGTGGCCAGTGCAGGGGCCACAGTCTTTTAACACCTGGTGACTAGAGTGCCTTGCAAATCGATTTGTAGTAACACAGTCGCATGACGGCGTTATAGGGAGGGGCTTGGCACCTACGTCATCCCGATGCATGGTTCCCAAGCAACCATACATTAGCCAACCGTGGTGTGGCTGATGTCCAGATCCAGACCTTATGCTTTGGGCCAACCCTATAGATATATTTACACATATTTGTTTGTTATGTGTTTTAAAATAAAGTTGTGACCATGTTCCCTCCAGCTTATGTGTCCTTGCTTTTTTATGGCACCTGACCTGCGAGGCAAAGGCTATGTATGCTGAGATAGACATAAGCATGTTCTTCATATTATCTGGCACCAGGAAAGAGCCCAGAGTTTTGATATGGACTATAAATCCCACTTCTTATTTCTCCTTTTTTGAAAATAGTCTTTTAAAGAGAATTGACTATCATGGAGGAAAAGAACTATCTGATGGCTATACATAAATCCTTGCCAGCATTTAATATTAGTGGCTTATGGGATTTCCCATCCCAATGAATCCAATAGCTTTATGATTGCTGTCAAAGGTACAGTGACATTTGGAGAAGCTTCTGGCAAGAAAGGAGTACGCAAATTTGAGAGTGGGTTTTTTGCAACAAGCTGGTGGTTAAAGCTCAATGGGACAAAAATAAATCTGTAATGCTCAATTCTCCATCTCTTTACTGTATGTTTAGTGGATCAGAAATGGACATTGGCAGATAGAAGCCAGAGGACAGCCAAAAGCAGCTTCCATCAATATTCATATGTCAGAGGTTGCAGCTACAGGATGTGAAAGCAGGCTGTATATCTCAAGCAAATAAAGCCAAACGGTGTGCAGAAAGCTTCCTTTCCAGCAGCAAAAGATTTAAAGCAAATAGACGTCATTTAAAATTTGGGGAGGAAGGAACCCCACAAATAAGCCAGGGAAAAGATAATGACTATTGCGGTCAGCCACAGATGGGTTTGTGAGGATATTTTTGTTCCCAGCATGTTTGCAAAGTTCTGTTCTTATTAGAAAGGTAAACCTCCCTTTGATTTGCCAATAATTCTTAATACTCGTGTGTGTATGTGTGTGTGGAGAAAGTGAGTCACCAAGGCCTCTGAGCTTATATGGAACTTTTCATTTGTTTTTCATAAACTCATGATGGATTGCTAGTTTTCACTCTTTGATAGAGAGCCTAAAATGAAAACAGCAAAGGAGTTACAGCCTCAGTAAATAGCACCAGCCGCTCTCTGAGTGTGCCCCAGCATTCTAATGAGACTCATCTCCAAGCATGTGGTTTACTTAATGAGAGAGCTGACTTTGGAACTCATTCATAAATTATATTGTAGTCTAGTCAGAAAGTATAATATGTTTTCCCCCTTTTTCTCTCCCTTTCCTACACACATACAAACACATCTTCCCCATCTCTGGCAGCTGTCACTGGAAACATCAGGACCCAAAACTGACTCACCTCATGATGGATTAAAGAACGGTTTTACTATTTGATTCTCCCTCTCCATCTCTCTCCATTCATGAAGAGGTAGGCTGGTAATAGTTTTTTTTTTTTTTTTTTTTTTTTTTTTTTTTTAGAGAGCCACAGGGTTGAGCTAATTTGTCCAAGTTCAATTTTGGTCAATTCATTCCGTTTCCATAATCAAATTTATCCTATCCCATTTTATGAATTTGCACACTGTTTAAAAAGAAAGCACAAAATTTTATATAGATGTTCATGAGCATATCTTCAAATACATAAATTGCAGGCACAGCTTTGCATACTTGTATGCACATTAAATATTCACCCCAAAAGCCTACTGAGATTTTATGTTCTCACTTTCCCCTAATATAAGTGTTTTTTTGCATGTTTCGTCTTAAGGGAAACATTTTCTGTGCAGGTTTTTGAATGGAGCTTCAGTTTCAATCTGTGGTTTGTGCCAATCTGTGTTTTGGTGTGTACTTTAGGCTTGGGGTGGTTTGAACTTTGATTTGGTTTAACTGTATAATCACAGCTGAGCAGAATTCTCATCTACTATTGCAGAGCCATGTACATTTGTGGTATAAATGTGCTAGTGTTTCAGCAGCATTACCTCTTACATGCGGATAGCGAGCATTTCATGTTGTGAAGCCAGTTTGCTTCACATGGCAGGCTTAGTTCAGTAACTGGACACAATTTCCATCCATTTCATTCAGCACCATTGTTTCTCTTGGCTGCTGCCTTTCCACTTACTGTTTAATTATATGGGCAATCCCACCTAATCAGGTATCATCCAATGGACAAGATGCCATTGTAACCCTCCATAACCAATCCAATTCGGCTATATAATAATGTCACTGAGTGCTAATAAAAACTATTGAGAAGGATGGCAACTGACACAATGCTTTGTAGTTATTTTGGTGATGCTACCTAATTAGGGATCATATCATGCTTGGAGCAAAAGCAGCAGTGCTATACAGAGACTCAGATTTGGCTGCATGCTAGTATATCTAGGGGCCAGTGAAAGAAACTGAGAAAGGGAACAATTTCCATATTTTCCAACATCTCTCCACCCAAAAAAAAAGAAAAGAAAAAAGAGGAACACTTTTGCTACTGCCAAAAATGGTTGACAAAAACTTTGAGTGCTCTCAGCTGAGTTGCATTTATGACTTTCTCAAGAACTACTGTTTTTAGTCTTATGGCTGTTTTATATAATATAGCTGGCAGATGGAGAAGTCACATTTAGATGGCATTTTAGTAAAAGTTTCAGCATGACCCCAAGATTCATTTTGTGGACCTAATTTATTTCAGTCACATTGATCTCCGAAATTCTGAAATTAGGAAGTTTTAGGTTCCAATATGTATATGTTGAGCCCCCCCTTCCATTATGTTGTCCGACTGGGAAACCTCATTTTGCAATCTTTCACAGTCTGTATGAGATTGTGTTACTCTGAATGGTTACACTATACTGAAAAGGTGGCTACCTGACATTATATTTGACAACATTTAGAAAAGGCTTCACTCCTGGAGGAGCTTTTTGAGGGGCCCACACTGTTCACGATAGGGAAATTGTCAAGTTTTCATTTTTCCAAAATCTGGTCCTTAAGAAAAGATTTTTCTAAGACATTAGGCTATAGCTTTAATGATCACTTAATGTCAGGTGGTCATACAGCTTGGGTCCAAGCTATTTGAAGGACTGTATCTCCCTGGTCAAGCTCCCCCCCCCCTAGAATATTGAGGTCATTGGGAGAGGCCTTTCTCTTTGTCCCACTACCCTCTAAGGTGCATTGGTGGGAACAAAAGAAAGGGCCTTTTCAGTGGCTGCTCTCAAGCACTGGATCTCCATCCCTAAGGAGGCCAGGATGGCTACATACTTGCTGTCCTTCTGGAAGCAGGTAAAGACATTTTTATCTCACCAGGCTTTCACATGACATGGATGCTGTTTTGTTTTTGTTTTAGAGAGTTTTAAGCTTCAAATTTTAATAATGTAATGTTTTTAATTGTTTGAATTGTTTAAATTGGTTTTAAACTTGTATTTTGCTTGTTTTACAGTGTTCTAACTTGGACTGTTTTAGATGTTAGATGCTTTGAGTCCCTGTATGGGAAGAAGACAACAACATACCTAATGAAAGGGCTAGCTGAAGATATTTTGCTTCCCTTGGCAAAATATCAGATGGCAGCTCTGCCACTGTGTATATAGAAGCCAACAGAACTAGTAATTGAAACTCACTTCCCTAGCAATGGCATAGTCTTCTCTGTCAACTGTTTAACCCTTGCTCAGTTTATATTCAGTTTTAAGGGGTGGGAAGTTGGGTAATGTGTTTGGGACGGTTGTTTTTCTCAGTGTTGGCAAACTACATTGTGAAGGCAGATGCCCGGACATTAACTCCTGGTGGGGGGGGTGATTGTCTTATCAGTGGCTAGCAGACCTCTTGGTCAGGAGATCCGGCACGTAGGCAAAAAGGCATTGTCTGCAGCAGGAAAAGTAAATCACCCATTAGCCTTGCTTAAACCACGTGGTCAGCTACTCTGGAAATCAATAAAAAGAGGCATCACCAAAGCAGAGTGTGCCTTTCCCGTCATCCTGCCTGTGCGTCTTTCTTCATCGCCACAGTAATGGGTGACTGGATTGTTTTTAGTTTGTATATTTTGTTCCTCTTATACCCCGCTCTGACTGTTGAAACAGAGGAGTGGGTTATAAATCATCATCATCATCATCATCATCATCATCGCAGAAGAGAGCATGTCAGCAAGGTATGGGGAGTATAGGATAGGGTGGGTGTAACATACAGCTAAGTGCTCCAAGTGTCTGAGGAAGAACAGCTCAGGAGCCTGCCAATACTGTCCTCAGGTTTCTACAACCTGAGCCAGTTGCATTGATCTGCTTAATTGTACAGGCCCTGTTTGGGAAAAAGTTCTGTTGAACTCCAGAGGTAAATAATAATAATAATAATAATAATAATAATAATATATCCCCACCCCTTTGTGCAATGCAACGAGGACTTAACGTGTGAATAGACTTGTATTGCCCTTCCATATGGGGACAATGAATAAATGATCCAAACAATGTTTATTCTTGTCTTTGCCTAGTCTTTTTTTTTTTAAATATCTCAATCCATTGGGCTTCTGTGACTTGCTTGAGAGACTATTCCACAGCCTAATAGATCTCAGTGCAATGTAATTTTGTGTCAGAATATATCTTTAGAGGTAGAGATGTATTATCAGGGTTAAAAGATTTATTTCCCCTTTGTTTCCACAAAATGCAGAGAAAAGCCATTCCTTCTTACTGCTCTGCATCTGTCACTAGAGTTTCAGTTCATATTTCTCACTGGGGAACAATAATCGTGCAATCCTAAACAAAAAAAATGAAGCATTTCACAGCAAGGCTGACCTTTGAAGCCATTTAACTAAAAGAGAACCTGAATCAGAATTACTTTGCAAAGCTTGCTTCTAGGGGACTCTGATAATTCATCCTAACTAATTCATTAAGCCAAGAATCCCCCCACCTTTCTTTTTGTTCCTACCATAATGCTCAAAGCACTCTACTGTGCATTCTCTTTCTCTCTTGTGTTAATGTATAATGGAAATTTAATGAATGCTATTTAGTTGCTTACACACATTACTTAAATCCACAGCTGCATGAGGGAAGGTAGATGACAATTTGTAGATGAAAATGCCTCAGGTAAATAACATGAGATTAGAAAGGAGCAGGACAGTTCATTAATTCTGAAGAGTAAAATATGCAGGTGTTTATCAGAAGGCATCTTCTTTAGGAATGCTAAACATTGTGTTTGGGTTGCAGGCTCATGTCATGACCTGGAATAAGCAACTTTGTAGGGTCAGTTTAGGGCCTTTCTGCTTCATGATCCCTGCTGAGCTGACAATTGCTTCATTGATATTTGTCATATCATCTTCTTGCCATATATCATGCTGTACCCACAGTGACATTAGAACAACAGCCCCTTTCTTCTGGTGCTATACCACATAAAGTATTGGTCATCAATGGTATTGTCAGTGGCACATGGTAACTGCCATGTTAATGGGACCATGAATCTTTTCTAGATCTCTTCCCTAAACTTTAGAAGCTGTCCAAGGTGCTGAATTCATTTGGTCCTTGAAAATCCAGAGTGGACTTTTGCATCATTCCACTGACATAGAAGCCATCAGCTAACATTACTAGAGCACAAAGTCTGAGAAGGTTGGTACCTTACAGTGTCCCTCCAAAAACATAAAATTGAATTGTCCAAGATACACACATTTTTCTTACTTGTTCACCCTCACTATTTACCATAACTTTTAAAAGAAGTCCCTGTCAGCATGGGTTCTGGAGTTGTAATCCAAATATTTTTTTTCCCTAAAATGTTGTCCTTTTGTTATTGTTGTGTGCCTTCAGAGTATATTTATGAGAAAACAGGGATGGGGGAAAAACTGCATCAAGAAAGACTGAGGGAGAGACAAAGGCTGGTGAGAAACAGTCAGAATGTGTTAGGTCCTCCTTGACATTTCTGAAAACATGATGGGGGGAAATTGATAAATCATTTAATTCTTACTGAGAGCACAAATGTTCCCTCCTCCATAAAAATACACAGCAAGAACCAGATAAAGTTAAGCATTGCACACTCCTACTTGTGTTCTTTTTTTTCTGGATAAAATACCAAATTACATTGGCTTTCTCCTTCTGAAAGCCAAAATATTAAAAGCACCTTGACTTCAGAGCTTTTTGTTCAAGTAACTTTTTGTTTCTCAGCTGTCTTGTTAATGCACTAGAATAAACTAACTTGTATTGTGTGAGTTATTAGGTATTTTCTTTTTTTCTGGGAGAATTCTAATATATTGTGGTATATAAATAATGTTCCACATCCAAACCAGTGTTTGTGTATATAGAATGAAATGTGTTCCACCCAAATTCCCAGAGGTGTGTGGGGGGGGAATAAGGAGATAAATAAAATAGAGATGAAAATAAAAGTTAAACATCTCTTTTCACAGGATATTTCCTGACTTCAGTGGGATTTTGATGTTCCCAATGGTAGAAGTGTCCATTTCCATGAATGGAGTTAATCTACTGGTGGTCAGGCTGTGTCACTTTTGCTTCATTCCATCAAGGTTTCCCAGAAAATGGTGTGAAAGTAGCAGCAGCAGCAGCAGCAACAACAACAGCAACAATTACAACAGCAGCAGCAATGTAACTAAATGGCAGAAAAGCAATAGATTTGAAGGAACATTTCTTTTGTCCCAGCCTTTGCTTTGTTTATATAGAAAATAAGTGTATACGTTAGCTGGTTGAAATCTGGGGGACAATGTGCAATGCTGTTGGTGTGCTGTGCTAGTAATTCAGCTTTTACCCACATCATGCAACAGTGGCAGATAAAATGACTCTGGGGTATAGAAATGTCCTAATCTAGTGCATGAAGGCTGATGTTGTGTTGTTGTTTTTTAAAGAGAGAATGAATCTTTATTTTTACCTGGCACACATAAGCTCTTCTAATTGTACATAGCTGTAGTTACTTTGTGAGTACAGGCAGTCAGCAGCCAGCTCCTAATGAATGATTCCATTGGGTCTGAATCATAAGGTGTGGAGGTGGGGAACTGAGGCACACCGCCTCCCTAAATGGCCCCCCTGCCAAGCTCTGTTATAAGATGTGTTATTCTCTTGGCATCTTCTACCCACATACATGGATTTTACTCATTTTGTGAGTAACAAATCTATTATAGTAATTGGGACACTGGTGATGCTGAATGTGATATTCGTTTGTAATATTAAATATACAGTCCTTAGGAACCCTTATCTGGGAGTAAATTCTACTGATTTATTCTGGGCAATTAATTGGCATAAATCCAGGGAATTTTGTTTCAGTTCATTTTTTTAGCGGAGTTTACCAAAATTCATAGAGTCCTTTGCATTCAAGATGGAAAGAATACATTAACATGGGAGACACTGAGACTTGCCCATTATCCATCCAGACACAGAGCTTTGAATAACTACAACCATGGCTATAATATTGAATTAGAGATGCCACACATTTTTTCCCCTGAGAGTCTTTTTATCTTGAATATTTATATGGCAATCAGGTGCAATGTGATTCTCTTCATGAGGAAATAGACGTATCTCCTCAATTTGGCTGGTGTAGATTTCAGTTTGTTTTTGAAAACTCTCCATCAATTTGCAAATTTCACAATATTTGGCACGGAAAAGTTGCCCAAAAAAAAAGGAAAGGAAAGAAAGGAAAGGGAAAGGTGGCAAGATTTCCTAGCATTTACATGGATCACTGGGATTACTAGATTTTGTATAATACAATATCATCCTAAATCCAAAAAACATACCTTTACAAGGCCAACCAAAATGGATAATATACACTTTGCAAGCTTTCAAAAATTAACTAGTTTCTTCACCAGGCAAAGGTGTTAAAAATCTTACAGGAGAAAGGGGGGGGGGGGGGGAGAGATCATGTTAGTCATAGGCGTGCATTTTGTCAAGTTGTGGTTGTCCACTGGAGACTGGATCCCAAAGGCAGTTCCTTTTTGCCTTGCCAGTGGAATTTACAATTTAAGAATCTCCCAGTACCCACATGGCCAGAAGAAGGAGGGTCCTAACTGAATGAATATCCCTCCATAACATCTGAACAACTACAACATTTTAACAAAATGCAGGGCTGATGACCAAGCTAGTGAAGCTTCAAAAGTTTGGAACATGTATATTGTGTGTTTTGGTTGGCTCAATAAAGGCACCACTATTTTGTGGATTTTGAATGCTATTGTATTTTGCTATATGACCATCGTGTCTACCCTGGATGTTTTCTAGATTTTTTTACAGTATATCTTCCTGTTTTAGTTCTTTTGGACAAACATGTGATGCCAAGGAGGAAAAGGGAGGGGGTATGTATTGGCCTCCCACTCAATGCCTTTTTTTTCTGGGATGTGATCTTTTGTGGCTCTTGGTCTTGTTTTCATATTTTCTGGGAGGATGAATTGTTTGCAACTTGCACATTTTTCATTAGAGCATTTGAGAATTATATTTGTGAACTCATATGCTTGGACACCTGTGTTCTTAATAGGTTTCTCAGGTACTATGGCAATTCCATTTGCCTTTGGCAGGACATGGTTGGCAGAGCCAGCATTTTCCCACTTGTTCACATATTACACATTGGCACATCAGGTGTTTTGGCATTAGTGTGACATTGTGCATGTAAACAGCAGCCCTCCTGGAGAAAAGATAGTACTGGCTGTGCCTCATCACCTAAGCCCATATCTGAGTGACAGCTGTGCTCTAGAAAATTGGCATAATGCTTTGTTAAAAGGCATGGTGCCACTGATGAGAGATTAGGCAGCAAAGTGATTGCAAATGTGAGCTTTCAAAAGCCTTGAAACTGGCAGAAGTAGTATAATAATAAAGACCTCATCCTTTCCTTGCTTTTGTGTAGAGTCTACTAGAAAATTAATACCTGAAAATGGTGTTTTTCCACTTGTCAGAAAGCACAGACCACCATCTTCTGAATTCAAATTCAAGGTACACATGAGTCTCACACTCAGAATGTTCTTCTTGCAGCAGCCTTTCGTACAGTCTCCAGTGTTGTTGATCTACAACCTAGCAGCATCACCCTTTGGTAACTGGAATAATGGGATTTGGGCTGCAACACATGGCACTGAATTTTGGCAAAGATGGTTTTCTGAAGGCAACTATTTTAGAAGAATCCACCTCTGGGATTTGCTGATCATGACACTCTGGACTCTTTCAGACGTGGGAAATTGGAAGTATAATCCAAGGGCAATCCAAACACAATCCTGGGGTTTCACGTTATTGCGAATTAATTCTTCTCACGCAAATTCAGGCAAAAGGGAAGTCACTCTGAATGCAATCATGGGTTTCACGTTATTGTGAATTAAAGCTTCTCAAGCAATTTCGGGCAAGGGGGGGGTTATTTTCGGGTAATGGGAAGTAATTCCGAATGCCTTCCGAATGGAGCAGGGGTTCAGGTAAATTCGCTAAACAAGCAAATTTACATGAATCCGCATTGGCTCCATTCGGAATTGGGAGAAATTCCTCCCGTTTGAAAGAGTCCTCTGTCTGGATAGAAGGAGAAGAGTAACTGAAACACAAACACAATTGCCTTCCACCTCTGAGGAGAATATTTAATTCTGCAAAATCTTTGTGACAAGCATGTGGGAATGAGTAGGTCAAACTTTATGCAGAAGAATGACAGAGGTTTAACACATACAAAAATCATGCATCAGTTGACATTCTTTGTATAAATCCCTTCTCATTCATTCTGCTGGTTAAAAAAATATTGCATCACTGTAAAAGTGTTATGTAAATGACTTATCCAAGATAATAAACTTAAATAATCTTGATTTGTGGGAAGTCCTGGAATGTACTTGTTTGGATAAGTTGCAATGCCCACTATTCTCTTTCTGGTCGTGGGTGACACAAGCTCTGTTCTACCTTCTCTGCATGTGTGATGGTTTTATCCATCTGTGATAAGGCAGTGGGCCTGTGTCACTCCAGGTGTCAGCCACATCAGCTTTGTTGCTAACATTATCAGTAAATACTGGCAGGGTCATGATGGTAGCACTAATCTCCCACTGTATGCTCTATTCCCAAAGAAGATATTGACAAAGAGAGTAGTATTGTGTTAACAGGGAGCAATAGAAGGTTTGTTACTACAGCGAATTCCATGAAATCCCAATAATAAAGGAAAGATGTTTGTAAATAATATGTTTTTGTAGGAGAGGCATCTCCTCAAACCTGAATTTATTCACAGCCAACATGTCTGGGGGATACGGGGAAATATACTTATATATTTATTATAGTATTTTAGGTTTGTTTTGAAAAAAGGACCTAATGTCTAGATGGTTCGGAAGCAGCCCGTTTGTTAACTTCAACCCTCCTACTATTATTAAAGATATGCTCGCCACACTCATTGCCATGACACTGGAGACACTACAGTGAGAGAGTAAGCTTAGAGACCTTTCACACACAGTTTTTTCTCTTACCAAAATTCTAGTTATCTTTTACATCAGAGGTGGCCCTGGGAGAGCATGTGGCCCTCAACACCTTCATATTGTGTGGCCCTCAACATCTCCAAAATCTTCAAACTGAATTCTTTTCTGGCCAAATGAAAGGGTGAATTGTGTTTCCTTTAAGCCTCCAGGAGCAACAGTTTTATCTAGGATGCAACACCTTCCCATACTGTTTTGAGATCCAGAAGTGGACTTTCAGCCACTTTGGATTTTGTTTTGTTTCATTGCTCAGTATTCCACATCACCCCTGAAACGTTCTAGTATAGAAAAGTGGTCCACAGACCTGCTGCTATTGCCCACCACTATTTTATACCTAAAACCTAAATCATCTTTGTATTAGCTTCTGAGGCTATGTTTTCTTGACAACCAGGATAAAAGTTCAAGTTGGTAGATATCCAAGACAGGATTTTTGCTTCTTCGTTAGTTTGTTTGTAGTGAAACCATGGCTTTGGAATTCCCTTCCTGATAATATCCTTCTCTCTTCAGACAAACTTGTGTTTTCTATATGGTTAATATTGCAGGGAGAGCTGCAATTTAAAAAAACAACAACCCTCTCCCCCTCCCCTATTTACAATTTTGATCCATTATAATGACTGGCATTTTACAAGTCTGCATAAAAACAATGAGTAAAAAAGAAACATGAGAGAGAGAGAGAAAGAAAGAAAGAAAGAAAGAAAGAAAGAAATTGGCAATTGTTTCAATTTTTATGCCCAAAATTGAGTGTAGGGAAGGAATTACCTTGCTGCTTATGGCTTTCCAAACTACAAAGGCCAATTGAATACAAAATAATCAGAGGAGACAGCTTCCTGTCTAGCTCAAAGGTACTTGAAAATGATCCAAATGAAGCTGCATCTGGAAATTAGTTGCTCATTTGCTGACAGCTTAAGATCACAAAAAGACAGTTGACTGTTTTTGAATGCATCTCTTGTAGTCTATATGCTAATCCTATTTGTATCCAATGCTTATGCAAATTTAGTCTTTATGTAATTTTTTTCCCCCTTTGGCAAATTGGACTTGTATGCAAGGGTTCTGAATACATAAGATCCAATATAAATATACGCAAGGGCAAAGTAATTAATTCAAAATGAGTTTGCTAGTCTCAGATAGGTGTCAGATACAGTAGCAGAATTGTACACTTCCTCTTGAAGGTTAGGATTTGCAGATCTGATTAAACTTTAATACACCGAATAAGCCTTGTAAAATCAGATACTGGTGCAAAGTTACACTGGCAGAATATTCGAAGTGGCAAATTGCCAGGGGTCCTTGTGACAACCTCTCCCCCTCACAGGCACAGGTTTCTTGCGCACACACCCACTCACACACAAACATTGTAATGACTGTCACTTTATGGGAAAAATTCAATGAAATTCATGCATAATTTGTAATTAATTCCTTGTGAGCATAAAATTATCAGATTTCAGGTTAAGCTCTGTTTTAGCACTTAATCTGAGGAAATATATATAGCATAAATATGTTAAAGAGTTAACCATAAAAGCTACTCAAGCAACATCATTTCCATAAATCCCATTTTGGGATAAAGACAGAATACAACTCCAATAAATAAATAAATAAAAATATTGCACATAGCAGGGCATGCAATAAGTTATGCTCTATCTCTAAGCCTTCACTTCTTTTGTTCTTGTTTGTAAGAATGGGAAAAAATGTATTTTTATAAAGTCTCTCTACCAGGTGAGATGACCAGAGTTTTTGTACATTTTTTGTACATTTGTACATTGTACATTTTTCAGTGGTCTTTTGAATTTTAGGGATGTTTTTTGGGAAAAGAAATCCCAAATTCATTTTTGTTTGTTTGTTTGTTTTTTAAGAGAAGTTCTTTTTATTTGTTTTTGTTTATTTTACAAACAGCTTATATTTACCGGGGGTGGGGAAGCAATTTTGCACAAATGAAAAAGGATTTTGTACAAAATATTTTAAAACTTTTTAAAAATGCTGCTAGTCTTTTTTTTTTTTACTGTTGAATTGATTTGAAAAGAAATGATGCAGAGTTTAACTTTTTAATTGAAGTTTCATTATATATTGAGACACTCTCTCTTGTAGAGGAAGGGAACATTTCAGAATATCCTTTACATACCCCAGTGGTCTGCATCACCTTTTACAGCTCAGCCCAGTCTACCAACTATGCAGTACGCTCCTTAAATGAGGAATTTGACTCCAGGAAAGTCCTGCCTTGCACAAAAGGGAGTTTTGTTTTGGATTAGCAAACCTGGGAGAAAATGTGCATGGTTGCCACCACTCCTTAAGCGTACACTCTATCTTTCAGTTAGATATTCCACTCCTTGTCTAAGGAGTTTGGATCCAGAGCTCTAAGCCTGAAGAAAAGGGGGAAGACAATGAAAAGGAGAGAAAATAATGTATTAGCCTTAAGATTCATTGCACTGCCAAGCTGCAATTCAAAGGACACTTATTGAAAATGGTGCATTATTGAATGGGACTTAGGAGCTTCTTCTTAGGATTCTGTGGAACCTATGTCATATACCTAGAAATAAGACATAGGTTCCATGAAATCCGAAGAAGAAGACCACAAAAAGCACTCAGAATGCTCAGTTGGTGTGGAATGAAATGTAATCTGATTCTTTCAGGGAGAGGATGGGAAGTCAGTGAGAACAGGTTGCAGTTCCATTTTTATAACCTTGAGTTCCAGGTAGATAAAGTGACTTGGAGATCTCTTATTCATAGGGTTGCTATAATACAAAGTCAACTTTATGGCAATGTAACAGCAACAAGAAACTTGAAATTTGTGTGAGTATGGATTTATATGTGGTATCACTTTAAGCTCATACCTGATTTTTGTCGTCCCCCCCCCCCCCCTATTTTTAGAATTTCATCTCCACTCTAAAACTAGTACTTTTTTCTATTACATTGTGAGGCCAACAGTTGTCAGTAGTTTCTAATTTGTTTTCTGTTTAAAACAAGAGTCACTTATTTATTCCTTTAATTGAGCTCATGTGTGCACTATCCACGGACCAATTCAGCTCATGTCAACAAGCACCTCTCACTGCCCTGAGAGACGGACATGCCATACTTTTGTGAGTTGCAGCTCACATTCTGGCAGAGGAGCCTCAAGATTCTTAAATGTGAGGAGTACAGAAGCTTTTTTCTGTACAGATGTTTTGGACCACAGTTTCATAATCCCTTTCCAATAGCTGTTCTGGCTGAGGATCCTCTTGAGTTGACATCTAAAACATCTGGACAGACAAAGCTTCCTATGAAGAAGGAATAGGGCAGATTTGTCTTAAGGGGAGTTAATTGCAGTGCTTGGTGGCTGTGGAGGTGTGTGTGTGGTTGAAGAGAATGGTAACAAAACAGAGGTTTGTCTTTGTTAGCAGCCAGATAAGGAGCAGATAAGAAATACAGCATAGATGACATTTGGCTTTGATAGCTAGTATGTGGATTCTGAAAGAGAGAAAGGTTGAAAGAGTCTGCATACAAGAGAGACAGGCTAGCCAGTCAAAAGGAAGACATGTTGCTGAGATTTGGAAAGCATAAAAGAAGATTCAAAAGTTCATATATTGTCTTACCGTGTTTAAATACAGGTTGAGTCTCCATCATCCAAAATATTTGGGACTAGAAATGTTTTGGATTTTGGAGGATTTTATTAAAATTTTTGGAATATTTGCATATACATAATGAGATACAGTGGTCCCCTGGGTTATGAAAGTAATCCGTTCTGGATTACTTTTCGTAACCCGGAAATTTTCGTAACCCTGGGGACTGCTTTATTTGCCGGACCGCACAGCAAATTTAAAGGGGCCGCGTGGTTTTTCCTTTCGGATCCCGGGGTTTTATTCATTTTTGCGGCCCCGGCTCTTTCGTACCCCGGGGTTTTCGTACCCCAGGGTATTCGTAACCCGGGGGACCACTGTAGCTTGGAGATGGGATCCAAGTCTAAACATGGCATTTATTTATGTTTTGTATACGCCTTATACACATAGCCTGAATGTAAATTTATACACAATGTTTTAAATAATTTTGTGCATGAAACAAACTTTGTCTGCATTGAACCATCAGAAAGCAAAGGTGTCACTGTCACAGCCACCCATGTGGACAATTTTGGATTTTGGAACATTTTGGAATTTGGAATTCCTGATAAAAGAGACTCAACCTGTTCTTATTGTTGTTGCTTTTATATCCGCATCTGGCTATCTTTATCAAGCCTGATAAGGAGTCAGGCCACACATACCGATATAAACCCACCATAGCAACACAGCCATAAGTCTACATTTAAGTGATCTCCCTGAGTCCTAATCCAATAAGGAATTAAAAGGATGGGGAGCACAAGTGCAGGGTGACTAGTAGGATCCCAAAGGCTAGAACTGTAGGCCCACCTGGGAAAAGGGATTTGTCACACATCCCAACTCCTACTATACATAATTGGTATGATTCAGTTTGTCAGTACAAAATCCTCAGCATATCTGTTTGGATGTAAGCATGTTAGAACTATAAAGAATGTTCTGAATTTTCTCATCCCTAGTAAGAAAAGGTGTTCCAGCACTTTGAGAAACCCCAGCAAAAACACAGGCAATTGTTATAAGATTTTTTTTGTCCCTGCATGGATTTGAAACATGCTTTGTACTGTATGCAGCAACAACAGCAAAATTGGTTGTATTTTGTGCCATTAAAAAAAGTATTATTCTGTGCAACAGCATTATGTTTTACAGAACAACAACATTTTTTATAGTAAATGATGTATTCAGAAGGAGCCAATCACTTTGTATTTGAATAACTAAAAAATTTAAAGGAACGTAAAGAACTTTAGCTTCAAAAAAAGCAGTTATGGGAGAAAACAAAACTGACAGATTTGTCCCTCTGGGCCTTGAAAGCTTAACTTTTACAAGTCTGGGTTTCAACCACTGTGTGTTCAATCATGTTAGTCTGTGGCTTAGTGGTTGGAGTGGGGGGAGCAAAGGATTTAAAATATGAAATATTTAAATAATAAAACATAAAATATTTGGATGCAGGCTATTATCTGCATGGATTGAATTTTTGGGGTTGAACTGTATGTATGAAGATTTCCACACAGCCCTGAACCCACATACAGGGCCCCAGGATTCATGGAAGTAACCCTTCCTTTGATAACCTGTATGTGCAAAAACCCCATCCCATCAGATCTTTCATTTACTACGACAATATCAAAGATTTCCTCTTCAGGCATTACATTCAGAATTTAAAGAATAAGTATCAATGGGCTGATCTAGATGCACCAAAAGAGGCGCGTCTAGGGCTAAATAAGGTGCGAATAGGGTTCAGGAGGGCATAGCTTCTACACCCTCCTGAACCCTAGCGGGTATGGGAGCCGCCATTATTAAATGGCAGCATCCATACAGATTTGCCATGATGGCGTCATGGCGTGCGCAGTACTTAGAAATGCTTTGCACGCCATGGCGCCTTTGCACCACGGGAGGGCGCCAAGCGCGCCCTTTCCACAGTGCAAAAAAGAGCTCCAAACGGAGCTCTTTTTTGCAGCGGGTCTTTGCCACGGCCTTTAAACGGCCGCGGCAAAGACCCAAGGAGAAAGGGGCTGCGATGGCGGCCCCTTTCTCCCTTCAGCCCCACCGAGGGAAGCGGGGTGCAGCGGGCACCTAGGGCACCCGCTGCACCCTGCTTAGAGGCTGCAGGGAAGTGGCAGTTTGCCGCTTCCACACGGCCTCTGGAAGCAGCGGGATGGGGCCGCGGAGGCTGCCGGTATGGCAGCCTTGGCCCCATCCAACTGCTTCCTGGGGCAAGTACGAACTGCCCCTTTTGCATGGTCTGGAAAGCCCCAATATTTGCATTTTCAGCATGGGAGTGGGGATGGATGTCTTACACTGAGGAAAAAGAAGAACAGGCTTGAAAATCTTCACATTTGGGGATTTTATTGGAGGGTTCAGTCCATGCAAAACCACATGCGGTTTTCCTGAGCAGAAAACATGTTTTGGGTTATGTATTTCTGTTCAAAATACACTGATTTGTGCACAAACAGACATGTGGGAAAACTACAGACTTTTTCTGCACAGGAAATTGTGACTTTGCACAAAGCAAATAACTTCTATTTGAATAAGCACACACAGTCTGGCTTGGTCCAAACTATCTGAAAAAAAAAAGTTTTTCCTTATATGAGTCTTTCCAAGTTTTAAGATTTTCAGGGAAGAACTCTTTCTCAGTCCCAACACTGTCATTGATAGATAGTGCATAGAAGAGGGCCTTCTCAGTGGCTGTTCTCAGGCTGTAGAACTCCCATCAAGAGGACAAAAGGTTTTACCTCTTGCTTTTTAGGATGTAAAACTTCCTCCTCTCTTATTTAGAAATCTTTTAAAACTTTTTACAATTAGTATTCTTTTGGGCTGCCTCCACACTGCAGAAATAATCCAGTTTGACATCACTTTAGCTACCATAGCCTAATGCTATTGAATGCTGGGAAATGTAGTTTGCTGTGACTCCAGATTTCTCTGACAGATGTCTCAGAAATGTCTCAGAAAACTACAGTCCCCAGAATCCTATAGCATTGAGCCATGGCAGTTAAAGTGGAGTCAAACTTCATTATTTCTACAGTGTGGAGGCAACCTTTAATATGTTGCCTTATTTTTAAAGAAAAAAACTCTTCTTACTGTAATGATTTTCTTTATCTGTATTGTGCTCTAATTTGCATTTTGAGCCATCTTGGGCCCCTTATTGGAAGACAAGTGAGATATAAATTGATTAAATAAAATAAAATACAAATGTGTTTTTGTGCACTGAGTTTTCCTCAACAAAGTCTGAAGTACAAATAGTACTGAAAATTGCAAAGAAGCCTTGTATTCTCCCAGAATGGAGGGAAATTGCAGAAATTATTCATTCTTGCATGTGGGGATTCAATAAGTGAAGAATAACAGCCCAGTATTACATCAGATCAGAGCTGAAAATTAGAAGCCTAGATTACTTTCACATTTGCAAGCCCTGATTCTGAAACCGACTCTCCCTTTAGCACTGTGCCATAGGACTGGACGTACAAATTCCAGTTTAAATTATATTTTGCTGTAATGATACTATAACACTATACTGTATTTATACCGCATTTACCCAAGATAAACCATCCCTTTACTGTTGTATAAGAAAACTGTAAGAAATTATTTTCCCCAATAAAAGAAACCACTGATTTCCTCCCTATCCAGAATTCACGCTGACTGGATTTGTGATGGATTGTGATAGCTGATGTATATAGCAGTTTTGAATCACAAATTGTTAGGACCTCAAATTTACATTTCCTCAGAGTGAGGCTTCCATTACAGAAAAGGGGGATTTCTAAAGTTTCATGTTCCAGAAGCTCCTTTCCTCAATATTTAGTTTCAGAATTGTGTCGTGATTGATTGCACTTCCAATGAGTGAGTGACAAGCTGGCAAGATGCATGTCTGTCAGTTAATTCTAGGTTGTTGGGTTTTTCCCCTGTGTGAGCGATATCATGTTTCACTGTCTGACACTGACAAGCTTCCAGGAAGACCAGTTCTTCTCCCACTCTCCAACCCACATTTATTAAATGAGAATAAACCTAAGAATAAGTAATCAATCAAAACTTCCACAGTGCATCTACACTGTAAGAATAATGCACTTTGACACCACTTCAAGTGCTTCAGCCCCATCCTGTGGAAATCTGGGATTGATAGTTTTATAGGGTCTTGAGCCTTTTCTGCCAATACTACTGGCACCTCACAAAACTACAAATCCTAGGATTCTGTAGGATTGAATCATGATACTTTACTGTCAAACTGTCTCATTTCTACAGAGTCAATGGCCCCCTCCTCCAGATAGGTAGCAAAAACGACAAAATATCTTTAAAGCCTGAAAGACTAACAAGTAAATTATGGTATGCATTTCCATAATTTCATGTTTCATTATGTGAGGCAGCCATGTTGTAACCTGACACATAGGAACAACATGTGACTCATCCAAACAGTCAAAGTCAACATGGGTTTCTTAAATCATGCCAGACTAATCTGATATCTCTCTCTCTCTTTCTTTGGATAAAATTAGCAGCTTGGTAGATGAAGGAAATGTTGTGGATATAGCATATATGGGGGCTTTTTACATTGGCAAGAAAGTGTGATCTGAACTCGCCTTTATGTTAATGCTTAGCAGCTACATAGCAAGCCTCAGGTTTGCATTAAAAAAGTGCAGAGCTGCTACACTGAGGGGTGTGGGAACGACTTATCTGAGTGGTCTTTTTTGTGGCTCAGCAGTTACATGGGAAGCTGTCAGAACGCTACAAACACAGGCGGAGCTGATACATGGGCAGCAAGAAACGCAGCTTTAAACTGCGATTTTAATTTTTTTTTTCCTTTCCGGCTGCGAACTGCGCTGTTGCGCGGTTCGTACCGCCGCGAACAGCGCTATTCCGATGGTCGAGTCTTGAACTGCGCTATTCCGATGGTCGAGTCTTGAACTGCGCTATTGCGAGGGTCGAGGTTTGAACTGCGCTATTGATAGGGTCGAGGCTACGAATTGCGCAGTTTTAAATGATTTAAAGGGGGCTCCTAAGTGATTTTGACAGCAGCCACAGACCGAGCATCTGCAAGAAGACAAAGGAGGAGGAGTGCTGGCCATTGACCCAGTGACGTTGGCATTCGTCAGCACAGGGTCACTGTGGGCATCATCACCAACATGGATGCCTCCTCTCCTTTGTGGTCGGCACTTGTCGTCAATGTTCAAAGCACAGCCAAAGCTGCCGCCTTTGCCTCCGCTAGTGCTGCCAGGATCGTCAAAGTGACCACTGAAATGACTGCTGTGACCACTGAAATGACTGATGTGACCACTGAAATGACTGATGTGACCACTGAAATGACTGATGTGACCACTGAAATGATAGCTGATGATGACAGTGATGATACAGAAGAGAGAATAGCTGCAGTTGGTGTCTCACTGCTTGAGCAGTGTGAATTAGCCGGTGGCATTGCTATGTCCGATTGGGCCTTGACCAGATGGAAATGAGGTCTGAGGTCTCTGCATGAGACCAAGACATCCCTCTCCCCCTTTTTGGGCCACTTGTAGAAGTCTCTGCCATTGTGCAAAGTGCCACAGCAAAGCCTCGGCAAGAGTGTCCCTAGGAGCGGCTGACTTGGACAAATGCAAGTGGGAAATGGCGCTGGAATGTGTGTGGGGGTTCGTGTGAAAATTGAAAGTTTCCTCTTATCACTGCACCTGTAAAAACATCCGCCACCAAAACTGTCAATATCCCAGAGGCGCTACTGCGCATGTCTAGGGTTAGGATTAAGGGCGGAGCTAGGGTTTGGGAGCTTTAAAAAACTGCGCAGTTAAATCCCAGCTTTTACACCTGGAGGGCATAGAACGTTTTAATTAGGAGTGGAGTCCACACCACGCATGCTCCCAACTACGATCCATTCTGATTCGCACCAGCAGCGCAGCCTTTAAATGGGCGCCTTAAGGAAACGGAGCCCCATTTAACTGCGCAAGTACACCTTAGCCTTTACATGCACTAGCGCTGTAACGCAGTTATTAAAAAAGTAGTGGGTCAACCGAACTACTTTTTAAAAGCGCGTTTTTTCCCTTAAAACGCCAAAATGGCGTTTTCATGTCACACTTTCCCATTTTATAATGTAAAAGCTGGGTTTTCAACCAGCCTTCAAAACACCTTTTTTTGCCAATGTAAAACGCACCCTTGATTTTAGTAAGGCCTTTGACAAGGTCCCCCATGATATTCTTGCAAACAAGCTTGTAAAATGTGGGCTAGACAATACAACTGTTAGGTGGATTTATAATTAGTTGACTGGCCAAACCTAAAAGATGCTCAGCAATGATTGGTGAGTCACAAGTGGGAGGAGCTAGGAGACTAGCTATATAGAACTGCTCTGAGAGCCAGTTGCAGGCCAGTTGGAGCTAGAGAGGGACCATCCAGTCCAACCCCCTGCCATGCAGGAATTCCCAATCAAAGCATAACCAGATGGCCATCCGGCCTCTGTTTAAAGACCTCTAAGGAAGAAGACTCCACTACACTCTGAGGTAGTATGTTCCATTGTCAAACAGCCCTTACTGTCAGGAAATTCCTCCTAATGTTGAGGTGGAATCTCTTTTCCTGCAGTTTGCATCCATTGTTCTGTGTTCTAGTCTCCGGAGCAGAAGAAAACAAGCTTGCTTCCTCCTCAATATGACATCCCTTCAAAATTTTAAACAGGGCTATCATATGACCTCTTAATCTTCTCTTCTTCAGGCTAAACATACCCACCTCCCTAAGTCGCTCCTCATAGGGCACAGTTTCCAGACCCCTCACCATCTAAGTTGCCCTTCTTTGGGCACACTTCAGTTTCTCCACATTCTTTTTGAATTGTGGTGCCCAGAACTGGACACAGTATTCCAGGTAGGGCCTGACCAAAGCAGAATAGAGTAGCATTATTACTTCCCTTCATCTAGACACTATACTTCTATTGATGCAGCCTAAAATTTCATTGGCTTTTTTAGCTGCTGCATCGCACTGTTGACTCATCTTCAACTTAGGGTCTACTTGGACTCCTAGATCTCTTTCACACGTAGTTTCATTCAATAGTTGCCAGTGTAGTCTTGGCTGACTGAGAAGATTACCAGACCAGCGCTTACTGTGTGGTAAGCACTGGCAAATTGCCTCTAAAAAATGAGGAAGCGTGTACGTGTGAAAGCCTGGTGTGGTTCCTCAAAGTCAGGGAATCATCAGCTCCCCTCCAGCATCACTGAATCGTTCAGGGAGAGGAAATTTTCTCTGAAAGCAAAGTTTCCATTCAGAGGAAATTTCCTCTCCCTGAATGATTCAGTGACACTGGAGGGGAGCCAACGATTCCCTGAAGTTTAGGGAGTGCACCAGGCTTTCACACATGTGCACTTCCTCAACATTTCAGTGGCAATTTGTCTGATAACATTCTGAAGTAAATGGCCCCTGCAGACCTGAGTGTATGGGGTAGATTATAAGGGAGAAAGCAATCCCGTAGGTAACTGGAACCAAAGGTAACAACGAATATTTATACCTTGTTCAGATAGCCAGTGGTGTTATTTTAATATAAGAGCAATATAAACACTCCTATATACACCAGCAACCTATCTGACTGTCATGTTTGGCATTAACTGAAGTGTCCAAACTTGGTACAGATGTAGTCCAAAGTACAGTGCATTTCAGAAATCCAGCCTTAAAGTTACCAGTATGTACACTACCATCTTTAGGGTGTCCAGCTCTAGGAAGTATGCAGCTGGCTTATCAGCCAAAACTGATATGCTCTCCTGTCCATCATACCTATCTGGATGGTCATTTGAAGCAATGGATCCAGAAGCATCCCCAAGCTGCAAACACATTCTTTCAGAGAGAGTGTAACTCCATCCAAGAGTAGTTGACACACCTCCAACTTCAACTTAGGATGCTTAATAGTAAGCACCTCCACATTGTCTGGATTCAGTTTCCATTCTTTCCCATCTTACCAACACATGACTTCCTCTGTTTACTCAGAGGAGACAAACTATCCTTAGCTGATATTATTTTTGAAGGCATGGAAAAGTGTATTATTGAAGGCATGCAAAAAATGTTAAACAGCATTGGAGACAGAATGGTAAGAAGCGGGACAGTGACTGCATACCCTCCAGCATTCACAGATGAAAGCTGACATGCATGTAGCCAAGGTAGATCAGAATGCAGTCAAAATGGGAAAAGCTCTTAATGAGGAAGAACACACAAGCTAGCAGAGGCTGCTGCAGTTTACTTTTACCTGACCTGCTGGCAAGGGCAAGGTTTCACCCCCTCTTCTTTTCTTCCTGCTGCCAAGTTAGTTGAGTAAAAATTAGTGTTGCACTTAGAATTCATTTTGCAGCAAACAAAGTAAGCTAACAGGAAAGAGGGAAAGTGAGATGATGAGAGACAGACTGGGACATTTTAAAAGCAGCCAAAAAAGTGGAACAGAGGACTAAATGAGACTGCCTCTCATTTAACTTGGGATTGTTGGAGTATATGTGACTGGAACTCTTTGGGTTATATTTATGAGAATTGCTGGAGTTTTGTCCTTATTTGTATTTGGTCATCCTAAGTAAGATAATAGTTCCTACCTTAGTAGCTGGAATTACACTTGCATGGGAGGTGAATCTTGATTAAGATAATATTAGATTCAGATGGACACCCATTTAGTCCCAGTATTTTTGTAAAGTAAAATAAAAATTAGATAATTGATAATTGCAGAAATCATTATCAATAGATTTGTTCCTTTTGTGAACCTCCATTCCATAGGACGTGAAGTAAGCTTCCCTTATTACTGTGTTTTAGAGGTGCAGTAGCAACTATTTGGTTCTGTTGCACTTTTATTGCTGCCTGATGTTATTTTATCTCACACTCTATTTTTAATTTGAATTTTAGCTCTCAGAGTTTATTTCATTTATGGCTGTACTCTTGGGTGCCTTGTTTTATGATGACATTTTTCATGGTATTTTAAAAATTCTGTATCCTCCCACACACTTGTTATGCAGAAGGTACAGTTTATAAATGAATTAAAGAAATACATAAGGTTTTTATTTGTGGGATGCTAGGATTTTAATATGTAACTGGGTATCTTTCTTGTCACAGCTGTCAAGGCCCTTTTTTCAAGATGATCTCCAGTACAAATTTTGTATTTGATTATCCACCATGGATTTTACAGCATGGGAGTAAATATTTAAGGAATGAAAATGTTTTGGGATATGTTATATTGACTATGCATAACTGGGATAAGACAATATTGAGTTATGTTCAGTATGGACAAAAAAAATTCCATGAATCTTTTTTTCTGCGATCATCCAGCTTTTAGTCTATGAATCCATTAACAAAATGTATCTTTTTCTGTTGCTGGAAATAGGGGATGCCATGGCCTAAATACCATTAGATTTGATTAAAGTAGAGCCATTGAACCAATTGGATTTCCCTATGCACTGGCTTACCATTCAACCATTTATTGAATGGTTTTATTCTTAAGTGGTACTAACAGCATTTCAACCCATGTGTATCACTTTCAGTCTTTCTATCCTGCCCCGATATATATTATATGCCCACAAACATGCTTTAGTGAATGGAGAAAGTTTATATATTAAGAAAAACATTTTAGCAAAATCCATACATTAGCAAAAAAAAAAAAAAAAGTATAACAAAGCAGACATGAATCTCTACTTTGTATTAGGGGGAAAGGAGGGGACTTCTCAGATTGTAAGAGTACTTGGATGGGATGAGTATGTTAGAGGGATTCAGAAGAACACGATGAAAACAAAGCTGACAGATTTCTGACACCCCTGTGCACAGCTGGCTGTGCAAAATCTGTCCAAAAGCATTAAGCAAGGAAGTTGTTGCAGGTAGACGGCATCCAAGAAGGGAACACTTAAAGTTGTTTCATCACAGCTGTAGCCTTATGCTGATTTATCTGAATACACCATGTGTAAACACCTTTATGTTTAATGAGACAGCTGGAAAGCCACAATTTTCCTTTAAATGCTCAAAGTACAAATTAGGTTGATTGAGGTGGGCAGTAGACACAAAGAATATCAGAGTTTATCAAAAAATATTTGGCGAATGCTCTGTGATCAGCTACATGTAAGGCAGTTAAGTGTTGGGGGATATTACAGCTGCCATGTGCATCTTGATGGTGAGGAGAAGGGATTGCCCAACATGTTACTGGCTTTATAATAATTATTTTCTTTCTGTTCATCTGGGGACTGCTGTTTTAAAGCTTGCTTTGTATTAGAATAAGCACAATTCAACTGTATGTTAAAAACCTGTCATTAACATCAGAAAGTGGATATCTCTTGAGTCAAGCACAAAGTGACATCCTGTAAGGAATGTCTTTACTGCATGCCTCCCACTGACTGTTTGATTTGTTCAATGCTGATTGAAGAGGGAAATGGTGGTGGGATTGGGGAGGAGAGTATAAAACCAGTATGTTTAGTGCCTAGAGCATTCAAGGACATCTGAAGTTATATAGTTTCAAATTTCATTATGCCACAAAGCTCTCTGCTTAATGCCTAAATGGGTTCATGAGGCTGGAGTGGCAATAAAAGGGGGTGGATAGAACTATGTCTCCTGCCTGGAGCTCCTTGGAAGAAAAGATGTGGTATATATGTGATTAATACATACATATTTTACAATGTTGTATCATTGCAAGGGTTGGTCTGGGAGGGAATTGTATAAATACTGAGAGCTTATCACGATTTCTTCAGATTGTCTCTTGACAGGCAAGAGGTCCTGAAAGGATCTTTTGTCAACCCCTACATACATTTCTTCTCTGTCAGACCTTGAAAAACTGGTCATATTGGCTGGGGGCACTGGGAATTATAATCTCAAACATAATCTTCCCAAAATCTACCCACAGCAATGTCTATTATATGATATGCTATGATATTTGAGATGTTCACAGTGAACCAGTGTGCTGATGAGATCCAAGAGAAATGGTCAGTGTCTTGTGGGAGCTACAGAAGTAGCAAAGAATGTACAATTTTCTGTAGTCTGTACCTCTGTAGTTTCAGTTTACGAGCTGATAAATTGATCGAAAGTGTTTTCCAAATGTAAGAAGGTTTAAAACTACTAGAGGAAGATTCTGGTGTTATTTTCATTAAGGTGACCACTGAAGCATCACTGAAGTAAGAAAACAAAAAACGAAACAGACTTGCATCCAAAATTGCAGATCCTAATCTGTATGCAGTTTCAAACATAATTGTGCACATACATGCCTTCATATTACCTTTGAGGTATGGCAACCCCATGGATTTCATAGGAGTTTCTTAGGTAAGACATATTTAGAGGTGGTTTTGTCATTGCTTTCCTCTGAAACATAGCCTACAACTTTTGACATTCCTTGATAGTCCCTCTTTCAAGTACTAAACATGCTTGAACCAACTTGATCTCCAGGATCAGACAGGATCTGTTGCCTGTGGTATTTAGGATGGCTTCTGACATAATTTTATTGTTGTGTGCTTTTACATCATTTCTGACTTATGGTGACCCTAAAGTGAGCTTATCGTGTTTTATGGTGCTGATAGTGTGTGAATTGCACAAAGTGACCCCGTGGGCTTCCATGGCCAAGCAGGGAATTGAACCCTGATCTCCAGAGTTGTAGTCCAATGCTCAAATCAGTACACCACATTGGCTTTCTCTGAAATAATTACTGTAATGTAAATATATAATTGTCTACTGTAGTGCAAGAGTTAGAAATGTGTGACCTTCCAGATGTTAGGGCTTCTCAGAGTTCAACAACATTCGGAGGCCCACAGAATTCCTGCTCCTCTTGTAGTGGCAATAAATGTGACTAACAGCCTCAACAGACTGGCATAGTCAGTGTGGGGGCACAATGGAGGTGTGGTGACCACACACTGGCTGCTCCGACTCCGCCCCTATGCTGCCTTCCTGATCAGAAACACATTGTACCAAAGAAGTGGCGAAAAGCCACTGCTGTGGCAGCTAGAGCTCCCTTTCCACAATGCAAAAAGGAGCTGCCTTTTGTGGCTTCTTTTTGGACGATGGAAAGGCCAGATCAGGGCTGCAACTTGTAGATACCATGGCCCCAATCCAGCGAGGAAAGGAGTGGCTGCAGGCAGCTCCAAAGGGGCAGTGTGTTGAGCCCCTAAGTGACCAGATGCTCTCTGCTCTTTTTGCTTCTTTAAGCTAAATGTTAAAGTACAGCTCAACCCCACCCACAACCAGACTTCAAGTAGACTTAAAACAGTGAACCTTCCTCAGTGGACACATGACCACTCTGTTCCTCATGCTGCATTTTTTATTAGAGACTTAGGGGCTATACAGACAACCCCAAAGGGGCAGTTGCCCATTTACTGGCCAGATCAGGGCCATGGCAACTTCACGCCACGGTCCTGATCGGGCCTCTGGAGAGCACAAAAAGAGCCCCTTTTTGCACCTTCCAAGGGGCACCATATCCGCATCAGCATGGCTTTATGACATACCTTCGGCATGGCATCATATCAATACAGTGTCAGAGGTGAGTCATGATGGTGCATGCTGTGTGGACCTGCACATGTCAAAATGGTGTCTTGGGGGTAGGGTTAGCATGAGGATGCTGAGGCCAGTGCTTTCTGCCGGTCTGTATAGGGCCTTAGTTGTATAATCACTGAGAATTGTATTATCACATCTGCTTCAACAACTCTGTTTTTATTTTGCACTTTACACATATTACATCCATACCCTTTATATAAAATAATAAGAAAAAAGATAGGTAGGTTAAAATATGCCCCACATTACTGGAATCATCCTTTTGCAGTCTTTCCACCATGCACAGTGCAGTAGGTGACAAGACAGCCAATTCATCTTTCTCCCGTGGCCCTTTTCATTACATGTTGTAGTACTATGATTGTACTTTAACTTGTATCCATCATCTCATCCTATGGAATCCTGGGAATTGTAGTCTGATATGGCACTGTTTTTCTGGCTGAGAACTCTACACTTCCATCCCTAAACTATTAAAGCCAGAACTCCAAAGGATGAAATCATGGCAGCTAAAGTGGAATCATAGCACTGAAAAGGTCTGATTTCTCATTTGCTTCCTAGTGCTGCTGTCTAAACGTTTCATGGTTTGTTGTGATGAATACAGGATTAAGAGGCATCATGTGAGGAAATGGTTAACCAGAAAACTAAAAAGAGACTAGCGAAACTGGCTTGCCTCACTGTCTGTCTTTTAAATTAGTTTTGTTTCGTTGTTGTTGTTGTTGTTCAAGATTCTTCTCCCACCAGCACCATTGCCTTTTGTAAACTATTTTGGATTTTGTTCTAAGAAACATCAGGCAGATAGAGAGAGAGACAGATTTTAGTTGCAACAGGAGTGCTTGCCTGGGCAGGATGATTTTTATTCATCTTGACCCTCAGATAAGGTGACAGAGATTTCAAGTCAGAGCAAAGGTTGGAAAAGTTGTATTTTCTGTGTAGGGGAATTACCCAATAGGTGGAGAGGGGGGAGTTTTGTCCTGAAATGTAATTTTCCCTTGCTCTGATCTAATCTCACACCTTGAGTATTGTCACCTCTTATTTTAGAAATTAATTGCTGCAGCCATTCTACATACAAGGCCAGTATAAGGATTTACAGTGTGTAAATAAAAGACTGATTCAGGAAGCCAAGGGAAAAACAGAGCAATGACAATGTGGTATTTTTGTTTGATGGTTCTGACCTTAGTATTTTCTGAGTAAACGCTCCCTGTTGGAGATCTGCCTCTTCCAGGCTGTCATGTTTATTAAAATGCTGGTCTGTCTCTGTTTTTGTTTGGAAAAAAAAATGTAAACCGCACATTCATCCATGTCCAGATCTCATTAAACTCAATCCAATAGTAGAAGATATCAATAATCCAATAAAATTGAGAGTAATAGTGTTTATTGACCAACATAACAACATGGTAGTTTCAAATCCATGAACAAATAGAAAGGTTTTAATTGAGGGTCCTCAGGACATTCTAGTGTTGGGGCATCACCACCCAGAAGACATCAATTGTCCATGTGGGCCTGCCTGAGTCTCAAACCATTGGACAATTTTGGTTAGTATTCTCTGACAGCAACTGTCCAGGATCACAGACAGAGAAAGGCTTTTCACATCATCTCCTACCTTGTTTCCCCAAAAATAAGATATTCCCTGAAAATAAGACTTAGTAGAGGTTTTGCTGAATTGCTAAATATAGGGCTTCCCCTGAAAGTAAGACCTAGCAAAGTTTTTGTATATAAATATATATACAGTATATAATAAATGTTCATTTTTTGGTTCAAGTATAAATGTGAATTCTACTTCATGGAAAAATAAGACACCCCTTGAAAATAAGACCTAGCGCATCTTTGGGAGCAAGAATTGATATAAGACAATATCTTATTTTCGGGGAAACACAGTATTTGATCCTCCCAACTGGAGCTGCCAGAGATTATGTGTAGGAATCTGGAATCATGTGCTGTAAAGCACATGCTTTGACACCCTGCTCTACCTTTTCTGGGCTGAATATTTCTCAGAAGATGTAAGAAAGAAGGAAGGGAGATAAGGAGGGATGGAGAGAACACTATATTGTCATTTGGGCCTAGAACTAGGAAGGCAATTGTGTTTAACCACGAGATATTAATCTTTCTGTTGAAGACATGGAACCTATTGCCCACTGCCCTACATATCATTTTCTCCCCTGACAAGAGGGGGAAAGCCAAGGAATGTTAAATATGTGTGATTCTTCTATACAAAATGGCTCAATCTACTGTAGGTAACAGTTCACCTTGTTTGTTCCACTTGATCTCAATTAAAATTGTGGAACATACACACACACACACGCATGCATGTACACACGCACGCACACACACAATTTCTCTCACCGTTAAATTCCTGAGTGAGTTCTTCCTATGGCTGTAACACAAACACACTTCATTTTCTCAAGGCCATTGATAGTTTTGTCCACTGAACGCCCAATTTCACTTTCCTAGGATGAAACTTAATTTGTTCAAGACTTTCTCCCTTCTGTAACTGGGAAAGCAACATCCTTAAATCTCTGCTTGGCCAAAGTTGCCTTGCTAATGAAGCAAACACGGAATATACAACATGGCAGAGTTTCAGTGAAGATGGCACTTAATCTATAGGATGAAAAATATGTCATGGTTATGATGACACAGCCCAAACAAACATTAGTCAATAAATGTGAATGTGTTAGTGGAAATCATTACAAGTAGAATGATTGCTTAAATACAGAAGGGTAAAAGTCAGTAATTATTAACTGAGAATCATTCGCCAGCTTGCCAAGATACAAACCTGTGAATATTTATTATAGAAGGGGAAAATCAATATCATCTTAACAGAAGCTTGTTCAGTTTAGACTTTACTGAAGTTTGTCAAACTACTATGTGCAAATCCTTATCATGACTGAAAGCTACTCCCTGTTAACTCTTTTCCTCAAATTTTATTATTTTTTTCATCAGAGCTAAAACTAATTTTCCACTGTCTCTACTCAGCTGTGAAGAACAAAGAAAACCCTTATTTGGTAGGTTGGATCCAGAATAAGTTAGTAATACTTTAGAAGTTTTAATGAAATCCATGGGGCAAATTAGTCATGAAGTTCCATTGGTTTCAGTAACACTTAAATCATTAACTTACTCTGAGTATTTGGGCAAGGGGAAAGGGAAACAAAATTATTCCACAACATCATTGAGCAAGTAACAGCATGTAATCTAAATTCTAAAGGAGTTGACCAAGTCCTTGGTCCCCAAATTCAGCACTTTGGACTGCTCCTTTGAAGTCCAAATTAATACTCAGAGAAGATTCATTGCTGCATTGACATCAGAGTCATATTCCTCCCTGTTAGGATGTCCAGAATACTCCCAGATAATATTTTAAAAGAAGACCATCTCATTCAAGCTCAGCAGATTACATATACTTTGGAACAGAACATGTTGGAAAACCAGCCAAACTTTCATTCATTCATTCAGTGGAGTGTTTTCACCTTCCTCTTGCGCAATAAGGAAAAAAGAAATGTCCCAGGGACAGCTTGTAAAGATGAACAGTAAAAGAGCCTTTGCCATCACGGTTACAATCTAAAAGACACAGCACCAAAGAAAAATGAATTATGAAGAGGGAGGGAGACTGTAAATTTTGGCATTAGTTCTTAATTATAAAGTCCTTACGGGAAATTTTTGGAAGTATGGTCACTAGATCACTCTTGAATTTGGTAAGGAGACATTTTCAACATATATTTGTAAATAGGATGAACCATACATGAGATCTTTTCCTCCCCAGAGGAAAAGAGAGGATATGTGGGAACAAGGAACAATGGTTTCAGAAGCTGAAGGCAGGGGAGAGGCAAGAGAGAGGGAGAAGAAAGGAATGACATGATGATGACGACGATGACGACGACGACGACGATGATAGAATAAAAGTTGGGAATGGACCAGACCAGAAACTTCAGTATGTGGTTCCTGATTTATTATCCTTGAGAGAACACAATCTTTGAATTTGGATGTGGGTGATGATCACCACCCTTGCTTTAATAATGGGGGAGTCTTGTTATGGAACAATGATGTTTGTTTGTTTTTTTACTTACAGGGATGCAAAGCACTCATTTTAAAGGGACCTAAGCACCAGGGATGGAAATAATATTTGAAAATATTTGAAAAATAGTGTAAAAACATTATTTGAGTAGCAGGAAATGGCAAGGAAAATCCTGGACTAATGAGAATCTTCACAGTTCAAGACTTATTCTGCACAAAATTTGTGTGTAGAGAAAATGATATTTCTGCACATAAATCAATGCTTCCTATCCAAAGAATGCTCTTCTGTGGATATGCCATGTGAAAAGTTTGTGGAGAATAATTCCCCAACTACAAAAACTGCAGAGCTTTTGAAGACTTTCTTGTAGTGCAAAGAAAATTGCTGAAATTTCTAATTGCTACTTTGAGGAATGGAATTAGCAAATACGGTAAGCACATCCCTAATAAACACCAAAACAAGTGTGGACAAGACGAGGCTCTTCAGGTATTATTGGAGGACATGTCCTAGCAGATTTGGCCACTGCAGCCATTGGTGAACTGCAGCTTCTGGAGGACTCTAGTTTGCCCACCCTTGAGCTACTGATACAATTCTTTACTAATTTTCTTCTCAGTGGAAGAAATTAGTGATTTTAGCAATTTTCTTTCTTCTGTGAGAAAGTACATGTTTTGAAGCCAATTTGAAACTGAGGACTTATTCTGTGTTAATAAATAAATAAATGTTGCAGATAAAACAGGTTTTCTTCCACTGACAATCATTTTTCTGCAGATATATCTTCTGTGCAGACATTGTTTAGAAAGACTGCAAATAATCCCCAATTACTGCATTTTCTGTGCAAGAAAGAATAATGTCTGTAAAGAAATATTACTGCTTGCACAGAAAAACCTGAGCAGTGTCTGGCTCAGCAAATGTTATTTTGTGCTTGAAACGGCAATATGCAACTTTTGTACAGTATAAGTCCCAAGCTGTGAAGATTGTCATTAGCCCAGGACCCTTGTCACCTGGGCTTCTCAACACTCAAAACCATGGTTTGTTTGTTTTTTAACCTTTTGGGCGGAATATTTTTGAATATTTTTCTACCATAGTTTGGGGTATAGTACATATTTCATACCGAGCCAGTGTGGTGTAATAGTTTGAGCTACAATAGTTTGACTACAACCATAGGACTACAACCAGAGTTCAAATCCCCATTCAGCCATGAAAACCCATTGGGTGGCCTTGGGCAAGTCACACACTCTCAGCCTCAGAGGAAGGCAATGGTAAACCCTCTGAACAAACCTTGACAAGAAAACTCAGTGATAGATTTAGCACAGGAAATGACTGAAAGAAAAAACTTGAAGGCACCCAACAACACCATATATCTTAAGCTTAGCATGTGACTTTCAGCACATTAGGGTGTGAAGGGATCCAAAAACAGGAATGCTGTGCCCTGTGGTCAGCTTCAACATCCACAACCTCAGTCACCCTGCTTTCCAGCCTATTTTCAGAATATTCAGGATACTGGAAGCAGGAAACTAGAATAAGGATTCACTGAAATATGCTAGCAGCTAGCTGTGTTAAAGCATAAGTAATTCTGTTATATGGTTCCAAAGCAAGCCACCACATATCACATTGCCTCAGGAAAAAAAAGGCTTGACATGTCTTGAAATTCTCTCATTGTCAGGTAGTTTCAAAGCTATGAAGGAACTGTGAGCAACACTGTTTATTTCTCGCCAACTGGTGCATTAGATGCACTTTTGTCTCATTGGTATTCACCAGCTTTTCTACAGATTTATTTCCCCTCTTGTCCCTGTTTAAAGGGGTAGAACAGATATTTATGCTTTTAGCCATGATGATTCTCCTGGAGCTGTGATTCTCCAATCGGCTTCATATACTACATGTGACCTTTTTACTTACAAGCAAAATAAATCAAGCACTCTGGGAACTTTACATTAGGCAAGTCTGTTACAAATAGGGAAGATCCCACGTGTAGCTGTGGTTGAAACACCTGAA
This sequence comes from Urosaurus nigricauda, assembly GCA_034509955.1. Taxonomy (NCBI): domain Eukaryota; kingdom Metazoa; phylum Chordata; class Lepidosauria; order Squamata; family Phrynosomatidae; genus Urosaurus; species Urosaurus nigricauda. The sequence goes on from JAOEGL010000003.1 coordinate 128,110,015, forward strand.
AAATATAATACAGAGAACTCATACAAAGGTAGCTGATGGAACCATTTCTCTCTCTTCTGGAAAGAGTGGGATGATATTTGCCTTCGCTCACAAAGGAACTGTGCACACTGGCCATAAAGGCCAGCCTGGGGGCAGAGTCAGGGCATGGTGCCCACATGACAAATGCCCCAACTCGTGACTCCATGCACTCCTCCACACAGTGCACAGTGTCACGGCACTCTGGCACTGCATCTACACAACACAGCCCAAAGGAGTGTCATAAAGCCACAGTGCTGAGACTATTGCACCCTTTCCAGGGCACAAAAAGGGGCCGCTTTTTGCAGCTCCTTTTCATGCCCTGGAAAGGCCAGATCAGGGCCACAGTCTTCAGGGGCGGTCTGTGCAGCCCCTAAGTTATATGAAAAATGAATCTTCCTATTCTGTTTCACTTCAGGTTCTGGGACATGCTGGAAAGTGTAACCAGGAGGAGGCTGTTGCACTCATGGTCAGTTTGTGGGCTTCCTGCACAGAATTGGTTGTCTACTGTGTAAACATAATTGTGGAATAGGTAGGCCATTGATCTGATCCAGCACAGCTTTTCTTATTTTCTTATCAGCAGAGGCACCACATTTTGCCTGCCTAAGAATTTTGTTATGGCTTAGTCCCCTGCCATCTCAATGTTGTTGTTGTTGTTGTTGTTGTTGTTGTTGTTTCTTCTCTATGGTCTTTTTTCCTCTTCTCTCACCTGCCTGTTAACCAACCCATGTGCTCTTCCTCTGTTTTCACTTGGTGCCTGATGCTGGTGTGCTTTTCTTTCCCACTGAGCTCAGTGTTCTTTTTCTTCCCATGTCTTTCCCAATCTTGCTTCCCTTTTTGTTTCCTTCACCATGCCTATGGCCTATGATTTCTAAAGATAGAGGATTCTAGAGAAAGAAGTTTTCCAGTATGCACTGCAGCTTCTTAGTGACTACATATGGCACTGCAGGCAACAAGGACATTTTAATTAACTAAACTTCAATAATTCATTAAAATGTTTTATTTGTACACTGGCCTGAGATTAATTAATTAAAATATTTATATCCCACGCTTTATTGCAGGCTCTCAATGATTTATATTAAGTCATTAATACAAAATAACCTTGAGACACACACCCTAGGGCCCCCTAAATATCTGTTCCAAGGGTCTAGATTTCATGCTTTTAAAGCTACAGTTGGAGGCACAAACACAGACTTCCTTTTTATCATTATTATAGATGCGCTTTCAACAAGTAGGTTTAACACACATTGTGCTGATCTCTTTCTGAGATAGCAAAGTTTCTTGGTGTGTGCATTCTTGGAGATGGATAAACAAATTGTAGCTTGTATAGATAACCCATATGCCAGAACTGATTTCTGGGACAATCATAATACACAACTAGATTGCTGTACCTAGTCCATCCATATCTCTCCAGTCTTCTACTAGGGATAGGGAAAAATCATTTAGTCTGAATGTTAAGGACAACTTACCTAATTTACACTTTACAGACCAATGTAGGACCCTAAATACAGTTCTGTTTAAACAACTGTAACTAATGTGAAGTCGAAGGCTTTCACAGCTGGCATCTGTAGTTTTTTGTGGGTTTTTCAGGCTATGTGACCATGTTGTGGGAGAGTTTATTCCTGATATTTCACCAGTATCTGTGGCTGGCATCTTCAGAGAAGATTCTCTGAAGATGCTAGCGATAAACTCTTCCACAGTCACATAGCCTGAAAACCCAAAAGAAACTATAACTGTAACTGAGGTACAAAACACACTGCAGAAATAATCCAGTTTTACACTGCTTTAACTGCCCTGGCTCAATGCTAGGGAATTCTGGGAACTGTAGTTTTGTGAGACATTTAGCTTTCTCTGTCAGATAGCTTGGGTGCCACAATAAACTACAATTCCCAAAAATCCCTAGCACTGCGCCAATGCAGTTAAAGCAGTCTCAAACGAGATTCTTTCTGCAGTGTGTTTATGACCCAGATTGCCAAAAGTTTGCCCTCAGTCATACAGTGATCTGCAGATTTGGTGTAAATGCAAATAATAATATTAGATTAATTATAACATTGTGAGGGCATTATATTAGAGGGAATTTTGTGTACAACAATTTGTAAGATAGTAGAAATAGACATTAAAATGTATACAAATGGTGATACATTTTTATTTAATTTTTTACAAATGGGTGCTGAAATGAGATCATAAAAGATTGAGCATCATCAAAACTGAGAGATTTTGCCAGGTCCTGATTGAAACACCAGCACCATACAGAAGCTGGAATTGCCCCATCACTGTTTTATCTAACATATACAAAATGCATCACACACACACACACACACACCCCTCCCCGACATGTTCACATTGGGGCTTTCTAGATTGGCAGGAAAGGGCGACATGAAGTTGCCTTTTCCTTAATACTTAGCAGCTGCACTGCAAGTCCCAGGTGTGTAATAAAAAGGCATAGGGCAGCTACACTGAGGAGGTGTGGGGACAACTTATCTGAAGTCTTTTCTGTTGCTTAGCCATTACATTGGAAGCTATCAGGGTGCTAGAAACACAGGCGGAGCAGCTGCATGGGTGGCAATGAATGGGGCTTTTGGCCGCACTGAACCTTTAATATATTTTTGTTGTTGTTGTTGTTGCCGGCTGCGAACTGCGCAGTTGCACCAGTACACCACACAGGCAATTGTATTGCCAGCTGCAAACTGTGCAGTTGCGCAGATACATCACACATGAACTGTGCAGTTATGAAGGTCTGTCAAATTACCATTATGGTTTCGCTTCCCTTTTTAACGTGTGCAGTTGCATTGGTACACCATGAATGAACCCCTTTATTTTATTATTATTATTATTATTATTATTATTAGTATTATTATTATTATTAATACCCCACCTCTTTGAGATCAATCGAGGCAGCTTACACATTAAAACAGTATTACATCAATAAAACAAACTGCATCCCTGCTTCCTTAAAAAGATATTAAATCCATTACAATTTAAGTTTATGAATAAACTTCTTTATTTTATGAATGAATTGGCATTTTATGCACAGTTGCATAACAGTTACAGCATCCCAGAGTCCCTACTGCACATGTCTAGGGTTCGGATTAGGGCTGGAGCTAGGGTTTGGGAGCTTTAGAAAACTGCACAGTTGCACTGCAGCATTTAGACACAGCTACGCTGTTACACCCTTTTTAAAAAGAAGCTGGGGAAAGCAACTCCTTTTTAAAGCTGCTTTTTCCCCACTAAAATGCAAAAGAAGTGCGTTCATGCCAAACTTTCTGTGTGGGTCATCTAAAAGCTACACTTTCATGCAGGCATGAACACACCCCTTTTTGCCAGTCTAGATCAGCCAATGTCTTTCTAAAACCCATTTAAGAGTTGTTCCCTGTAAAATGAAGTGTGTGTTTTACGTATTCTTTGTAAATATTTTTCACTTTCTAGTTTATAACAAAGACATTTCACATACAAACCACAGTAAGTGTAAAATATATTTATCAAGCTATTCCCTTTAGAGGAATATTTTCCACTAGATTTGAACTTCCTTCATCTATTATGTAACAGGCCGAGGCTCAGAAAGCTTTAAGAAAGGAATGAATCATTTCTGCCCATTCTTTAAACAATGTTTTTATTAGCAGAATCACAAGTCATACAAAGGCTGGTGAAATACTTGATAACAAATAAAGGTTGGCACATGCTTTGGTAATAGGGCAAATGTGCTTTGAACCCACAAGAGGAAGACTACTGGAGAGGAGGTGGAGTGGAAAGCACTCCTCTCCTTTCCTAATCTTTCTTCCTCCCCATCTCTCACTTCCCTAGTAGCTTTTCATTTTAAAAAACTCAACATTATATGTAGTTATATGTGATAGATATATAGCAGGTGAGGTAAAACTGACACAGATGATCCAATGGAGAAATAGCCAGAGAAAATTCAGTGAGCAGACAAGAACAGACAGCTATTGAGAGACTGCTGAAGAGAAGGATAAAAACCTCACCAGTTCCAGTTCGCAGAGTGAGAAGAAAATACGTGAGCTTGGTTTTCTGTTGAAGGAGAGATCTCTGGAAGTTTGTTTTCGTAATATTTGCTGATATGTTAGTCCTGGAAGGGCAACACACTCCATGGGGCCATTCGTCCCTTGCAACATTGTGGGGAGAACAGCAGTGACTTTAACTGCTGAAAGAAATGTCCTTACATTTTGACCAAATGGCTGACAGTTTTTCAGTGTTTCTTTACAAAATGCATCATCATTCTAACAAGCAGACGTAGAGTAGCTCACTCTTGTCTTTGCTGGTTGAGGAGGACTGAAGGTCTCTCTGCCAACTTATACAGAATGCCCAAAGCAGGCCTAGTTATCCCCTTGATATTGAGAGAATGTCCATGCTGATCATTTAGTCATTTTGTTACTCTGACCATCTTATGGCCAAGCCCCAGATGTCTTCCTAGCAATCAGATATAAGGGTAGGTATTAATTTCAATTCAGTTCTATTTCAGTTCAGAATTCATAGATTTCTAATCAAAATTCACATGTAGAAAAAAGTGAAAGCTATTTTGTGTGTCTATGTGTATGTATGTGCCTTCAGTTTGCTTCTCAACTTACAGTGATCCCCAATGGCATCATCTGAGAGTGCAGAAGGTATGGATCACACCAGTTGACACCCCAGAGGAGGGGTGGCATCTGGTTTGGTCCTCCTTCCCCTTTGGAGCAGGAGGGGTAGATGTTCACCATCTCTGGCTGTTCCATCAGCAGTCTTTCTCCTTAAGGAGGGAGCACAGTGATGGAGGAGCAGGAGGGGCAAACACTATCTTTCCCAATTGTTCCATCACTGGGATTTCCCTCTGGGGAGAAAGCCCAGTGATGGAGGAGCAGGAGGAATGAACATGGCCTTCTGTTCCCTCCACTGCCTCACTTGTCCATCCAGGGCAATGCAGTGACTTCGGGGGTGGGGGGAAGCAGGTGACGAAGTTAGCAGGGTACAGTAGGGTAGGCCACTGCCACCACCACCCCTCTGGCAACCCTTCACATGAGGTGTCAACACAGGTAGTAACACTACTGGTGACCCCATGAATTTCATGGGTTTTTTTTTTTAAGGCAAAGAATACTTGGAGGTGGTTTTGCCAGTTCCTTCCTCTAAAATACAGCCTACAACACCTGGTTTTCATTTACAGTCTCCCATCCAAGTACTAACCAGTGTGACCCTGCTTAGAGATCTGGTGCCTTTAGCCAATAATAATAACAACAACAACAACAACAACAATATTTTTTATTTATACTCCGCTCTTCAGCCAAGGCTATCAAAGTGGCTTACAATTTGTTAATTAAGACATTTCCCTGCCCTCAGGCTTACAATCTAAAATAGACAGGAAACAAAAGGAAAAGGGAGAGGTGGTAGGGAAGGAGGAAAGTCCAGCAGATCTTCTCTCCCTCAGAGGCCTGGACCATGGCAGATGGATTGGAGGGAGGGCTCCTCTTTTTAGGCAAGGCCTGTTGGAACTGGCTTGCCTTTCTCTCCCTCAAGATGGTGGATGGAGGGAGGGTTCTTCTTGCTTTCAGGCTCTTCTCTCCCTCAGAGTCCACAGCGGTGGCAGTTGGAATGGAGGGAGGGTGCCTCATCATTAATAGAAATACAGTTTCCAAGTCAAAGAAACTAATAGTCCCACTATATTCTGCTCTGGTCAGACCTCTTCTTCAATATTGCATTCAGTTCTGGTTGCCTCATTTTACAAAGGATATAGGCAAGGTAGAGTAAGCTGTAGCAAGCTTCTAGACCGATAAGCAGATAGAGAAAGCAGATAACAAGATTGATGAGAAGTATAGAGAACAAATCATATGAGGAGAGGTTGAGGAAGGGCTAACATGAATATCTCGAGGACTAAACAGATTGGCACTAAGCACCACCATTGGGCTGGAGTGGGAGCATGGCAACTGCATACCAGCTGCCCTGACTCCTCCCTGATACCTGTGTCACATTGCACACCCAACCGTATAGTGGGCAGCATAGCAGGGAAAAGCCACAGTGGCAAGGGCAGCTTTTTGCCACTCTAAAAAGGAGTGGCATTTTTCTGATTCTTTTTAGAGTGGCAAACTGCCATATCGGGGCCATGGCATGCACTTACTGCTATCCTGATCTGGCACTGAAAGGGGCACCAGGATGCTACTCTATTGGGGCAGTCTGTATTGCCCCAAAAACCAGAACTAATGGTTTGAAAGTTACAGGATGGTAGACTTTGATTGAACATTAATATGAATTTCTTGACAATAAGAATGATTGGCAATGGAAGGGTCTTCTCTGGAGGTCTTCAAAAAGAGTCTGGAAAGCTATCTGCTGGGGATGCTTTAACTGGAGAGCCTGCTCTGAGCAAAGGGCTGAATTTGTTGGCCCATGAAGCCCCTTCAAATTCTGATTCTGTCCTTGCATGAAAGCATCTGTAACTTATATCAACATGGCACTAGGGCCTACTCACTCATCTCCAGATAGGCTTGATTAGAACATCATATCTTGATGTTAGGATCACCTTACCTGTCAGTGTTAATCAATCTTAACCTGTGATCTAAAAGTGAAATTAGTATTGATCACCTACATAATTATTGCATTTTCCACCTGTATAATCATTCTACCAGGTTCTTCCAAATTAGGAATATAACCTCTTTTTTGTCATGTTTGCACATGCAAGGAAAAAAAAAACCCATGAAGGCTTGAATTTGCTAAAGACGCTTACAAATGCATAATTTAGAGTTACATATTCATGCTTTGTTTTCATAATAATAATAATAATAATAATAATAATAAGATTTATTTCTATACCACCCTTCCATAGATCAGGGCGGTGTACAACATGTAAAAACAATAAGACATAAAAACCATTAAAAACAAGCCAGATACGATAAAACAGTAAAACAGTAAAATCACAATTCTCAATACAAGTGCTAGTGCATATAGGCAGCAAAACAGTGGGCGGCATTACAACAGGCTAATAAATAAAAAGTCCATTCAGCGATATGCCTGGTTAAATAAGTAGGTCTTTAGATCCTTTTTGTATTGTGCAAGGGAGGGGGACAAGCGGAGATCGATAGGTAGAGAGTTCCAGAGACAGGGGGCAGAGATGGAAAATGCCCTCTTCGTCGTGGTCACTAGTCTGGTCTCCGGAACTCTCAATAACCACTGTCCGGAAGATCTAAGTGTGCGGGGCGGATTATATGGGGAGAGACGGTCCTTCAGGTACCCTGGACCCAAGCCATATAGGGCTTTATAGATAATAACCAGCACTTTGTACTGAGCCCGGAAGCGAATTGGCAGCCAGTGAAGATCCTTCAGAATTGGTGTTATATGGGCGGCCCTGGGAGCACCGGTGACCACCCGCGCTGCCATATTTTGTACCAGTTGTACCTTCCGAGTATGATACAAAGGCTGCCCCATGTAGAGTGCATTGCAGAAGTCCAACCGAGAGGTTACTAGAGCATGTACTACGGTTTCAAGGTCCCTCCGGTCCAGGTAGGGACGCAGCTGGCGAATCAGCCGAAGCTGATAACAGGTGCTCCTGACCGTCGCATCCACCTCAGAAGTCAGATGGAGCGACGAATCAAGGAGCACCCCCAGACTGCGTACTGTGTCCTTCACGGGGAGCGTGACCCCGTTCAGGACGGGTGGAACCACCTCCATCCCTGGACCGGGAGAACCTATCACCAGTACTTCCGTTTTCTCTGGATTCAGGCTGAGTCTATTTTCCCTCATCCAGTCCATTACCGATTCCAGACAGGCCACGAGAGGAGCGATGCCATCCCTGGTCACTGCATCAGTCGGAGACATAGAGAAGACTATTTGGGTGTCATCAGCGTACTGATAACACCGCGCCCCATGCCTCCGGATGATCTCTCCCAGCGGTTTCATGTAAATGTTAAAGAGCATGGGGGACAGAATGGCTCCTTGACGGACCCCAGAAGTGAGGGCCCTCTTATCGGAGCACACGTCCCCCAGCTGCACCATCTGGAACCTCCCAGAGAGGTATGACCGGAACCACTGGAGCGCAGTGCCCCGGATTCCCACCTCTGCCAGGCGTTCCAGAAGGATACCATGGTCGATGGTATCGAAAGCCGCTGAGATGTCCAAGAGCACCAGCAGGGACACGCTACCCCTGTCGATGCCCAGACGGAGATCATTGACCAGGGCGACCATGGCCGTCTCCACCCCGTAGCCCGCCCAAAAACCGGTTTGAAATGGATCTAGAAAATCCGTTTCATCCAAGATCGATTGAAGTTGGAGTGCAACCGCCCTCTCGATCACCTTCCCCAGAAATGGCAGCAGCGAGACTGGCCGATAATTATTATGAACCAGGGGGTCGAGGGAGGGCTTTTTCAATAACGGTCTTACTATGGCCAATTTGAGATGGTCAGGAAATTGTCCCTCCCTCAGAGATGTGTTAATAATTTGGCGTAACAGCAAGGTTACTGCCGGTCCCCCCTGGGCCACTAGCCACGAAGGGCAGGGATCGAGAGAGCAGGTTGTCTTCCGAACACTTCTAAGGATCTTGTCCACATCCTCGGTACCGACAGACTCAAACTGATCCAGTACAACAGAGTCCAAAGAAGCTCTAGACGCCTCTATTCTGGGTTCTGCTTCAATTCTGGCGTCCAGGCCTTCGTTTATCCGAGAGATTTTATCCGCGAAGAAGTTGTTAAATTGGTCACAGCAGGCCTTGGTTGGTTCAAGGATCTGGTTCGGGGCAGGGGGGAGCTGAGTTAGCTCCCTCACTACCCTGAACAACTCTGCTGGACGCGACTCCGCGGACGCGATATGAGCAGCAAAGAACGAGTTCTTAGCTGCTTGTATCGCCTCTCCATAGTCCTCCAAATGAAAGTCTAGGAGAGCCTTGTCGGATAAACACTGGTGTTTCCGCCAGGCATACTCTAGCCATCGCAGGACCCGCTTCCTTGCCCGGAGATCTTCCGTATACCAGGGCTTCCTTTTGGAAGCAGGCCTGAGAGGGCGCTTGGGAGCGATACTGTGTATAGCCCTGGAGAGATCAGTATCCCAGGTATTAACTAGGGCATCAACAGTGTCGCCGTCACTTCCAACCATAAGCCCCTCTAGGGCTTCTTGGAACCTATCAGGTTCCATCAGCCTTCGAGGGTGGACCATTGTAATAGGTCTGCCACCCCCGGAGGGGATCTGGGTAGATGCCTTGATACTTGCCTCAACCAAGAAATGATCCATCCATGACAGGGCGGAAATGTTGGTGATTTCCGCCCATGGATTTTCCATGTCCGTACAGAAGACCAAATCGAGTGTATTCCCCGCACAATGTGTTGGACCCGAAACCAACTGAGACAGGCCCATGGCTGTCATGGTATCCATGAATTCCCGAGCCGCACCAGATGGAACATTGTTGACCGCGAAGGGGATGTTGAAGTCTCCCAGGACTAGAAGCCTGGGGGACTCCAACATCAGCTCCGAGACCAACTGTGTCAGCTCGTTAAGGGAGTCTGTTAGCACACGGGGTGGCCGGTAGACCAACAGAATCCCTAGACTGTCTCTAGCCTTCAGGGTCAGGTAAATACACTCGATATAGGTAGTCTGACGGACATGGTTCCTGGTTAGAGACAGGGTGTTTTTATGCACCAAGGCAACACCTCCCCCCGCCCACCTAACCTGTTCTGGTCCTTCACCGAGTACCCGGAAGGGAGGACCTGAGCCCACACAGCATCCCCCTTAGGCCCGAGCCAGGTCTCGGTTATGCAAGCCAGGTCGCAATTGTTATCCTCGATTAAGTCATGTACGATGTGGGATTTGTTCTTGATGGACCTGGCATTGCACAGGAGCAGAGACAGGGTTTGTGGTACGGCTGGAGTGACCCTCAGGCCTCGTTGGTTAGGAGAAGGACTGGAAGGAGAGATAGATATTAAGCATCGATCTCGCCTTCCCCTGCAACGCCAGTCCTTTCTCCTACTGTCATACTTCCCGTTGCCCCACACAACTTGGATAGGAGCCCCGCTTGTAATGAGACAGTTATCCCCTCCCTCCTCAGATAGAACTCCCTCTCCTTCCTTATTAAAATTCTCCATCCCCTCCACAGCAAAACAGGGTGATAGAGGGGGGGATGAAGGAAAGAGGTGCCACAGTCAATATAATAACCGGCTAAGTTCATCGTTGCTAAATGGAAAAAAAAAAGCCTGTACGCCGCTGGCCTCGGCGTGGAGCTGGGGTGGGTGGCGGCTGGGGGTTGTGCCGCGGAGGCCTTTCCCCTCCCCTTGCTCTGCTGCTGCGCCGCCTCACAGTTGGTCTCCCGGGCCGGCTTTTAAGGCCTCTGTGCCGCTGGCCTCGGCGTGGAGCTGGGGTGGGTGGTGGCTGGGGGTTGGGCCGCGGAGGCCTTTCCCCTCCCCTTGCTCTGCTGCTGCGCCGCCTCACAGTTGGTCTCCCGGGCCGGCTTTTAAGGCCTCTGTGCCGCTGGCCTCGGCGTGGAGCTGGGGTGGGTGGTGGCTGGGGGTTGGGCCGCGGAGGCCTTTCCCCTCCCCTTGCTCTGCTGCTGCGCCGCCTGCATATATGATCCCTGCATATTCACTAGTTTACGTGATGCATAAAGAACCATGAAAGTCCCTCAATCCCCACTTGCTAGGCAGCTGCTGCTGTGATCGATGGGGGTCTTTTAGGCCTCCCAGTGGCTGTGGCATTTGGTTGCTGTGGCCTCCATCCAGGGCAGAAAGGGGTGGCATCTTGCTGCCTCTTTCTGCCCATCTGTCCAACCCCTAAGTTACAGTCATTGCTGCCTTGTGGCACAGGCAGTACAAATTATTTCTTGTTGGTCCCAAGAAAAATTCACATTTGAGTTGTTTATAACTTTTTGATCAATTAGATGGTTCTTTTGTGCTTATTTTGCATGAGTGTGTGTGTGTGTTTGTCTGGTGTGCTGTGTTTCACAAATAGACTATATGCTGGATTTTCACAGACAGTTGTGTACATTGAAGAAACTGTGGCTGAAGAAAACTGCTCACTTTCTCATTTTCCCAGGGAGGTGGTTAACAAACCCTCCAAATGTGTCTGGGCAATTTAGCATTATTTGTTTAATTAATTTATATGCCCACCATTCTCCCAGAGTGGGACCTAAGGAAGCCCACAAAAAGAAACAATTAAAGCTTAATAAAAATGTAAAAACAATTACAATGATCAGATTAAGGCAGTATAATATCATGTTAAAAACATACAAAAGTGAAATATAAAGCATTAGCCCACATAAGACTTTCCTATGAGCAATTAATGTGATTGCATTGCATCCCTATTTCAACCCACCGAATGGGACACCAGGCCGAAGCAGATAACCTGGAAGGAGCAATCTCTGGCTGCTCCAGCCCCAATCACACTATGACCAAGGCGACTGCATGGCCCAGTCCAGAAGTAGGCATCATCTAAACACCATGCCCACCCCTCCAAAGCTGCGGGAAGCCACTTTATTTGACCCGTCTGTTTCAGGCCATCCTTACATTCCATTCCACTGTGCAGCACTGGAACACTCACCAATGCTTTCTAAAAATAAGATTTTTTAAAGGATTAATTGCTTATTTATCTTAAAGGGTGGTGCTTATTTATTATCCTTCTAATGTCAAAAACCCAAAATGTTTAACAGTTGTTTGGGGTTGGGAGTGTATATTAGAAGTGCTTTATTATTTTAGAGTAATATTATAACATTCTAGCATGCATTCATATAAGAAATACTTTAGTAGTGATATTTTAATACTTTCAGATGTACCTATAAAATTATCTATTGTTAATTAAAAGATAAGTTTAAAAAAATAAAAAATGTACCCACCCTGGTTATACATTCACTATAAATTTTGTGGTGAATACCATTTATAAACATGATGGGTATCTTTTTATTTTTTAAAACTTATCTTTTAATTCACGATAGATTATTTTAAGCATTAAAATATTAACAAAATATTTCTTATATGAATGCATGCTAGAATGTTATAACATTACTTTAAATATTGAAGAAACTTTCCCTTTCTGATCATTGCCATTTAAGCAACGTGATTCATTGACTTGAATAAAGCACTTCTAATATACGCTCCCAATCCTAAACAGCTGTGACAGTTTTTCCTGTACAATATGCCACTGTGGGTGTCAAAACACAACTTTTTAAAGACAGAAGCATAGCACTAAGAATGCTTCCACCTGTGAAAATGGTGCTAATTCCAGGAAAATCAAACTTGCTATTGTAAGAAGACAGAAAAATGCTAAATAAACAATGGAACAATAAACTGCAGGAGGATTGTAGTATATGATGCTTTTCCATTGCTTTATACATGAAATGTGAGTGAATGAGGCACGTTGATTTCCTAATGTGGAATCAGTAATGCCTTTAGGGCATGGATGATGAAGGGACATAAAGCATTTATGGGTTTGTCTTGTTTTGTTTTTGTTTTGTTTTTTTGTTTTTAGTTTGTACATATCCGTGAAACCTGAAATGTACAGCCAAATGTTGTCACAAATTAATCTGTCACTACAACAACTACCTTTCAGGGTTGCCTTTGGTGTGAAGTTCAAGGTATGGTAGTGAGTTTGCTGCAAATATTTTTCGTAATATGTGTTCATTCATTTAAAGTAAAAATGGGAGGGAGGATTTGCTGAAAATATGTGGTGTTAAAGGGAGGTGTGTGAAGCACGTTGTCTAAATCTCCCTCCCTTTGCTTGCTTTTTTCCCTCATCAGCCTTCTCCCTGCAGAGTTCCAAATGTTTGCCAGCATTTGTAGCAATAGTTGTCAGGGACCAGTGGTGAATATTTATTGTTGTTTCAATGCCAGCTCTTGCTCATCTTGACTCATATGAAAAAGTGATGAAGTAAATCATTTAGTTGTGAGGACACAAGTCATTGTTTGTTCTGTTACTAATAAAACATCTAGGACCACTTAAATATCCTAATATTTATGTTGGCTTGTTTATTGGATCAAACAAAGAAGTTAAATGAGAACTGATAGTAATGCAATGTATTTCTCTACTTCTTTTCATTATAACCAAGAGAAAAACTCATCTTTCCATAACTCTGGGGGAGTATCTTATGTAGTTCATTGCTTATCAAAGCCAATTGTTCAATTTTATGTTGCTGGAACTTTGTTTTATTTTGCATTGGCTGAGACTTGTTGCAAAACAAAGCACACTTTTCTTTGGAAAATTTGTACATCTGCAAGATTTGGGGTCCATTTTATAGAAATAACAAATGCAAAAATAAAGTGTATATTTGAAAAAAAAACATGAGTAGCTAAAAATTGTTCAGTTGGAACATATGCCCTCACATGCGTTTGGTCACTAAGGATTGTGCATACAAAAATGGAGCAGGGAAAGTGTGCATACATGATGGAAGATTCATACAGAAAATGCATAAATTTTTTCATGGCGAAAGAAAAAAAACTTTTGGCAAAGTCTGGTATGAATAAAAGATGAGACTGGAATGCAGATGGGCTTTGGACAAATAAAGTGATATCAAGAATTGAGAGTTTTTCCCCATCCCTAGTTCGTACAACTCCCTCAGCTGACAGTGCTTCCTCAACATATCTTTATCAAAAGGGCATGTGCCTGAACCAAACTTTGACCAAAAACTGAGATCAAAGATTTAATGAAAATTATAGGTATATCTCTCACTTCCATTGTTTAAGCCCACACCCGATCAGGAAAGTAGTGCAACAGATGTGGGTGTGTGGCAAAGTCAGAGTATTGCTTTTGTAACATGCAAAATGAGAAGGAAACAGATTGTAAATAATTATGTCTTTGTTATGTAAGTGGTGCAGCTTCTCCACCTGTACTTTTCTTTGTTGGTGTTTGATATCGTCAAGTCTAAGGAAATATTTGTCATGTTTACTTCTTAGCAGTTGGCTGCCTGCAGCCATAACAACAAACAGCTGAAATGAAATGTGTTGTCAAGCAAAGAGTAGGATGGGAATTTTAAAAAGAACACCTGTGTCTTGTTATTACAAATCATACCCACACCGGACTTCTAATAGACCCAATAATACAAATTTAGCTACAAGCAATAAAACAAATGGAAACATCTGTATGTGCCATGCAGTGAGAGATATTGGAAGAGTGGTAGGATGTCTGGCTTTGGTCTCTCACACAGTTGGTGTTTTGAAGACTAGGGTTTTTTCCCCCCTGCCTTTAAATGCTTCCTGAATCCTTAACCATTAAAATGGTCTCTGCATTTTATAGAAGAAAGTGTGTTTTCCTAATATAGCATTAGCACAGGAGCAGAACTCAAATGAAAAGGGAATCACTTAATGTGTATATACATAATGCAAAGAGTTCTAATAGTAACTCATGTTCAAACTTTACCCCAGTACACTGGATAAAGTGAGCTGTACTTTGTAATGAGAAAAGGGCCAATTCACAGAGGAAACGTCAGATGTGTCTGAAATTTTGATTATGTTTTCCTATTAGCAGTTGGTGAGAAATTTGTTCAGCTCACACTAGAATGTGAAATCACCAAACTTGTACTTTGTAAAGCTGAATATTAATTAAATGTTAAAGTCATACTTTTGCAAAGTTTGTAATGAGGTGAATTCAACATACATTTGAAAAATTTGTCCATAAATACTCTGTACAGTATATTCACAAAATAATTAGATTTACAATATAATTAGATAATTAGATACATAACAATGCTTTATTCAGAAGATGAAGCATAAAGAAAATAATTCATACATTGAAAAATTATATTCAAAACTGTGTATAAAATTTTAAATATCTATACAAGATTGGATAAGTTTATGTCCAGATGAAATCAACTGAACATAATCTGTAGCCACCAGAATAGCCAAAGTCCTGCTGGGTTCTTGCCAACAGAAGACAAGTGCTAGTTGAGCTAATGTTTGTCTTGTTTTCTCTTCCATGGGGAATGTCTTTTTTCTATTTTACAAACAAACAAACAAACAAACAAAAACAGCCTCTCAAATAGGTTAGAATGGAAAGCTTTAGAAAATTAGATTTTGGGGCAACACCTCACAAAATCCCCCAGCCAGCACAGATGGAGCTTCGGGTTGTTATCATTAAAAATGTAACTTTTAAAAATTCCTGGTTTAGAAGGCGACAACATCATGGAGAGAGCGATATTGCACCATGCTGATCCCTGCTGGCACCATCACTTCAGGCATCTCTGAGAACTGCTCAGATGCCATCATAAGTTTTGGAACGAGATCTGGCGTGATTCTCACACCAGATCTCAGGGGAAGTTTCACAGAACTTCAAATTTGGTGAGACTTCATGAGATTTGGGGCAGGTCTATTATATGCTGAAGTACATTTACATTTCTTCTAATGGTGGGAGCACGGTTGGTGGCTTAGAGGGCTGTGGATTTGGAAGAACCAAGTTCTCTCCTTCTATACTCAGCAACACACTCCAGAGGCATCTGGTTTTGCCTCTCTCTAAGATTAGAAGTGCAACCTAGATATGAGGGAGCCTTGTAGAAACCCCCATGGTGGCCAGGAGAGATGGTGGTGGTGGTGGTCTCATATTAGATCTCCAAGTTTGGACCTTGGTTGAGTGTCACCTAAAACTTCAGAAAGTAAGAACCATTCCTTTTGATGGTCTTTACGATGTATTTCTTTCCTAGATGATTGGAGCTTTCTAGGTACCTGACTTTTCCATTAATGACCTATAACCAGTGTTTTAAGGGGAAAGGACATGCACCTGACATGTCTGTTCAGTTGTACAATTCTTTATACTTACAGCTGGGAGGGAAAGCCTTTGGTGTTTCAGAAGGCAATCAATTTATACCCTGAAGCATAAAAAGGTGATGACTTTTCATAACTTTTTTGACCTAAGGCGCACAACCTCTGATGTTGATGCTGTTGGTGTAACTATCTAATCTAAAAGTGGGATTGTTCCAGAGTGTTTCCTTCAAAAATATCTAGGCAGTAGTTTCCAAAGTTTTGAGCTTCAGTTATGTTTCAGCTTGATGATTTTGAGATTCTTTCCAAGGAGAAGAGGGTACATTTTTCATAAAGGACTTTATTTTTTAGATGCAAAAACTGAAGTGGTATAATCTATTCTGTTCCGACCGTGCCCTTTATTTGTATGGATGTATTAAAATGGAAGAATGTACTTTGCAGCCTCCCATCTAGCTGCTCAGTATGATATCCAGTAAACAAGGACACACACGCGTGCACACACTGACAGAATAAAAACATTTTTAATGTATTATTCACCCATCTCTAGGGGTTCACTGCTATTCTCTATTACTGTGCCTATATAAATTATTTAATGTTCTACAAATAGAGCAACCCATTCAGGTGGTAATTCAGATTATACATGGGGAACACGAATTATCCACCAGAACTCCTGCAATCATGCCTTTTTCCTGAATACATTCCACATTACCATAATGTTGATTGCTGAGCGGGAATGCATACCATCATGTTGCTCTTTGAGGAGAAAAGCACACCATCAGACATTTGGGAAGTGGCATGGTATAGTATTAAGGAAGAAAAATTAGATTCATGCACAGCATTGCCTTTGCCTGCTAAGTTACATATGCAAGTAGCAGTTAAAGGCAGAAAGTAACCCTGGAAAAAATCCATTCCACCTATACTTCATTTATTTATGCATTTTATATCCTGTATTTCAACCAAAAAAGAGATACTCAAGACATTGACTGATAATAAATAAACATTAAAAGTAAAATCTTGATTGCAAGATCTTGATTATAAGATTACATTTATTTAAAAATTATCAAAATTACAGGAATAAAAGACATAGCCTGCATTCAACAAGCTCAGCCATAGACCACTTTTCATGCCAATGACCTCCTGGAAGAACAACAACAGAGGTAGAAAACATCCTTCTGAAACAGTGAGCAAGAGCCTCTTTTTAATCCTTCTCACACAGGACTCTGATGGTGGTTGAGAGAAGGCTCATTTATGTGGTCCTCAAAAAAGCACCTGAGTGTGAGAATGGGGAATGATAAAGTTCCCTGGTCTTAGTGCATCAGTTGAAGTGTCAGGGAATTATTGTGATTATCTGAGCTTCCAGGTGGGAAGACGTATCTAATGGGAAGCAGCACTGGAGGAAAAAGATGATTATGATTTGCATCTGTAAGAATGTCCATACTGTCATGCCTCCATTCAATGGGGTCCTGATATTTGTAGTTTGTAGGACTCAGAATACTCTACTGCCTAAACTATAGTTCTCTGGCAGAAAAATTTGCATACTTCCTGAAATTCCACTTCCCAGGATTTCATAGGATGGATTTAGGGTAGTTTAACACTGTATCTAAAAGCTACAAATGTACTTTGGATTCTGTATTGTAAAACCTGGAAATCTATTCCCACACATTCCTAGCTAGCATCAGGGATTTCCAGTTCAATGTGAAGTTGTTTGTATATGCATTGTGTTTGTGAAATATTAGTGGCTCAAAAGCCTGGGAGCAAAGGGAAGAGACTAGAAAAAGAGAAAGTTGATGTATGTGCTTGGTGCATTGTGAAATATGGAACATGCAAGGAAGGGAAAGCTAATGTTGCTTGTCACTAGTTTACTAGTACCAATTTGACATCAGTAACATCTGAGGTTTATCAGAGAGCCTTCCAAAAGTCCAAACAGCAGTGCAGGGTCTGGTGAAACCTTCCATATGCCATGTATGCTGTAGTAAAGACATATAGGATTTGAGTTCAAGTGATGTCATGTATGCTGTATATATGTATGCCTCCCATATCTCATGCATGATATAGTAAGAGCATATAGGATGTGAGCAATTGCTGCATCTACCAGGAACATTGTGCTATTTACTGGCTATTTTAAAAAATGCTGCCCACTCCCCACACTCAGGGTTTCCACATTACTTGGTTAGCTGGGTTTTGCCTAAATTCTGGGTTCGTGGACCTCTTACCTGTTTCCATAATCAGCTGATTCAGAAGTGTACACTCCCACACTTTCCTGCTCACCTTCTCGATACTACAGAGATTTTAAATAAAGAGCTGCCTCCTGGTCTCAATGACTTGGTCCTGCAATATGAAGAAATGGGATAATTTTGGCAGTCCTAGTGAGGGATCAACAATGGCTGTGGGAACACTGAGAGAGAGTGCACCATGTGTGGAAGATAACAAACCAATAAATGACTGGCACACATTTTTTCTGTGTGCTATTCTGAATGGGAGAGAAAGCGGAAAACCTTTGTTCCAATACCTCACAAGCACATGGGGACTGTCCTGGATAGCCACATTTGGCCCATGTGCAAGATGTTCCCCATCCTTCACCAAGAATGAGGTTTTTCTGGGATGGCAGTTAAGAGAAATAACCGCAGAAAAATTTGCATTGAAAAGAGTATTAAATATGTATCCATTTCGAAAGTATCCATTTCTAATTCAAACCATGCATTTCTGAATACATTTTATCCTCAAATACACAATTTATGCACATTTTGGTATATTTTAGAACTAGGAAATGCTTTGAAAATTCAGAGAATTGTGAAATCCATGTGATAAATGTCTTTTGATTTGCACATTGCTCTAGGTGTTGTCTTTTTCCATTTTGTTCTTGGGAAAACCTGTGAGGTACATTAGCTAGAGAGATGTCACCAAGCAAGAGCTTCAAGACTTTGCCTGAATCTACACTGCAGAAATAATGCAGTTTGACACTGCTTTAACTGCCATGGCTCAGTGCTTTGGAATCTTATGACTCTCTGACAAATTAGGTTAAATATTTTATCTCAGAATTCCATTGTATTGAACCATGGCTATAAAAGGGGTGTCAAAGTGCATTATTTCTTCGGTGCAGATTCAGCCTCAATGAGGATTTGAGTGGGACTCTCCAAATTTAATAGTCACGGTGGTAACAGTTATGCTACCCTATAGATATCAAGAATGTTCATTAGTATATGAATCTTTGGTGAAGAAAGGATTTCTTGTCCCTGAGGAAACACGGTTGAAAAAATGGAGTAGGGGTGCTCAGAGGAGAAACCATGTAGTTTTTCTACGTATATTCTATGGAGTCAGGCAGGGGGGAACACAAGATGTTTTGTTTTGTTTTTAAACAAACACCAGTGTTAATTGCAGAAGATACAAATTTTCTTCACCAAAAATGTGCTCTGCACAAGAAAACTGGTGTTTTCTTTCCTGGATTACTTTCCCCCATCAAAGACCCCAGAGAACAAAATAATATTCAAAACTGTTTTGAAACCTTTGTGTTCTTCTGAAGTGGGAAGACAATTGCTGAAATTGTTTTTGCTAGTATACAGGAATGAAATAAGCAAAGATTTTTATCCACATACTATTTCATAGACTGCTACCACACTGAAGAAAAATAAAGCAGTTTGACACCACTTTAATGGCTGCAACTCAAAGCTATGTATCAGAGAGCTCTGGTGCCTCACCAAACTGAAAACATCAGGGTTCCCATAGCATTGAGCCATGGAAGTTAAAGTGATGCCAAACTACTTTATTTCTGCAATGTGGTAGCAGCAGTGTGATCTTTTGTTTGTTTTAAAGAACCTCAAGTTGACTAACTCTTACTGTTCACTTGCCCCTTTACTTCTTATTATTTCTTTGCCTTCTGCAAGTTTGGACAAGTTACTTTATTGGATTACAGCCCCAGTCCCTTCCTTCTGAGGCCTTTACTTTAGCCCCTGAGAATACTTCACATCTAATGAAATCAGGAGGTGTGAACAAGATGTGTCTTCTCACATTCATACCTCATGTCACTCTACTCTTTCTCTTCTTTCCCTATTTCCCAGTGTCATAATTTGTACTATAAGCCCCCTCAGAGTAGAGATCTATCTTTTTTGTTAATGTTCTCTACTGTAGAATTAATTCCTTTTCATAGAAACATAAAATCATAGAATCATAGAGTTGGAAGAGACCACAAGGGCTACAATGGCTCCATGCTCTAGAATAACTACAATGGCTCAATGCTCTAGAATCCTGGACTTTGTAGTCTTTGTAATTTTGTAAATTTGTAAATTTGTAAATTTGATATTTAGCCATCTTTTTCAGAGAGCTCTGGTGACACAATAAATTACAAATTCCAGGATTCCATAGGATGGAGCTATGGCAATTAAAGCAGTGTCAAACTGCATTAATTCTGTAGTGTGGCAGGAGCCTCAAAGATGTTACATGTGATAACAAATTGTAATGGTATTTTCACCATCTGCTTTTTTGTCCTGGCAAACCCCTTGGGTATAGCATTAAGTGGAAAGGCTGTCCGGAACTTTTGGAAATAAATATTGAAACAGTAACTGCTGGAGACTGTAGTGGAGCATGAATGTGACTTTGTAGGGCACATTCTACTGCTTGCATGGCAAGAACATTTCATTTGGTGTGCCTGCCATTCGCTCCCAGGGCCCAGATGTCACTATTAAATTGAGTATTTTAGAAGACACACAGAGAGTAATGGAGAAGATAGGCTATTATTAAAATATTGGAAAAAATATTCTATAATGCAAAATACGATATTGTATATAACAGAAAGATATACACAGACACCCACACTCACACATATATAGTTGTTCTCCTGATATCAAATTCAAGCTTTTGTTTTTAAAGGTGCCTGAGAGATGTTATATTATACAGCAATTGAATCAGAATTCATACATTGTCCTAAAAAATTCCCCCTGCTTTTCCTGTCACTTTTCCACATCCTGTGTGAAGTAAACCACCGGTGTCTAAATTTTCCATAGAGCAAGCAATTTGTCAGTTTCAAAAGATGACACTAATTCCCAGAGCACATTTTTACACTTTGAGCAATAGATTCTGTACCTCCTCCTTTCTCACAGATAATGCATACGAATCAGTTTCAAGCCAGGACTTGTGGGCTTCGCATCTCCTTTACATTAATAAAACTTTGAACAGGAAACACTGGCTGAGGTGAACATTAGGGATGGGAAAAAAAACCCAAACATCCTACTCTCTGCATTCACATTTTGAGACTCTGAAGGAGTAACTACTTTTTTGTTGTTGTTAGTTTTATATGCAGAATACAGATCATATATTAATGCATGATAAATGCACAAACTGCTGTATTACAAAGCACGATATTTTATTTTTTATAATGAACCCATAGAACCATAATAGACCAAATATCAAGAGAGAGAGAGGGAGCAAGAGAGAGGCTGGTGCCACACTGCTGAATTAATGTAGTTTGACACTACTTTGACTCCATCCTATAGAATCCTGGGATTTGCAATTTGCTGTACCACCAGAGCCCTCTGACAGAGAAAGCTGAATATATCCCCATACTACAAATCCCAAAATTTCCTAACCATGAACCATGGCAATTAAAGAGAGGTCAAACTGCATTAATTTTCAAAGTCAGCACAAAACTCGTCAGAGACATAAACTCTTTGCAATAAGATGAAAGATGCAGATATACCCAGCAGTCTGGTAGGAGGTCATTTTCTCCTGTGCCTTTATCGGATATATAAGGCAAAAGATACTGTATACTTTGCAAAGCCTATAAATTATCACTCTTCCCAATAAACTGCTCCCAATAAACTAGAATAGAAAGTTGGGACTCAACTGCAAAACAAGAGCTATTTGAGGGTGAAATAGACTGGTGCACTTTCCTTCTTTTAAGGTCTTTAAACAGAGGTTGAGTGAGCATCACTCAGTAGAACTTTATTTCTATATACTTGCATGGCAGAGGGCTGAACTAGATGGCGCTTGTGGTCCCTTCCAAATCTATAATTCTACAAAATTTCTATGAAAAGATTCCGGGGTACCAATAATTAGGAGAGCTTTTACAATATATCCTGCTAAGGAAATATACCTGGATGTGGTGCTATTGATTCCCCTCACTCTCCAACAACCTGGAAATGTCCATGTTGGAGGGGAGACTATGCCACTGACAAGGTATGTTAGGAGGAAGGGCTTTTGGTTATTGTGTAAACCAGGACAGATTTATGATCAAAGCAATGAACAAAAAAGGGAGCTGTGATGTTGTAAGGCAGACTTCCAACATCATAACTTGCCAGCCATTGTATTCTGTGCAGAAAATGCTGTGTTTTGTTTTGCCTTGTGTGTCTATGTGTAATAAATGCTGCCATGTGGCACCTACTCTGCACAACATGCATATCTTTGTGTTTGTGCATGTCAGTAACAGGTACAGTTCAGAAAATGGAATTCTCTGTACAGGACATTACTGCACAGAAAATGCTGTTTTCTGTGCAACCCCCCCCCCCCAAAAAAAACCTAAATGCAAATTTTGTGGAGAATACTTCCTGAACTCCATAGAGTCTCAAGAGTGCAGACTTCTCCTTGTCAGTTTCCCAAAAGTTGAGATAGATGTTTTCATGCAATATAGACAACAGATTGACCAAGCTTTAAATTCCTGGATTTTGAATGGGCTTACTCTATGGCCGTGATGGCCAACCTTTTAGGGACCAAGTGGCCAAACTCAAAGGCATTCTGGAACCGAGTGTTACCTAGTACTAGGGGCAGAGCTTCCACACACCTGTTCCTCCTCTTCCCCTGCATTCCTGTCTCTCTGCATGCCCATACCAGAGAGGGCATACATGCCATAGGCTCGCCACCACATCTCTATGGCATCTTACTTTGTGGCATCCAGGAAGGCAGAAAAATGTGTTTTGGTAAATGGAGTGTATTAAATATATTGAAACATTGAAATCTTATGTTTTCCATTTTGATCATGTACACGTGAATGAAAGCAGAGAATGTATATATAAACCTAATCAAGATAATGCCCCCTCCCACTTAAAATGGCATGCCAAAAATCAAGCAAAATTTCACTGCCAGTACAAACCTATAATTTTGAAGAGAAGTCTTCTACCTGGAGGATTATGATGATGTTCAGGTTCAGGCAGGGTTTGAGATGTGTCAATGGGATTCCCAGCCTGCAGTCTGTAATTCCAAGAGCCCTGTGACACATGTACTTTTCATCTCCTTAAAAATGTAGAATATGGCTTTTAGAATTACTCCTCCATGTTGCACCTAAACCCACTGTTCAGCTGAAATCTGTCTTATGCCTTTTGACCAGATCCTGAGGATCTAGCAACTTTTAGCTTCAACAGTTCTCACTGCCCTCTGTTTTGGCTTCCTTCCATCCACACACAACTGTCCTTGCAAACCATCCCTTATGAAGATTCCCAGGTGAGACCTGTCTGACTCACGCACTGCTTTCTGACATAGATTAATTGACAGGGGAAAAATGTGTTCCTTGTAATGGATGAAGCACAAAGTGAGCCTCTATCTCCCTCTTCCAAAATATGGAGGCCAAGCAGTTATGGCATATATCAGCTTCACTCCAATATATCTACTGGGGGAAAGGGACACTAGCACCATTACTCATACATTACAGCTTATCCACCTTTTCTGACATGGAGATTATTCTCCAGAATGTGTTGGGGGGGGGTGGTGGTGGTGGTGGATAAAGTGCGAACTAGCATTCAATATGTCCTGTCCCTGTGTCTTGGGAGGCTGCTGCTATTAAATTCCTGTTGCTCAGGAATGGTAAGAGTTCAGAGAAAGGGAGGGTGGGAGAAAGGGAGCGAGGCATATCTTAAAGGGCCTGAGCAGAAAGGCCAAAATAAAGCTGCTTCGGGTGACTTTGGAGGTATGCTGTTTAAATGATGCATGCATCCTAAGAGTCCGGAAGCCTAAGGACTGGAACGCAGCTTTGGCACAGCTTCCGGCCTCTTAAGGTGTGTGTGTTATTTAAACAGCATACCTCCAAAGTGACCCGAAGCAGCTTTATTTTGGCCTGTCTCTTCGCGCCCTTAGATTAGATTAGCACAGTGTGGTCATAATTCTATGGTGGTGATGGTACCATAGCCACCATAGTAAAGATCAAATGACTGTGAGCATTATGGCAATGGAAAAGACAATGTAGAATGCTCTCTCTGACCAGAAAGACAGCTGCCCTGCTAACTCCCAATATGGCCACACGGAGACCTTTTTTTTTTCTCCCATGGGTGTACACTGCTCCAGAATGTTCCTTATGCTGGCATAGCAGAACATTACATTGGTGTAAACCATTAATAGAATTCTAACCTAAGAGTTCAACTTGGCAATTTTGGGGAACAAGCTTTGAATATGGATAGACTAAAAGATACTGCAAAATGGAAGCTTAAAGCAAGGTGAAGGTGCATTTAACTCTGGAGTTTTTCAAGATATGGTGACAACAAGAAGATGGGTCAATCTTGGGTTGTTCAGCAGGAATTAATGGATGTAACAGGAGTGTCATGTTTTTTAGTGCAGAAAGGTGAGGTTCTTATAGAGGAGAAAACAAAGAGAAAAAACTCATAAGGAAAGACTAGGTGCAGATTATGGGGCTTTACAGACTGCCCAAAAAGGGTGGTCTGAAGCCTTTTTTTGCTGCAGACGTTCGCCGCAGTAGCTAGATGCTGCAACGAAAGTGCGCAGCAAAAAAAAGAGCAGTGAAACCCCACTCCTTTTTAGCATCACAGTTGCAATACTCTAAATAGGAAAGGCACCATTGGGTGCCTTCATGCCATCGCAACTGCGCAGTCTTGCCTAGAAGCTGTGCAGTTGCGACAGTGGCATCATGCACACTCTGTAAATGATGCTACGTAACAACACCTGCATCATTATGTGCTAGGGCTCGGGAGCGTGCAAATGCTGCATGCTCCCTAACCCTAATCATGCTGTGGAGACAGCCCTTTTGGGCCGTCTGTACCTCGCTCATCTGAGGTAACAATGTCAAACGCAAGTCAGGGAGGGGACAGACTGACCAATAATACAGTGAAGCCCTTAAAGAAAATATTATATGAAGATGTCAGTCAGGGATGGTTCTCTTTTCCTTGGGAAGTCTCACTGCTGAATGTCTCCTGTAGCATAAACCTTCATGTTCTGAACTTGCTGCAGCACACCACAGTTTTTTTTCTTTATTCTTGCATAACACTGTTGAGTAGACTCTGTTCATACTGTTCCTGTAGGAGTTCTGCTGTTCATGTCTGGTGCTGTATTAGAAATCCCAGCCCACAGGTCAGATTATTGTAGGCAATCCTGGTGAGTGTTGTAGGAGTTCTTAATAATAATAATAATAATAATAATAGCTTTTATTTGTATACCGCCCTTCCTGCGATCAGGGCGGTGCACAACATCTACAGTTAAAACACTTCGAACAATACAATAAAAAATTTACAATAACACAAGAAATAAAAACAGGTAAAAAACATTATCCTCCCCAATGCGATATAGAATGGCTTATTCCAACGGCTTATCTAGGGGGAAGATGGCGATATCAGTAACAATCAAAGATAAGCCTGATTAAATAGGTGCGTTTTTAACTCCTTTTTAAATTGGGGGAGGGAAGCAGTCAGGCGGAGCTCAGTAGGTAGTGAGTTCCAGAGGCTCGGAGCAGATACAGAAAATGCTCTCTTGGCAGTTGTCGAGAGCCTGGCCTCTGGAACTCTTAACAGGTGTTGTCCGCTTGATCTAAGTGTGCGGGGTGGATTATGTGGGGAGAGACGGTCCTTTAGGTACTCTGGGCCCAAGCCATTTAGGGCTTTATAGGTAACGACCAGCACTTTGTATTGAGCCCGGAAGCGAATGGGCAGCCAGTGAAGATCTTTTAAGATCGGTGTTATATGGTGGGTCCTAGGTGCCCCCGTGATCAACCGTGCTGCCATATTCTGGATTAATTGTAGCTTCCGAGTGTGGTACAAAGGCTGCCCCATGTAGAGCGCATTGCAGAAATCCAACCGAGAGGTTACCAGAGCATGTACTACTGTTTCAAGGTCCCTCCGGTCCAGGTAGGGGCGCAGCTGGCGTATCAGCCAAAGCTGGAAGCAGGTGCTCCTGACTGTCGCATCCACCTGAGAAGTAAGATGGAGCGACGAATCAAGGAGCACCCCCAAGCTGCGTACAGTGTCCTTTACGGGAAGCGTGATCCCGTTCAGGACAGGTAGAACCACCTCCCTACCTGGGCCGGGAGAACCTATCACGAGTACTTCCGTTTTCTCTGGATTCAGGCTGAGTCTGTTTTCCCTCATCCAGTCCATTACCAATTCCAGACAGGCCACGAGAGGAGCGATGCCATCCCTGGTCACTGCATCAGTCGGAGACATAGAGAAGACTATTTGGGTGTCATCAGCGTACTGATAACCCCGCGCCCCATGTCTCCGGATGATCTCTCCCAGCGGTTTCATGTAAATGTTAAATAGCATGGGGGACAGAATGGCTCCTTGAGGGACCCCAGAAGTGAGGGCCCTCTTATCGGAGCACACGTCCCCCAGCTGCACCGTCTGGAACCTCCCAGAGAGGTAGGACCGGAACCACTGGAGCGCAGTGCCCCCGATCCCCACCTCTGCCAGGCGTTCCAGAAGGATACCATGGTCAATGGTATCAAAAGCCGCTGAGATGTCCAAGAGCACCAACAGGGACACGCTACCCCTGTTGATGCCCAGACGGAGATCATCGACCAAGGCGACCATGGCAGTCTCAACCCCATGGCCCGCCCGAAAACCAGTTTGAAATGGATCTAGAAAATCCGTTTCATCCAAGATCGATTGATCTTCATGCAATGGGGCTTGTAAGTTTAAAAAGGGTCAGGATTAAAATGTGACAACAAAGTTTCCCTACACCAATGTTCCTGCTCATTTGACTTTTGTTTGCATCTCTGTGGTGGGAACCTGTCTTCTTTTCTGACTCATTCTTACTACACATTGTACCTTCTTCCACCATGGGGGTTGCTTCTACCCTGCAAAATTAATGCAGTTTGACACTGCTTTGACTGTCATAGCTCAATGCTATGGAATTCTGGGAGCTGTAGTCTTGTAAGTTACTTGGCCTTCTCTGTCCAAGAGTTATGATGATGCAACAAACTACAAATCCCAGTATTCCATAGGATGGAGCCATGACAGTTAAAATGGTGTCAAAGTGCATTAATTCTGTTGTATGGCAACAGCCACTGTTCTGTATTAGTAGCAGTGCACTAGTATGCCCTAATGTGGCTCAGTTTGCTGCTGGCATGAAAAATTTCAGCTCCTTGATTATAAGGGAGATTATGAATAAGATATGTATGTGTGTGTATTTGTGTGTATGTGTGTGTGTGTGTCAAGGGTGCTCCCCAAACTTTGGGGGGATAATTAGATATTTATTGTTGTGTGTCTTCAAGCCATTTCTGACTTATGGTGACCCTATCATGGGTTTTTCTTGGCAAGATTTGTTCAGAGGAGGTTTGCCATTGCCTTCCCCTGAGGCTGAGAGCATGTGACTTGCCCAAGGTTATGTAGTGCGTTTCATGGCTGAATCAGGTATCGAACCGTGGTCTCCAGAGTCATAGTCCAACACTCAAACCACTACACCATGCTGGCTCGACATAACTGAATATACTTGCTTCCAAATGCTGTTTAGTATACCTGCCTAGGTCATGTCTAGGAAGGCTAGATCTGTTGACAACCAGTTCAGGCTTTTAAAATCTTGTTTATAAGATTTTAAAAATGCTATATATATATATATATATATATATATGGAGATTTTGCAGAAAGCAATACATTAGCAGGAAAAGCAAATAAACAACAGACTTATCTCAATAGCATTTGTTTGCTCATGGAAATACAAAACAGATTGTAGGTTCAGAGCTGTGTCTGAACATTCCATTAGTATAGTTGTATATTTTGCCCAAATTATTCCTCTAAGGCCAGCAGTTAAGTGATTTGTAAATAACTCTCCTTGGGGTGAGGAGTACTACTGCCTGTGTTACTATGGAGATCATGGCAGAAAGTAGGTGTGAAATAACAGCTTACTTTCATGATCTGAGGGAGTAGCCATGGATCGCTTTGAAAGGTTTGTTCAGTCACAGTAGTTAAAAGAAGAGAGCAGTGCAAAAACAAAACTCTGCAACACTGCTTATTTACCAAGTCCTCTGAAGTGTGGTGATTTAGTAAAACATTTGGGAACAAGGGAGAATGGGCATCTGCAATTCTATGATTATTAGCCATATACATATAGAGAAACCTGTGGGGAGTTCTTATCACTTCTAAACACCAGACTTATAAACAGGTACTTTTGGGAGAAAGAGTTTTGCGAGGGTAAATAAAGTTTGGAATAACTGTATGATAGATTATTTTTGGAGTCATTCAGTTTTAATGGTATCTGTGACCAAAGGCATTTGTTCTAAATTTGGTATGGACCAACATCTGGACCAACACATGATGGATGTTGTCAACTTGCATTAGATAAGATCTAAAGCAACAGAATCCAAAACAACATTATCTAAAGATCTAAAGCAACAGATAAAATTTAAAGGAACAGAAGTTCCCCATCCTAAACCAGGAGCACCAGACCCAGAGATTCCAAAGCTGAAGTAAGATAGTGTCCTTCAACCTGATTAAAAAATGTCTGCATCAACCTACAAAATTAGGATACATCAACAGCTTGCATGGCATGTTAGATTTCTTGGGTCCAGTATTGGAAGAAAACTAGGTATAAAATAAATAATAAGTGAGACATCCTTCAGGTAGCTGATAAACAACTGATAACCATGTGAAATGATAAAGGTGTAACAGTCACCTAAGATGACATAGGAACAGACACCGTAGTCTGTTTCTCCAGGTTATGTAAACAGAATCTAAACAATTAGATTGCTAGCATAACAATGCAACTAATCTCCCATAATTATTGTTCTTTTTCGTTTTCAGTAATCATATTTTAAATGTATTGACCAAAGGATAATAATGGATGTGCTGGCAAATAAGTCTGTTCTATAAAAGAGGACAGCAGGAAGCAGTTATCAGTTATAGAGGCTGAGGGATGTCTGTGTCTGGTCTCTGTTAGTTTCATGTCTATTTGATTGTACATCTATACTATCTAATTTCTACATCTGTCTGTGAACTTTGTGGAATGAAAAGAAAAACTGCACCAATTTTCATATGCCATTTTCCCAAATATACTCATATGTGTGCAGTTTTGACTAATGTAAATATTTAAGTTTAAATTCAATTGATACCCTCAAAACAGTGGGTTTGTTGACTTCTATAAGTCCCATTGACTAATTAGGTTACTGTTAGTGGGATTAGGATCCAAGACTTAACTATAAACAACTTTTGGTAATATATACAGATTTGTAGGCGATTTTGGAGCTGAGAACTGCATCACCAAAGTCAGAGAAGTGAGCAATCTGAAAAATAATTTGGTTATAATATAAATATTAGTTTTGGAAGTGCAGATGTGATTTATTTTCTGAAAAAAGAAAATGAGGACCAAAGGAAATATTCCCCTGTCTCTAGCTGAAGAATAATTGCTTTCGTACCATTTGAAATGGGTTGTTGGAACAAAGTGTCTAGCATTTTCTAGTTATGTTGTTGGTGCCTTGACATCTTCAGGAACAGAAGATTATATAAGTAAAGGTGAAAGAGAAATGAGGTTGAGAGAAAAATGTGGATGGGAGAGACTGAACTATGTCACTGTATGGTTATGTAAAAGGTAAAGTGTAATAGCTTAATCAAAAATTAGGTAATGGGTTTTACAAGTGACATTTTGGCTACTCAGTTTGCCTCTGGGGTACCACAAAAGGGCAAAGTTGATTGGAAGAAGGTGAGAGTAGGAAGGAAGATAAAAGTGCAGTATAGGCTAGGGGCTTTCTCCAGCAATCATAAAATGCAAATTGAAAATTCTCCCCATCCTAAATTCCTGTTGCTTAGATTTATCCGAGGTATTCTTCCATGTTGAGTATTTTCACAGTCTGCAATGAAGACATAGGAAAATAATTGGAGTCAAAGGCAACAATATTATTAACTGATTAGACGACAAAAGCTGGACTGTAGACTTCATGACTTAATGTACACCCTCTTCCTCCATGCTCTGAACCTGGGTCAGCAATGAGAAGCAGGTTGAGTAAGTGACCCTTCACTCTCAAAGGATCTCAGAGTGATCACCAGGGTAAGCTTGGTTAGATCATTTGATGCTGACTTAATTTCTATCCCATCTTTGTGTCATCTCCTGATTGCTCATTCAGACACTGACCCTTGAATTCCTGTCACCTGTATTGCCCCTCAACTTTCAAACCACTCCATAGGTTTAGCAACAACGACTTGAACACTGTACAAGTAAGTGACAGTTCTGTTCAGTTCACATTGGTAATAGGTGAACATTCTTCCTATAAATACAAACAAACAAACAAACAAACAGCTTCATTTATATACGGTTTCATACCGCCTAAGGAGTGTCTAAGTGGTTTACAACTGTAAGCTACTTGCCCCCAACAATCTGGGTACTCATTTTAGCGACTGCAGAAGAATGTAAGCCTGAGCCCTTTTGCTGGTCTTGAACTCACCACCTTATGGTTTTGAGTGAGTGGCTGCAGTACAGGTATTTAACCACTGCACCACAAACAAAGATCCAGGCACAGATGTATATCACCAAAACAACAAAGATTTGTTCAATAGCAGACAGCCTAAACATGTAGCATATAACTGGCTTCGTATACATTATAATTTAACATCTTGGTTAGTGCTGAAGTTGCAACTTTTCCCTGAACTTAACAGTTCAGTAAACCCTCAACTCTCATCCAAACAGTGACTATATGTCATCTGACCCTATCTTGATCTTAACCCTCTCTCTATCACTAGCCCCCTGTCTGCCCCTTCTTCTTTTGCTGGCCTTATATGTTAACTGAAAAGAAAAACATCTCTTCATATATTGTCCTGCTTAGTCTTCTCCTTCTCAGTCTTCCAAAAGGTATGATGGGCTGGTTTTTTTTTTTCTGCATAGGCAAGCATGTCTCTTCACAGACTCCTTTCCAGTCCAAACAAGGTGAGGCAAAATAGCCCCCTCCACAGAAATGGAGAAATGTCACTATAGCAAACAGTGTGGTTTTATGTTTTATTTTTGAAAATTTAAAAAAAAAGTTACATTCATTTATGAGAACTCTAGCAAAACCATCTTACTGCAAAGGTCTGTCAAATCATTTGGTTGTAGCCTCTCCAAATTTTGTTCAGAATGGCAACACAATTTCTTGAGTGCATTTATTATATATGTCCAGTATTCAGAGCGAATAAGAATTCTCTAGGTTTTGTGAGATGTGCAACTCACAGTCACAGCATTGCATATGGCTACTTTTTTTCTCTCTTCCCCTGATGTATTGCTAAATCTCACACTTTACAGAAGACAACAAATAATACCACCACCACCCCAAAAATTACTTCTTCCAGTCTTTACATCATTAAAGAATGATGGTGGCCTGTTTAATGTGCACTCTTCCTGAAAGTCAACAGGTCATAACATGGCTTATGGCTCCATCCTGACCATTCCAAAACTAGTGGTAGAGCTCTAATTTTGACCTTCTGCTTCCAAGATATATTTCAGAATGCTTTACCAAAACCAGGTGGTAGGAAAATGCAGCAAAACTCTTATATTCCTATTTTCTCCTCTCCTCCTCCAGTGCTCTATTTTATTCAGATAATCTGCTTAGAAAGGAAGGAAGGAAGGAAGGAATCAAAATGAAATGAAAAATGGGAAAGAGCTTATTAGCTTCACCTGTCATGCCTGCATTCATGTTGTGTAAATCAAAATACGTTAAAGGTTTTTTCCATCCTAAACCGTACAATAAATGACAGAAATCACCCACAGTTCAATTAGAGAATAAAATGATGCTTATTCCTGAATACTTTGTTGTTAATTCCAGGGCTTTCAGGAGTCCCAAGGTGACCAGTATCTGATTTTATACCAATTGGAGATCTCCATTGCCTGATTAGCATACAAAACCTTTAGGGGATGGAGGTGGAACGTTTGACCTATTCATGTATTCTAACTACTATGTTCTGAATTAATTGTAGTCCCACAAAGGAAAAAAAAAGATTTAAGGGTCACTACGGACAGTTCAGGAAAGACATCTGCTCTCTGTACAGCTGCTGTCAGTGAGGCTAAAACAAAGAGAGCAGGTGCGGGAAAGGCTGGCTGATGCTTTCCTGGGGGTTTGCAGGTGAGAGGATGGGCAGGAGCAGTCAAATTGTGTTAAAGTGGAGAGCCATCATTGTCCATAGCTGGAAAGAAAATAGGGGGGCAGGTGTCCCATTGTTTCATTCCAGCATGACAGTCCACGTGAAAGGAACAGCCTTTTTATATGCAAGGAGGAACAAGGGATCTGTAGGTAACAAGCAATTAGCAGATCAAAGGGTAATTAACTAAGTTCTGAAATAAAGTTGTGAAGGTGACAGAGGCAGCTAAGCAGGGAATTGTAACAAGGAAGGGATTAATACACTGTATAGATCAAGAAAGGATTTGCCAAACCATTTAGTGGTGCTTGAAGTAATGAAGCCTACTTCCAGAAATAATAATGATGATGCTATTAATTTCTTATTTTTAAAAAAAGGATCAGATGGTGTAGCATATGAAGCAAAGAACAGAATAAGATGCTGCTCTACAGGCTGGTGAACTAATTGATAAGCACAAAGAGAAGGAAAGTATTATGGTGCGGGGATAGGAGGGAAGAGATTTGCAGTTCTCCCTACACATTTGCAGGTTAAGAGCTTGTAGAGTTGATTATTAGCAGGTTACTGTATTTGCCGCCACCCCCACTGCTGCCTTATGCATGACCAAAAATCTATGTTCTCTCTAGGCATTTCTAGGTCCCTCAGTATGATTTTATGGTCAACCTCCAGCAGAAGTTGACTATAGAATCATGCTGGATAACCTAGAAATGCGTAGATTTCTTTTTTCTTTTTTCTTTTTTTAAATAGCATCCTATATTCACGTTTCTACACCCCTTGCCTACCATGAAAGTTTAGAGCCAACTGTATCTAGAAGAACCATGGCAAACAAGCTGCTACAAGACTTTGCCTTTATGTGCTTCTTTGTCTCTATTTCTACTTTTTTTTTTTCTTCTGTAATGCAAGCTTTTGCTCCATATTGTGAACAAACCACAGTGTCCCAAAACTCTGGGAGCTTTTTTTTTTTTTTTTTTTTTTTAAGTGTAGCCTATGATTTGTTTAAAGTGTAGCCAGGATCAATTTACACCATCAGATCCCAGCTTGTTTTCCAACTTAATTCAAACAAACTACAGCTTCCTAAGTTTAGGCATCACAAAGAATCTGGTCCATTTGAAATCAAAAGCAGATGTTTTCAATTTTCTTTCCAAATTCCATCAAAGTCACTTTTTATCATAGTCCCTGTTTTACTTCCAATCTACATGTCAATTTATCATTAATCTCTAATTTCCACACCTCTTTATACCACTCCTCTAATTGTATGGTTATTTTTTATTTTCCAACATCTTGCTATAATTAATCTTGCCACTGTAAGCAGGTTTGTTATCAAATCTTTTTCTTCTAAACATGGCAATCACTTATGTTTCCTACATATGCAGCTTATACACATAGCCGGAAGGATATTTCATGCACAATATTTTAAATAGTTTTATGTATGAAACAAAGTTTGTGTACATTGAACCATGAAAAAGCAAAGGTGTCACTGTCGCAGGCTCTCAAATGGACAATTTTGGATTTTGGAATATCTTTGATTTTGAAATATCAAATAAGAGATATCCAACTTGTATTTTACTCTAGCTCTTAGTTTTGTGACTGCAACTCCTCATGGTTGTTCTCTTTCTCCATAAACTGGTTTAATATCCATATGCTTTGCTTTTATTCAAGCAATGGCAACCTTGCAGGACTATTATCATTTCCATACCATGATGACATTCTTCAAATTTATTTTCTTTTGGGAGAAATTCAGGGATGGTGAGGAATATTTTTAATGTTCCTTCCTAAACTACAAAGCCCAAAATGCAACAGAAGGCAGAGTCCTTATTTAAAGTGACCTATCCCCCTTTTAAGAGTGTAAAGCATTAAGCTCCCAAGAGTCATTCCAACATCTAAGGGGCTGTGTAGACCCGCATCCTTGGCTGACCTGGGGGCAAAGTCTGGGCATGGCATCTACATGACACATGCCCTAACTCTGCCCCCAGGCTGGCTTGATGCTGCGTGCCACACCACAATGTTATGGTGGTCCTCTGGCGCTGCATCTAGATGATGCAGAGGCAAAGAAGCACTGTAAAGTCATGGTGCTGGCAGCTATGGCACCCTTTCCAGGGAGCAAAAAGGAGCCACTTTTTGCAACTACTTTTTGCCCAGCGGAAAAGCCAGATTAGAGCCACAGCATGTGGTTGCTGTGGCCCTGATCTGGTGAAGATGGAGGTGGCTGCAGGCCACCCCTTCAGGGGCAGTCTGCACAGCCCCAAAGTCTCAGTGCACTAGTGCACTAAAAACATTATTTTATTGTAGTGACTTGCAGTTGTTAGGTCTGACAGATAGCTCAGCTGGCTTGACCCACAGGTCAAATCATCTATTCTCAATGTAATTTGAGGCTCAAGTTTTTTTAATGCTAATATGGGGTTTATTAAAGGATCCCTCACTGAATCAGTTCCTGAAGAAATGGCTACTATCTCAGAACATACACATGTTAATTAGAACAAATTGCCCCTGTTGGAATAAACAGTCCACTAAAGATGGGTGTAAGGAGTGGGAGTTTAATGTCTAGTGCCACAAGGAGGGCAAGCCTTTTCAAAAACTGTCTTTAAATCAGAGCCTCCACACTTTTGAAGTGGTAAGCTAATTGAACAGAGCGAG
This sequence comes from Urosaurus nigricauda, assembly GCA_034509955.1. Taxonomy (NCBI): domain Eukaryota; kingdom Metazoa; phylum Chordata; class Lepidosauria; order Squamata; family Phrynosomatidae; genus Urosaurus; species Urosaurus nigricauda. The sequence goes on from JAOEGL010000003.1 coordinate 128,144,522, forward strand.
AAATAAGCCTGATTAGCATTTTGAGAGTAATTGTTACACAAAAGATATATTACCAATAAAAGCCAAGACTTATCATCTGCAATGGAAGTTGACACTTGTGTAAGGGTGTGAAATGAATTGATTCCATTAAAATGACATTAAATAAATTAGATATTCTTTGCTTGTACACTGGTTATCACTTTCATTTCTAGAAAATATGGTTGAAGCTCTCCAGAACTTAATTGGTGTTTTGGGGGGAGGAAACAATGTTTTTGATGGCCAATGACATGTTTATGTATGTTATGCTGATGCTGTTCTTAATTCACTGCACAGCCCTCTCCACTGCACTACACTTCAACACAGCAAGATTTGCAGTAAAAAAGGAGGAATATGTTAGGTTTATCTCAGACCCTTTATATTCATAACCTTAGGGTCTTTGAATGATTAAGTTGCATTATTTTGGCATGAATACAGGAGAATGGAGGGTCTTACTTCTTTGCTCTCTGGACAAAATGGAGCCCACAGCTGGATGGATGCATGAAGTTTCATCTGTCAGAGTGTTCAAGAAGCCAACTGAATAAAACCAAATATTGATCTGATCCAGCATTCACTTCTCACACCGGCAAACCACTTGCCTTTCGGAAGCCCAGCTACTACACCTTTCCACTACATTCTCACATCCTCCAACATTCCACAGATGGAACCTAAGACATGTGTGACCAAGCAAGATCAATTTTAATAAAGGTAGTTTTGAGTAGTAAGGAGGAGAGGGAACAGCAGAGAAGGGAACACTGACACCACATGCCTTGCTATCACAGAACTGCCCCAGGAGTGACATTTCACACATGGGGAATCCCATCAATGAAAAGGGACAGGTTGGGGACAAGGCAGCTACAGGTCGACAGCATTGATGTATGATGCGTATGGGCAATACCACTTCTTTTCTGCTGTGATCACAGTTTAAAATCCATGTATAGCAACATCTCCAAGCAGTCACAATCCAGTATATCTGATAGGATTTTTTTATTTTATTTTTTGGGGGGCTCAAATGTTTATCATTCAGGGTTTGGAAAAGTTCCTTTTTTAGATAGCAATTCACAGTGTCTAGCAGCAATGGCTATTTGTTGTTCTGCAAGTTATCATGTGGAAAAGTAACTTTTTCCTGCTTGAACTGACATAGACATGGTCTCTAGAAGCCTGATGTTTCTTTGCCTTATACCTGTCAAATTGTGTCTAGGCAGATTTCCTAGAATCCTATTTTAGTCATCTGGCTTCCCAAGTTGGCAAAGATAGTTCTCATGCAGCAGTCAGATCAACATCAGTATTCCCCTTAAGGATCCATTAAATGTAGGCCTGTCAGGGGGAGTATTGCCACAGAATGGGTCTGCAGCTTTATAACTAAAGTTTATTTTCTTAAATAATTTTAACAGGTTTAGGTACACATTCCCCAGCTTATATGAACATGGAATAGTCTAGACACATTTCATCCACGTGTTTTAAAACACTGCAACACACCCAAAGAATTCAACCTCTTTCAATTATCATTTGGATGTTTCCTAGGATAGTTTCCCATAATAGCACATTACATTAGCTCTGTATAGCTTTAACTTCTGTCTCAGGGTGCATCTACCTTGTAGCAAAAATGCAATTTGACACCACTTTAACTGTCATGGCTCCATCCTACAGAATCCTGGGATTTGTAGTTTTGTGAAACACTGGCATTCTTTGGCAGTTTATCCAATCAATTTTCCACACTAGATGGGCCCAAGAATCAGAGACCTCTTACTCTTAAATTGGTTGTCTGCCTATATTTCCCTTTGGGAAACTATTTCTTTATGGGGATTTACAGACCGCCCAAAAGGGGCGATCTGTAGGCACCCAGAGAAGCGCTGGACTAGGCCTTCTCTGTGGCCTGAAGTAGGGTGCAGCAGGCACCCTGGGTGCTCACTGCACCCCGCCATGGCCAATGCTCCTAAGGAGAGAAAGGGGCCACCGTCACAGCCCATTTCCCCTTGGCCTCCTTGGTGCGGCCATGTAAAGGCCGCACCAAGAATGCGCACACATAGAAGGAGCTCCTTCTTGCACCACAGAAAGGGTGCCATAGGCGCCGTTCTGTGGCGCAATGTCGTCAGGCATGCACTGTGCCGTCTAAATGTGGCACATGCCATGACGTCATGGCAGTGCGCAGTATGGATGGCGCACTGTAAAGATGGCCCTGTCCATACACGTTAGGGCTGGGGAGTGTGTGGTTGCTGCGTGCTCCCCAGCCGTAATCACGTCCCAGTGACAGCCCTTTTTGTTTGCCGTACCTTTCTAGCTATGTAGAAAATGTGCAAATTACTTCCTAATCTTTTCTTGCCTATTTTGCCACTTCACAGTACTTCAGTCGGCACTTTTAAAATCTGTACTTTCTCCAGATGCTTCTCTATTGAAATTTAAAGGGTCTCATCCCTTAAGTCTTTAGCTCTTGATGATACAGAGCATGAAATAACAAGCAATTATGGCTTTTCAGAGCATGATTTATATTCTCAGTATTCTTACATTCTCTTTTTGAGACTCACTTCTCAATGGGAATATACATGGGGTCTCATTGACCCCAGAGTATGGACAATGAATGAAAGGAGGAAGAGATGGAGCAAAGGGCTAGAAATATATTTAGGGAGAAGACAATCATTCACTTTCCTTTAGGGAAGGGATTACTCCTTTGTGTAAATATTTTACCCCTAGGTGTAAATATGTTCAATTGATGGCAGATTTAATTGGGAAGTGGCAATAGCAGAAATCAAGTTAAGATTCAAGATTTAGGATTTAAGAATAAAATCACCCCATGAAGGGCAAGTTTTAAAGTGTGGGATATAGACCAGGCCCCTCTGATTTTTTTTTCTTCTTCTCACCATTTTATGGCTACTTGCATCTTATGGCTACTTCCATAAAATTGCCTCATCCTTTTAAGCAAAACTGGTTTTAGCTTTGCTTTTCTGATTTTTATGTCTATTTTAGCCTCTGCTCTTTCCCAGAAATTAACTTTCTAATCATTATGTGGCTCAGGTGTGCAATGTGCTGATTCAGTTCATAATTCTTCATGTTCTGCATAGAAGATTTTGTTTAACCAAATCCTCTTGTGTTAAAAGGAAGGCATTCTGCAAGCCAGATGTTCAAATCATTGGCTTGGAACAGCTAAAGATCTTGAAAAATTCTCACCAGCAGAATATTTTTCCAAATTAGGGTCATGTTGTTTGCGTATGTGCATGCATATATTTGTGTATGTGTGTGTATACTCATTGAGCTTTATCTTATTAATTATTCAAGTGCAGTCTGAATTATTCTTTGCAGTCTGAAAACATGTTGGTATGTCAGGGAAGGAAATCACATTAGTCACAATATGGTTGACATAAAATAGTAAACTCTTACTTGCATATGTTTGGAGGGTTTGGAGGGTAGAAGGTACAATATTTTTGTTCCTAACTGAGCAATGATACAAAGATCATGTCACCATTCAGTAATGGCTTATTTTGCTTTACATTAGAGCTTGCTCTAAATTACTGTTTTTGTATTTCCAAGGAGAGAAACCCATTGTTTGTTCATCCCACCTCGGTCTTGCTATAGCATTAGATATTTTTGCACTAAGTAAAATTTATAGAACATCTCTTGCTTTAATATTGTTTTCCAACACATCCATCAATTTTTCCTCCATTTCCCCATGCCCCTTGGCAATCATTCTGAAGTTCTTCCAGCAAACTTGAAAGCTTGCTTGCTACTTTTGATGTTGAAGCTGGTCCTAATAAAAGTATTATATCACATGACTGTTGTTTTAGGGGAAGTATTTATTTTCTAATGGACCACAGATACTACCTACAATTTTATTTATTTATTTATTTATTTATTTATTTACTGCTTTCACTTTGTTTTCAAGACAATCATGATAAAAATCACATGGAAGAACAAAACTAATAGTTTATCTTACTTGATGTTGCCGTACATTTGATGCATCATAAGACAATGTTGCTAATCAGAAAAGACAAAAATTTGTGGCAAAGCTGAAGGCAGAAGGAGAAGAAGAAGAGAGACTGCACTATTGGTGGATTGATTCAATTAAGGATGCCATAGCCTTAGAATTTACAAGAATTCAGCAGGGCAGTTGAGGACTGGGTCTTCTGGAGGTCTCTTATTCATTATTCTCCTTGTTAACTGCTGTCAAGACAACTTGTGTTATGGTAACACTATCCTCAACAGCCCTGTTCAGGTCTTGAAGTCTAAGGGGCATGACTTCCTTGATTGTATCTATGCATCTGTAATGCAGTCTTCTTCTTTTCTTACTGCCTTACCAAGCACTATTGTCTTCTCCTGTGATTTGTGTTGTTTTGTGATCTGGCCAAAGTACAACAATCTCTCTTTAGTCATCTTGGATTCTAGGGAATGTTCAGACTTGATTTGCTTTAGGATTCATATATTCGTCTTTTTTAGCAGTCCACGGTACCCATAGAATCTTTCCAGCACCATCTTTCAAATTAGTTGACTTTCTTCCTATCCAGATTTCACAACCATGCATAGAAACTGAAAATTAGGTCCAAAACAAACTGCAGAAATAATCCAGTTTGAGACTGCTTTAACTGACCTTGGTCAGTGATAAGGAATTTGGAAATTATAGTTTTGTGAGACATTTAGCCTTCTCTGTCAGGCAGCTCTGGTGCCATAATAAATTCCCAGGATTCCCTAGCACTGAACAAGGGCAGTTAAAGCAGTCTCAATGTGGATTATTTCCACAGTGTGTTTTGGATTAGGCTGTATCCACACTGCAGAAATAATCCTGTTTGACACAACTCAGCTGACATGACTTAATGCTATGAAATTTGGGATTTCTCTATCACAGAGCCCAGGATTGTGTAGGATTGAGCCATTCCAGTTAAAGTGGTGTCAAACTGGATTATTTTTACAGTGAAGATGTATTCTTACTTGGCATAGACAATTGTTGCTTTAATATTCAGTGTTATATCTTTACACTCGAGGATCTTGTTTAGTTCCTTCATGGTTGCCATTCCAAGTCCTAGTATTTTTGGATTCCATTTTGGGAGAAAGGTGGGATATGCATGTTATAAATAAATAAATTGTTCTGATTTTCATTCTAATTAACAACTAAGCCAAGATATGGGATATCTTGAACTATTACAAAGTTGTTTTCATCTACCTAAAGGTTATGTAAATCACCTGTGGTCATTGTTTTTGTTTTGTTATGCAGTTTGACACGACTTTAACTGCCATGGCTCTATGCTATGGAATCCTGGGATTTGTAGTTTGTTGTGGCACTATACAGAAAAAGCTAAACATCTAACAAAACTACAAATCCCAGAATTTCATAGCATTAAGCCATGGCAGTTAAAACAGTGTCAAAGCTGAATTATTACTGCAGTGCCAATGCAGCCCTAAATAAACTTAGGGCCTGTGCAGACCAGCCATTAAGGCCAGTCTGTGGGCGAAGTTGGGGCATGGTGTTCACATGACGCATGCCCAAACTCTTCCCCCATGGTGGCATGATGCTGCGAACAACACCACACAGTGCACAGCATCATGGCACTCCTTTGGCTCTGCATTTAGATGACGCAGCACCAAAGGAGCACCGTAAAGCTGCAGCATGGCATCTACGGCACCCATTCCAGGGTGCAAAAAGGAATCACTTTTTGCGGCTTCTTTTTATGCTGTGGAAATGCCAGACTGGGGCCACAGCATGCAGTTGCCATGACCCTGATCTGGCTTTAAAAGGGGTGACCTGCACAGCCCCTTACTTACTCAGTGGGACCTCTTGCAAAACATGCATAATGCAGATTCAACCCTTTGCTCTCTTCAATAATCCTTCCCAGTCTTTGTGCTTTTTTGTTAGTAGAATGGTGTTATATCCATATCTGAAACTGTTAGTGTTCCAGCCTCCAGTTTTCACACCTCCTTCCTCTGAGTCCAATCCTACTTTATATATGATACAAATAGGATGATGAAATGCAGACTTGCCTGACCTCCTTGCCAACTGTATGCTTGTACGTGACACTGTTTTGTACCTTGCTATGGTTTGTGGATTATGGAATCCTAGTCAAACAAAGCAGATCCCACAAGCCTGAACTCTGCCAACCTGTAGTTTTTTTGTTGAAAATTCTTTCACAAAATTAAGGTTCTTGTTTGCAACAAGAATATTTAATGTCAGTAATTTGCCTAAAATTAAAATCTTCTTATTTCTTTCCTAGTCACTCACAAGGCATGAAGGATTCTGTTGTTTTAAACATTGGCTCTGATCTAGGCTCTTGAAAGCAATCTCTCATACAGACGTCTCATACAGACATACAGGGCCCATTCACACTGCATTTTAACCTGGGCTCCAATTCAATTTAAATGAGGGTCATACATACTTCCGTCGGGTTTTACTGACCTGAATCAGGGGGTCGGTCACACTTGCGCTGGGGTTTCCTGACCCGAATTGGGGGTCGTTCACACTTGTGCCAGGGTTTTCTGACCTGAATTGGGGGGGCACGGTGTAAATGCCCCTTAATCCAAGCTTTTTTGCGATGGATTTCTTGCAGTTCTTTTCAAAAGAACCACTTTTTTTTTGCAGTGGGAAAAAAATGCCAATGGGAACTTGAAAATCAATCCCATCCAATTCCTTCCTCCTCTCTCCCTCACCCACCTCCATTCTTGCCTCCCTACCAGCCACCTCCGTTTGCCACCTCTGTCCTTGTCCTTCCTCCAATTCCTCTCTCCCTGGCACCCCCATTCTTGCCCTTCCTCCTCTTCCTCTCTGTCCCCCAATGCATCCCCTGATCACTTGCCTTTCCTCCTCTTCATCTCTCTCCCAATGCAGACTCCGATCCACTTGCCCTTCCTCTTCTTCCTCTCTCTCCCAATGCAGCCTCTGATCCAATTGCCCTTCCTTCTGTTCCTCTCTCCCTGGCACCTCTGCTCTTTCTCCTCTTCCTCCCCCCCCCCAGGATCGTGGCATTTTATCCCATTGCCAAATGTGAACGGAATCTGGGATAAAATTTATTTATTTTATTTACTATATTTCTAACCCACTCTTCTCAACCCCCGAGGGGGGACTCAGAGCAGCTTACAAGGCAATCATTAGATGCCCACAGTATACAATTTAAAACATAAATACAGCAAAGTTAAAACAAGCACAATCAACAATAATTAACAATCAAAAAGTTTAAGATCTCAATGCAGGTATATGATCCTTCCATATCCCAAAGTGGTAATCCGTGTTCTTATGACCATCAACCTTAGCCAGTCCCAGTGAAGTGCTGCATTTCATTAATGTGCAAAAGCCTGGTCCCACAACCATGATTTTACTTTCTTCCTAAAGGCCAGGAGGGATGGGATTGATCGTATCTCACTTGGAAGTGCATTCCACAGGTGGGTGGCCACTGCCAAGAAGGCCCTGTTTCTTTTGCGAGACTGGTGGGAGCGAGAGCAGGGCCTCCCCGGAAGATCTTGTTAAGAGGCGGGACGTAGGAGCAGATGCATTCGGACAAGTAAGCCGGGCCAGAACCATATAGAGCTTTAAAGGTCAAAACCAGCACTTTGAATTGAGCTCGGAAATGGACCGGTAGCCAGTGGAGCTGACATAACAGGGGGGTAGTATGGTCCCTGTAAGAAGCTCTAGTTATTAGTCTGGCTGCCATCTGTTGGACTAGTTGAAGTTTCTGAACCTTCTTCAAAGGCTGCCCCATGTAGAGTGTGTTGCAGTAACCTATTCGAGATGTGACCAGAGCGTGGACTACCATCGCCAGATCAGACTTCCCAAGGTACGGGCGCATCTGGCGCACGGGTCTTAACTGTCCAAAAGCTCCCCTGGCCACCACCGAAACCTGGGGTTCCAGGCTCAACGATGAGTCCAGGATCACTCCCAAGCTGCGAACCTGCACTTTCAGGGGGAGTGTGACCCTGTCAAGCACAGGCTGTAACCCTATGCCCTGTTCGGTCTTTCGACTGACTAGGAGGGCCTCTGTCTTGTCTGGATTAAGTTTCAATTTGTTAGCCCTCATCCAGTCCACGATCATGCCACGATCATGGCAAATCAATGCCACAATCATGACAAATCAATGCTATGGAGCAATTCGATCATGGCAAAACAATGCCATGGAGCAATTCGATCATGGCATTTCATGAAAATAACCCGGTTTTCACACCAGGTTATTTTTCAGTGTGAATGGGCCCATACTAAGAGTGAAACACAGAGTATCTACAGGCATACGATTAATCAAAGAAATTTGAATTAAAATCAGGACTGAGCTGATTTTCACACAATAATCTACTCCAGTTCTTTTTACCAACTAGATTTACTAGAGAAGTGATATTAATCCTTGTATTGTTAGACTGCTCTACTGTAAATCACATAGAGATCAATTATTGATCCCACTCTACTTCTTCCCAGCCCTGCTTTAACCTGTGGCTGTGAATAACGATCCCAATCCAAACATTTAGTCTGAATTTTTAACTTCAACAACACAATACATCTGGTTGGCTTCAAGGATTCCCTTCTGCAGTGGGAGGAGTTTTCCTGCTGTTGAAGAAGTCCTTACACCAGACCAAAAACCCCCCACAAAAGAACACTTTTTAATACATTACTGTACATACTGTGTACATAGTTATTGCTAAGTTTACTATTAGACACACTTCTTTTTTACCCTGTGAAGCAGAATCCTAAATGATGTCTTACTCTACTTTTCCTAACAAACCCTTGAAGCAGTTTGCAGACTATTGATATGTGACAGCACTGGTTTGGATGGTCTGTCTGTGCATTTTACATAGATGTAGAAATGGCAGGGTTTTTCCCACCAGAGAAAGTGACTTCCACCAGCAAATTCCACTTATACCTGTGTGTTATAATTGGTGTCATTCTTGCTCCTATATATGTAGATCACTTCGTAAATAAATATGGAAAAAACTTCATTTTGAAACAAAAAAATTCTTTTAGGCTTCCTGTTATTATTTTCAAATGCATGATATTTCACCATTATCTAGTCAAATAAAAGCACTTGTTAAAGATTCTATTTATTTGGGGGCAGAGAGTTATGCACAAACTGAATGCCTTTCACTGAAATGAATGAGATCTAGAAGTGCTTATTTTTTACTTCATCATGCCTTTTTTGTTTTTAGGAGAGATATTTAGGACATCATAAAATTAATATTCATCAACAAACACTACATGATTGAGAGACCATCCTGAGTGACTGGCTGATGTTTTAAGTTAATCACTTTTCACATTTTGAAACTATGAGTGTCCTCATCTCTGATTTTGTATTCAAATTACCTTATTTTTCCACAATTTTCCTTTGCAACTCTGAAATGAGCAAATGACATACATATGCATTCTCTTGAGTTCTAACCTCCCTAAAATTGTGGGAAAGCCGTGGCAACTAACAGTTGGCTTCAATAAGAAAAATAATGCTAAACAATGTTTAAAACCCTTCTTTCAAATATACTGTGTCAAATGCCAAAGCAGTGGGCAGGGCAACAGAATAGCAGCATATGAAGAACAGTAAAACAAGGAGGCAAAACATACATTAGAAATCTCATTAAGAGAAATACATATTCATATAAACTATAACTTTGACAGAAGGCTCAAAATTGCAATAGTATTTCACTGTCCAGGCAAATATGTGTTCAGGCTGTCCAACCTTCTTGTACAAATCTGTCTAACTATATATCATATGTTTTAATCACAGCATGCATTGCAAAGTGCTACATCTTCTCATTCAAATAAGCCAATCATGCCTCTTTAATTAACAGCAATGATTTTAATTGAATGGGAATAACAAGAAAACAAAATGATAACCAGAACGAATCAAGTTTCCATAGCCCTTTAAATAAATTGCTTTTCCCCATATTTTGCTTCTGAGCCAAATGCTTTCTGCAGCTGCTTCTGTTAGTAGATTTGCATGTGGCACATCACCCCATCAATTCGAAGATGGATAGTCCTGGGTAAGTACATAAAGCAAAGGAGAAACAAGTTGGATAAACTTCAGTATAACAAGGTGTGTGGCAAATTTAGCTCAGAAATGATCTCTTGACATCATAGAACGACAAATGTCGGAAAGCATATAGTTGAAAATGTTTAAGAAATTTGTTGGCCCTTCCAATTTGTAATTTACAATTCTTCCAGATTCAGTATCACAGCACTGAGAATCATGCATCATTTCAGCTATTCTTGGACTGCCCCGCCGATCAACTTTAGCATCACTACTGCTGAAAGAGGTTGAGTGCTGGAGTCCAATAGTTTCTGAAGGACCATTCTGCAGTAGTAACTGAAGGCTCAGCACAATATTATTGCACTATTCCCTTTTCTTCTCTCACAAACTTGGGCCAGGTTTCTCCTCTAAAACACTAAGAGGTGAAATCACTTACTGGGCCTTCATAATTTGAAAGAAAGCCTTGCAAGACACATCTGGGCAGTAAGATTATGGCCAAGTTCAGACATCAAGCCAATATGCATCACATTGAGAATCAGCCCTGGACTCACAGACTTCCTCTTCTGCACTCACCCGACTTTGGCACTCATAGCCTGGCTTCCTAAAACAATTTCCTATGATGTCTGACACAATAAACTGTGGTTTAAGCACTGATTATAAACCTAGACATCAAGCCAAAATCTCAGTTGTTTAGGGGTTTAAAGGTAAACATCAGCACTTTGAAATTAGTTTGGAAAAGGAATGAGCTCTTCCAGAGCCCTTGGTAGAAATCCAAATCCTCTTAATAGAGATGCAAATCCTTCCTTGTCTCATTTTCATGAGCTAAAACATAAACTACATTTTTCCTTCTTCTCATGTGTGGAATAAAATATCTCTAATAAGTATATACAGTGGGATTTATTATGGTCTTGATATCAGTTTTCACATTTGTAAGAACATATTTTGTGCAAATTGCACAATTTCGTGAATGCTGTATGGCTAAACAACAACAGCTGCTGCCTCTTTGAAAGGATATTAAAAATTAGCTGGGTTGTTTAATTCTTTTTCATCTATCAGCCAATGCTTTTTGTGGTTGCTGTGTGTGCACACTTCACTTTATAGCAAGAGAGAAGAAAATGTATTAGTTTTGCACACACACATTTTGGACAAATTGCAGAAATCTTTGCAGGGCCAAAAAAAGGACTTGTATCATTCTCCTGCTGGAGACAAATCTAATGGGCAAGGAGAGAGGTTAGCAGGCTATCTCATTGAAAAAGAAGTACTTCTGAGAGGTTTCTTAACATGCTTGTTTTGAAGCTCTGGTAAAAGATATTAACAAATGAATGAATGGATGAATGAATGAATGAATAACAAATAAATAATATTTATTTATTTATTTATTTATTTATTTATTTATTAATAAATCTAGTCCCCATTTTTACACTGCTAAAAGATGTTTTAGATTAAATACACTTTCAAAAGAATTTTCAGCAGCAGATCCTGGTGCAACATATTGTAGTAGAATGGACAAGTGTGAACCAACCTATGTCCTGAAAGATTATCTGGGTTACATAGGCCATTTAAATTTCTGCTGACCAAATTGGATCAGAACAATCAAAGCTGACAAGTGAACCTGATCTTTTAATCCAAGGATGAGGAATGTATTTCAGCCCAAAGGATAATTTCAATATGAGACAGATTTATCAATCCACTACTGACATATTCCTTCCTTCCACGTGTCATTGGAATCAAATTTAAAAGAAACCTGTATAGCCTTCCAGATTTTGCACTACAGATGCCATCATCCATGACTTTTTTTTAATATTGACTATAGCTGATGGGAATTTCAGGCTGACAACATATGAAGGACTACACCTTTCTCAGCCCTGCTAGGGAAGTGAGAGAAGTAGTCCACTTTCCAGCATTAACTTTTCTGTGCATGAAGGTCCACCATTTGTCATCTCACAGGGTGAACTTGTCAAATCACTGCTCAACTCTATAGCATTTATGTTCTAAACACTGCTTAAATTCATGAATGTCATCCTTCCCTTCACTAGTCAAATATACTTAGACAGATTTTCATGTTAGTGAACTTGGAGTGACAGGGTGAATCTAAACAGACTGTATATGCCCCATAGCTGTGATTTGTTTCAGCAGCTTGATGCAAGATGGTGTAGTCTCTGCTTTGTTATTAAATTGATGTAGCTGTTCACGTTATTTCTCAAAAAAGTTTTCTTTTCTGACTCCTACTTCACAAGTTGTTTGCATTTTCTTCAAATGAAGGTGATTGGAGTTCAGGAAACAAGATGGCTTGACAGGAAGACTATGGTGGCTTTCCTCCACAGAACAGGGAGGACTGGAGAAGAGTTGGAGAGATGCTTGTTCCTAGCTTTTGAAGCTTTAAAATCAGTAATGGAGTGGACAGGAGCTACTAAACCTGTCTGCTCAAAAGTAAACTCCACTGACTTCAATGAATGTACTCCTTCTTGCAGTCATAGGGGATGTGACATTTCAGGAGGCACATGTAGTTCAGGCCCATAGAGAGGAAATACCCTGGGGTACTTCCTTTTCCAGAGAAGGTACCCACAGTGTGATTCCCTACACACACACACACAAACATACATACACCATGCTACTACAGTTTGGTTTTAGAGGCTAGTTCTTGACAACCATTTTCCTGGGGCCATGGCAACCAGATGCCATGTTTCCAAATCTGGCTGCTGCTGTGGTCCTCAATGGGCCATCAGCAAGGAGCAGCTTTTTGCTGCCCCCTTTCTGGCCAGCTTTGGACCACTTTAGGCATCCATGGAGTAGATATGGCCAATTTGTTAACAGGTGACCATCCTGCTGATGAGCCTCTCCGTATTAGCTGGGTTGTTCCTCTGATGATAGACACATAGTTTGCATCAAAGGTCATAACTGAAGTCTGATTAAAACTGCTAGAGTATAAGTGCTTTAGGGAATCAAGGGTCAACCCTCCATGCTAAAATGAATTGGTAAGTAGAACTCTGTGGAGATATCTTCATATGATCAATGTATCTTTAATGGTTTTATGCTTAAACACTAGGCTCATGCGCATAAGTATCCAAGAACCGCTTGCAGAAGAGTGTCTGAAATTCTATGCATGTTAAAGAACAGACTAGCAGAGGAGAGGTGGCATGCACTGCTTCCAGATACTCTGGGCACCTTGAGGTCGTCCAGGGAGATTCAGCTTCTCTCAGCACTCACCTTCTCTGTGCTGTGGGGAAGGCAAGGGCAAAAGAATCCTCCAGAAAGTACCTCAAACACATACATATGCAAACATACCCACCCACACATACTTTTCCCCACCTTCATCCTACTGTTTGCCTACTTATAGCCTACTTGAAAGCCTCACAGGCATTCTCTCTTATGTTCTCCCAAAGGTTTGCATGGGCAGACTGAGTCTCTCCATTAAAAGGAAAGTGCATTCATGTTGGAGAGACAGCCACACTTATCTATCTGGCCTCCCCCCCCCCTTTTTTTTTTAACTTGGTCCCAGTTTTCCACTCTCAAAAAACAAAAACAAAAAACCAAGGAGTGTAGTTATGGTCAAAATGTTTTCACTACCACCAGGTCAACTCCTACTGGAACAAAGGTGAAACACTACCACTTGGCATGGCCAGCAAAGGCTCAGTTGAGTCTGGTAAAGCAAGAGGGCGATCGGGGAATAACAACTGATATTTCGGCAGGACTCAGAGGAGAGGCATGAGAAAATGGCCACAGCAGAAGTGGCAAACAGAGGCCCACAGCAAAAACAGAAGCAGTGGGAACAGCTGCTTCAAGACAAGCAACTGTACTTTGAGATGAAAGGAGAATGGTGGCCCTGGTTTTCTTCAATGAAATGTTGGAGGGTATAGTAATGTATAGGAGCACATGTGGCATAGTGGTTTGAGTGTTGGACTACAACTCTGGAGATTAGGATTCAATTCTCGGCTCAGTTATGAAACACTAAGTGATCTTGGGGAAGTCACTTGCTCTCAGCCTCAGTGGGAGGCAACAGCAAACCTCCTCTGACAAATCTTGCCAAGAAAACCCCATGATAGGTTCACCGTAAGTCAGAAATGACTTGAAGGCACACAACAACAACAAATAACGGTGAAAATGTATGGCCTACATTCTATTTTGTTCCATTTTGAGTAGACTCATTGAAGTAATGGAGCTGATAAGTCAACATTTATGATTCAATGCATCTGCACAATTTGGGACTAACAGCAGATTTCAGTCCTGTTCCTGGAGTATTTCAAACTAATCTAGATAATAGAAATTATGCACATACATTCTGAATAACAGTGGTCACTTTGGGCCTATTCATTCAAAATGATATTATCATCTGAAGGTGATTTTATTTTTATTTTATTTTTAAAAAGATATTGTTTTCCAGTTACAAAGATAAGCATACAGTTTTGGCAGTGTGTTATTCTTCTTCTGAAAGTCCCTGTTTCTGAAACAACAGTTATGCATGATAACATTTTGTTGAGATGTTTCAGGAGTGATCCCTGTGTGATTAAAAATCATTATTCCATTAACGCTCATGCCAAAAAAGGATTAATGACTTCATGAATCATAATTAAGGCTCCAGGTTTTTGGCTTGGAGAAAGCTAAACATTCCATGGGTCTCCTCCTTATCTGGCTTCATGCTTCATTTTTCAACTTGCATTCATTTTAAAATGGATATCTCTGCCTTTCTATTTCATTTCTCTTCTGTTCTGAACATTGCAATCCCAGTGTCAGAGCAGAACAAAAAAAATGTAGTTTTATATAAAATCTGCCTGCTCCAAGCTTCTTAGCTTTCATTTATAAATATAATTTATGTTTAAAACCACCATGTGGTGTGTATCTGTGTGTTCTCAAAGGTGTTAATTTTCAGCCTAATCTACTAAACAGAGCTATCATGAAAACTTTTTTGTCTTTTTAGCAATGATTAACAAGCATTTTCCCTCACCCATCACCCAACTAGGAATTTGCTCAAAGAATTGTTGGTTCTTATTTTGCACAGTTCTTGCCGAGTCAGAGAATAGGGTTCAGCATTCAAACTGAAAGTGTAACACTATATTTACCTACCTGAGGACAACTCCCATGACGCTCAATGAGGCTTACTTCTGAGCAAATGTGTACTTCATAGAATGAGATTGTCAGTGGGTTAGACTGGAGTCCTAGAATGCTGCCACACTGCAGAATTAATGCAGTTTGATACCACTTTAATGGTAATACCGTGTTTCCCTGAAAATAAGACAGTGTCTTATATTAATTTTTGCTCCCAAAGATGCACTAAGTCTTATTTTCAGGGGATGTTTTATTTTTCCATGAAGAAGAATTGTTGAGCAAAAAAATGGGCATGCTTCCAAACAAAACCTTTGCTAGGTCTTACTTTCAGGGGAGGCCTTATATTTAGCAATTCAGCAAAACCTCTACTAGGTCTTATTTTCAGAGGATGTCTTATTTTAGGGGAAACAGGGTAGCTCCTTCCTATATAATCCTGGGAGTTGTCGTTTGATGTGGCACCAGAGCTGGATATATGCAAAATTAACAAAAGATCTTGTCCTCAATGAGAATGCATTTCTTAACACATTGCAACACGCAACTTTAAAAATGGTCATTTCAAAAACCTCAATTGGGCATCACATTAAAAACAGCAAAAATTTTACCACATGCTATAAAAATAAGGGTTGAGTTTTAAAGTGCATTATTATTATGGTTTAGGGGTTGGCCTATGGCTCTGGAGACCAAGTTTCAAATCCCTGCTTGGCCATGGAAACCCACTGGGTGACCTTGGGCAAATTACACTCTCTCAGTCTCAGAGAATGGCACTGAATATATATACAGTCAACCCTCATCCACAGATTCTTTATCCATGGATTCAAGCATCCATCCACAGCTTTAAATTCCAAAAATCAAATGTTCATGTTGCTAATATATATGCATGTATGTATGTTAGGGCCCTTTGGTTAAACTTTTTATATTTGTTTTGGTACCAAAGATATATTTTAGAAATAATATTGTTTTAGTATTAGTACAGGTAGGTTTTTATGTTGGTCAGATGAAAAATGCAATAGCCAGTGGTTTGATGCAAATAAAATTTTATTTGATTTGGCTTGAGTTTTGTGCCACATGCCACATGAGCAGAACTGGATTGGAGCACTGTGCTCATGATTCTTTATTTTTCTCCCTAGGGTTGTGCATGTGTGGTGAAAGAAGGCAGACAAAGCCTGTAAGCTCCAAGCAGCCTGTTTCTCCAATGCTTTACTTCCTTCATGGCTGCAGCATCTGTGACCTCATTCTCTCCAGCCACCAGTCCCTACATTAACATAGTTACACCAGTGTAGTACACCAACAGGATTCTGGTTCATGTTTTGTTTTGTTTGTTTGTTTGTTTGTTTTTCTCAGACATTAGTGCATTTTACACTTGATTTATGTGTGTGTTTCAGTTAGCACATACATGTGTGCATATAAGACCAAAAACAAGTCTTAAAATATTGATACTACACAAAAAAGATATTATAATCTCACACTATGGACAGAATGGTGGGGTCCCCCCCCCAATTATTCTTTCTTGGGTGCATGATTGAAATCAGCAAAGTTTTGCATCCTTGATACAAATATCTCTGAAGAAAAATCAGATTGTTCTCCTGTATTCCAGTGTGAATAAAATCAAATACCACTGTAAACGAGTACTTACAAAAACATTATCTTTACTACCTGTCCCTATCCACGTACACATGATAAAATTCCAATTCATATGAGAATATCATTTTCTAGATTCTCTGTGAAGAATAAAAATGTCACCAAATAATAAAATGGAGAAGTCTGACATGGAAAGATGCCCCTCTCATAAAGTAGAACATTTTATATGTTTCATCCTAGCTGTTTTCTGCAAAATATGATTTCTTGCCCAAAGGCAAGGAAAGATTAACCAACTACATTCGTCAGCTCAGCCAATAACTCAGCTGGAAAGGAATCTAAAGAGTAAATTGTAAGCTTCACAAATGTAATCAGTTTATCAAGGTCAGATAAGGACAAGAACATGAATGGATAGGATTCAGGATAAAAATGGAATAGATACCGATACTGTATGATTAGGATGAAAATGAGGCCACCCGCTGAATTGCAAGGCTGTAATACACCACACTTGGCAAACTACATTGTTCCATCTGCATTCACTCACTGGAAGACCCCGCTGCTGAGAAGAAATTAGTCTTGCAGGCAACAAAATTATCTCTATTTCCCTTTTGTTAAATGGAAAATGGAATTACCC
This sequence comes from Urosaurus nigricauda, assembly GCA_034509955.1. Classification (NCBI taxonomy): domain Eukaryota; kingdom Metazoa; phylum Chordata; class Lepidosauria; order Squamata; family Phrynosomatidae; genus Urosaurus; species Urosaurus nigricauda. The sequence goes on from JAOEGL010000003.1 coordinate 128,161,703, forward strand.
ACCAGAATAGAATAGAATGACAGTAGAGATAACAGATAATTTCTCAGGGAATGTTGTAAAAGACTTCTTAAGTAATAGTAAGTAAAGGTGATAAGTTAGTAAAAATTGTAGTAGAATGATCCGTGCTGTTGTGGTATAATAGCATGATTCAAAATTTAGCAACGATTATTTGATTTGTATTTACTAATTTGTGACACAGAAAATAAATGTGTATATTCAGATAGAATTCAGAGACATAGCCATGTTAGTCTGGAATAACAATATTCAATATTTTGTAGCCCTTACAAGACGAACTGAGCATAAGAAGTGGTAGCATTAGCTTTCGTAGACTTGTACACAGAGCAGAATGTCCTGGGGTCAGCCTGGAGTATTCTGGCCCTTGAAGAGTTAGCGCATGTATCCTGCTGTGCTGCCCATTGTGGTGAGTTACTCACTCTGAGGTCAGAACAAATCACCTATGGCTGGATGACCTCAAGAGTAAGCAGCACTGATGGCCACATTGAGCAGCACAGCAGGACACATTGTAAACAGCCACCCAACATCAAAACAGAGGGCTCTGGACCTTCTGGGAAATTCTAGAGCAAAAGGTAACTTAAAAAAATAAGGGTGTTATAGGATAGGTTCGGTGATGAACAGGCTTGACATCATCTAGACTGTTCACCCCAGAACCAGGATTTGGTCTATGCATCATCTGTATAGTGTGCCAGGAAGCCATTGTCTCTGTTCAATACATTGTTGATAGATTGGAACTTGCAGCTATATTCCAATTCAGCTGTGCCTTTCCAATCTTCTTTCCAATCTTCTTTTTTAGTGTTGTTGTTGTTGTTCAAGGACTGCTGTCCTGAGGTCAGAGAAAGAATACCCAGGAAGACTGAAGTGTTCTGCAATTGGGCTTTATGTATTCCCATCCCTAATATATGTTTTATGTCCATTTATTCTCTGATGCCAAGACAGACCTGTTTGGCCAGTGTAAAATGCTGAAGGGCACTGTTGGCAGACGATGGCACATATCACATTAAAGAACAGCAAGTGGAAGCGCCTCTAATATTGTGAGTTAGGATGTGATTAAGTCCTAGGATGATATTTTCTTAGTGGATGTGTGGGCAGAGTTGGCATCTAGGTTTGTGGCAGAGTCATGTACCTGCCTCCCCATCTATGTGGTGTTTCCTACTGTTAGTAAGTATCTATTTGAGAATGGGAGGCTGTCTGTAGGCAAGTAAAGTCCTGATACCAACAGCCTTTGAGAAGGCAGTGTTATTGTCCAAATTAGGTTATAGTTTAATGATGATAAGTCTGAGGGATACACTCCCCATGCCCAGTTCCCTGTATAGATCCAAGGTGACCAAAGTTATTTCTGTCATATCTATTTAAAAAGGCAACTTTTTGTTGAAGAAAATGCATATCCTGTGCCTAAAGTGTCTGGGAGAGGCACCATGTCAAAAATTGTCCACATGGACCTAAAGGGGCATTGGGGTAAAGAAAGAAAGAAAGAAAGAAAGAAAGAGAAAATGATTTTAACATATGCAGAATGAGATTCCTCCATATATACTGTTTTAGCTCCTTAGTCAAAGGGTGAGTTAGAAATGTGATAAGTAAAAGAAGTTGTTTCAGATAATGAGCGTTCAAAGAAAAGAGGGTTTGTTTGTTTGTTTTTTACTCTAGACATTCCAAACAATGTGCTTGGAAGGATACAACTTGCTGACCAAATGTATTGTGTCACATGCAGTTTGAATATATCTAGATTTATCAGACAGTTACTGTAAGAGAGGTGTCAAACACTTCTTGGAATTTGATGTTCTGCAGTGGCAGAGTTCTGTTATATCTGCTTGGTTCACTTTTCATCCAGTTTTGTTGACAAATCAGAAACTGGAGGAGGTGAAGTTAAAGTTTGATTCCTTAATACAGAAGTAGCAACTCTGCTAAGCAGAGGTCAGATGTGTTAATGGCATTAGCCCTGTTGAGGTTTTCAGATTCTCTCCACCCATTTTCATTTTGGATCCTGTGTGGAAGAACAAGAACATGAGTGTTAACTCTACGGATGAGTGTGCTAATGATACTCCCTCAGTCATGGTCCTATTGCTCGTCCTGTCAACCTAAATGTGTTCAAAGGCAAAAGTCCACAGTGAGTATCAGAGTTGTAAATTCTACGCACAGTGTACTCAAGTAAAACAGGCTCAGTTATAGATTTCTTTTCCCTTTCAACTTAGGTCCTGCAACAGAATGGAGAGAACTAGCATGTTTGTGTAATTCCTTACACAATTCTAATGGCATATGAGGTGGCTAGGATCCTGTTTATTAGTTACAAGATTACAAGATGGACACACAATCGTGTATCTGCTTGGAATTTATGTTTATTGTTGTTAGTGATGGAAGACAATCTCCAAAGCCCACTTTTTCCTAAGGGTTTCTGAGGTGCTGCAAATTGTGGTACTGGAAAATTATGACCGCGGGGCACTCCTAGCTTTGTAGCAAACAATGAAATATGGTACCGCCTAGAAGCTGTTTCCTGCATATTGACAGTGCTCTCACCTTCAGATTCCTCCTCTTGATCTGGAGGAGAGGGTCCATGTCTTGGGAAGGTAAGCAATGTCATATAACTTGAATCTGAGAAAGGGGCTTTTGGGCTGCTGCACTTCTTTTTGTAAGGGCACAGCTCTCTCAGGAGAAGAAGTAAGTGAGCAGCTGCTCTGGGTAGCTTCACCGACTGCTTTTCTGCTGTAAGAGGATTATACAGTTAACAGGACTCTTCAAAGTGGTCTTCAAAGTGGTCTCCATGGTGCCTATAGATAGGAGGGGAGTAAATTAACTAATTCGGAGTCTGACACCCAAGGTGTCTCTCTACTCCATAGGCATCTGGCCTGGTCATGGAAAACATTCCTTTCTTTAGTCACCCCTTCTCTCATTTCCCTATATCTGCTGCCCTTCCCTTCCAGTTTTATAACCAGCAGCACTTTTACCAGATCCATCTCAACTTAGTGCCCACTTACATTTGTCCCAGACTCCTAGCCTGGGGGCTTCCTACTCCTTTTGTGTCTCTGCATTTCTACCAGTCTTCAGCCTGCTGTAGGAGCTAAGCCTACCAGCTAATCTGGGGTTGTCTCTCTCAGAAATTGGAAATATTTTCAGCCAGCTAGTTGTGCCAATAAATGACAGCTGCTTCATTGCTACAAAGCATAGTACAGCCAAGATATCAACACTATAAACCTATTACAATTAGTGGTAGTTTAACTGTAATAGCTTTTCGTAGAAAATCCTACAGTTGTGGTTTAGTGAAGGTTTTATGACATCTGTATTAGAAATTTCTGGCAATCCTCACTCACTGTTACATGCCCGTAGAAAGAAGTGGCAATGCCCAGGGAAAGAGGATTTTAATTATGTCTGGAGCCATAACATGGAAAAATGACATTTTTGCAGTAGCAAAGGAATCCTGCAGCCAGCATGGTCACTGGGAAGTGTAGTAAAAACAAAAACAGAACAAAACACTTTTCCATGCTCTGCCCTGGACTGCCATCACATCAGTACCAGAAACAACCTAAATTTTATTACTAGCATCCCTGGCACTTGAGCTTGTACTCACACAGCAATATCCTAAGCACGGGAATCCTGGAAAATATGACCTGATGAGACTTGACATAACTTGAGATAACTTCTCAGTTTGATCAGAAAAGAAAATATAGAAAAGAAACCATTAATGATCATGGTTTTGTCCAAGTCATTTTGAAATGAGCTTACTAGGTTCAGTTATTGTTGTTTATCACTAAAGGGTTGGACATCTTTTCTACTATTCCTAGTTTCTTCCTCATGCAGAACCTGCTGCAGGCAGAGATGGAGGCAAGAAAGACAGGTGAGGTACAGATCCAAAAGAGAGGAACAGCTGTTAATGCTTTGCCCACTAGACGGTTGTTGCCACATGATAATGAGACATCAGATGTCTGCTATGTTTGCCAAATTGTTACAGTTGGCATGGTCTGTCAAAAGAAATACTAGGAAATACTAGGAAATGAAGAATAACCTCCCAAAGAGTTAGTTGGTGCCACTAAATTCCCAGACACTGAAGCAATTAATGTCCTGATTAATCCTCTATCCTCTCATTTCTGGCTGCTTTTAAAACGGTCCAATTTCGCTCTCCTCCTCCCACTTTCCCCCCTTGTACCTTGTTTACTTTCATTAGTACAAACTGATTTCAAAGTGCAAAGCTACTTTGCACTCAGCTCAGTTCAGGTGAGAGGGGAATAGGGGGAAGAATCTTGCCCTCAGGACATTTGAGACTTCAAAAGTTCATAGCCAGAACCTTGATTTTAGCCTGATGGAGAATGTGATGGCTTGGATTCTTGAAGAACCTTGAATTCAGTTTGGAAAGTGGTAGCCAAAGGAAATTATATGATTGTGTAGTAACATGAATTCATAGAATTCATTATATTAGTCTAATGTAGACTCTTAGGAGGAGTGAACATTAACAAGCTAAGATACAAAACAATATTACCAGTAGAAATCAACAAAGATTTGGAGCAATTACTGAGGAGGATCAAGAAGGAAAGGGCTGAGGTAGACTTGATGTTGAATATTAAGAGAACAAAAATAATAACCACAGAGGATCTACAAGAATTCATCCTGGATAACAGGAAAATTTAAACAGTCAAGGAGTTGCTATACCTTGGATCAAACAACATATAGAACAGAGACTGCATTCAAGAAATTTAAAGAAGGCTAGGATTGGGAAGGGCAGCTATGAAAGAACTGGACAAGATCCTAAAGTGTAAAGTGAGTCCCTGTAGTGGGAGAAAGGCAGGATATAAGTAATAATATAAATCTGAACACTAAAGTGAGGATCATCCAAGCCATCATATTCTCCATCACCATATACAGATGTGATAACTGGACAGTGAAGAAAGCCGATATAAAGAAAATCAACTCATTTGAAATGTGGTGCTGGAGAAGAGTACTGAGGATGCCGTGGACAGCCAAGAAGAGAAACAAATAGTTTTTAGAGCAGATCAAGCCTGAGCTTCCCATGGAAGCCAGGATAACTAAAGTGAGGCTGTCGTGCTTTGGCACATCATGAGAAGGCATGAATCATTTGAAAAGACAATAATGCAAGGAAAATTAGAGGGCAGTAGAAAGGGATGGAGACCTCATACCAGTTGGTTGGACTCAATCAGAGAGGCCACGAGCTTCAGCCTGCAGAACCTGAGCAGAGCAGTGGAGGACAGGGGGTCTTTGAGTAGTCTCATCCATGACGTCGCCATGATTCAAAGTCAGTCAATTCATGGACAGTTAACAACAATGTTGATGTAACAGAGGGGCGAATTGCTTAATCCAGTCTTTTTTCTCTAGTTTAAAAGGATTCATAGCCAGTAATAACAGCATTGTAACAAATATGTTTAGACTTGTGTATAAATCATAAATAAGCTCATCAATTTTAAGGAATAAAACATTGTACACTAACCACAATGAATTTAGTAGCTAGCAAAGTAGTGGTGATTTCTATACTTTTTGTCTTGAGGACAAAGTAAGAAGGACATGTTAGTCCTCAGTCATTATTCTGCATTCTCTCATTTCTACACTTATTTCAAAACATATGCATTCTGAGTCACCAATTAAATTTGTAATGAAAAAGAAGAAAAAAAATCCTAGCCATGGTGAACATTCATGTTGTGTTGAAGTTTTCCCATGCCTTTCTGTTTTCCTAGCTCCTGCTGTTTTGCACTGATTCCCCTCTTTGCTCTCACTTTCCTTGGCCTCATTTGCTACACTGTTATTTAATTCAGTTGGCTGTAAAACCTGATTTTCCAATTTTATTTACATCTTGTTAAAATCAAACAATAGAGGATGCTAGTTTAGATTATACTATGACCACTCTACACGAATAGCCAAACCTGTGCCCATGTATTCCAGTTTCATATGCAAAATAAAACTCAGTGAGGCAGTAGATCCCTCCTTTTCCAGCCAAAGAGAAAACCAGAGAACTTTCATCTGTTTTGTTTCTTGTATTCCTTCATGATTCACCAATTTATCCCATACTATCATCACAGGGAATTCACCCATCTAGAGCCCATCCAATATTGTGCCAGTTGCTACGATTGGCAACCTAATGACCCATTCAAGAGTCTAGTCCATCATTCTGGAAGCACGTGTGCATTGCAAACCTTTGTTTCATTTATTTCCCTTTTGTAGTTTGCATTTTTAACTTCCTGCCTGCTTAAAATGCAGACATTTTGAGTGTTCCTATGCATTACCAATAAGCTCTCAGTCACAAAAATTGCCCTTTCAAATTACCATTCTCAAATAACAGAATTCAGCAACTATGTTCTTGAATTCTAAATTTAAGCTGAGAAGGGTGGGAGAGACAGAAAACATAAAGCCAATAATCCTAAGAGATGAGAAATGCATTTCTTGAGTTGCACATTACTCAGATGGAAAAATCAGTCTTCTGGTTTGCTTTAGAAAAGGTCCCCCTCCCACTACCATAAGTTATCAATGATCTTACAAAGTGTACCCATCTCTTCTTTAGGTGGCGACAATGATTAGTGTGGTAAGAACTAGGATTTTTAAAAAAATATATCAAAAGAACTGAGGTATTCATTATAGTAGAATAATTTAGACATGGTGAACAGAAGCTAACAGTTGGAAGCTTGGTTAGCCTCCTCCTTTTCTAAAGGAGGGGAAGCTATTCTTACTCCAGTTCCTTGGTGTGCTGTTAGCTGTGTATATCTATTTTTACTGCACATTGCTTTGAAGCTAGTGCAACCAGATCCCTTCATAGAGTGAAAAATGTACCACATATATCTTTGCATTAGCAGTATCTCTTCCCTTTTGTGCCCCTCTTAAAGTCTTTTCTTAGATTTGACACCAGTCTATGAATTTGAATTACACATCTTCCACACTGGAAAATAAAATAAGTTGCAAAGCAAGCTATTTTTTTCTCTCTCTCTCCTTGCCTACTAGCCCTTTGAACACAATATAGGGAAAAGGCCTTTTATGAAATTAATTTAGGAATGTATTTATTTATTCCATCTCTAAGGAAGACTGCTGCCATGTGCAGCCTGATAATGGGTTCTTGTCTAATGAGGATGCAGACTTGTGGCCAGAAACACTCACATTTGTGAGAACGTTATCAGTGCTTAGGTATGATAAAGACTATCTGTGCATCTACACTGTAGAGATAATGCAGTTTGACACCACTTTAAGTGTTGTAGCTCCATCCTATAAAATCCTGGGATTTGAAATTTTATATGATCTTTAGACTCTGCCAAAGAATCCTTGTGCATCACAAAATTACATGTCCCAGAATTCTGTAGGATGGAGCCAGAGCAGTTAAAGTACATTAGTGTCAAACTGCATTAGTCCTACAGTGTAGATGAACCCTTCATATTTTCTTAAATATCAGCGGTAAGCCAGCATGGTGTGGTGATTTGAGTTTTGGACTATTGCATCTGGAGACCAGGGTTCAAATCCCGGTTCAGCCATGGAAATTCACTAGGTAACCTTGAGCAAGTCACACTCTCTCATCCTCAGAGGATGCCAATGGCAAACCTCTTATGAAGAAACTTGCCAAGAAAACCCATTATACGTTCCCCTTAGGGTCACCATAAATCAAAAATGACTTGAAGGCACACAATAACAACAACAATTCCTGCCTTGCAGTGCCAGTTATTGGTGAACATGTTTAAGAAAGAACTATTGGGCTCATATTCTGTTTGTAGGCTGCCTCTGGTTTGGGAACAGAAGGCTAGATGAAATTGGCCATCGGTCAGATGTGTTTGGCTTTTCCTGTGTCCTTTTGTTTCTAATCTGGTGAAGCAGAATGATTCAGTTTATGTCTCATTTTCTTTTTATATTCTTGATAAATAATAAATAAAGTTGATGGCAAGTCAGCTCACATTTAATTAGTAGTGGGATGAAAATGTCTTCCACATTTTTTCAGCCATTCTCTTTCCATTTCCATAGAGAAAATGGTTTCTAGAAAGATCCAGGTTAGAAGAAACTTCGGGACATATTCTCAAGTAGGAGGAATGTGGTGTTCTTGTGATTAACATCAATTATAAGATAGCCGCCAAAGGGTTTGTATGTATCTAAGGGCCCTGTCCTTCATATTGGCAGTCTTTAGCCTCCCTGACTTTTTAAAGTGAGTTGAAACTAGGGAGCAAACTTTATGAGTTGCGATATATACTCAACTATAAGTCAACCTCATGTGTAAGTTAAGGGTAGGTTTTGGGGCCAAAAGGATAGATTTTGATATAACCCATAAATCAAGCATAAAATGTAGGGGCACTTAACAAAGGATCTAAAGGATCAAACAGAGGCATACAATCCCAAAGAACTTACAAAATTCCAGCAGGCATAACTGTTTGTGCTCATCCTAAATGCTGGATGGACAAGAGAACAGTCAGTACTTCTAGGACAGATTACACTCTTGCCTTTCTCCAGGGGAAGGTTCCTTTTTTAATAAAAGTACAGAACTTACTTTGACCCATGGATAAGTCAACTCAGGTTTTTTTCAGTCTATTTTTTCAGTATATACAGTAAGTCCTTTACTATGGATCCTTCGGGGCCATTCAGACTACCATATAAACTGGTTTGTAACCTGGATTAAAATCGGGAAGTTCATACTGGTGCCGTATTTTTCCCTAGGGAATCCAGATCTTGCACACCTGATGCGGCGCAAATCCCCCTAAACCCAGGTTTTCTGAAAGCGGGGTATTTACTGTTTATTTTTGGAAAAACCAGTTCAATTGAATGTGAACTTGACTCCAATCATGATTGGGTCAAGTTCAGGGGAGAGGTAAAGGCCAGGGGATGGAACATGACTCCTCTCCCTGCAACCACCGGCTTTAATCCAGTGCTGTCTAATAGTTTTTGCAGCAGGAGTGCTTCATCAGGCACTTCTGAATTTTTTTATTATTATTTTTACAATTTGACAATTTATGTGCATTCTACATGTGGCTCTTTAAACGAGAAGGGGAACCCCCAATCCAAATATGGATAGTTGGCTTCCATATATGGATTGGGGTTCCCTTCGTTAAAGAGCCACGTGTAGAATGCACATAAATTGTCAAATTGTAAAAATAATTTTAAAAAATCCAGAAGTGCCCGATGAAGCACTCCTACGGCTGAGAAAAATGGAGGAGGAGTTAAGTAGGCATTTCCCTTCCCTCAGCCTCACAATATAAAAAAGACATAACACTAAAAGAGAAGGGAATGGCAGTGGGGAGGAGAATAAGTGCAGTGCTTTTTCTCTCCCTCTGAGGCCTGGACCATGGCAGATCGACTGGAGGGAGGGCTTTTCTTACTTTAGGCCAGGCCTGATGAAGTTGGCCAGCTCTTCTCTCCCTCTGAGGCCAGATGATATCAGATGGCAGATATCCTAAATCCTATTGTTAGTTCTAGACACGACAGAGCCACTGAATCAATTTAATGTTTGATTCAATGAGACTACTCTAGTATGGACCAATCCATAGCTGCCATGTGTCCCACCTTCTTTATGGATAGTTTATAAATAGAAGTAATGCACATAGTCTGGATCCATTGTGGTTTGAAACATCTGTCTCATGCTTGCTTATTTATTTATTTATTTTATCTGGAAAGTCACAACCAGCCAGGTTCCAGGTGTTTCTCAGCAAATCTTCATTGAAGCTAATAGAGCTGCACTAATTTGCATCAGGTGAAAAACCCAGCCTTCTAACTGCAGCTTTGTTCAATCTATGTTCTGTTAAAATTGTCCTTTACAATAGATTTCAGTACCAATCAGTCCAGAAGAAGTTGGTTTGGTTCAGTGTCATCCACAACCCTGGTGTCACTCAGTGCAGGGGAGCTGTTGGGAGAGGTCGCAACCAAAAAGGTATGCTTAGCCCTTTTCTTTGCCATGGTGGCAAGGTCTCCTTGTGAGGAGGCCACCACCACAACCGTGGCTAGCCAGGAGTGCCCAACTAGGTGCCAACCCTCTTGTGACGTGTCACCCGATGCAGACAGCACCCCTGCACTACCCTAATGACACCACTGGTTTGGTTCACAGGATCCCATATGTGTGGAAAAATTCCTCCAGATTCCTTGCAATTGCCCATGCCAGCTGTAAAGCATTTTGAGAACAATTCAAAACTTCTGGACCCTTCGTTCATGATGAAAGAAAAATTCAAGAAATTAGAAGTTAGATATTGACACAGCACTACTTCTACCTCTCCTCATAACTGTGATGTCCTTCAGACCCCCTTGGATGAGGAGGAAGAGAACTCTTAGCACTGAGATTGGAAACAAGGGGCTACATCTGTTAGTCCTAACTAGGACTAACAGTGGGATTTACTATCAGTGGGATTTACATAAATGTTGATTTAACAGATCCCAGTTATTCATAGCTGTACTCTCTTTGAGACTAATAGCCAGATGTAGCCCAAAATGAAAATGGGATCACCATCAGCAATTTAACATTTGAGAACCACACTTTGTACAACTTGATATTGATAGAATTTAAGAATTTAATGCAAATGAATCGTGCATTAAACCAAAACCTCATGAATAATTTCTGGTTATTTTAGTAATTCTCTCTCCAATTATTCCATTTATGTTCTAATCTGATTTATGTTCTAAATTCTGCAGTATCTTGGGAAATGCAAAAAAAGATGACAGCGTAATAACTCTCCTACTTCTTTGGTATAAAAATAAGTTATTCTTCCTCCATAAAGTTTAAACCAAATTTAAACTGAATAAATCCAGATAGAGCTAAGAATGATTAGTCACCTATATTATCCCAAATCATTTTTTAAAATGTCTAGCTGTTTTCAAGGGCATAACATTTATCCATTATAAAATCCTTGAGTGGGGTGGACCTCAAGGGTTGTTCTTCTTCTATGTCATTCTTCTATTCTGGGCAGAGATTTGTCATCCAGTTCATCACCCCAAAACTGGGTTGTCTTTTTTTTTTTTTAAGCTTTTTGTAATGAACAAGTTTGGCACTAAATACATTTCTTATACCAAAGGATGAAATCCAGATCTCTAATACATTAACAAAAACTGACAGGTGATAAGATAACCATCTTATTATCTAAAGGTTGGGGGCAAAGTTGTTCTCTGCTCTTTCAGAGGACCTGAAATAGTGGATTCAAATTGGAAATTAGGAGATGCCAACTAAATATTAGAAATTCCTGATGATTAAAATTGTTTGACAGTGGAATAGATCATATCAGACAGTGGTAGTTTCTCCTTTATTGGTGATTTTTAAATGGTGATTAGATGTCCAGTCTTAGAAGTGGTTTAGCTGTTTATACCTTTGTGGCAGAGGGTTGGATTAAATGAACCTTGAGGTCTCCTTCAATTCTGTGATTTTATTCAGAATCATGGCTTTTAATAATTATTTTTGACTATACCACCCAAATAGATCCTGCTACCAAAGACAGTTCCAATTTTTGGTGCAGTCACAACTTTGGGCAAGTCATATGCTCTCAGCTCAGGGGAAGACAATGGCAAGCGTCCTCTAAACAAATCTCACAAAGAAAACTCTATAGTAGGTTTACCTTAAATTCACAGTGACTTGAGGGCACACAACAACCACAGCAACTCTTTTTTTTTTTGTTCAGTCACCATTGTGGATTTGCATAATTTAGTATGTATCCATACAATACTGTTATCAGTTTATAACCACCATGCATTCCCGCCACTTCTGTCCTTTTCCTTACCACATGAAGACTTTTATTACCACATGAAGACTTACCACATGAAGGCTGCCGATCAGTTTCCGGGCGCAGTACAAGGTGATGGTTTTAACCTTTAAAGCCCTACATGGCTCAGGTCCAATTTGTCTTAGGGACCGCCTCTCCCCATATAAGCCCCCCCCCCACATGCTCTGGTCTTCTGGGAGGAACCTGCTACAGCCCATGAAGACCAGGGTGTCGCAGACCTCCCAGAGGGCCTTTTCAGCCTCTGCTCCCAGGCTATGGAATGGCCTGCCAGATGAGATCTGTCTCATTACAATGGAAACAGCTTTAAAGACATATCTCTTCCGGCAGGCCTTCCCAGAAATCGTATAATTTTCCCAGCTCCTAGAACTTCCCAGATAATTCCCAAGCCATTTTGATGACACTTTATGCTACTAAGAAATGTGGGTTTTAATATGTTTCTTTTATTTTGTTGTAATCTTTGTTAGTTTAATTCTATTTTAAGGAATTAAAGAATGGGGATGGGATTGTTGAACTATTTTAACTTTAACTGTTTTTTAACCTTGTTGTACTCCGCCTCGATTATTCAGACAGAGAGGCGGGTAAGAAATTAATGTTGTTGTTGTTGTTGAGGGAAAGACAGAATAGTTTTGTAGGATTGTTTGACTGATAACACTTGGAACCCTCCATCTGGAAGCACTATAAATCAATACGTTAATCCTTAATTAAATCGGTGTGTGTGTGTGTCTTTCCATTCAGGATGGTGTACAGCACAGAAGGCTGTATTTTAAAGAGCTCCATTTCAGGAAAAGCTTTTTGTTGTTGGTGGTGGTGGTGGAGGAGGAGTGTCACTGAAGCCGTATGGAGGAGAAAGAAGCTACATTTTCTGAACTTTTTGTTGGTAACTGCCCTCAAGTCCATTTCAATCCATGGCAACCCTGTGGATGAGAGATCTCCAAGACCCTCTGTCCTCCACTGCTTTACTTAGTTCTTGCAAAGTCATACCCATGACCTCCTTAATAGATTCCATCCATCTAACATACAGCCTTCCTCTCTTTCTGCTTTCCTCCAGCTTTCCTAGCATTATTGCTTTTTTTTCCATTGAGTTATGTCTTCTCATGATGTGTGTGAAGTTCAACAGCCATAGTTTTGTCATCTTGACTTTTAGAGAGATTTCTGGTTTTCTCTGCTCTAGGTCCCATTTATTTGTCTTTCTGACTGTCCGTGGAATCCTCAGCACTCTTCTCCAGCACCACATTTTCTTTTCTTTTTCTGATTTTCTTCCTATCTTGTTTCTTAATTGCCCACCTCTCACATCCATAAATGGTAATAGGGAATACAGTGGCTTGTAAGATTCTAACTCTTGTGTTCAGTTGTATATCTTTGCATTTTAGGATCTTTTCTAGTTCTTTCATAGTTGCTCTCCCCATTCTTAATCTTCTTCTGATTTCCTGGCCTCAGTCCCCATTCCTATTAATGTTTGATCCCAGGTATGAGAACTCTTTCACTATTTCTATTTCTTCATTTCAATTTCTTCTAGGTTGAATTTATGTAAGATTCTCTATGGTCATTATTTTTTTTCCTTTATGTTCAACAGTAAACCTGCCTTTGCACTTTCTTCCTTGATCTTCCCTAGTAGTTGTTAAAGGTCTTTGAGATTTTCTGCTAGTATTATGGTGTTGTCTGCATATCTTAGATTGTTGATATTCCTTCCTCCTATTTTCACTCCTCTGAACATCTTGTTGCTGATAGGAATAATAAAAGAAAATTGCCTTCACACTTCCACAGTCCTACCTGCAAAGTGAGAGAAGGAGAAAGGCATTTTGGCTACTTTTCAGCAGATTAAAAAAAAAAAACTCCAAAAAACAACTTCTTTGGCTTACAGCTCCCCAAACTTCCCAGCCAGCATGGTCATGCTGCCTAACAGCTTTGGAGAAATGCATAGTGAGAGCCAGCATGGTATTGTGGTTTAAGCTCTGGACTATGAATTTGAAAACCGGGTTTGAATCCCCACTCAGCCATGGAAACCCACTGGGTAGATTCTGGGTAAGTCATGTTCTCTCAGCCTCAGAGGAAAACAAAAGCAAATTTCCTCTGACCAAACCTTGCCAGGGAACCCCATGACAGGTTCACCTTAGGGTTGCCATAATTGAGAAATGACTTGAAGGTACACAACAGCACTAAATCTTTTTTAAAAGATGGGGGGGGGAAACTAACTTTCTGTTTCTCTCAAACAGGAAAACAGTTGCAACATTTGGGTGGTATATGTGTGTTGGGCTTCTTGGGGGGGGGGAATAGTAATGACATTATCTGTCTTTCTTACTATACCTGTAACTACTATTTTCCAGCCCATTTCAGAGGGTGTTACTCTTTTGCATTAAGTGGCGAGGTTAGATCAGTATGTTCTCCTGCAATTCCTATGATGTTATATCATGATTGCATTGTGAGAAGGAGGAGAGGCAGTTGGGATCAAACTGCTGTATCTATATAGTGTAGATAAAATTCCAAAATCTGAATGATTGTAGCATATTCTGCTGCAGAATACAGCTACAACAGTTAATGGATAATCACTGAATTTATGCAGTTTTAGATTTAATTGTATGTAATGATGTAATGCACATTTTAATCATGATTGTAATGTTTTAACTTGTTGGAATCTCCCCACGGATCGAGGCGGGAAATACAAATTATTATTATTATTATTATTATTATTATTATTATTCTGGGGGGGAATGATCTAACAAAGCAGTTGCATACCTAGTCCTGATTGATCCTCTGTCATCCCACTTTTCCAGTTGTTCCAGTTTCTCCACTTCCTACATTCCTTCTTTGTCCTCAGTTTACTGCAAATCATTCAGTCAAGGGAGAAGAGGGGCATAATTTGGGCCTTCCCTATAGGCCCAGATAAAATAAACTCCTGCATCCTCTACTAACTATTCTACTATTCTACTATCTCTACTATTCCCCTCTCTCATTTGTTCTTCCCTGGAGTAGCATGGCTCCCTAGCATGCTAAAGTCTACCATTTTACCTCATCTTCTTTGCCACATGAAGCTAGATCTGTGTATTTCTTCATACACATCATTTTGTAAGTAAACTTATTATTTTCACTCTAACTAAAGAGTTTATCACATGGGAGGAATTTCTCCCAATTTCGAATGGAGTCAATTCGAATTATGTAAATTTGCTAGTTTAGCGAATTTACGTGAAATCTGGTTGCATTCGGAATGCATTCAGAATGACTTCCCATTTCCCAAAAATGACCCCCCCCCCCAATTGGCCGAAATTGTGTGAGATGCTTTAATACGCAATTATGTGAAACCCCACGATTGCGTTCAGAATGACTTCCCATTGCCTGAAATTGCGTGAGATACACTTGTACACAATTACATGAAACCCTATGATTGCATTCGGATTGCCATTGCGTTATACCCCCAAATTCTGTCATATGATAAACTCCTAACAGATTTTGTCTTATTTTGGGGACATGTGGGCTGGGAGATAAGTGGATCTAGCTTTTTCCTGCTCACTTATGTTCTGCTGTGTTTGCTCTGCAGATGAGATCAAAAAATCTCTCCTCTTTTCTGAGTTTCTAACGAATCCCAAGAAAGAAAAATTACAATGCCACATTAATAACTTTTACCTATATTGACCACATTCTGATGTTGCTTTGCCACATATCTTGATAGTCATATGTTGGAGGGTATGCTGCTGGAGAAGAGGTGCATGCTCTTTCCATTTACTGGTAACTTTCCCCTCTCCCCTCAACAACTTTTTGAGATGTTTTTCTGGCCCCAAAAAACTGCTCCTTTCCCCTCCTACTCAGAGCACACTGCATTTGCAAGACAGTATAAAACAAATCTCTGGTACACCACTAGCCACTGCAATGAAATCATGGCATGACCATCTCGCTGCAATCCTAATATAATAAAGTCCTATTCGACTTGACATGACTTTGTTGCAAAATCTTGGGATCTTCATAGAATAAGACTGTATATCCTTTCTCCTCTGTGGCTGCAGAGAGAAAGTTCTGCACCCATGACAAAGCTGTTCAACCTTTTTGGGTTCATCCTTGAAAAGTTGTTTTGAAGGTAATGTTCCTGATTCATTATGTTAAACTGTTTTTTCAAGGTAGCTTGTTTTTGCTAAAATTTCTGGTTTAATTATTGCCAACAGCTTGGCACTATCAGTGAAGCTATAAAAACTTTGAAATAGCCCCCCCCCCCCATGTTAACCCTGCCTATGGCTTATGTTTGGGTATATTATAATATATGTAAAAAGAATGCAACTTTGTCTTCCAATACAGTTCAGAGACACAACCAAATCTAGGTCCCATTTTAAAAACAACAAACAAATTGCTTATGGATGGTTGCTCATTATTTTCACACTTTCCCGAGCCAAGAACATATGGCTGCTTGTCATTCAGACAGCCAGTTAGAGATCACTTAGTAAATCTGATGATATTATAATATTTTTTAGGTAGTCTTTTTTGGAGAAGGTAGAGAGTAATGGAAAGAGAGGAAGATTGCATGCCAGCTGAAAGGACTCAATACGGGAGGCCATGGGCCTCAATCTACATTCTAAGTACACTCTAAGCATCCTAAGTACTCCTCCATACTACAGATTCAAAGATTCTATAGCATGGAGCCATGACTGCTAATTGTATAATACAGATACACTTTCAATCTATATTGATAAACTTTTTTGCTTGCTTTTGTCATTCTGCCCCCAAATTACAGAAGAATGCATTGGTTGATTGGTTGGTTGGTTGGTTGGTTGGTTGGTTGGTTCTCCCCTCGCTCATTCCCCCCTATGTTAGAACACAAGGTAACAATATTCCATTTAGCTTTAATCTTCCATTATTAAACAAATATATTTCTGAATTCATATCCCTAAGGTTAGAAGATGAAATTTAGCCTTGTAGAATGTTTAAGCTGGGACTTACTTTTTTATGTCTCATTGCTGCCATAGCCTAATCTTAATCTTGCTGCCTACTTCATTAAAATCAAAATATTCTAGGGCTTTAAAAATGTCTTTGATATATGGTTCATGAATTTCTTGTTTTGTTTTGAATTCCACTACCTTGTTCCAGCGACTTATGCTAATTTATCAGCATGCCAACAGGGCAGCACTTACAATCTACAGATGATGAATTTAAAAAATGAACATCACTTTCTGTAGAAAATCTTTCATCTTCTTTTGCTCTGTCAAGGATTACCAATTTATCATGGACATTTCAAGCTACTTTGGTGAGGACTTGGAGCCTGCTGAGATTACTGATCTCATTAATGTCTCTTTTCTATTTATATCTCTTTTTTTAAAAGAAAAAGAAAAAAAGTATGCTTGCTATGACTCATGAGCTCTGTCATTGTTTCTCTTGATATATATAATACCACCATAGACAGCTAACTTGGCACCAGTGAGGGTAACTATAAATGACTGCGTGCTAACAACAGGTCACAAGGACTAATTCATTAAAAAGGTGAGAAAAACACTATCAACAGCTACATCAAGCATCTGTTTTTGTTAACATGTAATGATGAAACTCAAAGCAAACAGCAGCAATTACATCAAAAAATTGGCCTATACTGGCCTTTGGGATATAAAGGATGGATGAGCAAACATGGCCCTCCAGATGTTTTTGCACTGCAACTCCATTAAGTTCTCAGCCATCAGGATTGATGGGAGTTGTAGGCCAAAACACTTTGGTAGGACCAAACTGACTACCTTTGACTTAAAAGGAATATCTTCATATTGTAGATACATACCTTCCAACTGTCCAACTTTGGCAGAGGCTGCTGCCACCACACTACAGAATTAATGCAATCTTGACACCACTTTAACTGTCATGGATCCATGGGGTTTGTAGTTTGTTGTGGAACCAGTGCTTTCAGACAGGAAGGATAAATATCTCACAAAACTACAAATCCCAGTATTCCATAGCATTGAGCCATGGCAGTTAAAGCAGGGTTAAACGGCATTAGTTTTGCAGTGTAGATGCAGCCATGGATGGTCCCAATTAATCTTTTTTCAACTGCCTTTAAAATGTCCCACTTTCTCTCTCCTTCTATTTCCTCCCTTTGTCCTCAGCTTACTTCAGTTGCTGCAGGCACAGGCCCAGTACAGACTGGCGCAAAGCACCAGCCTGGGGTTGATTTTAGTGCTCTGGAGGGCTGGGCATCCATACGTGCCCAGTCCTAGTAGCGGCACCCTCTTGCCACAGCCCTGCCCACACCGTGCATGCAACAATAATGCATGGGCATCTGTGCACCCAAATGGCACTCGCAGGCAGCATCATTGTCATGGCATGTGAGCACCATTATGACACTCCTAAAAAGAAGCCGCTCTAGTCATGTGGTTGGCGCAGCACCAACAAGGGGCAAAGATGGGTGGCATGGGGCTGCCCGTCTGTGTCCCCCCGAAGTAGTTTTTACTTCCCAGTAGGCACAAGCAGAACCAACTGCTGCTGCCTCTCCTGGTGTGCATATTCTTCCTCATACATTTTGCCATCTTTACCATGCTGTATTCACCTAAAGACATCAAATTCCATCTAATCTTGGAAGCTAACCTGGTTAGTACTTGGATGGGAGATTGCCAATGAATATCAAATACTGTAGGCTATAGTTCAGAGGAAGGGATGGCAAAACTATCTCTGAGGATTCCTTCCCTTAGAAAACCCTATGAAATTCATGGGGTCACTGTAAGTTGACAAGTGACTTGAAGACACATATACACACCACTTGCTGTTAAGGCTGAGGCTGAAAAAGTCTAGAGGGGTTTGCTGAAGACTGTCTTGTGTGAGTTTATGGCAGAGATGGTGGCATTCCAGCTGATAGATGTATCTCTTAACAACTCTACTCCACTCACACAATGGAGTGGCTTTTGCTTTCCCTGTTAACCATTCACAGTAGTGGATCAATTTAACAAGAAAGAAAGAGTTCCTTTTCTCCCCCCCCCCCCCCCACACATGTCTTGCCAATAATCATCCATTGAAAAAGATTTAGTTGAAGACACACAGCTGCTCTCCCTGCTCTTAATGTCAGTCCATTCCAGTCCTCCAGATGTTTTCTAGGAGCATTATTTCGACATAATTTCTATTAAGAAAAGTGTGTTTTGCATGTTCTCCCATCAAAGAGAGTGGAAGACTCTTAACAATAGTGCCTCCAAGTTTTCAATTTGCATTTTCATTGCACCTGGGAAAGCTGCTCTATGAGAGAACATTGACTTTTGCAGACAAAAATAAACCCAAAGAGCTTTAATACTCTGGCAAGGCGCCAACGTTTCATCATTTCATTCTCTGAGAGTCTTATGGGCTATAACTCAAATTTAATGATCTGATTCATTGAAATGATAAAATTCTAGCATTGGGGTAGGTTTCCCCCCTTGTTTTTGTCAAAAGAAAATGTATTTGCTTGTACTGAAGTAGCCTCAGCTGCCAAGCTGCCAGCCTCTGACAGATTGCAATCAGCACAGAAGGCGGCTCAGGCTGCTGCCACACTGCAAAATTAATGCTGTTTGACACTGCTTTAAACTGTCATCATATGGAATCCTGGGATTTGTGTTTTGTTGTGGCACCAGAGCTCTCTGACAGAGGCTAAATCTACCACAAAACTACCAATTCCAGAATTCCATAGCGTTGAGCTATGCCAGTTAAAGCAATGTCAAACTGCATTAATTCTGCAGTGCAGATGAAACCTGAGTTGCCTGAGGAACTAGTACATTTATGGAATTCTACATTTGAGAGCCAGCATGGTGACTACACTGGTTTGAGTGTTGGACAATGACTTTAGAGGCCAGGGTTCAAATCTCCACTCAACCATGGAGGCTCACTGGGTACCCTTGGGCAAGATACACCTTCTTAGACTCAGAAGAATGCAAAGGCAAACCTGAACAAATCTTGCAAAGAAAATCCCACGATAGATGATATATTTGCCTCAGGGTGCCATAAGTAAGAGACTACTTGAAGGCACCATCAAGAAACATTTGAAATACCATCACACCCAATAAAACAAAGAGTTGAGAGACCTGTTGTTTGGTAGGAAACCTTAACATTGCCTTCATATTGGTGCCATTGAGGGTAGGTATATGGAGAGAGATAGGCCATTTAACCTTTTCTTTCCTAAATCCGAAAAGTTACTTTTTAGACTGCAACAGAATTATAGCACTATGATTCCACTTTTATTGCCATAGAAACATTACGTGAAATTCTGGGGTTTGTAATTTGATGAGGCACTATAGCTCTCCAATTGAGAATTCTCACTTTTCCTCCCTCAATTGCAAATCCCACGATTCCAGAGGAAGGAGCCAAGGCAATTCAAGTGGACTCATAGTGCTTTCATTGTATAGTGTGAAAGGGCATTGCTGGTCAACTGCTCCAATCATTCCATGTAATTGACATTGCTGAGTGAAGCTGAGTGGAGCACCATCTGAACATCTGTGCTTTGCCCAATTTTAGATGCACATTTGAACATCATGGCCTGGAGTTTCTATTTATGCATGTTTATAACGTACTTACTTAATTACTTACTTCTTTCCTTCCTTCCCTCCATAAACTTCATTCAGTCCTTTGAGGATTACTCATCCTTTATTTACATGATATAGGATTTTTTGTTAGCAGAATTCTCCATTGAGGCTGAACACTCATTAAATTGGCCTAAATGTGCCAAATGCAAATGTGACATAGGGCTTTCCAAATATGTCAAGTTGAAAAACAGACTGAGCTTCTATGAGACACAATGGTCCGATCTAGATGGGCACTTTGTGGTGTGATTAGGGCTGGATAAGGTGTTTTTAGGGTTAGGGAGGGCGTAGTGTCTATACCCTCCCTAGGCCTAAAGCGCATGGACGCCACCATTTAAAGATGGTGGCGACCATACGGACATGCCAGAAGAGCGTCATCACATTAGAAACGCTGCGCACGTTGTGACGCTTTTGTGCTGCGGGAGGGCGCAAATCGCGCCCTTCCCGTGGCGCAAAAAAAAGATCTCCAAAAAGGAGCTCTTTTTTTCAGCCGGTCTTTGCCACGGCCTTTAAATGGCTGCGGCAAAGACCCAGGGAGAAAGGGGCTGCGGCGTTGGCGGCCCCTTTCTCCCTTCAGCCCCGCCGAGGGAAGCAGGGTGCAGCGGGCGCCTAGAGCACCCGCTGCACCCTGCTTGGAGGCTGCATGGAACCGGCACTTTGCCGGTTCCCCATGGCCTCCAAAAGCGGTGGGATGAGGCCTCTGGGGCTGCCCGTGCGGCAGCCTTGGCCTCATCTCGCCACTTGTAGGGGCGAGTACGGACCGCCCCTTTTGGGCGGTCTAGAAAGCCCCAATGGGGCTAAACAGACAGGCAAAAAGAAGTGCTTTCAGTCTGGCTTGAAGGCAAGGCATTTAGATGACACATGCCTTGAAGCTAGCAGGAAAGTGCCCTTTAGGAGCCTTATTCTGTTTCAAAAAGAAGCAGCTTTTTTCTGCTTCTTCCTGGCTTGAAGCCATGTCATGTGGTCATGACATGAGCACTCCAGTTGCCTTGGGAGCCGATGGTGAAGTTGGTGGGGTTTCAATGTGGCTTTAGAAAAGGCAACTTCAAGCCACTTTTTCCTGCCCATCTATTTTGCCCCAATACCTTTATCAAATGTTGTCATCTGCATAGCCCTTTGCCTGCATCTTTACTGTATACAGGGTGTGTGGGTACCAAGCCAAGGCAGGAAAAAAGATACCCTTAGGATTAAGCAGGGCTGCATCTGCACTACAGAAATAGTCATTTGACACCACTTTAACTGCCATTGCTCAATACTATGGAATCCTGGGACTTGTAGTCTTGTGCGATATTATTTATTTCATGTAGATGTAGCTCAGGATCTTGACATATCTTGGACCATCCCATTTTTTTACTTTCCTTACTAGGTTTACTACCAACCAAGTAAGTAAGTAGTTGGCTTACAAGAAGAGGGTGGAAACATCAATCTGTAGCATCCTGATCATTAGGATAACATCCCTCTTGTTTGCAGTGGCTTCTGCCCAGTAAGTCTACATTGGAGGACCTTTACAATCTCTACATATTCACTACTGAATACAAATGTGTAAGTCTAGGTTGCATGTTCTTAACTGAGATAATAAATTCCAGCCACCCTCTTTTTTTTTTTAGGGGAAAAAGACTGTGGAAATGGCAGTATAATTAGAAATATTTCATATTTACAGTATGGATTTTTATCACAAAATTGGACAAAAACCCAGTTGCACCCAGGTTCTAACGGAATAAGGACTTCCCTATGATTTTATCACATTTAGGATTATGTGATCTCCTCTCTATTATTACTAGTTAAAACTGATAAAGTAACTGCTGTTAATGTTTCAATTATCTCAGAGATAAGAAAACTGAAAGCAAATGGATACATGTATTGTGCAGTGTGTTGACAAGTCTGCACTGTGCTCTGTGAGTACAGAAGCAAGGTTAAAACAGTAGCAATCTGTTATGGCTCTGTTTTCTAACATTAACATTATTTCATTGTTAAGCAATTGTCTTCTCACTCAATGTCATTCATCTCCACAGGCCCAAACTCTATTACAACCACAAGGGTAAATATGTAGTGTATACCTACAAGTCATTCCAGCTATAGAGACATGGAAGAACATTTCCATAAAGGCTCATCCATAAATTATATCAGGCATTTTTCTGTATCATCTGCTACATCTCATGCTTTCTGCGTTGGAATTTTCTTTTGTGAGATTTGTTACAAAACTCAGGAAATAGGAGAGATTGCTTAACCTCACCAGCAAAGCAAACACAGCAGAATATAAGTAAGCAAGAAAACTAGGTCCACTCTATCTCCCAGCCCCACGTGTTCTCAAATTAAAACAGAGTCTTTAGTTAGAGTGATGTTTTGTTTTGTTTTTTTTAAAAAAAAACAAGTTTACTTACAAAAATCATGTGTATGAAGACACAGGTTTAACTTCATGTTGCAAAGAAAATGCAACATGAAGAGTCAAATGAATTTCTGTTCATATGAAGCACAAGCAGGCTGTCACTAGGGTGTGTGGAGGGTGAAAAATGCATTGGACAACACTTCAGAGAGGGCTGAACATCCAGTGGGGTGGTTGCTCCCATCCCTCCCAAGACCCCCCTCCATATAAACACAGTTGCCATGCTCCACCAGCCAGGGTGCCTTTTCTATACATTGGCTGCAGCCACTGTTGGAGGTGGGGAGCTACAGCTGCCAAGAATTCTTTTCAAGGTTCTGGCTGAGCAGGAATCCCTTAGCAGGGGCCAGTAACCCTACCAGACTCATAAGGGGCTGCTGGGTGGCAGCAACACCCCACTGATGGGAAGAGGCTGCCAGCTGGGTATGAAAGAGAGTTCTTTCCTTTTCCCACCCATCCAGAAGCCCTGCCTGACCCAAAAGGGGATGCCAGGTAACAGCAGCATTCCAAAATCACCAGCACTAGTGGTGATCTGGCTGGCAGAGGGAATCACTAGGAGATGTGCCAGGCAGCTTTTTGGTTACTACACTGGGGTGCCACCATCCCTAGTGATGCCACTGAGCAGAAATGGCTACTCTGCAGGTGTTTATTGTACATATGCGACAGAAAAGTGTTTTTTACAAAATGCATTTATCACAGATATATATCCAGTTTGCCTCGAGGAGGATCATAGTGGCATTTTACATTCACAATCCTATTTCCTTGGTGTAAACTTTGCCTTGCCCCAGGCCAAAATGATTACTTGAGAATTAAATTGGGATTTTAATCTTTTGGATGGAGTTCTCTAACACTATGCTCTATTTTATCATTTAATAGGTGCTTTTTAAAATGCTAATTTAAATAAGGCCACGCTACAGCACTTGCCCAATTACATGTGTTCTAGCTAGCAATGTGAAAATCTCTTAGTCTCAATTTTATTGTCTTTCTCAGAATCCTGCTCTTGTTTAGCAGTGGATTGTGGTACCCTGTGTTTTCTTCTCACAGGGAAATTGCTGCACACTTTAAATGGATTTTTCCTAACATATGCATTGAGGGGTGTAATATCCAAAGCACACACAGTGACAATAATCAAGTTAGAATAGGCTTTTTCAGCAGACCACCTCACATATGAGATCTGACCACATCAGCTAGTCTCACCCTCTAACCTCCACATCTCAGGGAGGGGCATCACATGTACAGAAATAAACCCACATTTACAGAAATAAACCCTCCCTACAATCGCTCAGTCTGCAGATGCAGATACTGGGAAGCAAATTCAGCTCTTCCATTATTTCAAATTATTATTATGTTAATGAACATGCTGTGTTTTAAAAAAGGAAGATCCCCAAGCCAAAGAAGAAGAAGAAGTGTTTCCCTCCCTAATCTTGCTCACTAGACTTTGATGCAAAATCTTGTGGTTTTCCCATCCTGACCTTTTTCCTCTATTGTTCTCATGTGGGGGAATGTATTTCTGTCAAATCAGTCTGTGCATTGTGTTCTCTCATTCTAATTTTCATCCCATTTTTTTACATGATTGTATTCTTTGGAAAAGAGTAGCCTAAGGCTTTGGAAGATGCTGAAAGATTCCTACAGAGAGAATTAGTCATTGCAGGATAGAATGCATGATGTGCTTGGTGCCTGTTTAAGATTCAGAAGTCAACTTCATTTTTTATTGTACAAATATTGACTTCATTCAGAGGAATTCTAATCAGCAGATTCCGTGGAAAGAAAAAGTATTGATTAGAGATGTACATCAAAAGTCAAAAGCCTTACATATGCTCATTACATTACTCAACAAATTGCTTTAACTAGGGAAGGGGGACACACGGCCCTCCAGATGTTAGACTGAAATTGCTATGTCACCTGGCCAAACAGACACTAAAGAAGGATTATGGGAACTCTGGAGAGCCACACATCCTTAATCCCTGGCATATACTATATGCAGGTACAATGAATATACCTGCATCTTTACAGCTTTTTTATTCTCTTCAGTGAGGTTCTCCTTAGTGACTATGGGGCTGAACAGCACTGGATTGGGGCTGTGGCAACTACATGCTGTGACCCTGATCTGGCCTTTCCGTGGCACAAAAAGGAGCCGCAAAAAGTAGTTGCACTGCAGAAAGGGTGCCATAGCCACTGCAGTTTCTTGACATTCCTTTGGTGCTGCATCATGTGGATGCATCACCAGAGGAGTGTCATGACGCCACCTGTCATGTGGTGGGGCACGCAGTGTCATACCGGCATAGGGGTGGAGTCGGGATGTGTGTCGTGTGGATGTCACACACCCACTCCGCCTCAATGCTTGCCTTCATGGCCAGTCTGTTGAAGCTATATGTCATCTATTGTTGCAAATACATAGTCCCTGAAGTAAAATGTATTAAAATTGTATAGAAAATTTGACATTTTATTCATAAGCAAACTCTACACCTCAAATTCTTTCAGGCTATTTCAGTATGGAAAATATGGAGTGGTTAAAGAGAAATATTTAGTCTAAATGAATAAAGAGAAACACGTGGTTTAAAGGGGGGGGTATTATATACACTACAGCAATGCCATCAGCAATAGCCTTGAGCTTCAATAGCTTCCAAGCTAGGAAGTTCTGAACTCTGGAGTACTGGGCTGAGCAGCAATGGCCCTACTAGGATGGGGAGTGGAGTGGCTATTTTGCATCCATCTAGAGCACCTCTGCTTGAGGTTACTACCTCACTCAGGCTTATGCAAGGCCCAACCCTGTGAAAGAGGATGGGGCATGTACATAAAACAAGGAGTATGGTAAACTATCTTGAAAGAAAGATGCTATCTTATTATAAATATAACTCACACTCTCCAACATTTCACAGATGAAAGCCGAGACATGTCTGGCCAAGCAACATCGGAGTATGATCAAGACAGCATACGTTATTAATATGAAAAACACAAGCTAGGAGTGTTTTCAACAGTTTGCTTTTGCTTGATCTTACAGGCAAGAGCAAGATTTCACCCTCTCCTCTCCACTCCCCTCCTGCTAAGTTAAGTGAGTGCAAACTATGTTCATATTTTGAACTCAGTTTGCAATAACTGAAGCAAACTGAAGAAGAAGGGGGAAAGTGAAAGAACAGCTTCATCTGCACTGTAAAAATAATGCCGTTTGACACCACTTTAACTGTCATGGTTCAATGTTACGACATTCTGGGATTTGTAGTTTTGTGACAAGTTTTGCCTTTTCTGTCAAGAGGCTCTGGTGCCACAACAAACTACAAATCCCAGGAATACACAGAACGGACCTTTGGCAGTTAAATCAGTGTTAAACTGCACTATTTCTGCAGTGCAGGAGAGGAAAATGGCCCTTTTAAAAGCAGCCGAAAAAGCAGGTCTCTGACATGCTGAAACAGCTGAAGGGTATGTATAACCATCTTGTTATGCTATTTTTAGTTACTTGCATGTGAAAAAGATATTGAACAATATGCACTATTTTCAAAATCCTCATGGAAACCCAGTCCCCTTTTGTGACACAAATTGCAGATGGAAGATACACACACACACACACACACACACACACACAAAACACCTTTTATTTTTAAAATGTTGTGTAAGATTTTAAGATGCCTAGTATAAAACAAAGAACAATAGGATAAGAAGGCCTTCAGAATTTTTTGTTTTATCAAAATGGGATCCATGATCTTTGCAATCAGTTTCCTGTTTTTAGAAACAGGAGCCTTGCTTGCTGTCATTTTATCAAATCACTCTGAATGTAAGACTGCATGCTAAATTATTCACCTTCAAGAACTGCTGGGCTACAGGGACAGGATTTGAAGGATGGCAAAGAGGTAAATTCAGTGGAAGTAACAACCCACCCTTTTGTAAATTTTTACATCCTACTAGAGTCACTAGCTTTCAGGGGCATTGTTACAAACAGCAGACACACACAGTATAGTTTAAAGAAGCTTGTAGGGCCTTGTAAATTATTGCCAAGTATAGTCATCTAATATACTCCCTTTAAATGTGCCTATGGCATCTGAACTACATTGGAAGATAAATAAATGGTTTGGGGAGGAAGCTTTAAAATGAAATTCACCCATGCAGACTTTAGTGGATAAATCAGGCTAATGTCAATACTGGGCACATTGAGCAAAGAAATATTGGCCTTGTACAGACAAGAAATCCAAGTTCTAACTTTGAGAGTTGGCGTATATGCAAGGTGGTTTCCTGCAAGAAAAAAAAAAGGTGGGAGGAGGATATGCTGTATTTAATGACAAAGCAAAGAAATAATTTGAGTGATAAATAAGGTGTCTTATTACTAAGCCAGGATAATTATAGTTATTTTTATGAAATTTTAATTAACTTTTGTGGCTGCTGAGATGTTGGCTCAGAACACCAAGTTACTCAAGAGGCATTTCAACGAAAGGGAAATCAAAAGGGAAATGACTTATTTATTTATCTTGATATATTAACATTCTGAAAGCAATTAGGAGGAGGAAACTTTTCAAAAGAGCCTGTTCTCCTTAACTCAGAAAATGGGTTCATCCAAAGTGATTGAAAAGTCCTAAATTTTATTCCTGTTCTTTCTGACTGTATACTGGGTTCAGGTCCTTATCACATTATACTGTTAATGGCACTACATTCTACTTTAACTGTCATGGCAAAATCCTATGGATTTCTGGGGTTCATAGGCTAGTGAGGACTTACAGTTGAGCATTTTAAAAGTTCCACCCTAAATTGCAAATCGCACGATTTCATAGGATGTTGCCATGGCAGCTACAGTGGAATTTAGCACTATGACAGTGTAGTGAACTAATCCAACCTGTTGTTGTTGTATGCCTTCAAGTCATTTCCAACTTTTGGAAACCCTCAAGGGGGTTTTCTTGGCATGGGGTTTGTCATTGCCATCCTCTGAAGCTGAGAGAGTGTGATTTGCCCAAGGTCACCCAGTGGCTTTCCATGGCCCAGCCAGAAATCAAACTTTGGACTCCAGAATTGTAGTCCAGCACTCAGACCACTATGCCACATTGGCTCTCAAGCCAACCTGGGCAGTTGATATGAAAGGTCTCCAATCATACTTGGAGCTGAGAGAAAGTATTTTGGAATAAACAGAATGTATATTGATGTCCAAAATAAAATCAAAAGAACAGGAACATCTGGGACTTTCTAGTCTGGATGCACACCATATTAACTAAATTGACTGGGTGGAGTCCTAGGTGGAATAGACAGTCACCAATACATCCACAACATCGATTTCTTTAAGGATCATTTCTTGGTGTCCAACAATTGAACACATCCATTTCATGAATTGAGAACTACCCTGAAAACTCTTCCTGTTTCACTTTTTACATATTTTATATATTTATTTTATTTTCAAAGTTTGTATGCTCCACCACCATGGATTGTTTTCTCATTGGCTTACAATAATCAAACATGTAAAGGAAATAATACACAACACCATAATATCAAGAGCAATATAAAATACAGCCAAAAAAGTAACATTCACAACATCCAAAAATTAAACATGCAGGTCTTATTAATGAGAGACCAAAGCCACTCAAGTTATTTAAAAGACCTTGGTCAGAGCTAGGAAGTAACTAGTTCCAAATACCTAGTTGCTTGAAATTAATTCTTCATTCCAGTAACAAAAGAATGCTCCATCTACACTGCAGAATTAATGCAGTTTGATGCCGCTTTATCTGGTGCCACAACAAACTGCAGATCCCAGGATTACACTGGTTGGAGCCATGATATTTAAAGTCATGTCAAACTGCATTAATTTTTCAATGTGGCAAAAGCCTATATTATGTTATGAGCGTAACCTAACATGTAATAACTTTATTCTTTTTGCAGCATACTTGTTACTTTTATGTTCCTATGATATAGTTAGGGGTATATGGCCTCACAAAATGGGGAAGGAGGAGTATAATATGGTTTTATTGCTGAAGCCAGGTTTCTCCAGTGCTAGGCCAACTGTCTCACAACTATGTCATACTGACTATCAGCATAGCCCTTGTCGGTGTGCTGAATTTGTACTGTGATTAATTGTCATAACTGTACATTCCCATCTGAATCACCTTCTTCACACAGCAGAAATGATACTTAAAATAGTGTAGCCATAATTGAAAGCTGTTGCAGCCTGATGCCTTCAGCAATGTAACCAGTCTAGGAAATCACGGGCTATTTTAGGTGTCATTAAATAAATATGATGACTTCTGTTTTTTGAAAACCTGAGGAATAAGGGGGTTGAGGAGAGAGAGGGGATTTCTTAATAAAGCAGTAGAGACCTTTATTCAGAAAGAAGATGAGCACAGGTGGGTGGGTGAGTGAGATAGAAATGCAAGAAATTTCTTTCAACTAGGCAGAAGCAGGCTGACACTGAACTGATGTGACAGCTTCCCATGTTTAGCTATTGCATATGTTTTCTGTCTCAGTGATTTATTTCCTGTTGTAAATTATACAGGACAGTGACTTCTTTCCAAATGACAAACCCAAACAAAAAAGATCAAGTCAACAGATTTCTGCACTATTTCATATTTTGATGGTGGTGTTTCTTCAGAATTAACCCCATTTCCCACCTTCTCCTTTTGGAATAAGTATTCCTCTACAATTGCTAAGTGTGAGTCATTATTATTGGATAGTCTATTGGATAGTCTTTTTGATACACATTGGCAAAAAAACAAACAAAAAACAGCCATAGTATGTTGCATGCTCTCTGGTCTATGAATTGGTCAATCAGGATTTAAACAATGAAGAGTATATATAGGTACAAGGAAACATATCACTTCAGACAGAATGTAGGCAAGGTGCAGAAAATCCCATTTATTCTGTGTGGTGCACTCCTGATAGACTTTGGCAAAGGCAATGGTCAAACAAAGCAGTAGATTAAATTGGTACCAAAATAATGTGTAAGAAATCAGACATAAATGGTTGGCAACTTTTACCTGTACCCTTGATAAAGGATATTCTATATGCATTGGCAATTGGAATTTTTTTTTTTTTTTGGACAACTAAGAAGGTAGAATAACAGAATAAGACACATGCTGCTAAGAAGTCTATTTACTATGCCATCTTAATCTCAAAATAGCCATCCAGATGCATATGGGATGTCCAGAAGAAAAATATAAACTCCAAAAGCACCTTCCCATGCCACAGGCCAGTGGCCATTGATTACCTTATTTTTCATGAATTTGTCTACTTCACCTTTAATATCATTGAAATTGGTTGTCATCTCCATAGCTTATAGTAATAAATTCCATCATTTATCTATGTGCTCTGAAAACATCCTTCATGTTGTCTGTCATCAGTTCCCCATCACTCACCTTTATTGGATGAGCCCAAATTCTTGCATTGTGGAGGGGTTCTTTAGTCACATTCTCTATGGCATAATGACCCCTCCCCTGTTCACCTTTTTCAAAAAATAAAAACTAAAAAAATATATATATATCATGCACGGCTTATTCTTTTTTTAGTGTTGCATTAGTGCCTATCCTCATTTGCTTTTATCCTCATTTCCTTCTTAACACCATATTAAGGATTATTATTATTATTAACCTTTATTTATATAGCGCTGTAAATTTACACAGTGCTGTATATACAATCTTATAATTAGACGGTTCCCTGCCCTCCGGCTTACAATCTAAGAGAGACAACATAAAAAGAGAAGGGAAATGTGGTGGGGAAGGGGATGAGTTCCAGAGGTTCTTCTCTCCCTCTGGGGCCTGGACCAAGGCAGATGGACTGGAGGGAGGGCTCGGCTTCTTAATACATAGTTAAAACGAGGCATCCTGGGGCAGATGGCATTGCTGATGATGCCCACAATCCCTTCCCTTGACCTGTGACCCCCAAGATTTACTATTATCCATCAACCTTCCTTTCTCCTCAGATCCTCTTCACACCATTAGATTTCAAGATAGTTCGCATTTGACTAGAGACTTACCTTACTTGCAATGCATATATTGAATCCTTTTATTAGTCTTGACTATAGGTCAGAATACAAGCAACAGAGTTTACATAAATGCAGACTTCCCTTTCAATAGTTGATCCAATGAGTCTATTCTAGTTGGGAACTACTGCTAGAATTCAAATCACTCTGGAGTTTGTTTGTTTTTAATCCCAATAGAATTTTCTATTTTACTTTTCTGTGCTTCTGCTGAAATCTGGCGATAAACAGTGACACAGAGGAACTTTGAAAGTTCATTTACTAAAAGTTTTGAAAAGCATGAGGAAGCCATATACAAGCACAGGATTTATTAATCTGTTGGGTTATTTGGTGAATGATGAAGCTTTACAAATTGCATTCAGCAGTGGTACCTCATTAAATTTTAACTAAGAAAAATATATCCATAAAATGTTAGTGAGGATGTTGAGGCATGCAAATGTTTCCTCATAAATGATCATTGTGTGACACATAAAAATCTTACAGCAACAAAGGCTCTACAGACCACATAACCTACACTGTATACATTGGCCTGCAGCCCAACCTTGTGCATTCAGAGCCAGATTCTTTACTACGATAACTAATATAGTTAATTTTCCTGACAGACTGTTTGAACTATATTTGAGTTATATAGCCATTAGTGTTCTGGCAATAAAATTTGAAAACTGGAAAATCCAACATTCTATCAAAATTGTGCCTGGTGATTTGGAAGGCAATGGAAATGAAGAATCATAAAAATGCTGAGGAAGGAACACAGCACACACAGATGCCCTGACATTAAACGGTGGTTTGAGAGAACAAAAACCAGGTTTGAAAAGCAAGAAACAAGGTTCCCTGTTTAGTTTTCATATTGCTTCCACTGAGTTTATGCCATGTGCCCATAGCAGGGAAAGGAGCAATCCCTTCATGCTGACAACATGCTGAAATTTAACAGGAAAAATATTAACTATAAATCAGGAAGAACACCTGGCTTAGGTATAAATTCTTGATAAATATGTCTCTGATAAATCTCAGTTTCTCAAAGTCTCAACAGATGTCAAAAATGATGAAACGGTTTTTGTCCCATAACTTTGAGATGCTCAGGAATTTCTCCACACACACAATGACAGAAACTGTACAGCTTTTCAATGAAAGCAGTACAACTTCCTCCCAAAATTAAATTTCCAGAATCTAAGCAGCTTCTCCTAAACACTGTGCAGCCTACACTGAAAATTGTGCAGCTTTTAATATAGAAAGCACTGCTTTCAGGCAGCCATATGTGTGTTTTGTGCAAGATTGCTGTTTTCTACATCGAAAACAGCAATCTTGTACAACAAAACCTTTGCTGAAAATTAGCAATGTTGCGACAAAAACAGCAGTGTTACACAACAAAAAATATTGTGGAAAATCAGCAATGTTGCAAAACAACGTCATGTGTGGCTGGAGCTTCACTTGGCCTGAGCTCCTTATTTGGCTTTCAATCCAGCAAAGGCTGCAGCCATTACTTGGAATGCTTCACCACATTGTCCCTTAATTCATGACCAGATTCTTCCCACATCATGTTAAAGAAGTGGAATTTCAGGAAAGCAGCTCCTGTTCAATAACAAAAGTGAGCAATTGTTATTACTTATGAAGGCCTAAGTGCCTCACAAGTAAATTCAATGGCATTCCTATCAACAATACTCAATGTATAAACAATGCAATTTTGTTCATCATCTACAGTTGGGGAAAAAATATTAGTCCTCCCTTACCACCATCCTACTGTCCTGAATCTGGCAGGGAACTGGATGTTTCTGAGACTCCAGCATGGAAGCTCTGAGAGATCAAGTCTTTCCTGAAATTCATACTGTGTGAGTAAATATGTTTAGTAATGTATATTTAAATTTAATTTTGGGGAGGTTTTTTAAACAATCAAAACCCTCAAACCAAGCAGATGAATGTAGCAATGGGATGGAACAGATTTCTGAATGAATATAATGCCAAGTCTGGCATGCAAACAAACTTACTTGTGCATCTTTCAGAGAGTTAGGTACAGGTAGAGCTACAGTAAAAGATACAGGCAGAGAACAATAGAAACCCAACAGAAAAAAATAAAATAAAACCCAACAGTAAGCCTTCTCATTGTGGGAAAGAAAGGTCTTGCAAAACCTTTCTGAAAATAGAGAAAATTGCAGCCTTTTAGTTGTGTTACTTAAGTTTCCCTGTGCTTGTCATAGGAGGAAAATGTCACACCATCTATCATCTCACCATTCTTACCTTGGTAGAGGACATGCTGGGTAAACCCATCATGATTTTTTTTTAGCCAGTTCTTAACAGAATTACTTTGATAGGCACCAAATGGAGGTGTTGATTTTAGTTTTGCCAGGAAATGCAGTCAGAACACGTAGTGCTGGGCAGTAGAAGGTCAGATCACATGTGGCTATCTGTAGCATTTCAATTTCCTTCATTCTGTTTCAATTTAAATCTCCTGCTTAATTTGAACCTCCTCATTATTTCAGGGTTGATTGTGTTCTGTGTTGCTGCTGTTGGGGTATTTTACTGATAATAAGGACATATTTCAGGTAAATTTAGAGTAAGAAGCAATACAGTAAATCATTAGTTACATGATTATAGCCCAACACTGAATTAACTAGATCTTGGAGAGGGTGTTATTTTTTAACAATAACAGTTTTCCCAGACCTTTCTCCAAAGTAAGATTTATTGTCAAGATATCAGGACAACCACTTTATGAGACTAGAATTTCAACTACAGATGAAGTGCACTCAGAGAGCACCTACCATAATGAAAACAATTCTTAGAGTTTTCCTATGAGAATGCTTTTATGTTTCATGCTGGTTTATCTGGATCGGTCTGGCCAAAGGACTCTGGATGCTTGTATGGTGTCTGCATATTTCTTTTCCTCTGGAACAAATATTTCTGTGGGGGCACTTTAATTCAGGGAAGTGGCACAGGGAGAAAAGCTTATCCCTCTTGCACTACAATTGAGTATTGAAGGCCCTGAACAGACTGGTGATAAATACTGGCATCAGGGCAGAGTGGGGGCATGGCAACCATGCACTGTGTGCCCTGACTCCACCCCCATGCTAGTGTGATGCCATGCGCCCCACTGCATGGCGGGAGGCATCATGCCATTCCATTGGTGCAGCAAGTACACAAGCTGTGCCAAAGGAGCACCGAAAAGCCATGGTGCTGGCAGCTATAGCACCCTTTCCACAGTGCAGAAAGGAGCTGTTTTGTGCGACGTTTTGCACCACGGAAAGGCCAGATCAGGGCCACGGCATGCAGTTGCTGTGCCCCAATCCAGCAAGGAAAGGAGCCATCTGTACAGCTCCAATGTTCCTGAGATATACTTTTGTCTTACAGACTGACTATACACTGAAGTAGAGACACATTGTGCACTGTACACTGAAAGAAGAATACAACTGGGCAAAAGGAAAATACAAATGGGCACAAAAGGAAATGTCCTAACAAATCTGTGGGCCAGGGTAAGGTATTGGGACAAAAATGCCCTGTGGCATTTTTTGCTGACAGTGATGTAGACTGGTTGCCGTTAAGTAGCCCCCAATGAGATGAACTGAAATTGTGTCCACTGTGGGCATATTGAAATTCACTGTGATCAAGAATTCTATACTTTATTTTATTTTCTCTGATTTAATTTTAATTTTATTTTACATGGGGGTTTTTTTGTCTGAAGCTGGGGGTTTGGGTGCAACACCCTGGTTTTTACACATACAAACACTTCTTTGAACATTGGCATTTTTTATATCAAACAATGCATTGAAATCTTCATTGCATCCAGGAAATACTCCATAATGCAAACAACAGAAGTGTTTTAATGCAAGAGAGTTAAGTCCTTTTCTTCATCACAGCTCTGCATTTTTTTCTTTTTAAAACACTCTCATCTTCCCATTCATTCCCATGTCTTTTAGGTCTGAGAAAACAAGATTTTCTCCATACGTTATGACCTCCACATAGTTCATGACCTTTTATTTCATAAACAGGACATGGACACATTAGGATTTTCATTTGGTGGCTGTAACATGAAACAGTAGTTTGACAACATAAGTGGCCATGCTATCACACAGTTCAATCATTTTCTTATTGCATCATATCATACACTGTTTTTGAATGGATGGAGGTAGTTTGCACATCCATCTGTGAATCCTCAACTGATGAACACTCAAGTGATTTAAATATTAAGGTGTGAACCATACTATTGATTCCTTAATGCAGAACTAACTGGTCATCAGTGCTTCTGCATGCAATGAACCAGTTTCTTTTGGTTTTCCCGCCCCCAAAGTAATCCAACATACTGCACATTTTTTCAGTTGTCTTGCTCACATTGTCATTGTGAGTCAGCTTGATGACACCAGCTCAAATGGTACCTTTTCAGTGATATCAATAAAACTGTTCCACATAGACTTTTTAAAAGGTTTAGGAACTAGCTTCTAAGAATTACCAAATGAGTGAAAACCACAAAAATAATTGTCTTAAATAGCACAGATTAATGCCAGCTGTTCAACAAAATTTTGGTTATTACATGAGGAAATCTTACAACTGTGTTTTGAGGAATGCTAGTACAAGAATGGTGTTTGTACATTTCCATCCTCTCTCTCTTTCCCTCTCTCTCTTACTTCTTTTGTCTTTGTTCTTAATCTCCTGACAGACACTGACAACCAGAATGAGTTTTTTGTGACTATCCTTCATACTAGACAAATAAAGTGCAGAGCACTGCTACATTTTCTTGGATGTATCTGTGTGACATCACATCTTCTTCTTTCAAGCTGTCATTTTTATTGATCTTATCGTCATTTTCTCTCACAAAAAAGAGACAGTTCAGTATATGCAGTTATTGTTTTGTTGGTTCCGTACAAAATGGTGATACCTTAGCTCAGCAAATAAGTTGTAAGAGGAGGCCATATTTTCAAATGTGGGGGAATGAATTCCACTCACAATCTCATACAAGCCAAAACACAGACAAAGGGCTTTTTAACAGCATCTTATCAGATGTGGACAGCAATCAAGATTGTTCAGTTGTCCACTAGTTTTTATCTCTGTCTTGTATGGGGCAGCAAAATGGAAAGGCTAGGTTACTGCCAACGGGACAACAGTAGTCATGGAAACTTATGGTATAGGATATAAAATGCCCATGGAGATTCAAATGTGTTGTAATGGTTAGAACATTAGACTGAGACTCAAGAGATCCTAGTGTTAGTCCTGTCAAAAGTGAAAGTTACTGGTTGACCTTGGTTCACCTCACATTGTCTCTCAGCCTGGCCTGCTTTGTGAGAAACAGGAAATCCATGTGCTGCACCTTAATTGCTTAAAAGCGAGAAGAAATATAATCTGAATGAATGAATAAGGGAAAATATGAAAGAGGGAAAATATAGGAAAATGATATGGCACAATATTGCATGGGAGAGGACGTATTAGAGACTATGCTGGTGGTAGAGAAGGCCTTAGGTATATATGTAACTATCAGGCCTCCACTATCTTATGAGTTGGCATTCCACAGTGGCATTCATGATATGATTCAAGGATCTCATTTTCAAAACAGTGCCTACTCATACAATACCATTGCAGTGCTGTTATATCCTCTGAGTCCCATTGGCCACATGATATTGACAGCAGAGACCTGAAGCTGAGTTTCTGAAATCCCACTTGTATTTTCTGCCTATCTTTGTTTCATATTGACACAGAAGAAGTTTTGTGCAAATTTATGTCTGTTTTGGTACATGTTTCCTTAAAGTAAGTACTTTAACTGCATGTTATAAACGTATTTTATATGTTTTTTCCCCATTGAGCAATGAATATTTGTGTACATTTTGAGTTATGTGCAAGGGTTACAAAATAATCTCCTACTTGGAGTTTCTTACCAGTTATGGGAAGCCAAAAGATATGCACACACTTTCACAAACAAGTCCTGCAAGCCATTAATTAGATAAATTCATTAAAAAATTATTCAATGCATATTTCCCCTCCATCCCTAAATTACATAAAATTACATTACATATGTTTTTGCAGGTAAGAACACTCCAAAATCATTCAGAAGCACTATCAAATAAACCCTAGTTGCAGATATGGACCTCAAACAAAGACATCAGAGACAACACAATTGGTACTTCAAGATCTGCACAGTCTGGCTACCAGATTGCACTGACCCCACATGTGCCCAATTGTATAGTACTTACTGTACATGCAAATGTCACTGTTGCATTTGAAATTGTTCACCATTTGATACAAATCAAACTCTTGAAATTACCCCTTACATCAAAATCATATCAAATAATATATTATGCCCCAGTATTACACCACACACTCCATTTTATATTTGTAGTCACTAACATAGATCAAAAGCTCCACTTTGGTCAAAAGGAAGTATTGAAAGAACATAGCTTTTATTTTTCAATCCTGACTATGGGATGATTAAAGGAGTTAGGAGCTGCTAATCCATGTTAAATTATTTTGAGTATGATTCTTCAGATAAATAAGAATGCTATTTAAATATGGTTACATTGACCAAGCTCAGGTCGACATGTCATATTGTGTAGAGGTCTTAGTTAATATTCTCCATTTCAGTGCAAAGAAACACAATAAAAAATAAATTATTGATTTTATTCCAGCAGTTGTTATTCATCTCTGGGTTTCTGCTGACAAATGAATACATTCATCTATGCAGAAATCACTTACATTTCAGTGTACTTTAGAAAGAAGGGCAAAAGCGTAGGCACAGAATCAAAACATTAGTCATACAGACAAAACAGCAGCCTAGATATGCATTTATTGTTAATACATGAGGTCCCTCTTGATTTAGGTATTGCGTGTATGTCTGTGTAATTTGATAGCTAATATTGTATATGGCTTGAAGCCATTTTCAATTAGAGTATTTGAGGAGATTCAGCATATGATATTCATGGTTCATTAAAAATTTGTTTTACCAAGTCCAGATAACATAACAAAGAATTATCTATGGCCAGACTTGATGCTTCCATCTCTGTGCCAATTGATGCCTCTCTATGTTTGCTCTGTGTCTCAATCATCATTCTGCAAGATGATATGAAACACAGCACAAATCAATCCTCTAAATGTAAGGATTTGTTCAGTTTATAATGAACAGTGCACTGGGGCTGTGACCAAAAGGCATTGCCTAACACACATTGTGCTGTTACACAGAATCCTGTTAGTTAACCCCAGCTGTAATAGACCCAACTATTAATTCAACACATACTGTATGTAGTCATCTATAAATTAAGAAATTTATGCCCAAAAATTGACCCCAAAATACCAGTTTAATTATTTATGGTTCAGTATGGTAATGTGACACCAGCTCTTTCAGATTTCCCTATGCAGTTAGGAGAGCAGATTATTTGTCTCTTGAGCCAAGCAGAAAGTGTTCTGGGTGACAGAGTGTTTTTAAACAGTGTCCCTCTCCCGTCCAGGTGGCCACTGTCTGGGGAGTAAAGGATGAAACGAAAGCTGAGACGCTGAAACAAAAAGCCTCAGAGTCCCTCTTGCTGCTCACACACATACACATGCTGGAATCGCCAAACTTTACCTTCCACTTATCCACAGGTCATGGCAAAAACCATAATTTTGGCCCCAAAATCTGCTCTCAATTTATACATGAGGTTGACTTATGGTCGAATATATATAGTAGATAAATCACACTTTTTCAGTGGGTCAGAACCATCAGTACAATTTCAGCAAGAAATATAGGTTAAGAAAGAAATCTAAATTTCCCTTGGGTATCCAAACATGTTTCCCTCCCCTTCCTTCCTTCCTTCCTTCCTTCCTTCCTTGTTGAATTAGCTATTGCTAGCCAGCATGATGTAATGCTTTGAGTGTTGGACCGACTCTGGAGACCAGGTTTCAAATCTCCACTGAGCCATGAACCCCATGGGTGATCCTGGGCATGTCACACTCTCAGCCTCTAAGTAATTGCAAACCCATGTTGGAGAAATTTATTATGAAACCCCTGTGATAATTTTGCCATAAGTTAGAAATGACTTGAAGGGGGGAAAAACAATAACAAAGAAAATAATAATGTATCCCCCAGCACTCTCCAACAGGATGAGTGAGTAGCCTTTTTAATAAAGCAAACCAAGGATGCTGCAAACTAGTGCAGAATTACTAAGGTTTCCAAGTCTTATAGAAGCAGCAGAAAGGTGAGGGACTGTTGTACTCTCATGGTTTCCACAGTGGTATATGTCAAGATGAGCAGCACAGAAGGAGAACAAAGTTTGCAGATTGTATATGTGGTGACTTTAAAGCCCACACACTCATTCCCAACAGGCAGCAGAGCTCACAAGCTCAGCATGAAAGCAGTGAAGTCTTTGTGGTTGGTGTCACCCAGTGTAGGAGGGGGCTTCAGGGTGGACTACTATGATGCCTGCCCACCCTGCCTTCCTCCTTCCCAATGCATTGCTTGCCTGGTCAGCAGCCAGGCAACCAGTTGCCTGGTGGGTGGGTCTGTGGCTTCAGGATAGCCATTTGTAGTCTAATAGAGCTGCTCAACTGCTGTATGCAACAAACCTGTGTGCAACAAACCTGGTATCCTTAACTACAGCCCAAGAGAGTTTATGCTGAAAAAAACTGATGTGCCCTCAAAGTATCACAAGTATCTCCTCTCTCAATGACTGCCTGGCACGGTAATGGATTGGATGAGGGAAAACAGATTGAGACTGAATCCAGACAAAACGGAGGTACTGACAGTCACCGGCCCGAAACCAGGTCTGGGAATACAACTCCCGGTCCTAGATGGAATCACACTATCCTCGAAGGACCCTGTTCGCAGTATGGGGGTACTCCTAGACTCGTCACTTCACATGACTAGTCAGGTGAATGCGACGGTCAGGAGTGCCTGTTATCAGCTTCGGCTGATACGCCAGCTGCGCCCTTTCCTGGAGATGAGGGATTTGGAAACTGTGGTACACGCTTTGGTCACCTCACGATTAGACTACTGCAACGCGCTCTACATGGGGCTGCCCGTGTACCTAACCCGGAAACTTCAATTGGTCCAAAACATGGCAGCCAGATTAGTTACTGGGACATCTAGGAGAGAACATATAACTCCAGTGCTTAAATCTCTCCACTGGCTGCCAATTAGTTTCTGGGCACAGTACAAAGTGCTGGTTTTAACCTTTAAAGCCCTACATGGCTTGGGCCCATCTTATCTCAGGGACCGCCTCTCCCCGTACAATCCTCCCCGCACACTTCGATCCTCTGGGAGGAACTTACTACAGCCTATCAAGACCAGGCTGGCACAGACCTCCCAGAGGACCTTTTCTGCGACCGCTCCCAAGCTCTGGAATGGTCTGCCGGATGAGATGCGTCTCATGACATCTCTAGATTGCTTCAAAAAAGCCCTAAAGACGCATCTCTTCCGGCAGGCCTT
This sequence comes from Urosaurus nigricauda, assembly GCA_034509955.1. NCBI lineage: Eukaryota > Metazoa > Chordata > Lepidosauria > Squamata > Phrynosomatidae > Urosaurus > Urosaurus nigricauda. Next base: position 128,201,556 of record JAOEGL010000003.1, read on the forward strand.
CCCCTAAATTCCTTATCCCCGGCTTCGGTTCCAGACTTTGATTCCTGCCTACTCCCATGTTCTGATCCCCACTTATGACGTGGCCACATAAGGAAGGGTTAGGATGTAGCTATATGTTTTTAAATAACTGTTTTAATCATTGCTGTTTAATCTATTTTTAAGGGGTGGGAGGTTTGGAAACGGGTCATGGGATTGTTTTAATCTATGTTTTTTTTACTTGTACCCCACTCCGAGTGTATATACAGAGGAGCGGGCTATAAATAAACTATTATTATTATTATTATTATTATTATTATCACAAGATTTCTTTTTCCCTAGGCAGCAGGTGAGCAAAATGCCTCAGGCCTCCCTGGGCTGGAGAGTGGAGGAAAGCCATGAGAGGTTGCTGCCACCAGAATGCATAGTGTGCAACAGACCGGGACATCTTGACCTTCATGCAGTCACACTTAGTCCCCAGGAGTTGCCCAATCACAGCAGACCTCTTACTCTCCTCCACTCTTTCCCATTCCATTCCCAAATCCCTATTCACAGTAGCTATGCGAACAACAAGGTGGGGATGTGTGTGTGTGTGTGTGATGACTTCAGAAGTGGCAACATGCATAATAGCTGGCCTGCACACAATGTAAAGTTTATTGGCAAGGGAGAATGTAATGTAGCTGCAGGAAGTGTTGACTTTTTGTGTTGTGGAAAGGGCTCCATAGCTGCCAGTGCTGCAACTTTTTGGCACTCCTTTGGTGCTGCATCATCTGGACACAGTTGCCAGAGGTGCGCCATGATGCTGCCTGCTGCGCAGTCAGGTGCACAGCATGACAGCGGCATCAGAGCAGCATTGAGGCATGCATCATGTGGACACCATGCCCCCACTCTGCCCTGAGGCCAGGGTTCATTACCAGTCTGTACAGGCTGTCAGTGCTCAGCACAGGCTATCCTTTTAATACAGACTACCTTCCATGTGAAAGGCCTGCTCCTATAGGAAGGTCTTTGTCTGGTGATGGAAAAACAACAGAGAGTGGCCAAACCAGCCTACCTCAGTAAGGAGTTCCAGAGTTTGGGAACAATCATTAAGACGGCCTTTTTGGTGATGCACTCCTTCCTCTTTAAATGGAGGCTTGGTGGACTTCCATGTTTTTGCACATTTTTTCCCAGGAAGAGCACAACTTTATAATACTATCTGTAATAAATAAAGATATTACAAGCTAAAATATTTGAAGCAGAACTTTCTCTCATCAACGTGTTTTCTAATTGTTCTGTCTACATTCAGAAATAATGGACTTACAGTACAGATTTCCCAGAGCATTTTATCTCAGCCCTGATTTTATTGCTCTACACTCAACAAAGAATTGTGTGATGAAATCACACTCTCAGTTTCCAAAAGAGTACCTTGGTTCCTGAACAATCAGTTGGCTCAGGATGTTCTGTGTTCCAAAAATTCTGATGCACAGGTAGGCTTCATTAAAATTTGGGCCTCGAAAATAATGTGTGAGCTACAACTGGAGGAGAAGCACTGTTTTAAGGAAGGACATGTTCCACTCTTTCTTTACTGCAGTCTGGCTCTCCTTGCAAGCAAAGAATACTGGGAGAAAATTAGAAGAGTTGTGCCACAGCAATCATTGCCTCCTTTTGACCAGGGGCAAAAGGCAACACTATCACGGGTACTCCAGCCCAAGCAGCCTTCCTGCAACTCTAAATTATTGCTTGGGAAGGTTCCTTTTTTGGACTACAATTCTCAGAGTTTCCCTAGCTAGCTGAGCCAGTTGCCAGGCTGGCTGGGGGATTTGTAGAGCTGTGATCCAAACAAGTTACTTTGCCAACTGCCACTTCCAGTTTCCAAGCAATGTTGGAGAGCGCACATGGATCCCAGAAAGAATTTGCTCAGACACAATGCAGAACTGTCCCCCAAAAAACTCTCCATCTTGCGTGTTTTTTAGCATTGTTCAGTGGCATACGTTATTGTCACTCACTTGCAAATCAAGCCATGGGAGCTCTCTTACCACAAATATGTTATGTATGTATCATTTCAAGAAATCTCATCACTTCTAGCCAGTGATGGCATAGAAGGGTGTAATAGAACTAATACTGAATGGAGGAACATCATGGATGTGGATGGTTTTCTAGTTTCATTTCATCCTTTCCCTTAAACAGATGGTATCTTTGTTGTGTTGTTGTGACACTCTGTGTTTGCTGCTGGCTGATGACTCACTAGAGTGAAATCCTGGGATGCTCAATACTAGAAAATAAGATTGTTTGGTACTTTTTGCTACATCTAATTTTCCAACAGAATTTCGACAGATGTGACAATTTCACTGAAATCTTGTCAAAATAACATCAAAACATTGACAAATTAAATCTGGCTCATTTTCATTCCCTTGGTATTATAGCGCTTCATCTGCCACAACTGGGGATTTTATATCAGTGTCGTTCTTGACAACTTGATCATTTCAGATGGCAGATTATCAATTTGTTGCCCTTCCTGATGGCTTGCTTTGCAGTAGCTATGCTACTCTCTCTGGTATCTTTTTCAAATAATTATAACCAAAGGAAGAATGCCTGGAAGTGATCCACATTTGATGGGGATAAAAGGAAACCATAAGCACTGTAGTTCTCTCAGAGGGAGGTCAAACAACTACCTTCAGCAGGTGGCTGTAAGTTCTCTATGTAATGTTTTTGCTGCCCAAGGTTAAAATTTTATTGACATTTACTTGGATGTAAGTTAAGTCCCATTGGGAACACTGTGGGGCTTAATGCTGAGAAAACATGCTTAGGATTGGGTTATAGATGTATATATATTTGATCATTTCCTTGATAGAAAGCTTCATTGAATCCACCATCATTTGTATTAGAGTGGGCTATTTAAAGATAACAAAAGATAGATTATGATATCACTGTATTAGGGGATTTCACTTATATTAGGAGACTTTCTCTGATTTCTGCATCCAATCAGTTATGGTATGTAAACAAATATATGCCATATCTTGTTTAGAGTACATTCTAAAACAGCCAACTTTGGCTCTCAGAAGCCTGATTTATCAAAATGTAATTACATTTACCAAAATGTAATCATTCATTGAGCAAACTGTTTACCCACCATTTCACTCATGAGGATAAGATTTAAAATCATGAGATCTTGTTCACAGTGTATTTAAGAAACATTTGATACCTATCACTAGTCATAATAAATTACTGAAAAAAGCAACAAATAAATTACAGATTGCTACAAACTGCCCTGTTCTCACCATGCTCTCTTGGGCAGTGGTGTGTGGGAAGTTGTGTGTGTGCAACTCTGGATACATCTCTGTATACCCAACATATGATTTCAGTAACACGAGGTTGGAAAGAATATTCTCTGTTATTTGTCCTGCAGCAGAAAAATGTGTTTTCCATTACTCAGGAAACATGTCAGGAAGAGTAAGACACAGGCATGAATTTTGCAGCTTTCTCCCATTATTCACACATTTTAGTATATTTCAGGAGATTTTGTGCAAAAAATAGATATGAGGGTTTTGTACAAAAATCATGCCCCCCCCCCCCGCAGAATACTTTTTTCCCCCCAAGCACAGCTATCAGGAAATAGTTTTTGTGTGAAAGCTGTGTTTGTATGAAAAACAAAAACAAAACCACCCCACACATTGTTCACAACACCATGTAGACTTCTGGATACAGCTTCCCCCTCCCCCCACAGAAAACTAAAAATTATTCACCATCTCATATGTGGATAAAATAGTTCCCCATGTACATTCCTATACTAGCAGAAGGGCTCTATCACTTCTGGAACTTCCATTTTCATGGAAGGATATTCTGTCCTTGCACTATTTGCAGCAAGTGTTCCACTAATCCAGGAGCAGACAATTTTTGAGAGTCAGGGAGGCAATTTTCCACACACATACAGGCCCACTACCAGTGTACCACTCCTGGAAACCTACTGCCAGTTTGTTAAATCCCTTATTTTTGCACTTGTATTTTTAAAATGTAACACATCTGGCACCTTGGGTAGCTCCTTTAAAATGCAGACCAAGGTCTAACCTGCACTCCAGAAATAATGCAGTTTAATAGTTTTTTGCGGAGCTTTCAGGCTATGTGGCCAGGTTCTAGAAGAGTTCCTTTCTTATGTTTCACCAGCATCTGTGACTAGCATCTTCAGAAGATGCCAGTCACAGATGCTGGCGAAACGTCATAAAGGAATCTGGCCACATAGCCTGAAAGCTCCACAAAAAACTATGGATGCCTTCGACTCCACAATACAGTTTAACACCACTTAACTGTCATCCTGTGGAATCCTAGGATCTGGATGTTGTTGTGGCACCAGAGCTATATGACAGAGAAAACTAAATAACTCATGAAACTACAAATCCCAGAATTTCATAGCATTGGGCCATGGCAGTTAAAATGGTGTCAAATGGTAGTTTTTCTGCAGTGCAGATTAGACCTAAACCACACATCAGATTGACTACTCCACTGACATGGAGCCAACAGCAAAGGCAATATGAAAACATGACAACTCACCCAGACCTTTCTGCACAAGAACTGGCGTACCTTGATTCCTGGGGATGGTAATGCTGCATAGGAGGTGGTGTCTGGTGTTACTTTCACCCCTTTCCTTCACTCTTCTTTCCCCTCTCAAACTGCAGACAAGAGTAAATGGCAGGAGTAGACTTTTTTGCAAAGGTTCCTCTCCCATGTTAGAAGGAGCACCTTGGGTAGCTCCTTTAAAATGCAGACCAAGGTCTAACCTGCACTCCAGAAATAATGCAGTTTAATAGTTTTTTGTGGAGCTTTCAGGCTATGTGGCCAGGTTCTAGAAGTAAATGGCAGGAGTAGACTTTTTTGCAAAGGTTCCTCTCCCATATTAGAATGGCACAAAAGACCAACTTGCATTTCTAGGGAGGGTGAGAGAGTTTGCAGCCCCACACTGTTTGCTGAATACTTTTTCTATCTTTTAGATTGAGTTGGGAGATGAGTTTGCATCCTATCCTGCTTTTTCAGGACTGTAGCTGCTTTTGATTATTCTGTTGATTTTGATGGAGACACAGTCATGATGGAACAATCATGGGAAATATTTTTGATAAAACAAAAATGAGATAAATTGCTTTAGAAAAACCTGTGTTTCAGGGTGCATGTGCAGAACTCCACTCCCTGTGTTGGATACCCATCTTGAATTAAAGTAAACTGGAATCCGCCAAAAAGGTGAAATCCCAAAAGAATTCCCAAAGTGTACTTTTTTCATTCTTCTCTTCCTGTAAGGCATCCAGTTACATTACAAATTGAGAAGGGATGTGCATCTCCATCTGCATTGCAATGGAGACTGTAGTGTGTGTCTTTCCTTTGTCTTACTGTGTGTACAATTGTTACATGGAACTATATTTTGTTTGGGACCAAGGACATGATGAGATTAATGACATGTCTAAGGTCAGCCACTATGTTCATGAATAATATTGCACAGTCAAGTAGCCTTCATCTTCAGAGTGATTATTATTATTATTTCATTGAACCATAACACAGAGATCAGGTTGGGATGAGAGGGAATTTGTAACCAAGGTGGCAGTCAGATCAATAATATCAGTGCCAGATTTATGTACAAAGTAAAATAACTCTTTGGGGTAATCTGCATTAAAAAATAATGCAGTTTGACACTGCTTTAACTGCCTTGACTAAATCCCATGGAATCCTGGGACTTGTAGTTCTATGAAAAGTTCAGCCTTCTCAGTCTGGTGCCACAACAAACTACAAATCCTAGGATTCCATAGGATGGAGCCATGACATTTAAAGAGGTGTCAAACTACATTATTTCTGCAGTGCACATTAGACCCTAGTCTCAGATCAGGTAGGGCCTCTGTTGTTATTTTTTAAGGAAAAAGATATTAGTTTATTTTCAAGTTTTATGAAAGTGTTAAAATAATATATGCTATTTGAGGGGAGGGGGGTAATGCTATGGGGCTTTTTAAACCTGATATAGCTTATGCCTTCAGCTTGTATTAGGATGCATCTACACTGTAAAAATAATGCAGTTTGATACCACTTTACATGTTCTGGCTCAATTATGTAAAATCTTGGGATGTGTAGTTTCACATGGGCCTTAGCCTTCTCTTCCAAAGAGTGCCGATAACTCACAAATCTGCAAATCACAGAATTCTATAGGATGGAACTGTGGCAGTTAAAGTGGTGTCAAACTGCATTATTTCTACAGTATAGATGTACCCAGAATCTTCCCCTGATTAATTTATGCTAAAATTTAAACTATTTGTCTCATGGTACACAAATCCACATGATTGATGACATTGATGTCACTCTTGGTGTTTTGTCTAATGGGACCAAAATAAAGACTGCAGTAAGATTTGGGGCCAGATCTATTAACTACTTTGCATCCTTCCCAAACAAATGTCTTGGTTTGCTGCATTCTTCATTGCAAAAGTCACACATAAGAAAATTAATGTTGATAAAACTTGTTGTTTAAACTTAAATTTACATTCCAAACTTTCCCATGGAAGTTCAGGACTAATCAGCAAATTTCCTTTCTTTTATATTCCCTCCCATTATATTATTCATTCCTCTTTTGCAAATGGCTGGTTTTGATTGGCTTGTATGGATTTAAAATACACAGCCACACAGAAAACAAAAGAGGCAGGCACACATTATTCGCTCTGTTAAGAGCGACTTAATAGCAGATGGGATTATATTTTTAGCTATAAAATTGGTCTTGTAAAATGGGATGCTGCAGAACTTCCCTGGGGCTTTCCAAAGCCGTTTCAAGTCTTTTGAAACAAAGCACGACATTTGGACTGGTGAAATGTCACCCATACCACCCATCTCTGTTGCCTGCCCTCCAAGTGTAAACGGAAAAGGGGTCTCAGTAGAGCTCGTCAAGCCTGCTGTGATTGTCCTCCAGGAACCTTTGTAAAATCTTTATGCTTTTCTCTTTTATTTCAGGATCTGCTATACCCTGTCCTTTCATTGTAATGCTAATGGCATAATGCATTTATGTATAGCAGGACTTGCTCGTATTATGAAAGGGAAAGGGACCTTTGAAGGAGAAGTAGTTTATTCCCAACTCAACTGCTGAGGAGGAAACAGGATGGTTATTACAGAGAGTTCAGAGCATTATGTATTGGAAAGCACTGGGCGAGATAACATGGGCAGGAAATGGGGGGTAGACTTATTGAAGTGTATTTTTTGCTCTGCTTTGCTGTCTTCTGTGTTTCATAGTTCTTTCTTCAACCTTCCTTTTCCTGATACTGTAAAACAAATGTAACATTTCAGGTGGATTGCTAGCTCTCTTTAGCATTATTACTAGTTGTAGTAGATACACAATTATCTAATATTGCTTTAGTTGAGTTTACTCTTATTTGGACATAGAAAAGGACCTTTCACGATGGTGGAAAGAGCCATTCCCTTATTACCACACTAAACATCTTAACGAAGGGTCAAACCTGTGTTCCTGTTCCTGCTTTAGTTGGGCAATGATGGTTTGATGGTATTCAGAGCAGAAAGATGTTATTTCTCCTCCACTCCACTCTCATCTTAAGTGCTGGAGACATTGCTGTGAAGGTGGAAAGTCGGTCGCAGAAGAGATGTCACTATGGTCCAAAACACACTGCAGAAATACTCCAGTTTGTAACCACTTTAACTGCCCTGGTTCACTGATAGGGAATTCTGGAAACTGTAGTTTTGTGAGACATTTAGCCTTCTCTGTCAGAGGCTCTGGTGCCACAATAAACTACAGTTCTCAGGATTTCCTAGCACTAAGGTTATTTCTGTAGTGTGTTTTAGACCTTCCAAATTGGCATTCACATATACAGTACATAAACTGCATTCCACAATTCCCCTATGCTCTTCTCCTGTACTTTATGAAATTGCTGTTCCCTCATTTAGATAGCCATTATAATCCAAGTTCTGTTTGCCACCTTGAAAATCCTAATACATATCAGAGATAGGCAATTTGATACTCTCCTGATGTTTTTGAATTCCTGCATCTTCAAACCATTTGCCATGCTGCCTGGAACTGATGAATGGTAGTATCCAAATATCTGGAAAGCATTAGGTTACTACCTCATCCCGGTTCTGTATTATAACTGAGGGGCTGTACATATGCCACCCCTTTCCTTGCTGGATCAGGGCCACAGCAGCTGCATGCCACAGCCCCGATCTGGCCTTTCAAGGGCATGAAAAGGAGCCACAAAAATGGCTCCTTTTTGCACCCTCGAAAGGGTGCCATAGCCACAGTGGCATGGCTATATGTTGTTCCTTTGGTGCTGTGTCATATGGACGCAGTGCTGGAGGAGCGCCATGATGCTGTGCACTGTGTGGAGCAGCACACAGCATCAGGGCTCCCTGGGGGTGTAGTCAGTTGTGTATTGTGAGGACACTATGCCCCAACTGTACCCCCATGACAGCCTTAATGGCCAGTGTGTACAGGGCCTAAGTCCAGTACATGTAATTGAAGTAATCACATATTTTTTTTATTCTGTGTACCTGTGCATCCAGCCCTCTCTTTCTCTGTTGTTTCCCTTTGCTGATTTCAAACTACCAACGTATGTTCATTGTAAAATACTGTGTGTATAAACAATGCTGAACACATGTGCACACACAGAGAGATAGAGAGGGATAGAGAGAGAGAAGAAAGGTCAGTTAATAATGCTGCAGATAAATGTAAGAGGAAGAGCAGAACTTTCATAAACTTTTTGTGAACTTCTGGAGGCTTTCTAGCTCTTTCCATTGCATTGGAAACAAAATGGAGGATTAGATGGACTTTAACCTGATTAAGTAAAGCAGTTCATAACAGAATTCTTCTGTTGTTTTCCATCTTCACTTTTCTTTGAACCTCTATTGGTTACCAGTGGAACATGATTAGAATTTTAATTACATGACTTTCCTTCTTTCAATCAACTAGTCATGAACAAACCTTTGGCCTACATGCACCTAAACACATACGCTGCTTGCAAAGACTTCAGTGTGCAAACATGAACTTGATTAATGAAGCTAGCTTATTATTTAGGCTTTCATAAGAGAATAGATCATGTTCTTGGCAGCACATCATCTAGCAGATTTGAGGGCCACCTGAGCAGCTGTGTTCCTGAAACAAAAAACAGTCCTGTCAAATGTTCCTGGAACCATATGAGATGCTTGGCTACAGGTTGTCCAATACCTAAAAGTGAACTCTGAAAGCACCAATACTTAAATGGCTATGTGGCAATATAGCAATCCAGCAATAATCCATAGCTAAATGCCTAAGACTGAAGATGCAAAATGCCACTCAGTCATGTACCCCATGTTGCTGGTGTTGAAAGAGGGCAGGATATAATTGTCTGTTACAGGGTAAGACAAAGGGAAGCTCTTAACACAATTTATACTAGCAGTTGCATTGGTTTCCTTTTATAGAAACATCATTTCCAAAGTATGTTGCACACTTGGTCTTTTTGGAGAAGTTAATATGTTTCAGCTGATCAAGAGCACAGACTTCCAGAGGAGGGTTGCTAATATTGGTCTGCAGCTGTAAAAACAACCAAGAGAGTTGTAGCACCCTAAAGACTAAGAGGTTCATTAAGGCAAGAGGACAGCAATTGTGCTATAATGCAGGGAAATGATGTAGAAGTTGGGAATCTGTGGAAGTTTGAATAGAGAACAGTCTTAATGACTGTCTGGAGGCCTTTGTTAATCCTCTTTAGACAAATAGAGGGTGACAATGGGTCAGAGGACAAAAGCTAATTGTGTTGTTGTTCATGTTGTTCCTGCTATAATGAAGAACTGAGTGCTTAAGTTCAAAAACATTCAGTTTAACTGCTTACAGGGACACAAAATTCAGAATCAGGCACACTTTATTAAAATATATGGAAACCAAAGGGAATAAATACAATGTTGCTGGAAGGCAGCTCCATCTGACAAGAAAAATTTTTACAGTAAAAGTACTGGCTGACTTACTCCAAGTGTTACTTAAAAGTGCTTGCTGACTGACTGATACCCAGAGTATCCAGGCTCCAAAGCAACTGTGAAGTCCTCCTGTGCAGTCCCAAGCAATGCTGAGTGTCATGCTCCTTCTTGAGAGTTCAGCTTCTGAGGATGAAGCAGATCCACCCATTAACCCCTCCTGAGAAGTAAAGATTCTGTAAATGAAGCTGATTTACCACAGTTGAGCCCTCCTCACACTCAACCTGACAGTCACTTGAGTGACCCATGGGAGAAAGAGGTGTAAGAGACAACATCCCAAGAAAGGAGAAAGCACTGGTCTCTAGAACAGACCCAGTCCCTTCCCCGCATGTGAAGTGAGAGGCTATGTGCATGCAGCACCATCTTGAAATATGAGCTGCAAGAAGTGTGGGGCTCAGTCAGTGTGCTTTATATGCATGGGCTTTTCCCCTCCTGGTTCTTGGAAATAAATTTGATTTCTTTCTAAAATCTGTCTCTACAGTGAGACTTGATTCTGCAATTTATGACCATGGAATTTTCCTTGAACTTGTTTTCTGTTACTATGGATTGTGCATAGGATTTATGGCTCCTGACCTTTGAACTGGGTGATGTTAGATTCTGCTGGCTCCTTTGGCTTCTGAATTCCTGGCACCCTGCCTACTAGTGCAGTGTGAGGACAGGATACAAGGTTCACACATGCTGCCTGCTGCTGCCAGCATGAGTTGCTCCCTCTGAGTCTGAAAACAAGTCACCTAGCATTGATCACATGGCTAAGTGCCTTATTCCGGTCTTAGAGGTTGGCACTAGCAATGGATAGTACACAATGATACATTTTAAACAGCCAACTTGCATCACTCCAGAGGTTCTCCGATCTTCTGGGAAGATCCAGAGTAAAAGGTGACCTTTTAAAATCCCTGTTACGGCTGGTACAATGTGGATTCAGTACTGAAGTGGCCTTATGCCATCTGGACAGTTTGCATCAGAAATAGGGATTGGGCCCTGTGCCATTCGGAATCATAATTATTGAATCATAGAGTTAGAAGAGACCTCAAGGGTCATCCAGTCCAATCCCCTGCCATGCAGGAACTCACAATCAAAGCACCTCTGACAGATGTTTAAAGACCTCCAAGGAAGGAAATTCCACCACACTCCAAGGGAGTGTGTTCCACTGTCAAACAGCTCTTACTTTCAGGAAGTTCTTTCTAATGTTGAGGTGTAATCTCTTTTCCTATAGCATGCATCCATTGCTCTATGTTCTAGTCTGGAGCAGCATAAAACAAGCTTGCTCCATCCTCAATAAGACATTCCTTTAAATATTTAAACAAGGCTATCATATCACCTTTTAACCTTCTCTTCCCCAGGCTAAACATACGAGGGGTATCCAAAAGTTTTAATGATCACCTTTTTAAAAAATTGACAGAAAGATTATTTAGATTTGTAGTTGTTAACTTATCTCTATGTAGTCACTATCTAGATTTATACATTTTCCCCAGCATATCTTGACCCTCCGAATATCTGATATTGTAGAAGTCGGCAGATTGCACCTGATGAGGATTTTACACTTTAGTCACTTCTGGCAGAGCCAGTCACAAAAATAAAGGACACAATGAGTTGATTTTCTCAGCAATGTGCACTTAGGGACCAATGATGACACTGACAAAATTTCCTCAATATGCCATAATAACTTCCAGATGATAATTATTGCTTTACGATACCCCCTCGTAAGACGCAATCTGCTGACTTCTACAATATCAGGTATTCAGAGGGTCAAGATACGCTGGGTAAAATGTATAAATCTAGATAGTGACTACATAGAGATAAGTTAACAACAACAAATCAAAACAAATTTTCTGTCAATTTTTTTAAAAAGGTGATCATTAAAACTTTTGGATACCTTCTCGTACCTAGCTCCCTACGTTTCTCTTCATAGGGCATAGTTTCCAGATCTTTACCCTTTTGGTTGCCCTCTGGACATGCTCCAACTTCTCAACATCCTTTTTGAACTGGACTCAGTATTCTAGGTGAGGCCTGACCAAAGCAGAACACAGTGGCACTATTACTTCTATTGATGCAGCTGAAAAATGCTAAAAAATTGGCCCTTTTAGCTATCACATCATACTGTTGACTCGTGTTCAACTTGTGGTTCACTAGGACTCCTAAATCCCTTTCAAACATATTCCCATTAAGCCAGGTCCCCCATCCCATATCTCTGCATTTAATTTTTTTTACCCCACCCCCACCCCCCACCCCCCACACACGCACAAGTGCAGTACCTTACATTTCTTTGTGTTGAAATTCATTTTGTTAGCGTTGGCCAAGCTTTCTAATCTTTTAAGGTCAGTTTGAATGTTAATCCTCTCCTCTGGGGTATTAGCTCTTCCTCCTAATTTGGTGTCATCTGCAAATAAGCATGCTCCCTATTCTTTCATCTAAATCAGTTCTAAAGATGTTGAATAACACTGGGCCCAGGACAGAATCCTGTGGCACCTCACTAGTCACTTCTCTCCAGAATGAAGAGGAGACATTGCTGAACACCCTTTGGGTTCAGCCAGTCAACCAGTTACAAATACATTTAGCAGTTGCAGTGTTTAACACACTTTTTAACACCTCATTTGCAAGAATGTCATGGGGGATCTTGTCAAAGGCTATACTGAAATCAAGATATGCAATATCCACAGTGTTCCCTTCATCTACCAAGCTGGTAATTTTATCAAAAAAAGAAATCAGATTAGTCTGGCATAACTTGTTTTTTAGAAACCCATGTTGAATTTTTGTGATTAGGGCATTCACTTCTAAATGTTCACAGACTCTATGTTTAATTATCTGTTCTAGAATCTTTTCTAGTATTGGTGTCAGACTAACTGGGTGATAATTCTTGGGATCCTCTTTTTTCCCTTTTTGAAGATGAAGATAATGTTTGCCCTCCTCCAGTCTGCTGGGACTTCTTCTGTTTTCCAGTTCTCAAAGAAGTTTATCACATTCATTTTTTCCTCCATTATGGGGAAGGGAACGGGACTCTTGGGAGCATGCCTGAACAGATTTTATTGCACACCAAAACACCCACCAAAAGGTCCCATTCCGGCACCCATCCCCGTTCAGTGCTGGGAAGCATCATTTTTGAAAAACAGAAAACCTCCATCGGACAAAAATGACGCTTCCCAGGGGACGGGTGCTGGAATGGGACCTTTATGTGGATGTTTTGGTGTGCTCCTGGGAGTCCCATTCCCATTCCCATCCCCATAACAGAGGAAAAAATGAATGTGATAAAGTTAAAAGATTATTGCCAATGGTTCTGAGATTATATTTGCCAGTTCTTTTACTAACCTTGGATATAGTTCATCTGGTCCCGGAGACAAAGGAGATTAGCGCACAGCTAAAAAAAAGTGACACTGCTGCCAAATTGAATTCTAATTCAGGATGTATTCTGATATTATTGCATGCATTTTTCCATGGATGCCACTTGCCAGGTGCAGTCCAGGTAACTTCTAGTTAGAATCTGAGTTCATCCAGCCAATTTGCAAAGCTGGGAGCTTTGAAAACAGGCCAGCTGAACTCAGATTCTAGCCGGAGGTTACCCAGGCTGCACCCAGCTGGCAGCATCAGCAGCAAAATGCATGCGATAATATCAGGATATATCCCAAATTAGAATTCAATCCGGCAGCAGTAAATCACTTTTTTTTAACTGTCCACTAATGTCCTTCAATTCATTTAGATTAGCAAAGTATTCCTTTACTACCTCTTTACTTATTCTGTGCTGCATATCCCCTATCGTGTCCTTTGCTCCATTTTCCTCAGGTTGAGCACCTTTTTCCATTTGTGTTACAGAGGAAAGACACAATTTAAAAAAACATTCACCAGGAAGTGACTCAGTTACCCAGCAGAGAGACTGAACTGGAGGGACAGAGACTATTGCAAGTTGAATACAAACTTGTTTAAATGAACTCCTTTGCTTTTTATAGTCATTTCCTCTGATCCATAGTGGTAGTTATAACCACCTGAAACATACCCCTTTCTTGACATGAAAACCCAAACCTGCTCTGACTGATGCAGAGGGCCAGCCATGTATGTGAGCAAAGCTCAGGAAAATGCAGAGCCTTGACGAATATGGAACTGCACAGTTCACAAGCTTATCTGCTCAAGCAATGGGAAATCCTCCAAACCTGACAGCTGATGACTTTTGCAAATGCCTTTTATGTATTCTCTATTAGCCCCCCTTCAGCCTATACTTTATTAACCTTTTCAGCTAATAATGAATCCCACCATTGCCATCACAGAAAAGAAAGTGAGAAAGTGAGAAAGGGACCTTTTCTTCCCTGGAACCTCACAGTCTTAAATGTAAATTAGACTGCTAGTCTGCATCACCAGGTCCTTTGACAGCCAACCTGCCTGATGGCAGTACACCGACTCTGGCCTGCCTGTCAGATTCTGGCCTCACTGGCCTGATTGCCACCTATCTACCTGCCATCTGTGTGTCTACTCCAGGTACTTGCCAGCCCTCAGACCTGAATCCCTGCCACCTCCATAGTGGCTAAAATGAGTGCTGGGCCTTCTTGACATAATTTAATTCCAGCAATGGGCATACTGTACAGTGGCAGGGCCTCAGCAGTGGCATCTGAAATTACATTGTGAAAAAGCCAGCTACACATTAAAACCAATTTTATTTCTCTTCTACTTCTGATGCTGCTGCCATTCCAGGCCACATTACACCTCTGATGAAGTAAACTTTATCCCATTCCTTAGAGTTGGACAATTGTGTGGGGGATGAATGGCAATGTTAGCCCCTACAACCCAAGCTTGGCAAGGCTTGCAAAGAAGGATCCAAGCTGTAGCCTATAGGTCACACTTTTACCACACCACCATACATGCTCATAGAAGAAGACATTATATGGAGAAAGAGATTATCAAAAAGCCCAAATGAAGGTGATGGCCTGGATTAAAAGTAGCCAGAAGTATCTCTGTCAACACAGTGTCATTCACATGGGTGTAAATGAGTTTTCTGGGCTGTATATTATAATCTGCTGTTTCCAGCCATCAGCCAATTGCTCAATGCCTGTTTGCAAAAATCTGGCTATGTGTGTGGAGTGGGGAGCAGGTGTGCTGTGGTGTCCCTAGTTTTTAAGAACCTAAAAGTTAATGGATTCTAATTATGCACGTATCAATGTTTCCAAAGGTTTTAAATTCCTTTCCTTTAGCTTGGAGTTTACTGTTAGATTCATGGATCTATGGCAGGTGACTGTGGCAGATAATTCTTAGTGAAGGAAGAGTTTAGCCTATTAATTTGTTTACCACCATTCTACCAGTGCCATTGTGACAGCTTACAATGTAAATTCATACTGCTGTCATCTCTTTCATTCAAGACCACCAAGGCCAGCTATGAAGTAACTACCTACAATCCTCAACTGTAAAGATATATAATTGAATACCAAAGTTAGAATCAGGACTGCCAGAAAGACAAATAAATGGGTCCAAGAACTAATCAAACCAAAATGAGTAAATTGAACCACTAGAAGCCACAATAATTTAATTGAGGCTGTTATATTTTGGACATATCATGAAACAGCATGACTCATTGGAAGAAAGTGCTTGGTAAAGTTAAAGGCACTAAGAAAAGAGGAAAATTGAATTACACATCAATTGACTTAGACAAGAAAGTCGTAGCCCTGAGTTTGCAGATCCTAGTAGGGCTCTAAATAACATGGCCTCTTGAAGGTTTCTGGTTCATAGGGTCACCATTAAGTCAAAGCTATATTGAGGACACATAACAACCACCACACATTTCTTTCATAATAAGTGTCAATATCCAGTATGACTTGGATCCTAGAGAGACTTCTGAAATGGACAGATAGGTTCCTATAGAAAGCCCTGTTCATACAGGAGATAAGAATTTGGAAAAGTTGCACTATTTTATTTTATTTTATTGGTTGATTATGCTCCAAAATGGACACAGAATGATGAGCAGGATTTTAATAGCGGAAATGACACATGGAAATCAATCTTCTAATGAGTCTTTTCCTCCAAAATCACACTCCGGAAAGCCCACTAGACTGATCGAGAAACCATTTTGAACAGTTAGAACTGCACACAGGTTTTCCTTTGACCAACACATCTCCCAGATGTCTAGATGAATGATGATGTGGGAAGGGGGAAAGGTGTTCAAGGAAAGAAGCTTTCCAGTCTACCCTTTCCTGTGTACTTAGATGGGATACTTTGCATATGTGTGTGTTGCTGAGAGTCAGTGTGGAGACCAGAGTTCTAATCCCTGCTTGGACATGGAAGCAAGGATGGCCTTGGGCAATCATACAGATTTCTTTTAATGTACTCACACTCAGGACTGTTGTCAACACTTGTCATCCTTGGCTATCAAAGGATGCCAGAGTTTCAGGGTACTCTGTAGGGGCTTGTGACTGGCCTACAGTCAAGCCTCCTTGAACACATCTGCTCTCATCCAAGAACCACAAGACAGCTGGGTTTAACCACCTTGCCCTTAACTGGCATCACACTGGAGCATTATAGAAATGGGTTAAAAAGGAGCTGTTCAGAATATCGGTACTACAGGCAGTTGAGCCCACTGGCAAGAGAAGCCCTGGCAGAGATTATATTATCTAAATCCCTCTCGTAACTACCCTCCCTATATTGTAAGCCTTCAGTCCTGCCAAACAATTGATTCCTAGGAGATTTTTGTCCTAGAAAAAAGAGCAGTCATTGCAGCTCAGAATCGATCCCTAGGTCAGTAAGAACAATATTGTCTTTCAGTATTGCAAAAACCCACAGGAAATGTCCACAATAAATCTTCTTTGGAAATGCTCATAATAAATCATGGAAATCATGTAATCTTTTGCAGCTTATGCTGAAAAATTAATTCAATTCTGCTCTCTACTGAAACTTTGAGATGCAAGACTAGTAGTATCACCAATCCTACTGATTTTGACAGTACCCACAATCCTTTCCCCATCCATGCAGACATCTGCTGATATGTATTTATGTGCATACATACATACATACTTGAATTCTTGCTTTCTTGCTCTCTGGACGTTATTACACCAGCCTATTGAGCCATTGCAATCATGTTGTTGGAGGAAATGGCAACATTCCTGTTTGGAAACAATTTTTTTCACACTTCTCAGCAATTGTACTATTATGCTGCTTTGGCAATTCCTGGTCTTGAGCTTGCTGTTCCACAATGACTCACTTACTCTGCCTTCCTCCCTGCCCTACTCGATGCATGCCTGAGAATAGTGAGGGGGAATAGTGAAGAGGAAAGGGAGAGGGAGTGGGAGAGGTGATGAATCACACCCAATCACTCCACATGACTGCTGGAATATCAGAACTGCAGCAGGAGGAACCTATCACACTACCTATCCCATGGAATAGCAGCTATATCGGAAGCTATTGATGGGGTTTTCCTATCAATGAAAAGGTTCACTCCAGCAGTGATTATAATGCAAAGCGGCAACAGGAAAGAAATTATGTGTGATAAGTAGTAGCAAAGACTCTATTATCCTACTATAATTCTGATTTACTAGTCTCCTGTGATAAAATTCCCCCTCACTCTCACACTCTCTCTCTTTTACCCACACATCCACACACCAGCTCAAGAGTTTTCAGGAGTTTTTTATACCAGCTCCAGGGAGAAACATTCCTACCCTGCTGTGCAAACTATGGTTAAGCTCAGAGGAGACAATGTATTCTGGTGAACATGTGTCAATATGTTATAAGGGTTCCTGCTAATCAAAACAATTTAATATTTGACCCTATAAGTCCTGACTCCACTATGCTGCTTCATCTATCGCTATTTCTAACCATTTTTATGCTGATAGTTAAACTCTTCAGCCCTTACCACATTTGCAAAGATTTGAGCATGTTGCCCTATGCTGCTTTGTTTCTGGTTTTCTTTGTGTTTCCTCCCCTCCCTTCTCCACCCCAAAACTATTGACTGTTGTTTCCCCCCTCTATCAACAGTTAGTCTGCAAACATCTTAGGTCATTGACCTACTTTTCTTTGCTTAAGTTACTCATACATTGGCATGTGCACTGACAATGCTAAGTATATAATAAATGTCAACAATAGCACAAGTGATTTTGCATTTCATCAGTATTCAGGCTGCATGAAAAGGCTGCTCTTAATGTTTGCCATCAAGTACTTCATCCATAAATGCTGTCAAAGGAATATATTTATGCAGCAACAATGTAATATATTTATGCAGTTGACCCTGTTATGCTGTATTTGCTCCCACAAAAGGGCAGTGGTGGGTGGAGGAAGCATCGGGATGTGAAAGGCCATTGAACAAGGTAACTCCAACACTTGTTGTAACTGAACTAAAGCACTGATGTTTTCATTACACATTAACCTAAAAACATGCATAATACATTTGCTGTAGCATCCAAATATTTAAAGGTAAAACTGTTTTTGTCTGCCTGGACAGTGCCCACTTCAACTTTCATAACTTCTTTGAGCATTAATTGGCTTGTCTGCACTGATGTATTTTCTTGTTGTTGTTATTCTACTTACATTGTGCAAATATTCCTCAGCTTTCTGGCCTCAGAAGCAGTTCCGGTTTGTGTGAGGCTTCCTAGAGGGTACTTTTAATAGTCTTTCTTTCTCATCCAGATGCCAATGGACTAGAATAGAGATTAGGGCATTCATCTAAATGCATTAATGGGTCGTGGATAGTGAAATCCATATTGGGATTCAATCCATTTTACACTTGCAGGTCTTCATATGGGGCTATACATGTGGAAACCTGTTTCTGTGTATGAATTGCTTCATCAGCTGAAACAGGGAATCTTTGGTTCATGTAAATATCATCACCCTCATACAAATAGGAAGATATACTTGCCAATGTGTTTGCTGATGTCCTCTACCTCAATTGTATTACTTTCAGACTGATGCACTTTAAGCTGCATTACTGAACATATATCTCTCCAACTACATTCTACATTTCTTTGCACATTCTTTCTTTTTGTAATAGGCAACACCTACATGTTGGTTGCTTTTAATTAAACACCTAAAATTCTAGAAGAAAAGAATAAAGACTTACCTTTGTGCTTAAAATCTAAATGTGGTGGGGAATGTCCTTGGTTTAAGAATAATGGGACAACAGCTGTGCCTTCATTTTTTCAGTATGAGTATAACACTGCAGCCTGAAAGTTTGGTATATAATAAGGACAATTGTGGGGAGGTTATTTATTAATTACCTGCCAATAAATTCTGGTACTGACACTTTGTTGTGTCAAGAGGTAGGAAAAGGAACTCTGTTTCTCATCAGAAAAGGAATCGTGTAGCATAGGATCGTGCTGCGCAGGTAGCGTTCTTTCTCCAGTGCAGATGGCACCTGCACACAGTTCAAACAAGGATTGTATCAGGTTGCCATCTGGCTTTTCCACCGTGGCAAGGTTTTCACGCTGTGACACCATCTGGCCTTCTCTTTGGGGACTACAAAGTGAATTCACTGAGAAAACTGGCACTGCATGTATTGATTGGATGTGAAAATATGTACTGTTCCTAATGAGTGCACTCTTAGATGGCAAATAGTACGGCTGGAATCAGTTGTATTTCCTGTCAGTAGCAAAAGTTTCTCAGTGCAGAATGTAAAGTTGACAAGCACCAGATATTCTGTAGTTATCACTTCACAAAGACTGAAATGGTTGTACCTAAATTAGGCCTTGATTAAGCTGGAAACATGGAAAAGCATGTAGGAGATGAAATGGAAGTTGTCCAAACAAGTAAAGCTGGGAAATCATCTGAAGGAGTAGAGTTCAATAATGAAGCCCTGAGGGTAGGAATGATGGTTGGTGTGTGCTATTCAAGCTTGCCTGAATATATCTCTGCTAGTTATGTAGACATAGGTCAGCTCTGTAATTGCCCCAAGATGTTTTACTGTCCCAAGGTGTAAAAGACGCAACTGCCACTCCCCCAAGTCACATAACTGACAAAAACCAAGGAAGTTATTTTTGATCCCTGAGGTAGAAAATCACACAAGCACCTTCCCTCTCCCTATAAAACACATACAGTAATAGCAAATCATACAAGTAGCAATCTGCTACAAATTCATTATATTCAAATCCTGCACTTGAAGTTTCCACATCATTCTGCTTACCAGT
This sequence comes from Urosaurus nigricauda, assembly GCA_034509955.1. Taxonomy (NCBI): domain Eukaryota; kingdom Metazoa; phylum Chordata; class Lepidosauria; order Squamata; family Phrynosomatidae; genus Urosaurus; species Urosaurus nigricauda. Next base: position 128,221,550 of record JAOEGL010000003.1, read on the forward strand.
AACTTTTCTTTCTCTTCCAACATGAATAGCTTAAGCTATGATAGAAAGTCCATGCATACAGCAGCTAGCTACTATGATAAAGGAGCATGGACACCAATGGCTTTAGGAAATAAACTAAATTTTTATTATAGGAAATTCATTTGAGATAGGAAAGATCTGCAATGGTGGTAGGCTAAGCTAAGTTAGAACAGAAAGAGGGCTGAATTCATTTTACTTTGGAAGCAGTGAAAGAGCAAAAAGGAGAGAGAGATAAAAGGTGGATTCCTATAAATATTAGTCTAAGAGATTAGGAAAGATGAGAGGGGGAGGAATCAATAAGAATAAGAAAAGATTTTAAGTCACTGAAAGACTCTTTAACCCTCAAAACATATTCATGGTAGCTGTGTTGGCCATGTAGCAAAGTACATTAACATCCAAAATCCACAAAACAGTAATACTTTTATTTGGAAAACTAAATGCCTGCCTCCATAGATATCTCTCCACATCATCTCAACAAAGAACAACACACCAACAATATCTTGACAAAATGCAGGCGTGTGACTAACATTGTCATCTAGTTTTTTCTCCTTTATGGTTTTTGAAATGCATACTTTGCCTGATGAAGACACCAGTGAAGTTTCAAAAGCCTGCACCTTGTATTTTGTGCATTTTGGTTAGTCAAATAAAGGTATCATTGTTTTGTGGATCTTTAACCTTATCACTGCTGTCTTCTTTAGGACACATTTAACTTACCAAACACTGAGTGTTGTTGCATTTCCAAAAAGTACATCATCCTTTTTAGAATCCCCTGAACTTATAAGCAGAACTTAGGCCTGGTCCAGACCAGGGCTTTGTGCTGGCCTGGAGCCGAAAGTAGTGCTTGGGAGAGCCAAATGTCTGCATGCTCCCAAGTCCTACCATGTGCCGTGTGCACCATCTTGGTGCGCCACCATTTACATGACACGCGCAATGATGATGTGGCTCATGTGCCGCATCCAAATGGTGCAGCACACAAGGGCTGTCACAGCATTGCTCCAGGACACTTATGTTTCCTCAGCAGTGACAGAGAAAGGAGGCACATTTCACAGCTTCTTTTTCCCAGTGCATCGTTTCCGCTCCAGTTGATTAGTACGGCCACAATCCAGGGGAGAAAGGGGCGGCCTCTGTCCACCCTTTCTTCCAGTCTGTATAGGCCCCTAGTTAACTTGAAAAGCAATGTGTAGTTCTGCTTCCCTTTGCATGTATATATGCTCCTGGAGATACCTCTGGGCTTCTCATGTGTTGACCAGGGTTTGAACTAAATGTGAGACTGGGAGGCCCATCTTGGGTTTCAGTAACTCTTCTTAAATCCTTTGGAGAGTTAAGGATACCTTGTAATAAGTAATATGTGGCATTTTGATCTGACATTAGTTTTTGACATCTACATCAAATGCACCTTTTGCAGAAATATTTTGCATACTCTAGCCTCTATATTTCATAAGCAAAAACAGAAGGTTGGTGATATGTCTTTGTGAATATTTATGATACCTCCCTAGTTTTTCCATTGGCAAAATACTTAATGTTCACCATTCAATAATATTTGCTTAATTCATCCTTCTTTATAACCTCTTGTATCAGAAACTGACATCTTTTTCAATGTACAGATATACAATATGGAAACAGGATCATTATCAGACACTGTTTGGTCATTCCTGGTTCTTGCAACCTGTGGGGACAAAGTTTTCTAAAAAGAAAGTAAACAGAATTTTCATTATTTAAGAAGTTCCAGTTAGTTGGGGCATAAATTATCTCCAGTTGTGATTACAATGACCATTTCTAGTTTTTGTTGAAAAATACTACTGTATATCCCACAGACATCAGCTGCTTTCCTGATTCTGAGGAAGCTGTCTGAATGTTGTGTATCACAAGCAGAAACCAATAAATATCATTTTTGCATGTGGAGAATGAAGCATTGGCATGTGGATTCCTCATATTTGTGTCAACCATGGCGGGGGGGGGACCTCCTGTTAGTGTGAACCATGGAAAATCACCTTTTAAGTAGTAAATCTTATATGTAGACAACCGTAAATATTTTTGCAGTGTTCAGGCAGCGTTCCAGCTTATATATTGGCAGTGAAGAGGAAACGCATTAGCCATAAAGGGCAGAGGTTTGTATCAAAATGTAGGTGCTTATCTGTATGTACAGATGGACATATGTAAATAATTTCTCTAAATTTCAATAGAAATTTACATGCTCTCAGCCTCAGGAGAAGGCAATGGCAAACATCCTTTGAACAACTTTTGCCAAGAAAACCCCATGATAGCCTTAGGGTCTCCATAAATCAGAAATGACTTGAAGGCACACAACAACAACAACAACAACCTACTGTAATATAGTTTAATAAATTGAGCTGTGTGCTTGCCCTTTCAGTAGTCCTGGTGTGCATACTGTTGGTAGGCAACTTGAAGACCCAACTCCTTATCTTTTATGTTAGACTGGAGAGCCCTGAACTGAGAGAGCCTTTGGGCAGAAGAGTGCCCTTTGCAGGATACCACATAAGATACCATATAGGATCCCTGTTTCTAGGTTGGCAACTGGATGGAAATTGCAGTATACAGAGAAACCTAGAGATTTTACATCATTGTTTCTTTTTTAAAAAATAATTAACAGCTGCATCTTCCATTTTTAAAAAATATGTTTCCACATGTCTCTCAGATTTTCTAAGGACATCAAAATGATAGCCATTCTGAATGAAGTTTTTTTTTCCTTACCTGCTTCCAGGCATTTTTCAGAAGGAGGTGGGAGAAGTGGCTAAGGTTACTACTTTGAAGCTCTTGAGGGTCCAAAAGTCATCTATATAGCTATACCCTTGTAAAACTGTTAGGCTAGCTGGTTTTCTGGTGTGTGTGTGTGTGTACAGAATCTCAGTTAATATGGGGAAAAATAAAGACTCAAAGTTATATGCTCAGTAGAGACTATGGTCCTGTCTGCATGTGCCAAATAAACCAGTCTCCCCCCTACTCCTTGATGGGGAGGCTGGACAAAACACGGCCCAAATCCCATGTGGTGCAAAGAGACTGGATGGTGCCTGGCCTATACAGTGCCAAACCCAGGGTACACCCACATAACACACATTAAAAATCCTCCCTGTTTGCTCTGGATCTTTCAGAAAGATTCAGAGCCCCCCCCCCCTTTTCATTCTGATGCCAAGAAACATCCTTATGTGCTGCCTGACACATCCACTGCCACAACAGGTCACTTGTTCTGAGGTCAGAACGAGGCACCCGGCCATGTGATCATCATTTGTTCTTGTGTCAGAGTGAAGTGATTCAGCTCAGTGGAAAATGTGGTGGGAAGCACAGCGAGATACGTATGCAAACAGCCACCTAGCATTGGATCAGAAGGCTTGAAATAAGGTGGGGAGTGGGTTGGGGCAGTTTCAGGACCAGGGTATTATGGATTGGAGACCAGACCTGTGTTCTTTGTCACTTCAATGCACACCAGACCTGTGTTCTTTTCAGAACAGATCTGTGTTCTTTGTAACTTTACAAAAACTGTCCTGCTTATGATAGCATGTCTTTCATATCATAGGACAACCACATGACATCTGAGAAATGTCAAGTTTTCTGCATTAGAAGCATCTCCTACAAAACCTCTGCACCTGGTGAACAAAACATTTCCTAAAGGCTAGTCTGTGAAATTTCAGAAATAGAAGCACATCACAATTAACTTTCAATGGCATGTTTTCTTTTGTTCTTAGCTCCCCAAATTTCATCTCTCAGAGTCTCTGACCATTACACATGCTGCTTAGGGTTTCTGGGAGCTGAAACCTACAATATCTGGGGACTCAAATTTGAGAAATCACTCAAGTTTGAGAAGCTCTCAACCATGCTTCAGCAGCAGAAATGCTGTCATCATTAACCTGCTCTTTCAGTAGATTGAGGTGTTCACCTTAGGCAAAGCATGCTGGAAGGTGGTAGCAAAGAGAAATGTTTGCCATGTGCCTTGACCTTTGCCCTCTAAGCTAGCCTCTTCCCTTCACATGCAATGGGGGAATGCTGCCCCATCATTAGCGTTGAAGAAAAATTCATCTGCCAGTACGCCTGGAATGGAAAGGGAACCAACTTGTTCTTTGCTGCAGGCAGCAAAATGTCTTCTTTGGTCAGCCTTGATTTGCATACATCTAAAGGTGACTAGATCAGTGTCTCCTAGGAGCCATTCACACTGCATTTTATTTCGGATTTCACCCCGGATTAAAACTGAGAAGGTCCCACTGGTGCCGGCATTTGCACATCAGGATCAGGGCTTTGTGCATCTGATCCAGAGCAAATGCTCTCAGCGCAGGCTATTTGAAACCAGGGATTTCCCCATTTCTTTTTGGAAAAACTGGGGCCCGGACAAAATGATTGGGACATTTAGGGGGAGGAATCAAGGTCAGAGGGTGGGCAGTGGGTGGAACATGCCTCCCCTCTCACACCAGTCACTTTGCAAGTGGCTTTTCTTTTCTTTTTTTCTTTTTTTCTTTTTTTTGACCGATTATGCAAATACTAGTGCTTAGATTAGAATGTGTGAATTCTTTGCTACATATGTTTGTATAGGAAGGGAACCTTGCTTTGGGGACAAACAGATGCAAAAAAGACAGGGAAGAAGATCTTGCTTTGGGGAGCACATGGAGGGGCAAAGAGAGGGGGAATCCCAGGGAAGTAGATCTTGCTTTGGGGGCAAATGGAGGGAAAAACCAATAGAAGGAGATCATGCTTTGGGGAGCAAACGGAGGGAAAATGGAGACAATTGACAATTTGACAGAATATGCGAACCTTGCCATTAGATTTTTTAAAAAAGGAGAGGGAAGCACTCTTGTCATTGATGAATGACATGTCACTATTGACATCATTTGATTGACAACAAGGAGGCTCCATCTTAAACCCCTAGTCTGGTGAGTGTGAACATCTGAGGGATAAATTACACCAACCAGGGTAAAGGTAGAGGGAACTTCTTTCCAGGAAGATTCAGTATGGAGATTACCGGATCCTCCCAGATCTACCCTGGGCAAAGAGTAGTCCCTATCCTGTATGACAAACCACTTCTGAAAATTAGGAGTTTCTGAATTCATGATGTAGCACAGAGGCCTATCCAAAGGGCAATGTTTGTTTTAAGGGGGGAAAGAATCACTGCTCTCCCCAACATAGATTTTTAGCTCGCAATCAATAAATTGTGATCTGGAGTAATCCAAATTGTCATCATATGCAGTGTCTTTTTTGTTTCACTAATAACCAAAGTATAATGGAAATGCCAGTTCTTCTCATCAGCAGTGATGAGAATACCCAAGTTATGTTCTACCCTTGTCTGCCATTGTGAGGTCTCTTACTGCAAAAGTAAATTGGTTTGACACCACTTTACCTGTCAGAGCTCCATCCTGTGCAATCCTTGATTATATAGCTTGGTGAGCTATTCAGCCTGGTCTGCCTGGACCTCACCAAATTACAAATCCCAGGATTCTGTAGAATAAATTATGGCAGATTAAGTGTCAAACTGTTTTTACTTCTGCAGTGTGTATACACCCTTGGTTTCTGCTTTGCTTGATATTTAGTAAAACTGGATCCTAGAATGTTAATAACGGATTAAGCTATGCTAAAATAAAATAAAAAACTTAGTCTATTTTGTGGAGAAAAGAATTTTGTGCAGAAAGAAAGAAACTGAAAAAAAAAACCTAGGTAGTGGCATGTTTACCCTGAAGAGAAGTTTGTTGGATGGAGTAATTAAACAGCTTTAGTTTTCCAGTTTAAAAATAACAGATATAACTTTTCCTTTCTTTTTTAAAAAATCAATTTGATTGAGATGCATTGGGAAGAATAACTTAACATTAAAACAGGAGCAACAGATCAATGACAGAACATCCATTGATCTGTTTCTATAATCCTAAACCAACTTACTAGTGTGCCAGCCCTTATTCTTGTCATGATCAACCTGTGTACTGGGCTAAGCTCTGACTAAACAGTATCTTGTTGTGTGGGATTTCATTTATTCCTCCTTAAACAATGATGAAATTGCCTGGCAAGAGATGCTTTGTTTCTCTGGGGAGGGGGATCCATGATGCACAAGGACTCTAGTCTTTTTCCAGAAATCATGACAGCTGTTTGGATATATCAAATTTATTCTAAATAGAAAATATTAGATAGTGGTGATGAACACCTTTTAGTCTGAAGTTCCTATATTGTGTGTGTGTGTGTGTGTTTTAAAAAGACCCCTGAAACAGGTATATACAAATATTTGTGGTGAATGGAGCTTTGAGAAGGAGTTATGAGAAGGCACTTTGTGTTTCTATTATGGCATAGCAATCATAATTAGTTTTATTGAGTGAAACCAATTTTGAACTAGAAGCCATACTGTATAATTGCTACATTCATGGCTATGTACATAACTCTTTCCCATACTTCTGACTGCTGAGCTGAGATGCAGTTTTTGTAATAGTAAAACTGGAGGTAAACTTCATTCATGCACTCAAAACACATACTTGTGCACAAATACGAACCCACACAGAGGTGCATTCTTTCTATATGTTTGAAGTGAACCTTTTGATGAATGCTTCAATCATAGCTATCAGAGAAAGAGGATTTTTGATGTGATAACTTTTCTCCAGTTTAATATAGACCTGGTTAACTTTGGTCACTTACTGGACAGCAAATTTACATGGATATCATCTCCCAAGGGCTGGGTAAGCACCATCTATGTCCTGCAAACATTGAATTAAATTGGGTGACGGATGGCCATTTTATTTTGCTTCAGTTGCCTAGCAACCTCCCTCAATTCCACTAACAGCAGCAAAATGGCTGGAGTGAAGAACAAAGTCATTGTAGGTAAAAAGAGATGGGAGCGCATGCAGAATGAAAGTGAGGAAATGAGAATAAGGAAATGCATTTGGAAATGAGCCAAATGATTCCCCAAACAACCTACAGTTCAATTACCATTTGTCAACATGTTTACTGAACATGTGCGGCATTGAAATTGGTTTTAAACTTGCTTGAGGATCGTTTCAACTGTGCTGAAGAACTTTCATTCAACATAGTTTAGAACCAATCCAAGTTGGCCACTCTGCACACTCAATAGTCGGGTTTCCAGTTGACTGGATCAAATGGTGAGCCATGAGTCCTACCTTACAGTGGACAATCCTCTGTGTGAAGGGATATCAGAGGATAGGCAGTTCTGAAAAGTAGTTCTGTATATTGAGTAAAATGTGACAATAATCCTTAAATTTGTCTCATGCCGTGCACTTTTAACCTGACTTTCAGATGAAAGAAGTGAAGACAGACTAGCTGCTAGAAGCAACCTTACATGTTGGCCAAGAGCATGGATCAACTTTGCAGGCTATAGAGCTCTGCTATCCATAGGGGCTTTCTAGATTGGCAGGCAAGTGTGTCATGAAGTTGCCTTTTCCTTAATGCTTAGCAGCTGCACCACAGCCTTTAGATGGAGCTGCGCTGTTCCACAGTTTTTAAAAAAGAAGCTGGGAAAACCAGCACCTTTTCACCTTTTTAAAGGCGCTTCTTCTCCCCTAAAATGCAAAAAAAAAAAAAAAAAAAGCGTTTTCATGGCACACTTTCCCTTTTTCTCATCTAAAGGCTAGACTTTCATGCAGCCATGAACACACTTCTTTTTGCCAATCTAGAATGCCCTATAGTTTCCCCTCTCCAACCCCTCTGCCCATCTGCAACCTTCCATCCAGTTGCTAGCACCCACATGGTCTTATAATAGCTGGGGAAACAGCCAGGCATTGTCTCTTTGTGTTTCTGCAGCTGGAAGACACAGGCAATGGCATCCTCCCAGACTTTCTTGTGGTCTGCTGGAGATCTGGAAGGATGTTGTTTTTTCTGCACATCCAGCTTCAAAAACACATCCAAAGATTGCCTGGCTGCCTCCTAACCCTAACCCAAACTACTACCACCACTAAACAGCCTTTTGATGGTGGGGAGGGGAGTCACTGGCAGCAGAAAGACAGATTGCATGGGCAGGAATCCATGTGCAAAGGAGATTCTGCATACCTCCTTCTGTAACAATCAAAAACATATGTCACTAACGGTGATTTTATGAAACACTTCGTATTGTCAATGGATATCCTCTTTCTTAATGTTCTTAAACCTTCTGACAGAAGAATTGTGTCTTGTCTCCGTTCATATAGCTAGTTAGTAACAACAACCATTGACAAACCTTTGTTTGAGATAGAAATATTTTTGCTAGGTGCATTGATTATTCTTGACAGGTGGATCTTTAAAATTTTAAATTTTCAGCTTGCGCCTATTCAGCAACTTTTTTCGTGCCTTGTCATTTTTATTTCATTGAATTTTCAAAACATATTCCTTTTCTTATCTTGTTGGATATAACAAGAGATCCAGTTTAGTGATAGAGTACATGTTTTGCATCTTTAAGCTCCCCCGCTTTAGAGCCCTTCATTTCTGCTTAAAATGATATCACATGTGCAAGAGAACTTATTCTGACCAGAAAGAAAGAAAGAAAGAAAGAAAGAAAGAAAGAAAGAAAGAAAGACCTCAGATTTTCAGAGATTGAGAACATTACTTTTCTGGACTAAAACTGTGGCCATGATAGGTGGGGGATACTTGGAACTGTAGTTCCATGCTTTGAGGGCATCTGAATCAGCAGTACTGGGCTAGATCAGAGGTGTCGTGTATAGTTTATCTCCTTGTTCCCATAATTCAGAGGCATAGCTATTTTAATCTGGAATATGCAAACAGATCTTGTAGCACCCCTGAGTAATTGAGCATTGCCCCCTTGTTCCTAATATATGAAAAGAACATTTTTATTACATTAAATGGTTTTTATAAGCCTGTATCCAGCAAACCCACTGGTAGAGCATGAGATCCCATAGTCCTCACACAAGAATAGCCACGATTATTCCAGAACTGGCTTCATTATCTTAGGACGATAACACACTTCAGAAATAATCCAATTTGAGACTGCTTTAACTGCCCTGGCTCAGTGCCAGGGAATTCTGGGACCTTTAGCTTTGTGAGACATTTAGCCTTCTCTGTCAGAGAGCTCTGGTGCCAGAATAAACTACAATTCCCAGGATTCCTTGGCATTGAGCTAGGGCAGTTAAAGTTGTTTCAAACTGGATTATTTCTGCATTGTGTTTTGGACTCCTGTCACTGAACCAGCACTTGACTGGACTGCCTCCACACATTCTGGTTGATCTTGCCAACTCAGAGAGGTTTTGGCCTCCAGCAGAAGTTCTTTCCTCCTTTTCTGGATGCTTGAGAGAAAATAAAACATACATGAGTACAGCCCTGTGCCCAACTGGTGGTACCTGGAAGCCATGTCTAGAAGTCCCCAGTTGCCCTTGAGCAGAGAGATTCAGGATACCACCTTTCATAATAATTTCAAAGTATGTATGCTGACATAACTGAAGGTTGTACCAGTATATGTCATTAACAAGATCCTGGCCAAAATTTACTTTTGTCACGGTTTGTTGAGGGTTTAGAGTCCAATAACATACATTGTTTCCCCTTTTTATCTTTTGTTGCTCTCAGTGAACAAATTACTTATTTTGAGAATGAAAGAGAGAAACAAAATTACAAATGTCTTTTATATTCAGAGGCACAGATCAGGACATATGCCCTGAAGAGGATACGGTTTAATACTGCTTGAAGTTTCTATTTGAATCAGACGAAATGTGTAGTTCTAAAGGAGATGTATTTGTAAATAGAATTGATGAGAAGCTGAAATCCTAAACTAAGGTGAAGGGCAACAAACCAGGACTGTCAATGTTTGAAGGAGCCTATCTTGCACATCTAGTTCCTTCTAGATGTTCCTTCTATCGCATAGCCACAAATAAATCTGCCATATTTTCTCTATAGTTAAAAATGGCACACATTCTGATACACAAAAATATGAGCACCTGATGTTTACACAAGTAGTTTTTCCCCCCAGCACATTTGTAAGGAAAATAAATTTTCCAACCCATCTGAAAGGCTATTAAACTTGGCCAGTAGATTTTCCTTAATTTCAAGAACCAATCCATGCACTCTACCATGCTTTTACATTACTAAAATGTTGAATCAAGCTTTATCACTCTGCCACTGGGAGGGAGAGATGCCAAAACCTCTACCCAGGGGTGTCACAGGGGATGCGTGGGGGTGACACCCTAAGTGGGGTAGGACCATTGCTTCCCAAATTTTAGTCTTCCTGTTAGCAGAAGCGGGCTGTGGCATTTGTTCGCCTATGTCCCTTTAAAATGCTGGAACTTGAAATCAGTAGAAGAGAGGTAGGGTGAATGAGCAGTGGTGCCCCTTTCTCCAGCTATTGAGCTTTGAAGGCATGGGTGAGGCTTAGCAGTTGGGGGGTTTGGGCATCTTTGCTGTCCACCTGTGGGCCCTCCCATCCAGAATGGTTCCTCTCCTTCATGCTGCTTCAAATTGCATGTGCTTGTGAAGTTGCTTACAAAGAGCATCTATTGCTGCTTTTCTTCTCCACCCTGTGACAGGTCTCCATGAGAGGAGGTGCCTCAGAAAAAACTGCTGCCACCTTGAATCAAGGTCTTTATCAGGGCAAAGAGGTGGCCCCAGAAGGATACCATGGTCTGTGTTATTAAAAGTCACTGAAACACAGTATTGTGTTTCAGTCACCACATAAAGCATGCATTCTCCAAGGTCTTATATAATGTTGGGGCTTTTTACATTGGCCGAAAGGGGCGGTCCAAACTCGCCCCTTTCAGCGGCGGGATGACGCCGAGGCTGCCGCACGGGCAGCCTCTAGGCCTCATCTCGCCGCTTTTGGAGGCCGCGGGGTGCAGCAGGTGCTCTGGGCACCCGCTACAGCCCGCTTCCCTTGGTGGGGCTGAAGGGGGAAAGGGGCCGCCGCCGCGGCCCCTTTCTCCCTGGGTCTTTGCCACGGCCATTTAAAGGTCGTGGCAAAGACCCGCCACAAAAAAAGAGCTCCGAGAAGAAGCTCTTTTTTTGCGGTGCGGGAGGGCGCGATTGGCACCCTCCCGTGCCGCAAAAGCGTCAAAACGTGCGCAGCGCGTCAAAACGCTGCGCACGTGATGACGCTTGTACGGCACCTCCGTGTAGAAGCCACCATCTTTAAATGGCGGCTTCCATGCGGTTTAGGCTTAGGGAGGGTGTAAACGCTACGCCCTCCCTAACCCTAAAAGCGAGCTTTTTAGCCCTACAAGCGCCTTTTTTTGCCCGTCTAAAACGGGCCTTTCTTTTTAAAAAAATGTTTTGCTATTATTATGTGCCCTCAAGTTGACTCTGATGTATGGTGTTGCCATACTCCCTGATATTTTACAGATGACAATCAGGAAATATATGGTCAACCAGCATCAAAAATATGGTCAAGATGATAAATGTTATTAATCAGGAAGAACAGGAAAGCTTGGAGAGGTGCTGCAGTTGACGGTTGCCTGAACCTACAGGGAATGGCAAGATTCTGCCCCCTCTACTCCGCTTGCCCCTGCTGAATTAATTGAATGCAAATTACTTTTGAACTCAGTTTGAAGCAATTGAAGTAAGCTGAGGACAAAGGTGGAAAGTGAAAGGAGGAAAGAAAAAGTGGAACATTTTAAAAATAGCTGGGAAAATGAGATGACAGTAGATTAATTAGGACTGTCCCTGCCAAGTCAGGACAGTTAGTGCATACACAGTCCTATAATGGTGTTTTTGTCAGGAAGGTGCATGCTGGGTTCATAACCCTTGTCAAAGCAAACACAAGCAGAGTTTATGTACACGGACAGGATGCCCAAAAGAAGGTCTGTGAAGAATCAGAGTTGTGTAGCAAATTTCCTCTCACACAAAAATGAATCTCAGGACAGCGAGGTTTCTCCCAAGAAGACATCCATCTTGGATACTCATACTTTACCAACCAACCAACCATACTTTACCAACCAACCAACCATAACAACAACCTCTGAGGCGGTTACAGTAACATTTATTTATTTATTTTATACCCCGCTCTTCAGCCCTAAAAGCTATCAGAGTGGCTTACAATTATTATTTTTAATTAGACAGTTCCCTGCCCTCAGGCTTACAATAAAAATAGACACGACACAAAAGAAGAAGGGAATGGTGGTGGGGAAGGGGATCAGGTCCCCCAGTTTTTCTCTCCCTCTGATGCCTGGACTAAGGCAGGTGGACTGGAGGGAGGGCTCTGCTTTTTAATCTAATTGACATTCTATCTCAGAAGAAGATGTGAAAGTTGCATCAGCCTTCCCATGATGCACTGTTTCAAAATGCTGATTCATGTAACTGGCACAGCAACTGTCCTAGTGGCCACATCCATGTCATTTTATCAGGCCTATTTAAAACATGGTCCTGAGAGTTTTGTGGGAGGTTTTGCATGATTTATTTAAAGAAGGTATGCTGTTGCTTTCCTCTATAAATTAAAAAACAAACAAACAAACAAAAAAACCCTACAAGGGATGCCAAATTAGCCAAAAGAAATATTATATTTCATTTATATCACTCCTGTTGTTGGGCTACATAGATACCATAAAGGATAGTGGGAGTTGTGATCCCAGCAATATTAACAGGGCCACAGGTTGCCCCACCACTGCTTTTTCCAGATGTCAACTGGATAGGAACAACCATGAAGGCGATGATAGAACTGGATTTGTTTTGAAACAAGATGGCTATCATTCTGCTACAATAAAACTAAATATTTCCAATCTTTGTTGCTTATGACTGTTGGTTAGAATTAGTACAATCTAAAGATGTTCCATTTTCAGCAGTCTCCCCCTCCATTCAGTTTTTTTCTCTCTCAGTCTGTGTGTCTCTGTGTGTGTGTTTCTTCCTGTCTCCTTCCTTCACACTACCATTTCTCCATCTTTGTTTTCCAGTCAAACAAACTTGGAATTTAATGAGTTCCCTTAGCCTTCAGGACATGCATATACCAAATTCATACATTAAAGTTCATAACACCAGCAAAGTTATAACAACAAAATACATGCTACGTTGGTTAGTTTGTGCCTGAGTCAGACTGACATCAGTTTTACCAGTCTTTCATCCTGAAAGGTAGTTCAGATTTTCAACAGCTTTCAGAAGTGACCTTTAACTTGCAGGATCCTATTTGCATCCACAAGGTATTCGTTTGGGGTAGTCGAAATACATCAACCTGAAAAAATGTTGCTTGAGTGAACAATAGGTCTTGGCCTTTCTGTAAGACAGACAGTTAGGCACAAAGATGCTACATGATATAAATTGACAATAAGTTCCCAGTATGAAGAACTATAATTATTATATTGACATATAAGCAAAAAAACTGAATTCTGTGGTCATCTCTGATGGGATGTATTCAGTTGTTTGCAATGCAAATGAGAACTGTTTGATATCTGCTGTGTCTGTATAGCATTTTTTGTCTTTCAATTTGCATTCATTGTCACTTTGAAGCCTAAGTTTTGAATGACAGGGGCTGCTTCAGCCATAAAAGTTGGACTGAGAACAGCTCATACTATAGTATACAAGAGACAGCTGGAAAAAGAGTCTTAAGACATATAGTATCACCAGTAGTTCCAAGCAAATAAGAGTAGCTTAAATATTTTGAAACATAATAAAGAAGGTAACCATATATATATATCACCACCACCACCACACTGCTCTGTAGGAAGCTATGTTGGTTCATGAAAAAAGCAAAGTCCAGAATTGGGCAATACCATTATTAGAAGGTCCAAGCAAAATGTCAAGAAATACTTCCTGTCTGGGGACATAGGGCCTTTATAGACCAGCCTGAAAGGCTGGCCTGGAGACAGAGTCAGGGTGCAGTGTCCTGATGATGCATGCCTGAATCTGCCCCCCCCCCCGGGCGCCCTGATGCCATGTGTCACTCCAGATGGCATACAGCATCATGGTGTGCCTCCAGTGCTGTGTCCAAATAATGCAGCTCCAAAGGGGAACCATTCACAGCTATGGCATCCTTTTGAGAGCCAAAAAGGAGCCACTTTTATCAGCTTCTTTTTGCACTCTTGAAAGGCAGAATCAGGGCTGCAGTGTGAGGCCATCTGTTCAGTCCCTTCTTAATTTATCCCAAAAAAGTCATCACCTATCTGTGGATCTAGACTTTAAAAAAAAAAAAACCATAACATATACAGTATACTGAATGAATCCTGTTCAACTATTACTTGATCATAACCTAGCATTTTTGGGACATATGGAGGGTAAAAGCAGGTTTGTGAAGACTGGCACCAACCTGAATTTCACCATGCCCTCCAGGTCTGTGAATGTTTAACGGAAAGCATGTAAGGTTCTCCACGTTGTCAAGAATCCTACACAACTGTGGAGATTATACACCAGCCTTCACTATTCTGGTGGCCTCTGGATGTTTGTAATATCAGATGGCATAGTTAGTGATCAGGTATTATGGATCTTGAAGTCCAAAATATCTCAAGAGCACCAGATAGGGTGAGCTGAACATGCTGTTTAGCGCATTTATCCAAAGTGCAATAGTTGTGGGTGAAACTAGCCTGGATGCAGACAGTTCAAGACAGGGCTAGTATATGAAGCCCTCCCCATGTACAGTGGTCCCCCGGGTTACGAAGGTAATCCGTTCCAGATTACCTTTCGTAACCCGGAAATCTTCGTTTCCCGGGGGACCGCTTTAGGAGACGGACCGCGCGGCAAATTTAAAGGGGCTGCGCGGTTTTTCATCTTCGGATCCCGGGTTGTTGGTTTTTTTGTTTGTTTTTTGTTTTGTTTTGTTTTGGATCCCGGGGGCTGTTTTGCGGTCCCGGCGGTTTCGGGTCCCGGAGATTTCGTTCCCCGGGGGGTTCGTAACTCGGGGGACCACTGTATTCTTAAAAATTTATGGAAGTTAAACTCTGAGTAGGCCTTAGGTGAACATAAATGTGGTCCTTTTAATATATTGGCAGTTAGAGTTATTACATCTTTAACTTGTGTTGCATGTATGTGGTTATTACAAGGCAATATTGGTATATAATGAGATGATTGATTGTTTGACTGACTGACTGACTGACTGATCAAACAAGGAGTGGTGCATAGAGCTCATTTACAAAATATACAATAACTAGGACTTTTCCATTTGCTTTTTTAAATATGTCTCACACATCCCATGATGGTACTTGATAAACTGCTGTTGATAAAATTGAGTGGGTTGGGGACTCCAAAATATTTAAAGATCCCTTTAAAAAGTAAGTATGCATTGAGTGTGTACATTCACACTTAGTTTCCCAGGAATCTCAGTTTCTTCTGTATAATACATTGTTCGTGCTCTGTGAATGTATGCTACATTAAGCATTCTAAAATAATAATTAAATTATGCCTAGTTTGATAAATAGGAATTTTTGTTTTAATAGAATCATTGCACTGAGTTATGTGCATAAATGATTTTCCTTTGCAGAGGAGAGTGCTATTAATGAATTATAATTTTTAGTTCTTTGACAAGCCATTGTCATAAAAAGACATAAAACCCACTAAAAGATTATTTGTGTGTAAGTGCATTTTTTTTCAAAAAATGTTGTTTCTTTAACCACATAGCATTGTACATGTATGCTAAATAGTCCATTTCATCATTTTAGCATTTTATCAAGACTTACTCCCAGATAACTTTAACCATATAATGATTTCAAGATTTCAATATGGCTTACTCCCAAATAAATGTGTATTAACTTCTTTATTGTGGTCTTTTCATACCTTGTAATAAAAGGTATATCCCTGTAGCACTACGTTCTCAGGATGGTTCACACAATAAAACAGATAATAACAAAAAGGTAAGACACCTTAATAATATAACATATAATAAAATCTAAGTTGGTCATTTTTGGATCTAGAACACTGAATTCCTATAAAACCAGCATACATTTTTACAAAAGTTTTTATGGCTCTCAATTTTTGCAGGCCTGTGCAATGCCAGATATTTCTTTTGGTTGGGTGTGTTTACGGACAAACACACAAATAAGTCATGGAATGCTAGTATACAATTAAAATTTATACATTTTCCCCAGCATATCTTGACCCTCCGAATACCTGATATTGTAGAAGTCTGCAGATTGTGCCTTACGAGGGGCTGTCGTAAAGTAATAATTGGATAAAATGCTAAAATGATGAAATGGACTGGAAGTTACTATGGCATATTGATGAAATTTTGTCAGTGTCATCATTGGTCCCTAAGTGCAGATTGCTGAGAAAATCAGCTCATTGGGTCCTTTATTTTTGTGACTGGCTCTGCCAGAAGTGACTAAAGTGTAAAATCCTCATCAGGAGCAATCTGCAGGCTTCTACAATATCAGGTATTCAGAGGGTCAAGATACGCTGAGGAAAATGTATAAATCTAGATAGTGACTACATAGAGATAAGTTAACAACTACAAATCAAAACAAACGTTCTGTCAATTTTTTAAAAAGGTGATCGTTAAAACTTTTGGATACCTCTCGTATGTTAATATCCCCTTTCTCATTATATTCTGGGGGCCCTTGCTGGAGTTATTGGATAACTATGTTGGGAAGTATATGCTCAGTCAATTAGAAATTGTATTTTTGCAAATATTTGGCATAATATGCTTTTCCTGCAACAAAGCATTGTGGCATGGAATGATCTTGTTCTAGCCAATGATCCAGTTCCAGGGTTTCAGCCAAATGTGCACTTTTTCAGAATATTGTATTCTATACTGCCACTACCCCCTTTTCCTCACCCCAAAAGTCAGCATCATGCATAGACTGAGCATTTTCATTCTTCATTAAACTGTTTGGCTTAAAAGGGTTCTCTATTCCTACAAAGCTTGGGCTCCTGCCAGACCTGCTTCTCTTATGTGTGGATGGTGCCATTTTGGCTACATCAGTATTGGCATGCAGAGAACTGAGTTAGCTATTAGTAGTATATATGATTCCACAGAGCAGTTGCTAAAACATTTTCAGGAAACAAACGCACAATTTAGCAAGGAAAATCTTTTGCAGGCTTCTATTTTAAAGCTAAGGTTACCGCCAAGGTTAATTCGAAGTGTCAAGAAAGTGTGACTGTGACAAGATTTAGTGACAATAAAAGGACAAATTAATGCAAGATCAGTGGCCTGGCTATTGATTCTTATCATGGGATCCTGCTGAAATGAAGTAATTATTTAATTAGACTTTTATGTATACTATAAATGGTTCCCAGAATAGACTGCTCTCAGCTTTGATGTCTGCAGTTCCGTCTTCACTCTCATAAGTGAGAAGAAAGACTCTGGAGGATTGATTGAATAATTTTATAGGAGTGTGCACACACACACTTGCACACAGACATCCCATTTGTTAAATTATTCCTCCTGGGCTGTTCCTCCTCTTATATAGTGTTTAATGTTTTCTTTGCTGTCAGACCTTCAAGGTTTTGGAAATACCACACGAAAATTGTTCATCTGTAGCAGAATGTTTCAATTTAAACCCTGTGGCTTTGTGTAAATTAAGACTTGAGGCTAATACAGAGAGTTAAGGCTGGTGTATTCATTATTTCTAGGGAGAAAATTCAACCCACCTTGAGAATGTGGACACTTCATGTTTCTTCTCTTTGCTATAAGGAGATGGGTAGTAGGATGTTTTGTGTGAATGAGGCAGGCGGAAGTCAAGTAAGAGTGAAGGCAAGAGCTCCATGACTACATGATCAATAATCATCTTTTTTAAAAGACAGATCAGAGAGCTAGAAAGGCACTGCATTTAAATTTAAATAAAGTGCCTTTTTGCATCATTTTTGTATTATTAACATACATCTTTATACTACTGACAGGAATACATAAGTTTCCATGGCTCTTGCTGCACTGCAAAATTAATGCAGTTTTATACCATTTAAAATGTCATGCTACTGAACTATAGAATCCTGGAGGTTATAGTTTGTGGCACCGGAGCACTCTGACAGAGGAGACTAAATATCTCACAAAAGTAAAAATCCCAGAATTCCACAGCAATGAGCCAGGACAGTGAAAGCAGTGTCAAACTGCATGAATTCTGCAGTGTATATGCAGCCCAGGACTATTGTCAAGTTGAAATTACTCTGCAGAAAGCAGTATGATACCAAGGACATAGTCTCCCTTTCTTGTTAGTAGGAAATGGCACAGAAATAAGTAACAAGTAGGGATGTTAATAGTCTACTATTTCATTCTCCTAAGTATGGATAAATGATTTCCACACTTTTCTCCTTTTTACGGAGAAAAGAATATGTTCACATAATTCTCACCCAGGCCTTGTCTGTACTGGTCAGTCAGTCCAGGGCCATTCAAGAACGTTATGTTCCAAAACTGCACTGGATTGGCCATAAATAGTCTACACAGACCAGGCCAAACCTATTGTGCTAGCATAGCAACACTTGCATAGGCCAGCCAGGTTGACACCAGATCAGCATGACTGGCCCATCTCCCATCTCCAGAGCCACCACTGCCATGTTCCTTACCTGCAGGACCTTTGTGGATAGGAGACTCAACATGTCACTACCTCTCCAGAGGGTTAGCTCACCTGTGCAACTAATGAGAGAAGAGGGTAGAGGAACACCCTGATCCCATGGTGATGGTCTTTGGAGATCCCCACCATGTGATCAGGATGTCCCTCTGCTCTATCTCTTCATGAATAAGGCCACCCTCCAGAGAGGTGTTGGCATGACAGGAGTCCTGATCATGGAGCTCCTGCAGGTAAGGGACATGGCAGCAGAAGATCTGGGGACAGATCATCTCCTTTCCCTGTGCAGCTCAGCACAGGGAGGGGGGATGGGATGACATCTGGCATGCAAACATCTGTCTGGCCAGAATAATTTTTTTCCAGCTGTTTGCATGCCACAAAACTCCACGCTAACCTCAGGGTTCTAGGAAAACACGGGGTTAGAATCATAGAAATTTAGAGTTGGAAGAGACCACAAGGGCCATCCAGTCCAACCCCCTGCCGTGCAGGAACTCCCAATCAAAGCATACCCGACAGATGGCCATCCAGCCTCTGCTTAAAAACCTCCAAGGAAGGAGACTCCACCACCCTCCGAGGGAGTGTGTTCCATTGTCGAACAGCTCTTACTGTCAGGAAGTTCCTCCTAGTGTTGAGGATTTTTTTTGTGATGTTGCTAACTCTGGGGCAAAGTCATATTCACCAGGGAAATCCACAGTATTTCACCAGAAGTTGCCATACATTGTGGAAACAGACACCACTTGCATCAATGTGAGCACAAAGTTTTTGACCATGCAGACATGGCCCTAAATTCATATATCCTGACATTTTTTGAAAATCGTGCAGAAATACATGATAAACTTATCAATGGATTCAACCATCCATGCCTTGAAAATATATTTTTAAAAAATGCAAAAAGCAATCCTTGATTGTGCCATTTTAAATAAGGGACACCATTTTACTATGTCATTGTATTTAATGGGATTTAAATATTCATGGAGGAGTCCTAGAACCAAACTACAGCCCACTGCACTTAATGACATTAAAAGGAAATAATTGTAACTATATCTGTCTGTCTGTCTACCTGTCAATATATCCCTCCATTAAAATGTAAATTTGAAAACCTGAAGCAACACTCTTCACATTGTAGCCCTCAAACGTTTGGCTAACCTTAAATACAATAAAGTGGATTTTTTGTATTCAACTACATTTTGCATTTTGTTTATATTAGGAGTTTGGGCAGGGTGGGGACCTTCAGTGTGAAAGGTAGGATAAATGGAGTAGGATAAAGGCCTCTTCACTTTTTTTAGGCTTCAGTCCATTCAACACCCACTTACCCAAGAGTAAGACCCATTGAACTCAATGGTAATTACATCTGACAAGATATGTATGTGGGTTTGAATCTAGTTCTATGGGGGTTTTCTTCATAAGTTTGATGGAAAGAAATCGAGGTTTTTAAAAATGTAAATGTGGAAGTAAGCAAAACTGGCAGATTTGTCCATCCCTTTCCCCAGGCTGTATTTTCAACTATGGCAGAAGATAGATGGACCCTGTCTCTTTTGCAAGCTGTGGTATTTGTCTGTGAATAATTCTGGTACTGTATGTCAGACTTCAGTGGACCACCTGGTGTTTTCCTTAACCATGTTCAGAGGTTGATCTAGTGCACATTCACCCCAAAGAGGTTGGAAATATTTTGTTATGTGTGTGCCAAGGAGACAAGAACATGAGTGCAAGTCCAAATCCCTACATTCCTATGGTTATGGGGAAGATCTGCTGTTAATCATCTTTAGCTGACCTTGGTCACAATCCTTCATAAAGATTTCTGAAGGATTTCTGACTGTCTAGTGACAGTTCCCAGTCACTGTCATTCATATGATTACAACTTCCATCTGACTTCTCACATCAACTTGGTAGGTCATAGTGGAGGGTGAGGATCAATAGATTTTTCTGCATCTCCCTTCTACATGTTCTGCATCATAGCACATGAAGAGGAATTCAGAACAGTTGTGAAATGGACCCTATTTAGTCAATGTTTTCAGAGTCACAGTATAGCAAAACACATCTATGCATGTCTATATATCAGAAGTAAATCACATTGAATTCAGTTGAGCTTATGCCCAGGTAAACGGGTGTATAATTGGAGGCTTAATGACACTAGCATTTCTTGGATTGCCACTACTACGTAGATATTAAACACTGAAGAAGAGCATTTGTAAACATAACAGTAAGTTCTTCTTTAGATAGTGTATTTTCTCAAATAATGTTTACACCACTGAATTTTCCAGCCTATGCATGCTCTTGATGGCACTTATAAAAACCTCTTTGCTTGCTTTTAATTCAAGCAGATCTGTCTTCAGTTATTCTTGAGAAAACACTCATATACTATTACAAATGTGTAGTGTGTTAATGTTCAAGAAACACTTCTTGTAGTGCTCTGATAGCAGTAATGCATGGCTCATGTCAAACTCCATCAAAATGGTCTAGACTATTGGCTGGAAGCAAAATAGTGTGATGTAGGGTTGAAAGGGCCTATAAAATTGTATTCAGTTAGTCTTTCCTGATAATAGGTCACTTTCCCTCAATATAGCTCCTACTCCCACAGCCCCTCAAAATGTATTCTGGAGTGTTGGGAATCTTGCAGAGCAGAGCAGATTTTGGGAGTGGGCAGTGCATGTAATGTATAATGTGGCTGTAATTTTAAGGTCATATCTCCTAGCTGGCTTATGCAGCCAAGACTGGGGGAAAGTGGAATAATGCAAAGAAAAAAGACTGAGGGTCCATCTACACTGTCGAAATAATGCAGTTTGACACCACGTTAACTGGAATGGTTCCATCCTACAGAATCCTGGGAGTTGTAGTTTTGTGAGGCACCAGCACTCTTCGACAGAGAAGGTTAAAGACCTTAAACCACAAATACTAGGATTCCATAGAATGGAGCTACAATACTTAAAGTGGTGTCAAACTGCATTTTTTCTACAGTGCAGGTGCACCCTTAGTCCCTTAATAAAGTAAGGCATTGGATATATTCTCTGAACAGCTTCTCCATAAAGACAGAAAACATTACAGTGATAGTCTTCAGCTGAAAGGAGAGGGAGAGGAAGTACCATGAGCAGGGGTCCACCTACCTGACATTGAATTTCACCATACTTGTGTGATGTGAAAGACACGATAAGTAACATTACAAGCTAGAGGCTTACTGATTGCAGAACCTGCATCTTTGCCATCCTAGCACAATGTTACCTTCCCTGGAAACAGGAAAAAAAAGTGCTTCTTTCTCTGCTGGATGTTAGAACAATTTGTCATTTGTGTCTCAGGATACTGGGGTTTAAAGCTGCCCATCTGAAAGGCTCCTCTCTCATTACAGTCAAGTTCAAAGATTGGTTTGTGTGAAAATTGTTGGAAGGGTGGGATAACTTGTTCACTAAAGTGGAAAGTTCTTGCACCACTGAATCCTGTGATAAGTGTTTTTGTTTATACGGACTGACATCAGTGGGCTAAGAATTATGGCCCAAGGTTTACATCTCAAAAAGAACTAGTGTGTGGTCTCTATGGAAAATAGGGAAAGTAAAAGCAATACTTCTTGCCTGACTTTGTAATATACTTTAAATATGTCTTTGCTTGAGTCTCACATCTGATGTCCAACTGCCCTACATAAAAAGGCTGCACTATGTTCTCTTATCAACATTTGTCCAATCCTGTTTTAATTAAGTTTATAATCATGTTCTTTTTCTGTTGCCAATTTGTTCTCTTTTAAAGCAGTTTCCTGGAATCTATATTTCTTGTTTGATTATCTGCCATTCTCTCTTCCTCTTAATCATACATTTTTAACACTAGCTTATGTAGAGCTCTGGAAATCTGGCCTTAACAGGGATACAGTATTGTTCTAAACTCAACAGCAAAGAGTCTTGGGCTATGTTTAAGAATACCACATTTATTTTGCCATGAGCCTTTATAATTCAGTTGCTCATAAGCACTGAGTAAAATAGCTTGAGCTTCAGGTATACATAGACACAATATATATGTTGTGGGTGGATTCTGAGTGAAATTGGAATCAGAATGTGAACAGTAAACAGCTGCTATTGTTTATAGCTAAAATACATCTTGCATATAAGAAATGCTTCCAATGTGACACGTTTGCTGTTCACCCACTAGGAATTGAAAGATTAGTTTTGAAAAATGAAAAAATAGGTTTCTCAAGTGTTGGGAAGTATTGACAATGGGAAACCTGGAGTGACGAGAATCTTTGCATTTCAAATTTATCCTGCCCAAAATTCAGAGGAGATTCATTTGCACAGAAATAATATATTTACACAGAAGTGTTATTTTCTGCACAGAAAATGCTGTTTCCCCCGCAGGGGAAAGGTCTTGGACTGCAGATTTTAAAATTGTGCAGTTGAAAGTAAATAGCTGAAATTTCTCCAAGAATCAAATTAACAAAAGATTACATCCCTAGCATCCCCTCCAGTGTATTAGTAAAACTATAAAACATGAATGAAACTTGCATGTGTTTCTGCAAACACAGGAATGCTACACAGTTACACTGGACTGATACTTATGAATGGCTGTAGCTCCCTTTTTATTGTAAATTAGGTGGCGAGCCTATGTTTGTAACACCCGAAGTATGGATACTGTGATTGCCATTTATAGGGATGTTTGTTGACAACCAAAGTACCAGTCTTGAGTTGATGGGCTCCTGAATGGAGCAAAATGCATGTAATGTAAATGCTCAGTTAAACTACAGCCAGGAAATACAAGGGAATCTGGTATTTAATAAGTTCTCAGCAGGAAATACATTATTATCCTGGCCCTCCTGTCAGCACTAAAACAATGGGTCCTAATCAGGATAATTGGGTCCTAATCAGGATAAAAAGTGGGCCCTGACTCATGGTAATCTGGTGAATGAGACACCACAAAGATAGCCTATCCTCAGATTTTTCAGACTCAGTAATATGTTCTCCTTGATTTGTCCATCCATTTGGTCTGCAGTTTTTCTATCTTCCTACTGCCATCTAACTGTCCAAGCACCTTTCAACTGTCACCTTTCTAGTGAGTCTTGCCTACTCATGATGTGGCTGAAGTAGACAGCCTCAATTTAGTCATCTTTGCTTCTAGGGAGTGTTGAGGTTTGATTTTTTTCCCCCTAGGACCCATTTATTTGCCATTTCAGCCATTCACAGTATTGCAGAACTCTTCTCCAGCATCACATCTCAGATGTGTCAAAAGATAATTTAACAGACTTTAATCTGATCTCACTCCAGCAGATCCTTGAGGCAAATGTGCCTGCAAGCATGCACGCAAACACATAATAATAATAATAATAATAATAATAATAATATTTTATTTATAGCCCGCTCCTCTGTCAACCAACATGCATGATTCTGTGGATGTGAATGGTTTTGTCTGTTCTGGCCAGAGTTACCTTCTGGACTGCAAGTGACGGAATTCCCTAGCCCCCCCCTTGACATGCTGGTAGGGGATTTGGGGAACCAGAGTTCAAACAGTAACTTTCCCAAGTTTTGGTCTTCTCCTCACCCACTATTGCCCCAAATACCCATGTGGCTTCCAGTGAGTTCTGCAGCCACTGGGAGTTCTCCACCCAGTGGATGTTGGTTGCACTAAGATAAGTTCAGAATCTTGGACAGATTATTTCATGCTTAGATGAGAATACAGAGCTGATTCACCTTGCCACAGACACGGGGCTCACCAACAGCCATTGCCTCCACCAATCCTCACAATGCTTGGGAGCTGCTTTTTCCTGAATGAAAGTTAGGCCTGGTATAGACCAACCTAAAAGGCTGGCGGGGAGGGGGGGGAGGTAAAGGGCATCATGTCCATATGACTCACAACCTGACTCTGCCCCCAGGGAGCCATGATGCCATACAGCATGCTGTGTCATGGTGCTCCTCCAGCACTGCACCTATACGATGCAGTGCTGAAAGAGCGCATATAGCCATTCCACGCCGGCTATGGTGCCCTTTCAAGGGTGCAAAAAGGAGTCGCTTTTTGCCTTGAAAGGCTGGATCAGGGCTGTGACATGTGGTTGCCACGGCCCTGATCCAGCTAAAAGAAAGCCTAGGCAGTCTGTCGAGGCCTTTACTCATTCCTAAATTAAAGCTCTGCAGCTGAAGGAGAACAGGGCCAGGGAAGAAAGGAAGCTGAAGACTGGTGAGAGAAGAGCTTTTCTATGTATTCCAAACCTAAAACTGTCAATTATACACTGGGAAATATGGAACAGCATCCTCTCTTTTGAAAGCCAGGGATTAGCACTGGGAGATTAAAGAGCCATGTATCTCTAGATCAGCCTCTAGCTGCTCCCCAGCACAGAAAATTGCAAGCTTGTTTGGCTAAACCAGCAGTAATGCTCTGAACTTGAAAAAGATAAGCAATTGTCAATGGGGAAAATATTTTGTGTCAAGCAGAGAGCAAATTTAGTTTTAACAGAAAGACAAAAAAAGAGGATTTTTTCCCTTACCATCAGAACAACATTATTTGCTAAATGGCATGTGCTTTCCCTAATAAGCAGGAAGCAACTACATTCTGCTAAGATAATGAGTCAAAGGAATACAGAGAGCATATGGAGCTGAAAGGATGATTGTGTAACCCAGTAAACACAAACCAAAATAGGTTCAATATTGCCAGGAAAGGATCGTGGCTGACTTCCTTTATGGACTCTCAAAGTACAAATGTAGATAATAACATTTAATGTGTTGTGCCTGTACATGTGCTTGCTGCTCCCTCTTCGAAGTTATATAGTAGTCCTATCATGGTGACATAGGGCTGATTGGTATGACCCTTTTAACTGCACTTTATTTCAGAGTCAGCCAGGAGTGTGCTTATTTTTAACTCTCCTGAATTAAGGATGCAGGGAGGTTTTGTTCAGAATACATTTCAAGTATATAATCCATGTTCCCTAGATTAATGTATGGATCAGAATGAAAATCCTTGAGAAGTGGTCTCACTATGTTAGGACAGCCTGTCGTAACATGTAATGTTAGCAACATGTCTTCACATCCTTAGTTGTAGGAGAATTAAAAAATAGTAATTGAAATACTGGTACAAATGGGGAGATAGAAACAGTGGTTTAATCTAGAACTACACCTAAGTAAACACATGCAAATGTGACTCACTGATATTTTATATCAAGAACTTCTTGTTGTTCTTGCATGCCTTCACATTATTTCTGCCCTAATGGCAACCATAGAGCAAATCTGCCATGGGGCTTGCTTTTGCCTTCCTCTGAAACTGAGAGAATCTGACTTGCTCATGGTCACCCAGTGGCTTTCCATGGCTGAACAGGGGTTTGAACCATGGTCTCCAGAGTCCTAGTCCACCACTTAAACCATTATACCACCCTGGAATGTAACCCTTCATAAAACCTGCATGTGAAACCTGTACTGTTTTGCAGATTATCCTAGCTATCTTAGATATCAATGATGCCAGATATATTTGCTATATTTAAACACTGAGTGAATATAAACATTGACTTGAATAGAAGCATTTGCAGGCTGACAAGACTAAATGCTTAAGAGTGGATGAAGCACTCTGGTTGCATCTAAACTGCAGAAATAATGCAGTTTGACACCACTTTAACTGCTGCCTCATTCCTAGTACATCGTAAACCAGTTTGCTAATGATTTTGAAGTGGTTTAAATGAACCTTGTTCACACTTGAGCCAAATCGCTGAAGCAGTTTGACGAGGGGGCCCCTGTGCTAGACCCATTTAACACACATCTTTTTGACACTCATTTTTTCTACATCTTTTGCAATAAATTGATTCAGTGCAAGTGTGAATGAGATGCGGTTCCGAATTGATTTTCTATGACATGATCAGCGATCAGTGACCCGCTGAAGAGGGTCCATTTTGAATTGATTCATCAGTCAATGTGAATGACAAGTGGGTTGTTTTACAAGAAAATGTGACCAGGGCAAATGTAGTATGAACCACACTCCACTGTGGAACCGATGCATCAATTAATATCACAAACTGTCATTTGTATGTGGGAATGAGGCCTGTCATGACTCGTTGCTATGGAATTATGGGATTTGTAGTTTTGTGAGCTATTTAGCCTTCCATGTCAGAGAGCCCTGGTATCACAGCAAACTACAATTCCTAGTATTCAATAGCACTGAGCCATGGCAGTTAAAATGGTGTCAAACCTCATTATTTCTGCAGTGCAGAAATGCACCCTCTGTCTCCCCAAGAAAACAGGCTTTAAATATGACAAATAACAGCATCAGTGCTGGTGTGTTTACTTCCACATGCCTTGGAATTGATGCTATCTGCTTCAATAATTGGCAGAACAGTATGGCTTCCACGGGAGGGAAATGTGAAGGGTTAAGTTCTTGTCACAAGCACCAGTTGTGGTTTTATTGCCTGAGGGCTGTGTTTTTCACTCTTCAGGTCTCTGGATGGAAATAGGAAATTGACTTTCTTTGTTTTATTTTTTTTCCCTTGCCCTTAAACTCTATAGGTCAGCCCTACCCCAGGATGCATCCGTGCACTAATGAAGATGTTGTACTGCCCTTACTGCCGGGGACTTCCCACTGTGAAACCTTGCAACAACTACTGCCTCAACGTAATGAAGGGCTGCCTTGCCAACCAAGCTGATTTGGATACAGAATGGAATCTCTTCATAGGTAGGAATGACTGGGAAAGGAGGGGGTGGGAAGGGAAGGGGAGAAAAAATAAAACTTTATGACAAGTTCAGAAAAGTTCAGCATTTGCCAAATTGAAAATAGGACATACTGACTGAACACCTTTACACAGTTGTCACTCACCAGCTTCGATCAAAGTTACTGCAGTCTGTAGGAAAAGATCATTGTTTCGCCTTGGAGGTATTTTCATGAAATCTCTCTCAGTGTCACATTATCAAGTTAAATTTCTAGATGTGTTTCTCTGTGTGAGTATGTGTGTGTGTGTGTGGGTCTGTGTGTGCGTGTATGAGAGAGAGAGAGAAGCACACAGCAATGTTTGGTTTGAGTTTGTGATAACAAACCTGGCAGGGGGGAGAGAAAAAGAATGAGAGTACTGTGCACTTGAAATTATAGCTTCAAGCTGATCTGTCACTTACAAATATAAAGACAGAATGGACCAGGCTTCATTTTCATTCTAAGTCAATTGGGGGCAGGAAGGCAATCAGAGAGCCATCAATGTAACAGGCAAACCATAAGCCTCATAATTCATACTAAAAATATACCAAACTCTTTCCTTCCACAGAATAAAAAGGAGATATTGTACTGCCCATTAAAATACCCCAAAGATACCAGGTTTTATCTGATCTTGGGAGCTAAGCAATATCAACCCTGGTTAGTACTTGGGTGGAAGACCACCAACAAATACCTGGTGTTGTAGGTTATACTTCCGAAGAATGAACTGGCAAATCACATCTGAGTATTCCTTGCCTAAGAAAACCCTATGAAATTCATGGGTTCACCATAAGTTGACAGGTGACTTGAAGGCACATGCACATAGAGACATCACACTGATAAATGAGAAATGAAAAGCTTTCATTTTCAGCAGATGTAATTCTACTGTAATTCACTCAGCGATTTAGTGGAGTTTATTCCTTGCCTATGAAAATCCTATAAAATTCATGGGTTTGTCATAATTTGGCAGGCAACGTAAAGGTATGTGCACACTCATCACACTGATAAATAAGAAAGGGAAATTTTCATGTTCAGCACAGTAATTCACTTACCAATTTGGTGCAGTATATTCCTTGCCTAAGAAACACCATTAAATTTATGGGGTCACCATAAGTTGACAGATGACTTGAAAGCACAAGCACACAAATGTCCCCAAAAGATTCTTGTTCGTTTACAACATAGAAAAATCCAGGTGAGAGAGTAAAGAGTGAACTGCAAAGCAACAGAGTGTAAAAAACCACAATACAGATAAAGAGAAAAGAGGAAAGGGTGTGTGTTGGGGGGGGGGGTGATATGAAAGTGTCCTTAATCTGATTTACTGTAGCTATGGGATTTTTTTTTAAAAAAAATAACAAATATCTTACACTTTCCCATTCAAAGCAAATCCCATTGGCTGCTAAGAGTGGCATGTTTTTTTTCCTTTGCCACAAAAATAGCAATTAATTATCTTGAAGTGCCTGCCTAATCTTGCTACCTTTGTTCTGCCTAATCTTGCTGCCTTCTTCCTATACCTTCATAGAAAACAAATTGCACAATGAGCAAAAAGCAGAGCTCTGCTATGAAGGACAAGATAAATAAATAAATAAATGTAGAAAAATCTTGACATCTTTATTTTGACAGAAAATGCACAGGTGAACTTGTTTTGTCTACAGAACAGCGTGAGTGTGATGTGTTGGGCTTAGAGACTTTGTAGAAATGCAGAGGTGATGAAAAATAGAGGTGAAAGAAAACACAGTCAGGAAAAACATGTAATTTCTTTGTTGCTGTTAGGAGAAAAGACAGGGAATGGTGCTGATGACTGAAAATCTGCTTATGTTCTGTTATACAAAAATGCAACCCTCTGATTTAAGTCAACTGAAAGAGATTCAAGAACAGCCATCAAATTAGATGCTGTTCTTAGTAGCCCGGTCTTTCATTGAAGAATAAGAGAGCATATAATCCTGGGGTTGGAAACCTGTGTTACAACCTCCAGATGTTTTTGAAATCTGACTCCCACCATCCCGACAGTGTTCCTTCCAATGGGAAGGAATGACAGAGGATGCAGTCTAATAACATCTGGGGAGTGCAGGTTCATTTGGGGTTGTGTAGAATTTCCAGAAGGGAACATCCTGGGTACAACTTGAAACTTTGAAAATGTCATGTTCCCAACTGCACTGAGATTCTACTCTGTTCCAGTACTGAACCTTCCATTCTGGAAAGAGAGAGAACAAGGGAGATGAGTCAGCTGGAGATGGGGACATCATGTATCGTTCTTTGCCCCTGAAGCATGTTAGGTGGTGTAATTCTCAGAATGCATTACACATTGCTTGATCATGCCCCCCCCCATTTTGTTGTTAAGCGCCCTTGCATCGATCTCAGCCCATGGTGACCCTGCGGATCAGACAGTTGAACAGGTAGGGTGATAAGATACAGCTTTGTCTGACCCCCTTTGCCAATTGGGAACCATTCTGTTTCTCCATATTCTGTTCTGACAGTAGCCTCTTGTCCTGAATAAAGATTTCTCATCAGGACAATCCAAATGTGTTGCCATGCCCGTGTCTTTAAGGGCATTCCACAGCCCTTCAGGATCTATGCAGTCAAACACTTTGTATAGTCTATAAAGCACGTGCTGATTTTCTTTTGGAATTGCCTCATGCACTCCATTAGCCATCTTATGTTTGCAATGTGGTCCCTAATGCCTCTTCCTTTTCCGAACCTTGCTTGGACCTCAGATTCCTCTCTCCATTTTGAGCATAATTTTGCTTGTGTGGGAGATTTGTGCTAAGTTCTATAGTTACTGCATCCTTTTATGTCATTTGGAGGGGGGGTGAATGAGGATGTATATTGATTGTTTTCAGTCTGTGGGCCATCATTTTGTTTTCCATATCTGTTGACATATGTCAGTTACCACTGTCATTGACTCTGTTAGTGTGGATTGCAGCAGTTCAATTGGGATATCATCTGTTCTTGCTGATTTTTTTCTTCATCATTTCTGTTACTGCAGCTTCCACCTCACTTTTAAGAATTTGTGTTTCATCTTCATATGGCTCTTCATTCCATGTGTACTTCATGTTGTCAGCTCTTTTATATAACTCTTCTGAGTATTGCATCTAACATCTTTTTATGCCTTTTTGGTCTTGAATTATGTTATTTTTATTGTCAGAGTGTCCTGGTCCTTGGTTTGAAATTTCCTTTGATTTCCCAGATCTTGTGGATTAGGTTCTTCCCTTTTTGCTCTTGTCTTCTATCTCTTTGCCTTGATCACTGTAGCAGTTTTCTTTATCTTTTTGCTTTAGCCATTGTACTGTTGCATTCATGGTTCTTATTTTTTTTCCTATCTCCCTTTTGTTTTAATTCGCTTCTTCCCTTTCTAACTTGTAGTCAATACAATTATGATAAAAAATGGCTAGCCTTCTAGTCCCAAAAAGTTAAGCATTTCTGGAACCATGAGTAATCATTACTTACCCTAACATTTCCCATATTTTCATTAAGCAATTTAAAGTGTCTTCTATAATAATAAAAAGACAAACATCATTATTTTTATCTTATTGCAGTCTGCCTTCCATCTCCACAGATTCTTCATCCATGGATTCAATCATTCATGGCTTGAAAATCTGCCCTCCCCCCAAAAAAAGCTTTTATATGGGTACCACTTTAGTATGCCATTATATATAATGGAATGTGACCACCCATGGATTTTGGAATCCATGGAGGGTCCTGAAACCAAACCACAGCATATAGCAAGAACCCACTGTACGTCCACGTCTTCCTCATGTTTTTATAACCAGCTTGGTCATAATACCTGACCAGTACTTTAAACATAATCCTATCCAGCCATTATACTCCCCCTGTGCACACAAGTGTATCACATGTGAGAAGCATGCAAGTGTCTAGGGTGCCATGTATATAGTTGGGATACTGTGATTAGCATAAAGTGTACAGGTGCTCAATAACTTTCTTATTGGGTAAAATCACTGGAGAGATCCCCCCCCCCCAGACATTTGCATTTCTGTAGAGAAACAGCATAGATGGAAGCACTATGTACTGACCTTCTGCATTTGTAAATGAGTTGGGGATCAAGGGAAATAAATGACAACATTTTCCATACCCTTCCCTTTTTCAAAGTCTCCTTTGTCAATAGCAACTTCATACATATTACAGGTTGTTCATACTAATGTATACATATAACCTCCATATTCAAGCTTTTTTGTTTCTAATAGTTGAGCTTCATCACAGAATGCTTCTAATTGCAGCAGAGAACAATAACAGAAGCAGTCTCGGATGACTCTGTGCAGCTGAGTCTTGAAGGGACTTTACTCCTTCTAAAGAACCACTGCCTTTGGGAGTTCTTTCACATTCATGGAGGCCAAAGGTGGCAACAGTGGCCATGTCTGATTTTTACAAATTATGGCTGGCTCACCAGCTTTGGCCTTGTCAAGAGAAAGTTGACAGTGTCTCAGTAATGCGTGCTTTGGTTATGTTTAGTCTTTACTACTGTGCTGTGCTTTACATGAGTTTGACTGAAAATATGATTTGCAAATTGTGATTCCTTCAGAAAACAGTAGCTAGAATGTGAAGTCAAAGGCTTTCACAGCTGGCATCCATAGTTTTTTATGGGTTTTTCAGGCTATGTGGCCATGTTCTAGAAAAATTTATTGCTGATGTTTCACCTGCATCTCTGCCTGGCATCTTCAAAGGATGGTGGCATGGAGGTTTATGTTATGAATGGAAGGCCTCAGAGTGGGAAGACAAACAACCACACAAATAGAAGGTATTTTTACCATACATCAAAGTAGTCACAGACAGAATAGGGAAACTGGTGAGGAAGCACAGCCTCCAATTGGTCTACAGACTAACCAAGAAAATCCGGCAAATGCTGCCCTCAGTGAAGAATGGGAGAGAACCTCTCATGGCCTCAGGAGTTTACTGCAGCTGTGGACAAGTCTGCATAGGGACCACCAAACACAGTGTTCAAACGCAATTCAAGAAACACAAAGAGACAGTGCACACTGGGCCAGCCAGAAAAATCAGCAGTAGCAGAACACATCCTAAACCAAGGTGGACATAAAATGCTATTTGAAAACACTGAAATTCTGGACAATGCCAGCAACTATCAGGTCAGAATGGACAGGGAAGCAATTGAAATCCACAAACACCTGGACAACTTCAACAGGAAAGAAGAAACCTTGAAAGTTAAACAAACAAAAAGTTGGCTGCCAGTCCTGAAAAACTCCCAAATCAAGACTCATCAACTACAAATGAACATCATTCAAGGTAAGGGAGGTTTCCCAGCAGATAGTGGATCATTAATTAAATAGACACAAATCCTTCTCGCATATCATCCTACCCTGAGGCCTTGCCATTCACCAACAGACCAACACACAGATTAACATGTAAATCACTTCCTGTCGAGGGTCACACAATATATATACCCCCACTCACTTCCATGCCTCCATTCTTTGAAGATGCAGCCACAGATGCAGGTGATATGTCAGGAATAAATTCTTCTTGAACATTGCCACATAGCCCAAAACAACCACAAAAAAACAATCACAACTAGAATGCTTGTAGAAGGTATGCATTTGTGTCCTGTTATGTATCCTGTGCCAATTATATTGGCTGTTGATATATTTCTAGACCGAGTTTAATCTGTTATTACCCTTTAATTCCACAAATAGTGTGGAAATATATTACATGAAGGATAGCATATACCCATAGAGGCCTTCTTAAATCCTAGGAGTATGATCAGAACTCCTGGCCTTTGGTTTCAGTCATGGAGGATGTCACAGGGCCTCCCAGGAACATGGTTTCCTGTTTCTGGGCCACACTGCTATAACTGTAAAATTAACTTTAAAATAGTTGTATTTCAAAAGGAGTGATGTATAACTTTGTTATTATGAAAAGAAACCAATTACAAGTAACTTGCTATTTCCAGGTAGATACATTCAAACTTGATAAAATTCTATATAACCAAATCAAATAATTAGAATCAGTACTTTTGCCAGGGTAAATGACACCTGTCTGATAGTTATACCCATAGAAATGGGCACATTGTACCCAAGAGGTTCACAGGCAGGGATAGAGAATGTTCAGTTGTCATATCTTGATTTTACCAGATTAAGAATGGTGACTGAAAGACTCTTCTTGAGAGCCAAGTCTGAGAACAGCAGTGATGTTATGTGTACAAAATCAAGAGCAGAATGCTTCTGAGTTGTCATTTCCTACACTTGGACCAACCGTGGGGATGGCAGGGAGAAGGAAACCTCACCCATTTTCTAGTGGAAATATGAATATATGAGGCCTGGGATGAAAATTCTCCATAATAATCTCAGCTTGAAATTGGTGGGGACAGGTGAAAGGAAATATACAGAAAATAGTAGGTGATTTCAGGATGGTAATGAGATTCAAGGGGTTTACAGTTGCCAACATTAGTGATTTCTCTCTCCTCCCTTTTTTAAATTTATTTTTCTGACATCTGTGACCATAGACCAATGCTCCCCAAACTTTGGTCCCCAAGATGTTATGAATTCCTGACTATTGGCCAAGTGGGCTGGGACTTCTGGGAGCTGAAGTCCAAAACACCTGGATGATCAAAGTTTTGGGAACCACTGCTATAGAGTGATCACTGATTAAAATGTCTGTTACCCTTCAAATTCTTCTGAAACATTTATGCCATGACATAATAATGCCTTTCTGATGATATATCTAATGGGATATATAGCAGCATCTATTGATGTTTGTTATCTTTTCCCCATCCATAGTTTCTTCAGGAGGATGCCTTGATCCAGGGGTACTACGGGATGAAAATGGTGCCTAATGGCCAGCAGCAGTCATGGGGAATTCTACTGCTGATTAGCAGTGGCAAAAATAAATGGGGCTCCTTTTTTGCGCGGTGGGAAGGGCACGATTTGCGCCCTCCTGCGGTGCAAAAGCCTCATTATGTGTGCAGCGAATCTAAATGCTGCGCACATGATGACGCTGTCATAACGCATCTGTATGGACGCTTCCATTTAAAAATGGAGGCACCCATATGCTTTAGGGTTAGGGAGTGTGTAGACGCTGCGTCCTCCCTAACCCTAAAAACGCCCTTTTAAACCCTAGACGCGCCACTTTTGGCGCATCTAATCAGCCTTGTGTCACTAATTTTTAGCCATTCCTAATTATTCTCCACACACGATTGTATTTTGATGGTATAACAACAACTAATCCAAGGCACAGTAATGTTAAGGTAACACACTTTGCTTCCATTTGGGAAGAGGAACTCTAATTTATCATACATTCAGCTTTGCTGAAACAGATAATTTTCAGAACTTCCTTCAAGAAGGATTGATTTGCAGGCAGGTTCCTCCTGTCAGACAGCTGTCAACCCCTTCTAACAACAAACATCATATGCAGTTCCCACCATATGAAACACAACATAACTTTTATGAGCTGAATTGAAATGAAGAAGTATACAGCATCACTGAGCTATGAAAGATTGGATAGAATGCATGAGCAATTTTACCTCTTGAGCTTGTGTTGGGAACCAGGCATGGAGAAAAGAAATATAATTTTGTGCATTAACAGTCTTTGCTTAGGTAAATGTGAAAATATTTATTCTCCTCCACCATCAAAAAAGGGAGTTATCTTCTGTTTATTTGTGTATGACAAAACCTAACTGGCAAAGAGGTGAGTGAGGTGGATGGGAAACCATCCAGCATTTTTGTAGGTAACTTTCATTTAGCTATTGGCAGAGGTAAAAATATTACTCAGAAAATGAATGTAATGCCTGTGTTGTTACACAAACTTGCAAAGCTGGAAGTCTACCCAAGTTCTGGATGAAATGAATCAATGTTTTCAAATAATCCATTGGAACCAAATTATGTTATTGATAACACTTTTCTTTTCTTTTTTTAATATCAAGGAATATTTAAAGCTGTAACAGAAGGTCCAGAAACAATGAAATATTTACATGATAATTTATTGTATAAAAAACATTACTTTGCAGGAAAGGATTTCTGTGCAAGAAAAAACATCAGTATTTTTGTTTAAACAAATTTTCCCCAACCAAGTCCATATTGTCCAACTATCCTGATTTTGTAGGGACAGTCCCAATTGATCCTCTGTCGTCACATTTTAAAGCTGCTTTTAAAATGGTCCAATTTCAAATTCCTCTTCCCAGTTTCTCTGTTTGTCCTCAACTTACTTTGATGGGTACAAACTGTTTTCAAAGTAAAAACATAGTTTATACTTAACTCAGAAAGAGTAGGGCAAAAGAGTCTTGCTCTTCTTGATAGGTTCAGGCAAAAACAAACTGCTGCAGCATCTCCTAGCTTGTATCTACTTCCTCATTAATAACCTTTGCCATCTTGAGCACACTCTAATGTTGCTTTGCCAGTTTTTACCTGTGAAATGTTGGGTATGCAAATCTTGCAACGCAACAAATCTTTTGCCTTTTTTTCTTTTTCTTTGGATGTCAAGACAGCCTTTTTCATTGAGGAGGTGCTTATTAATGAGTATTCTTAATGTTCCTAGGCCAGACAAATGGAGACCATCATAAAGTTGGCACAATCCAGCAATAAGAGCTTCACAGTTGTGGAGTACAAGGAATCAGGCATAGTTTGAGAAATGCATAAAAATCCCAAAAGGTAATATAAAGTGCAGCTTCTCCCAGCACCTCATACTACTGTAAATATACATATACATATACATACATACATATATATATATATATATATATATTCCCAATGTAACTTTGTTCCAACAATTTAAAAATTGGCAGTATTGCTACGGGATTCATAAAACAGCTTTGTTGACCTGACTGGTCCTGGCTTCTAAACATATGAAACCTGTTTTCATATTCATCTTTGTTAACAGAACAATTTAAAATGTGCAAATATTTTTATTTGTTAAAAAGTTGAAACAGGACCAAAATAAACCTAAAAATTGCTTATGGGTCTTAAAGGCTTAAATTACAAGTGTTGCTGCTCATTCAGTTAGATAAGCTTGTGCTATCAGTCACCTGAAAAGCTGTATAACACTCAAAAGATTTTTCTGAAAAGAGAGCAGTAAAAAATAATAATAATAATAATAATAATAACTGTCAGAAGACACATTATCTTAACTGCATAGCGTTTGACTCCAGTCCATATGTTCTCTTTTTATATTTAAAAGAAAGCATACAATGGCCCAGGATAAATTCACCACAGCAGAAGGAAAGGTGTGTTAATCTTTCCTTCCCACACTGCAATCTTGACAGATTCTCTCCCCCCCCCCCCCATGTGCCAGTTAGGGTTAGAACAAAACTCCCATTGGCAGAACAAAAAAGTTGCCTCTGTACACTTAAATGTGAGTGTTAAGGATACAGAACAGACAATAGTCAATCCTCTGTATCCACGGATTCTTTATCCATAAATTCAAGCATCCATGGCTTGAAAATATTTTTAAAATATATAAATTCCAAAAAGTAAACCTTGATTTTACCATTGTACATAAGTGTCCCGGACTGCAGCCAGCACTCACCAACAATAGCTGATAAGTCAGTTCCACAAGCCTAAACGTTGATCCAAAGAATAGTCCAAAAGCCAGAGCCAAGGTCAGGGTTGGGGAAATCACAGAAGTCAGTCCGGTCTGAGGTCAGGGCAAGGAGAAAGCAGCAAAAGTCCAAATCATTCCAAGGTAAGACAAACCAGAGTTCCAAAGACACGAAGCCAGCACACAGTCACACCAAGAGACTTACAATAAGTTCTAGCAAAGGGATGGCGTCCCACAGGTGTTTAAGTAGCCAACACCCTGCCTGGTATCAGCTGAGCCTTATTAAGAGCTTGTTTCTCAGCCAGCCTGTGAGATCGATGGACACAAGCACTTTCAGCCCTTCGCTCCTTAAAGGAGGGAACCTCCAAGCCAGATTCCTCCCTGGAGCCCACACTCATCTGCTGAGCCCCTAAAGGGAGCTCCACAGTGCCAGAGCCTGGCTGTGCTTCCACTCCTGGGGCTGAACTGTCAGGGCTAGGGTCTGGCATGGCAGAACTGGGACCTGGCCTAGCCTCCAATTCCTCTTGCTCCTGAGGAGCCATGTCCTCCTCCTCCTCATCCTCTGACTCCAACTCTTGGCTGGCCATGACAATAAGGGCCATCATTTTACTATACCAGTGCTATACTTGAGCATCCACAGATTTTGTATCCATGGTGGCTGAGGAATCAAACCCCAGGGGATACCAACGGTGCACTATATATCTTTTACACAGGGTGTAAGTCCTCTTCAAGGAGTCCAAATTTATTTAGAGCAGTGTGCTAGAACCTACCCAAACTGCTTTTATTCATGTTGCCTCCAATACAATGAAGATCACCCTTCTCAATGGGTAAGTCTCCCCTGTTTGAAGAGTCTTCATGATCCAAGCAGTCTCTTTGTGTGATTTGGAAAATCAGAACTGCAATTACAGGGAGGGTCTTCAATTTAGAAAAATATCCTCCACGTGTAAAAGACTAATGCAAACTCACAAGAAGTCAGTGTAGAAAGGACATTTACTTATGTCTTTACATTGACCTGGGGCACTTAAATAGGATAGGCCCTAAATCTAGTTCTTATTTTCCTACACAGCTGTCTAATAGCAACATATGCAAAGCAGTTTACAACTCTTCACTGCCCCATATCCATTCTCACCTAGAACAGGGCTGGGAATCATGTGAACCTCTAGTTGTTGTTGTTGTTGCTGCTGTTGTTGTGTGCCTTCAAGTCATTTCTATCACAGGATTTTCTTGGCAACTTTCTTCAGAAAGGGTTAGCCATTACCATCCTTTGAGGCTGAGAGAGTGTCACTTGCCCAAGGTTACCCAGTGGGTTTACATGGCTGAGCTCAGATTCAAACCCTGGTTTCCAGAGTCATTGTCCAATGCTCACACCATTACACCACGCTGGCAATATCTGATTATGATACCTACAGATTATGGGACTTGACCAGTGACATCTGGGATGATGCATAATCCCCAACCTTAATCTTGATGAGGGGACTAGAGAGCTATGGAAACAGGTTAGTAAAGAAAGGAGAAAGCAATCCCAGGGCCAGTGGTTAGTTTGCCACCATGCTTTACTCACAGAATCCTATTGCCCACTGCTATGAAAACTCCAGAAAGAGATGAAGTGTACATTTCCTGGATCACCAAAATCTTTTGCCAACATAATGCTTTCTTCTTGTGGTATGAAGGAGAAACACTCTGTGGAGATTTTTTTTTCACAGAAGCATAGCAGAACTACATTTTTGAGAACTAAAACACTCATCCAGATCTACTGTTGCCCTCTTAATATGTTTATGTCTATAAAAGTTTTTACCATTATACAACTGCTACTGCATGTAGACATCATCTTTCCATGCTCCAGTACCACCATCCTTGGAAGTATCGTTTGATGAATATTCTAAGTACGTTTGACATTATCACAGCTATCATACTGAGATTCAGCAAAACTAGTCTGCCTTGCTTCTAATGTATATCCCTTTACATGTCACCAAAACCCCTGAGACATAAAAGTAAGAAATCTAAGCCTTCCTGTCTCAGTGCTTACAGGGCTTAATTCAAAACGACTTTCATTAACATGAGTATAGAAGCCTCATCTTACAATAAGCCTTCCTTATTTGCTTTACACTAGCACTGTCTCTTGTCATTGTGTAAGATGCTGATGGGTCCACCAAGAGGTGCATGGTCAACCTTTTCTAATCCTGAAGAGTTTTCTCTACACAAAAAAAAAAAAAAGAAAAGAAAAGAAAAGAATTCTATTTTCCAGCAAAATTCAGAAACAGTTTGTGCTTCTTTGGGAGAATTTGATGCTATTTAGCAACACCCCCCCCCCCCCGCACGCACACTTCTGTTCTTGTTTCCTTGTCTCTTAGCAGATGCTTGAGAAACAACTGGCTGGTCTACACATGTGTATTTTATGTGAATCATTGCAGATTTTTGCACCTTCAAATCAACTCCTATTGTCTAGATTTCTCTGAGGTTTATCACACTAGACGGCAAACAAGATTTAAACAGGAATTAAACAGGAATTAAACAGGAAATGCCTTATGTTTAACATAGGGCATTTAACATGCCCTATGTTTAACATAGGGCATTTCCTGTTTAATTCCTGTTTAAATCCTGTTTGCCCTCTAGTGTGATAAACCCCTCTGAGATCATTCTTGCATATTTGCATGTATGCAGTTTCTGTCACCCACATCCTGTGCCATTTTGGGGTGCTGTCAGTCAAAGGATGTGAAAATAATAATAATAATAATAATAATAATGTTTTTTTATTTATACCCCGCTCTTCAGCCAAGACTATCAGAGCGGCTTACAATTTGTTAAACAAACAGCTTCATTTACAGTTGTAAGCTATTTGCCCCCAACAATCTGGGTACTCATTTTAGCGACCTCGGAAAGATGCAAGCCTGAGTCAAGCTTCAGCCCTTTGCTGGTCTTGAACTCGCCACCTTCTGGTTTTGAGTGAGTGGCTGCAGTACAGGCATTTAACCACTGCGCCACCAGGACGCATACTTCCCCTTCAGTTGCCATACATTCCTTCCTCCAGGTTAGCATTATCCATGCCAGGGAGAGACTACAACCTCCAGCATGCAGCTCACCCAACCTCTCCTCCATTACAGTATAGCAGGATACTTTTCTCCAGTCGCCTACTGTTTGGATCCCTTTGCTTATTGTCGAAGCTTTCTCCCCTCATTTCACCATGGTGTAAAGCCTAAGAAAGAGTCAACGGTGGTAAGCAGACTGTGATAAGGCGTCACCCTGGTCAGCACTGTGGAGAAGCATGGGAGGGTGGAAGCTGTTTGCCCCATGCGCACCATCCTGAGTTCTTTGGAAGAAACTCAGACACAAATATAATAAATAAATTATGTTTGGGGTCAGAGCTGGAATTTTACTTAACTTACACAATAGCTAGTCTAAAATGTTGCATAAGGTGATGGAAACCAGTTATACATGACTTCCATACACCCCTAGTGATGCCACAGAGGCTACTGAAGCTGCTGCTGTAGGAGAACCCACCAGCAGCCACCAACCTCTTCCCACCTCTTCTTTCTGCTGCTGCCATTCCATCAGCCCACCAATCTCTCTCATCTTTATAAATCTTGCTCCCTCTGTCCATGCAGCAGTCATGTGCCAGGAAACTTTTACCAGTTCCTCACTTACTGTCACTGACTGGTGTGCAAAGTGGGGAAGGGGATTGATGAGGAAGCCGTTCAATGAGAGTGCAAGGTGGATGATAAGATTGACAGGAAACCAAGGAAGGCTATTGGTTCAACTTTCCCTTACGGTACTTGTCGACTTCTACCTATTCCCCCCTCGGGGGTGGAGTACCTATTAAGATGGTCCGCCCTCGAAGGCTGATGGAACCCAAAAGGTTCCAAGAGGCCCTAGAGGGTTATATCGTTGGGGCAGACGGCGACTCTGTTGAATCCCTGGTTGACACATGGAACCATGGCCTCGCCAGGGCTATAAACAGCATCGCTCCCGAGCGTCCTCTCCAGCTTGCCCCCAACAGAAAGGCCTGGTACACTCAAGAACTAAGGAAAATGAAGCAAGCTGTGAGATAACTAGAGCGCCGTTGGCGGAAACACCAACGTTTATCCGACAAGACACTCCTTGGAGACCTCCTTAGTTCCTACGGAGTGGCAATTGATGCAGCAAAGAATTCTATGCTGCTTGTATTGCATTGGCAGAGTCCCGTCCAGCAGAGCTGTTCAGGGTGGTTAAAGAGCTAACACATACTTCTCCCACCCTGAATTCATTGTTAGAACCAACTAACGCCTGCTGTGACGGATAAGGGCTAATCTGGACACCAACATTGAATCAGAAGCTATGAGAGAGGTGTTCAGCGACTCCATGGACTTAGTTAAACTGGATCAGTTTGAGTTTGTGAGTACCGAGGAAGTGGACAAGCTGCTTGGATCTGTTAGGAGGACAACATGCCCCCTCGATCCCTGCCCTTCCTGGATGACCACGCAGGGAGGAGATGCAGTGGTGACACTACTTCATTGGGTCATCAATGCATCTCTCAGGGAGGGGAAATTCCCATACCAACTCAAGCAGGCTGTGGTTAAGCCTCTATTGAAAAAACCCTCCCTAGACCCCCTGCTAAGAAACAACTATAGACCGGTCTCCTTATTACCATTCTTGGGCAAGGTGATCGAGAGGGCAGTTGCCCACCAACTCCAGACAGTCTTGGAGGAAGCCGATTATCTAGACCCATTTCAAATTGGGTTCAGGACGGGCTACAGAGTTGAGACGGCCATGGTCGCCTTAGTCGATGACCTCCGTCTGGGCATGGACAGGGAAATGTGACCCTGTTAGTGCTCTTGGACATCTCAGCGGCTTTCGATACCATCGACCATGGCATCCTTCTGGAATGCCTGAGGGGGTTAGGTATCGGAGGCACTGCGCTCCAGTGGTTCCGGTCCTACCTCTCGGGTAGATTCCAGATGGTGAAGCTGGGAGACAGCTGCTCCCGTAAAAGGGAGCTGACATCTGGCATCCCTCAAGGTGCCATTCTGTCTCCCATGCTATTTAACATTTACACGAAACCACTGGGAGAGGTCATCCGGAGACATGGGGTGCGGTGTTATCAGTACGCTGATGACACCCAGATCTATTTCTCTATGTCTCTGACTGCTGCAGTAACTGAGGATGGCATCTCTCCTCTGAATGCCTGCCTTGACTCGGTAATGGGCTGGATGAGGAAAAATAAACTCAGACTGAATCCAGAGAAAACGGAGATACTTGCAATAGGCTCTCCAGGCCCAGGGATGGAGATTCATCAACCTGTCCTGGACGGGGTCACACTTCCCCTAAGGGATAAGGTTCGTAGCTTGGGGGTGCTCTACAATTGACATCTCAGGTGGAGGCGATTGCCAGGAG
Organism: Urosaurus nigricauda; assembly: GCA_034509955.1. NCBI lineage: Eukaryota > Metazoa > Chordata > Lepidosauria > Squamata > Phrynosomatidae > Urosaurus > Urosaurus nigricauda. Next base: position 128,263,366 of record JAOEGL010000003.1, read on the forward strand.
TGCCTTGTATCAGCTTCGGCTGATACGCCAGCTGCATCCCTACCTGGGCAGGGAGGACCTAGAAACAGTAGTACATGCACTGATAACCTCTCGTTTAGATTTCTGCAACGCACTCTACATGGGGCTACCTTTGTACCAAGTTCGGAAGCTCCAATTGATTCAAAATGCAGCAGCCAGATTATTGACGGGGGCTTCAAGGATGGAACATATCACCCCCATTTTGAAATCTCTACACTGGCTGCCCATTTGCTTCCAGGCGCAATACAAAGTGTTGGTTATCACCTATAAAGCCCTATATGGCTTGGGCCCAGGTTACTTGAGAGAACGCCTCTTCCTACATAATCCGCCCCGCACCCTAAGAACGACTGATAAAAAACTGTTAAACTATTATCATACGAGACTAACATCTACATCTCGCCTCGCCTACTCAGCTGTGGCTCCTAAGCTGTGGAACGACCTACCGGAGGAGATCCATCTGATACCTATACTAGAGGCGTTTAAAAAAGCGCTGAAGACGGCTCTCTTCTGGCGGGCATATCCACCCGACCTTATTTAACCCCCTCTGTATTAGAACTACACCTGAAGCTACAGGTTCTGCGATGTAATATGTTTTTATTGTGATATTGTTTTAATTGGGATAATGAATAACCGATTTTATTGTATTGCATTTTATCATGTTGCATTTTATCATGTTGTAAGCCCGCCTCGATCCATAGGGAGAGGCGCGAGATATGATGATGATGATGATGATGATGATGATGATGATGATGATGGGGAGGGTGCCATGTTGCAGCTCTGTGGCCTACTGGTGTTCCAGAGGAACCCAAAATGGTGATTTATGGTACTCTAGGCTCTGGAATTTGCCCACCTTGTCCACTGGGGAGCAGACAATTTAGGTTTTAGATAAGAAATTAAGGCACACACATTTGTAATTGTTTTTGTACCACCTGAGCATTTGTAACAGGATACCTTCTGTGAGTACAAGGTTAAAAGCTTGGTGCAGAGTGGGGTGGGGGAACAAAAATCCATGCATAATGATAGGTCTCCAGCAGTAAAGAGTTCTAACAATACCAGCCCAGCACACCAATTATGTATACAAAGAGATCTCTGCTATGCAATGAATATGGATCACTATTAAGGCAATTTACCAAGGTGGTTCAATGCATGGCTAGGGTACTGAAAAAGCAGGTATGGAAAAGAATCTTAACAGTCTCAATGAAAATAGCATTTTTGTACTTCCCAAGATTCAATGTGAGAAGAAAAGCATCTATCCCTTGAGAATTTGCATACTTTCACATTTTATGGCATACTTTAGAGATATAAATTGTGAATAAATCAATGTGCATATTTTGAAATGCAAACTGCTAAAAATGCCTAGAATAAAAATGCATACAGAGTTCCATCCTTAGCCAAAAGTAAGACCCAGGTCATAGGTTGTAAGTAAGTAGTGTTGTAAGTAAGTAAGTAGATTGACAGTGCAGATACATCCTGATGGTTTTTGAAAGAAAGAACACTCTTAAAATACAGGCAGAATGGAAACATTTACTCTAAAAACATTTCAGGCCATGAGAGATGTCTTTCAAGTATGTCTGTCATTTTGGCTCTCAAGGGCTCTTCCAAAATGATTTCAAATGTCATGTTCACTCTGTTGTATTGCCAGTTATGGTGAGGTAGATCTGGGGTCCTTTTGGATGACTTTTATTGAACAAGAAATGTACAAGTAATACTCCAGCTTTATACATGATCCATTCCACTACCACCTGGTTCTTTCTACTAGATGGAAATTGCCTTATACATGAGCACATTTGGGAAAGGGAATGAAGTGAGAATATTGCCTCCCAAATAATTATTCTGAACCCCATAAAAATTTCTTTCATTCCCCATTGCAGAGAACAAGACATTGAAAATCATTCACATCTAGAAATTTGCTGAATGATTTTCAAAGTCTTGCTCTCTGCAATGGAGAATAAAGGAAAATTTCACAGGGTGCAGAATCATTATGAGGGAGGCAATAACCTCACTTTATTCCCTCCGCCCCCCCCCCCCCAGCTATACACCTGTAGAAAACTCCTTTTTATTGGAAAACTAGGCTTTGAGAAGGAAAGGCCTAATCCTTTCACAAATGTGCTAGGGTAAAATGCAATTTCTATCTAGGAGAAAGAGCCCGGTGGTAGTGGAAGGAAGACTGGATCATATATACAACTGGAATAATACATGCCCCTTTGTCTTAAATGACTAAAAGTTATTTCTAAATGTTCAGTTGAAGTTTTAAGATATTGTAATGCTAGAAATTTGAAGAATGAAGTAAAACTTTATGGGGAGGGCAGAATTATTATTTGGGGAGACAATGACCACTTTGTTGTGGCCTGTGCTTGAATGCTCCATGCTCTCCCGGCACCATTTTGGCACATGCATGCTCACACAGCACATGTGCCGATGACGTGTCTTGTGCACCACATCCAAAGGTGCAGTGAACATGAGATTTCACCGTGCGGCTCCAGGGTGCTAATGGCTCCTTGGCAACAGTGCAGAAAGGAGCTGCATTTCACAGCTTCTTTTTGGAGTGGATTGTTGCCACGCCTGTTCGGTTGCTGCAGCAACAATCTGGAGGAGAAAACGGTGTGGTGGCCTTTGGCCACCCCTTTCTTCTCATCTGTACAGCCCCAATGTCTTCATTTTGTCCCTTCTCTGTAACCATAGCCCCATATTGAATGTGTCTGTACATGAATCCTCTGCCACACCAGCAGTCTGAGAACTGTCTTAACAAGACATCATATCATATCGTATGATTATGCGGAATATGAAGATTAGATATTTCATATGAGCCTTGGAGCATTCCTTTTGGTTGCATTCTTCCATCTAATCCAGCCACTTCCATATTTCTGCCTAATCTGTGGGGCATATTTCCACATTAACCTATTTTAAAATCCATACAAATATCTCTCTGGAATCATATTTAAATAGCATTCACAACTTATTTTCACAAGGTCCTCATTTGTAAATATATTTTATCTCAAAATTTTCATTTCTAAATGACTTTAAAGGAGGCTTCTGTTAAACAGAGGGGCTTTTTTGTGGTGGTTTTGGAATGCTTTCTTGAAGCCTATATCTAGATTGATGCAGTATTGTTTTGAGGGCTGGAGTGAAAATAGAGCAGGGGCTCTATTTTTTTTTTAAAAAAAAAGTAACTGTACAATGAGTCCTTGGTATCCACTGGGATTTGGTTCCAGGACCCCCTGTGGATACCAAAATCCATGGATGCTCAAGTCCCATTAAATACAATGACATAGTAAAATTGTGTCCCTTATATAAAATGGCAAAATCAATGTTGGGTTTTTTGTTTGTTTGTTTGTTTTGAATTTATATTTTTTGGAATATTTTCAATCTGTGGATGCTTGAATCCATGGATAAAGAAAGTCTCTGGATATGGAGAGCCAAATGTATGTTAACACTGGTTTATATTGCTTTAAGTTTCTTGATCTTCATTTTTGCCTTTTAAAATAAATTTAATAATTCAATTTTACTAATATATAAACTTCTGGAATTCCTTTTGTGGTAAAGATGCAATGTGTGCATGCACATTTTTGATGCATTTCATATTTTAATCAGGAACTGCATCAAATTATTTAGGTAGAAATGCTGAAGGTGATAAGAATGTGAGTCATTCAAATTCCCACACATTGTAGAATCTGTGAAGACCAGGGATGCATCTACATTGTAGAAATAATGCAATTTGGTACCACTTTCAGTGCTTTAGCCACTTCTTTTAGGATCCTGGAATCTGTAATTTTGCCTTCTCTTGCAAAGAGTGCCGGTGCTTCAGAAAACTACAAATTCCAGGATTCCATAGGATGTAGCCATGTCAGTTAAAGTAGTGTCAAAACTGAATTAGTTCTACAGTGTAGATTCACCCCAAATTCAAGCATCCAACCCCTCAAATTGTTACAATCCCTGTTTCCAAATCTCTCCCTCTTTCTATCCAAAATTGGATAGTATGGCACTAGTATGGCACCTAACACCCTTTTTAGGTTTCTAATGTAGCATATTGTGGCACACAGGAGCTGCCACTTCCAAAGCAAACTTCCCCGCGGCCTGAAAGTGGGGTGCAGCTGGCACCCTGGGCACCCACTGCACCCTGCTTTCCTCGGTGCTGGCGAGGGGAGAAAGGGGCTGCTGCCGCAGCCCCTTTCCTCTCTGGGTCCTTGGAGCGTCAATTTAAAGGCGCGCCTGCAGATTGCCCCTGATGAGGATTTTACATTTTAGTCACTTCTGCCACAACCAGTCACAAAAATAAAGGACACAATGAGCTGATTTTCTCAGCAACGTGCACTTAGGGACCAATGATGACACTTGCAAAATTTCATCAATGTGCCATAATAACTTCTGGGTGATAAAATTATTACTTTACGATACCCCCTCGTAAGGTGCAATCTGCAGTCTTCTACAATATCAGGTATTCGGAGGGTCAAGATACACTGGGGAAAATGTGTAAATCGATAGTGACTACATAGAGATAAGTTAATAACTACAAATCAAAACATACTTTCTGTCAATTTTTAAAAAAGGTGATCATTAAAACTTTTGGATACCCCCTCGTAGTACTTTGTACAATGTACCAGTTCTATATTCTTGATGGCTTTTCTGAGTTCTGTACTTTTGTAAGCATCTCTCTTGCTTTGCCAAGTTGGTCATCTCCCAAAGATAGAACACCAATAAAAACTCCATGAAAGGTAGAATTTTCTAATACATAGAATTATTCAGTGAGTGGCAGCCAAAATAAAAAAGACCTACCAAATAATTTTGATATATAGTTTGTAAAATCTTACCATGCCCATGCTGTAACTCATATTTTTCATGCAGTGCAGAGTTCAAACAGAAATACCTTCCATTTTGAATTTTCATAGTAACTTTGCAACTCTAGCTTGTGTTCCATTCACATGTTTCTTTAACAGCAGTCCTTTTATCCCTTGTATTACTTACAGATATCCCACTCTGTGACTGTTCAGGATCACTTTTCAGGATAAATCTGAGTAATAGCAACTCAAGGCTGGAGCTGAAAATTTTTTTGAAGCTGTCTCCTCTCCCTCTCCTGTTAACCAAGTCCACTGCTTGTCGTTGCATGGCATAGCATTTGAACTACAGTATATGTGCAGCTAGCAAAAAAACAGATCATCAAGCTGTTCAAATTTGGCAGAGACAATCCCAATTAATATTCTGTCATCCTATTTTCTCAGCTACTTTTAAAATGTTCAAGTTTCCTTCTCCTCTTTCCACTTTCTCCTTTTTTCCTTTTGTTGTTACTTCCATTGCTATAATCCGAATTCAAAATGCAAAAGTAGTTAGTACTCAGTTAATTCAGTGGAAAAAGAGGGGAGGAGGGCTTCGTCTTGTTAGCCCAGCCAAAAGAAAACTTCTGCAGCCTTTCCTATCTTATATGTTTTCCCCCATTAATAACTTTTCCCACCTTCTCCACACTGATGTTGCTTATCTATAGGTATCCTAGTTTTCATCTGAAAAATGGAAGATGTGAGAAGAATATGCATCTGAACTAAGGCTAACCATACTATTTTGACAGAATGAAGCAACAGAATAAGCTATTGCTACAGGCTGCTGATACTAAGGGTCAGGAACATGCTTCAGATTAGTATGCACCATGTTGCCTAGGCTGTTGTCTTCAGCTTCAATAGAGGATGCCAACCCCTTGCCAATGCTGAACTGCCAGTTTGATTTGGTTCTGTGCATGGCATTAGCGAGTGTGCCATCTTGTCCTTACAGCAAAAATATCTTTGTCAAGTCCTTTATCATTCATTTCCAAGGGATTTTTTAAAAACTCCTTGGTCTTTATTAAAATGTAGCAGAACATCCATCAGGCTTGATAGCCAAAGGAAAGTCAGATGTGGAGAATTCCAGAGTTTTCATCAGCTTTGGTCCTCCACTTCTTTTTGTTACTGAAGCCATGGCATAGCATTTGAACAAAGGGGTCAGGTCAGCTTTTCTTTTCCTAAATTTGACAGCATGACCGCTGTTGGCCACTAATGTTTTCTGATGCCCATCTGCCACCAAAGAAGTCTACTTCTCCCCCACAATTTACTAATCTATTCCCAAAAGAATTGTTGATCAATTTGATCAAAAGCCAATGAAACGCCTAAGAGAACTAACAGGGCCAGATGCCTGCAGTCAAGCACTGAGAGAAACCAAAATGCCCATATCACTCCTGGTTGCCTTTAGGGGCTTTTTAAAAAAATGTTTTAGGGTGAAGCCCCCAAAACAAACTTTTAAAGCACCCTGGAGATGTTCTGACTCTCCTTTTTTAAAAAAATAAATAAAAATAAAGGCTATTCAAAAATGGCTTTTCAGGGCTGTCAAAGGGCTTGGAGGGTGTCAGTAGGGACCACATTGGTCTCTTCCCACCCCAGGACTGCATGTGGCCTACAGATTGTATGATTTCTATACCTAGTCTAGGACACTCATTTTAGCCAAGAATTCAGAAGCCTGGATATTGACAATTGGTCCAAATTTATCTCAGTGTGGACTAGAGTTGAAAAGTATAGCCTTCAAAAAAATAATCTGAAGCTGCCTCCAGCACATCTAAGATATCTCCCTATTGTAAATTGCTGTCTACATTTTTTGATTGAGAGGTGATTAATTCTCATGGATGCCAATATTTGGTTCAGAAATAATTAGTCCATTGTGCAACTGTTGATAGAAAAGTTGCTTTCAGTAGCATAAGTGTTTGTGAGTAGTCGAAGGCTACAGCTACATTTTGATTCACATGTTAATTATTCTGTTATGCTCTATTTTTTCCATCTTGTTTTCTTACTTGAAGCAGACATGTAGGAAAGGGGGATGGGTACCAACAGCTCAGTGGGAAAAGACAAGAATGCTCTAGCCCATCAATCTTATTCCCAGGAGTTTCAAGTAATTTATTCTAAATAGGATGATTATGTTTTGGAAACACTTTTTCCCATTTGCTTACAAATCAAAATGCTGACATTTTGCAATTATGAATTATCCCCAAATTGCCTTGCATTTCTAGCATAGTGCTCGAAGCAACATCTACCAAACAAGGTGGCTTAATATTTACTGTTCCTTTTTAAAAAAGTTTTTAGCTTTGCTGAGTGTGAACAATTGAAAATAGTTATAAAACTGTCCCCCTATGCTTATTTTGGCCTTCCCTTTAAAGTTGGGAGGGAGGGCTTTCAATGACAATGTAAAGATAAATGAATATGGTAATCCCAAATCATACATACTTTCAAAGAACAAAGAGGGATGGAATAAATGAATGCTCTGTACTGTTTTTAGATAGTGAAGTTAGATGTATTTGTTGTGCTTTCCATTCTCTTTTATTTTGCAGTATCTGAAGGGAATATTTCACCTTCTGAGAAGACAGATATATATATGCCAGATAGATAGATATGTTCTATCTATCTATCTATCATATTCCAAAATGCAAATCTTGATTTTGCCATTTTATTTTATATAAGGGGTACCAGTTTACTACACCATTGTATTTAATAGTACTCGAGCATCCAGAGACTTTGGTATCCATGGTGGCATGGTGGTGGTGGTGGCTGGAACCAAATCACAGCAGATACTAAGGGCCCACTGTACTTAGAGCCTGTGTGGCATAGAGGTTTGAGTGTTGGACTATGACTCTGGAGACCAGGGTTTGACTCTACACTTGGCAATGAAATCTACTGCATGACCTTAGGCAAGTCACATGCTCTCAGCCTTAGGAGAAGGCAGTGGCCAACCTCCTCTAAATAAATCTTGCCAAGAAAACCCTGTGATAGGGTCACATAACTGGGAAGCGACTTGAAGGCACACAACAATAAACAACAAGCTATGTGGCAGAGATACTAAAAAACCCTGATACTGAATTGTAAAGATGCAAAAACAGGACATCAGCAAGAGTGCCTAATGTGCATTGGTAACCAGTTTGTTTTCAGTCCTATGCAATGCACATTCTGTTACACATTAGTCCTATTGTGTAATGGTCACTTTTCTGGGTCTGCTGCATGATAACATAAATACAGCCCTCTACTGGATACAGATGTTATGGAATTACGCAGTTCTAATACTCACAGACATGTCCACTTATAAAGATCTAACTCCTCAACAGAATTCCAGTCATGAGTCTTAATGTGGTGTTTGTGTGTGTATGTGTTCGGTCATGCATAAATTGTGCATGTAATTAGTTGCAGAGAGGCAGCTTATACGGAAATAAACTCTTCACAATCCTTACTTCAAGCCTTCTACTTTTACTTTTAACACCAGTGCTCACTTTTTAACCTAATCCTGAATAATATGGAGGGCTGGTTGGGAGGAGATGCTTTATACTCTGTGCAGAAATACTAGATTATATATAATATTCCTACTCCTCTGAAGAGGCAGAATATTGTGCAATGCAAAAGCAGGTGAATTTCAAAGGCTATAGTCTGCAAAATAATTTTCTATTTAAATCTCCACCTATAGGTAGTGAAACCCTAATAAACCATCATTAGAGAATTCTGAAAAAGAAGAGTATAAATCCTGTTTTGTAATCCCCAATACCTTAAAAATCAAGGGGCCTGTCCTATTCAGAGGAAATGTGTCTTAAGTGGTCTCCTATATGATGGGTTTTAATGTAAGTCAATTCATGCAGTCTAATAATGATGCTAAAAACTAGAAGAAAGGGGTTAAACATACTTTGACAGTTTGAAAGAGTAGAAATCTTGCTTCAGAAACAACTGCTCAAGATAATGTATCAGTTTTATTATGATAAAGTGATTCCTTTATTATACATATGGTAAAGGATACTTTTGCCTCCAGTTCTAATGTCTTAAATATCCTGAGGATCTTGGATTTCATTAGTAGTCTCTCTGCTGATGAAGATCACAACCATTCCATGGACAATAGAAGCTGATGGTTCCTGTGTCAGCAGGCCAATGAATCCATTCCAGGTTGTTTTTTGAACTTTTAAGTCACTATCCAAATGCTTGAACATGTTGGTAGAAATGGTTCAGCATCCTGGATACCTCCTTTAATCTCTGGAATAAATTCTGGGGTGGATTCATCACTCCACTGCCCTGGGAACCACCAGCCATCACTGCCCATCCATTGATCTTTTAATTCCTAGTAGGCCATCCTTCTGGTAATGAATGTACGCATACTCAACTAGGCTTGTCCTTGGATGGCATGCACACTACCCACCTCGAGGAACTACTTAAAGTATTGGCCATGGTGGTTGGAGATTTCTGGGAGTAGAAGTCTAAAAATGTAACTCTTCCAAGCTCTGTCCAAGTCTTACTAGCTTGACTGAAACTGTTGGAGTTTGTTGGCATAGGCTTCAAGAAGCCAAGGTCATTCTTCAATACTATGATGAAGCAGCAGAGGAGGATTTTGTAAAGTCCAGTCAAAAAAGATAGAGAAAAGTAACATTTTCCCCCTCTCTCTCTGTGAAAGAAGCTGGTATATATAGAGAGCTTTTGGAAGTAATTTTAACCCCTTTGGGAGTAGGTAGCTTTCCAGGCCATTAGCATTTAATTCAGGTAGTGTAATATTCTGTTTGGAAACAAAAAAACCACGTGTGCTATTTTGCTCTGTAAACAAATGAACACACACAAAATTGGCTGACTGCAATTTTCATGCCTTTCAGGTGACCTGCAATTTTATCTAGGTTGTAAACAGTTTGCAAATACCTTTGTCCTTAATGTAGAGCTTTTCTGATGAAGTACCATTTCCGTCTTTTTCACCTGACTATTTTTGCACAAATATTGTCAGGCAGTTCATTCATTTTTCTAGGTGATATTTCAGTTTGAGAGTTGCATGCTTATCTACTGAAGTCAGAATAATTTCTTGAAATTCTTCTATGTTTTGCATTATCTTGAATTTTCACAATATATGATGGTGGTTTAACAGACTTATGGTCCATCTACCAAATATGATATTTTCCTGGTTAGTGACTGCTGTTTTTGACTGCAAATAAAAGAAAGAGAAATCAGTTCTATTCCCTTAGAAGCAGAGTCATCTGTGCAAACAGTCATATCAAAATGAGTAGAGTCCTTTGGTTTTAATGTAAGAGAACTATAGCTTTGAATAGCCATAAACTGGATAAAGCATTACCATAGGTGGAGAGATAACAGAGAATTTGAATACCTTGAGACTTCTTCAATGGTTAAATGCCTGTACTGCAGCCACTCACTCAAAACCAGAAGGTGGCGAGTTCAAGACCAGCAAAGGGCTGAAGCTTGACTCAGGCTTGCATCCTTCCGAGGTCGCTAAAATGAGTACCCAGATTGTTGGGGGCAAATAGCTTACAATTGTAAATGAAGCTGTTTGTTTAACAAATTGTAAGCCGCTCTGATAGTCTTGGCTGAAGAACGGGGTATAAATAAAACATTATTATTATTATTATTATTATTATTATTATTAGTCTTCATTTGTTGAAAATGTTTTAAATTTACAATCCTTAAAATTCCTTGAACCCTTAACCCTTTAACTCTTTGAATCCTTGAACTCAGTGGTATTCCAAATAAACATGCAGAGGATTGGGTTGCATGCCTCTTTTGTTGAAATGGTAATGCACTTTACATGGTAGGTCACTACTTGCTCCACATAACCTTCATTGAGGTTTGCCATTGCCTTCTACTTTGGCTGAGAGAGTGTGATTTCCCAAGGTCACCCAGTGGATTTCCGTGGCCGAGAGGATTTTAACCATGGCACCCATTCACACTATGCAATTATAGTGCTATTATTCTACTTTAGTGGTCATGGTTTCATTCTGTGAAATTCTGGGGCTTTTACTTTGCACAATGGCTGAGAATTCTCAATTGGAAATTCCAAAATTCCATGAGAGAGAACCATGATATTTAAACTGTAACTCTATAATTCTGTAGGTTGAATGGGCCCTGGAATCTCTTGTAGTCCTAGTCCAGCATTCAGACTAAGTCATGCTATCTCTCACACAGTCCTCGGATTTATTGTTGTTGTTGTTGCTGTTATTGTTGTTGTTACTATTGTTACCATTGATTCTATTGTTTTAACTAGTTCATTCCATTTTTTAAAGTGAAAAAGTTGACTTGAAACATATGAATGATCTATAGTGAGGTCTATACTGCACTGCCATTTGTTTTAACAAAGCAAAACAAAACCTGGGACACTTGAATAATATACATGGAGATACTGTTTACATCGACAAGAGCAGAAGGAGAAGAAGGCTGATGCAAACCATACAGGGTACTCTTTTCACATGTTCAGAGCAGCACTGAACACTGTTTCTCCATAGTTCTGTCACATGTACTGGGGACACTATGCCAATGGAACAACCAGAGAGATGGGCATGGTCATTTAATATTTCTTTAGTTTAAGAATTTATATGTTGCCCTGTAATTGAATAAAATCCCCCCCCCCCCAAAATCAGTCTTTGGACCATCTCAGTAAGTGCCCTAGCCCCCAGAATTATGCCTAGCCCCCAATATGGTGTTTGCCCTTGCATGACATTTCTCCCCTTACCTTAAATTGCCCTTACCACTAGTGATGGTAGAAGAGTGTCTAAATAAATGGTTTTTAAGAGTACAATTCCCATGAATATCCCAGCCACCATGGCCAGTGGCCATGCTGACTGGAGAATTCTGGGAATTATACTCCAAAAAAGTCACTTCTCAAAGTGCTGCAAAGAATAAGATTCTGTTTTAGTGAGAGGCTCAGGCAGAGAGCTCCAAAGATTATTTCATTATGTACAGCTATAAGTGTCTTTCCTCTTCAGTCTTTTCCTTTTTAGTGTGAAACCCATGCCCTTGGGCTTGGCTATGTGGTTGTTTCATTCACATGTTTTCCTGAGTGTGATAGAATCACACCATGTAGAAATGGCTTCTATAGCGTTGTATGTATGTGCGGGTGAAGGTAGATATTCTTTACATTGCTTAAGGATGAGACCTGTGTAATATCATCATGGTTTAAACCGTGTAACATTGTGAACCTACTGTACTCTTTTGCTACTGCCACTCGACATTTGCTGAAGATCCAGCCATCCCACAGGGGGGAGACTTATCTCCTTAAGACCTGGCCTTGATTTAAGTGGAGGAAAAAAATAAAATGTTTAGGCTTTTAGATTAATTGTATGGTTTCTGTAGCCATCCAGATGTTACTAGACTGCAACTCCCATCACACTTAGGTGATATAACCCTAGCTAACATAACCGATGGTGAAAAACAATATATCAGAAGTGATGCAGGTGTCACATGTTGTGAAACATGTTGCAGGTTCCACAAGTTCCACTACCTTTGTGGCAAAAAGTTGTGAAAATAATGTGATGAAAAATAAACTTAAAAATTATTTTTCTATTTTTGTGGGGTATAGCTATGGAAATAAAATGAGGGCATTTCACATACACACACACAAATTCTGGTCCACCAAATAAAATTTTCCTTGGGTCCGAACTGATTTGGACCAAATTGAGAACACATCCAAATCACCAAATTGGGTCCCAAGCCAAATCAAGGGCTGTATGCACAGTCCTAATTTTTGAGCATTGTCGCATACATTTTCTGGTTGAAAGAAGAGATCAGAAGAATACCCTAAGGCTTGACAACATTGAAAATATTATGAAAATTAATCCTCTGCAAACCTTTCTTCTAGCAGATGAATTTATGATGATTTTATTCTTGAGTCCACTGTGTAGGCAGACTTTGTTGTGGAAATGTTAACAGCCTGTGTAGGTGACTCTAATTCGTTAAATCAGGTTATTACTTAAGGTCAAAATAATGAATAAGCTATGAGTCGGTGTAGTCCAAGGCAGTAGTGGTATTGTGCACTTGTGTGCTTGGTTACTCTAAAGTAAGTTGCTTTGTGCTCAGTTTAATTTATACAAGTCTTTGTATAGGATTGTACCCTAAAACAATATTACAGTGATCCTGCACATAAGAGTAATCCAATAGTATATTTACTCTAAGGTAAGTCCAACTGAGTTTAATAGGCTTACACCCAAGAAAGTATACATAGGATTGTAGCCTCATGCTCCTATGTTGTGCATGTTTACTTGGGAGAGTAAATCCCTTTCAATTTAGAAGATCTGACTTCTGCTCTCAATAAATGTTAATGGGCTTACCTCAAAATAATCTATGCACAGGGATAAATGAACTCAGCTGGATGCATTTTCAGATGTTATTGTGGCAGACCAGACAAATCAATTTTAAAATAAAAAAGGAGGACTATCCAAGAGAAAAGTAATAGAGATATCCAGCTGGATAAATAGCTGCTGCCCTTCCTTGTACTACATGACTTAATGGGACTGTAACTTTAATGTAGATAAGAGAGCCAGCATGGTATAGTGGTTTCAGCATTGGACTTGGACTCTGGAGATCGAGGTTTGATTCACTACTCAGCCATGGGAACCTGCTCAGTGACCTTGGGCAAGTCACACACTCTCAGCCCTAGAAAAACCTGTAATAGGGTCACCATAGGGTCACCATAAGTCAGAAATGACTTGAAGGATCACAGCAACAAGTATAGCAACACATTTTTGTACAAAGCATGGCCACTGGATTCATGAGATTATTATTATGAAGGAGTTGGATTTTTTTTTTTAAAAAAAAAAAAAATATGCCCAGGAAGCAGCATCCTGGCAGTGATTCTAGGGTTAGGGACCATGCACCAACCACACAGTCCCTAACCCTAGCATATCACGGTGGCGGTTTGATGGCAGCCTCTTGTCCACACAGGGGCTGTCATCATGATATAAAAGACACGGAGCATACAGACGTCACTGTGCATGGCTTACGTCACTAGTGTGCCACAGTGCAGCAATGGCTGTGACATTGGTGCAGCGTCCCAAGAAGAAACTATTTTTTCCAGGTTCTTTTTGGGGCAGAGGGATGCCATGCACTTTAGCTGCTGCGGCGTCTCTTTGGAGAAAAAAATGGATGCCTCCAGACTACCCTTTTGGGGTGGTTTGTTTTGCTCCTATATTTCTCTAGAGTGGTGTTTCTTTTTAACTAGCATGGAATGGCATGTTCTTTGTGAGAGAAAACATGCTTGGTTGAAGTAATCAAAGGCTAGAAATAACAGCATCAACAGCATTTGTGTGGTGTATTTAGGAGTTCAAAATTATTAATATGCACTATTGGGTTGGTATCCTTATGAGGTAGCCACCAAAATATTTTTGCTGCTTGAGGCACATCATCAAATCCTACATCCCCACCCACATCAAAGTTTGGAACATCAAAGGCTGGTCAAGATATTTGGACAGCTGAGGGAGAAAATCCTAAGGCCTTCTCCTCTTCTCTGGCAGTAAAAATACAGGAAAAATATTTTAAAACAAAAACCTAAGTATATGTTCCTCTTTAATGTTTTTTGAATTTCCTCAACATCAAAGTTAGATTAGACTAGTCTCTGATAAGTTTCAAAGGGGCAAATGAAAACTTTTTTGTCTGCAGTTGCCAGAATGAAAACTGGAAACGGGTCTTGTAACTTCTAATGACTGTGTAGAAGAGGTGTTATTTCAGCAGGTGTTGCTTGTTACCTGGTTGTGTGACAAGCAACACCAGCTGCAATTTCCTCTCTTATACAACCATTAAAGGTACAGAAGTCTTCTTTAATTTTCAGTCTGGCAACCTGCTTTTGGTCCACCATAGTTCTTAATTATTTTTGCTCTGAAATAAGTGGCTGTACATGTCTTCATTTTCATGCCTTTTTCTCATTGTTTTACTATGGAATTTTGATTTATGGACCATAAAGCTAATACACAAATGCCTATAGCCAATAATATATTACAAACACACTAGAATATGTTGTGTGATGTGGCTACCTCCCTCTGCCCAATGGTAGGGCCATAGTCCTGATGGTGGTGGTGGTGGTGGTGGTGGTGATGATGATGATGATTTGTGTGCCTTCAAGTCATTTCCAACTTATGTCAACCACAAGGTAAACCTATCATGGGGTTTTCTTGGCAAGATTTGTTTAGACGAGGTTTGCCATGCCTTCTTCTGAGACTGAGAGCATGTGACTTGCCCAAGGTCACCCAGTGAATTTCATGGCCAAGCTAGGAATCAAACCCTGGTCTCTAGAATTGTAGTCCAGCACTCAAACCACTGGTTTATACTGGCTCTCATAATATTATTGTTATTTGTATATTCAGTAGAATATCACATATTTCAAATGCAGCAAATGAGGCTTTCATGCCTAAGGCCACCAAATGAGATCATAATGACACAGGTGAATCTGAGGCTGGGGACTTTTTGATTTGTAGCTTAGTCTTTTAGCCACAACAAGTGGTATCTGCTCCCTAAGCAATACAACAGACATGGAATTGCAGCGCACTACAGCAGCTTCTGTCTCCTTCTTAATTCTTCTTGTTCATTTTTCATGACTTAAAATGAGTGCACTGCAGTGTCATCATGCTACATATATCCTCATTCCCATTTAATTTCATTAGCTGCCTGTTGCAGGGAAATGTGCAACATGGCACCACACTATGAGGTGCAGATCATGTAGTGTTAGTGGCAAAGGAGATGGGCAACAAAACAAGAGTTAGGTTTTCTACTGGGGGCAGAGCACAACATTGTGCCCTGCACAAACCTTGTTGCATTGTATCCAAAGCCAGTAGCAAAAGAACCTCTCCCCATGCCTGAAAGTGAAAATACACCAATAACTAATTTAATAAGTAACAATGCCACCCCTTCAATAACACACCCTAAATTTTCCATCTGAGGTGACCACTTCAGCCTGATGATAGAGACAGCCCTGGACAGTGAATTCTTTTTCCAGGCACAGCCCCACATCTATCCTAGTGGTGCTAAGACATTTTCTTTTGTCTAGTTCTAGCTGTAGTCTGGTCTAGTTCCAGCAAAATACTCACAACATTATCATTGCACCAAACCCTCAGAATAGACTAACTCCCAACAATTTATGTGTCTTATCATCCACACCACTATTTAGGGACAATCATATCTAAGAAACATGAATAACAGTGGTTTAAAACCTGTTTGCCATGCCCCCCCCCACATACACCCAAGCATTTAGTGAAATATTTTTCATGGCATAAGATGAATATATGATGGCATATGGTGCCATAAAATCACTTTGCTACTTCTTTGAGATGACCTGCATCACTCACAGGCAGCAAAGCATCAATAAAACCTTCATATCAATGTAAACTATTACATAGTATTACTGGATAACTATACTGACATATACACGAAAAAGCCAAAATGTTCCTTTACTCTAGAGCTTAAATTCTTTCAAAGAGGACTTATCAATTTACCCTAATAATGGGAACATTTAAAAAGAGAAACTTTTCCGAAATCTCTGTTAATCACACTGTAATTAATCTAGTTGAAGGAATTTATGGCTGGCAAAAGAATCTGATACTCTTCATCATTTCCCATAAGCTTTCTCCTGTCTATAACATGTTTTTTTTTCTCCCTATTACACATCACAGATGTCAACTGTACCTAGATAATTGCCCAGCAGAATAAAAATAACAGGGATTTCTGATTTCACAAATTCATCTTCAGTAATCAAAACAAAACTAATCTCAACACAGGGATGAAAAACTGGCAGCCCACAGAAGCAGCTTTACCTGGCCCTTTCAGTAGTCTTGCTATATTTTAATCCAATTTAAAAAAGATGTAGCTCCTAGTTTCCTTTTAAGGAAAAGCAGCAATAAGCCTGTTTTGTAGTTTGCTGCCAATCTGCCTTTTGAGAGAGTCTCCAGAAAACATATTACTTTCCATAGCTCTCGCTTTTCCACCCAGTCATTGAAATGAAACAACCCCAAACCATGTATTTTGTTGGATGTGATTCCCTTACTGAAATTCAATGTCAACCTTATTATAGAGCATAAACTATAGAGCATAAGGAGGTTGCCCCCAAGGCTAGTGCATGGGAACATAGTAGCCTCTGAGAATGCAGAAGTAGCTCATCTCTGCCCCACCAGTTGGCTGTCTTGGGAGAATTAACTACTCTTTCATACGAGGCTAAATTGGAAGTATAATTTAAGGTCAATTCGAATGCAATCATGGGTTTTATGTTATTGCAAATTAACTCTTCGCACGCAAATTCGGGCAAGAGGGAAGCCAATTCGAATGCAATCATGGGTTTTACTTTATTGCGAATTAAAGCTTCGCATGCAAATTCGGGCAGGAGGGGGTTATTTTCGGGTAATGGGAAGTAATTCCAAACAGAGCAGGGGTTCTTCCAAACGGAGCAGGGGTTCATGTAAATTCGCTAAACAAGCGAATTTACATGAATCCGCATTGGCTCCATTCGGAGTTGGGAGAAATTCCTCCCGTTTGAAAGAGTCCTCTGTGTAACAGAACTGGCATACATTTCTGATTTGTTCTTCCCTGAGATAAAGCATATTCCTTAGTACAAATGCTTCTTTTGAGTTTAAGAAATTCTGATGTGCATGCAGATAAAAACCTCCCTAATATTTGAATTAATGGGGAACCAGTGATGACTGGGGAAATTTGATTTTTGAGAATTTTGATAAAAACTGAACTCACCTTCCAGGTTAATGCGTGGGCAGGCAAGCAATTCAGAATATTGTGGTGCAGTTATCAATTTTTTAAAGGGGGCATGACAATGCATTTAAAATGTATGTTTTGGGGATAAAAATGTCTTATTTTTGAGATTGTGTGTTCACGCACTTCTGGTGAAAAATTATGTTCAAAAAATCATACTTAAAACCAAATTTGGACGCAAGCTTTCATGTGCATGTGGAAATAATACAATGGAATTTTATTAATGAACATATGCAAAAATGACACTTACCAGAAACAAACTAATCCATCTATCAGAGGGGTCAAATTCATTAATATATCATTTTGATATGTTTCTCACCTCAGGGGAGATCATGCATCTGGACATCAAGAAATGTTGTCTCATTAATCTGTCATTTCCTAAGCCCTGCCTTATTTATTAGAACTCTGTGTTAACATAGTAGCTGTGGCTACTACTGGCTAGTATTCTGAAATCAGCATACTGAGAGTTCTAAAACTTGTGGCATTTTTTTCATTGTTATTATCATGAATGATATCTGGAGGAAATGAAAGTAGTTCTCAAGATGTTTTGATCACCTAAGCACCAATTACTTATCCAAGCAATTTCATTGAGGGCAAATTGCAATTTAACTTAAATTTGGGCTCGAATATGGTTTTTGACACTGAAATTGGGTGGTGTATTTTGAAAAAAGAGAGACAGCCAATATGGAGTACATAGAATGTAGAAAAAGTCTATTGACTAAATGATCCCATTGCACCTCTGCACAATTTATGAGAATTGACAAGATTCAAAGTATAAGGTCTATATTGGTATCTCCTTAAGGACATAACTGTTTGCCAATCCATTGTTATATTGAAAGAAGAGAGCTGGTATAGCATAGTTATTTAAAGCATGAGCCATGAGGTGATGATTTCTCATTTCAAATCTCTGATCAGCCATGAACTTTTGAAGTGGCATTATTCAAGTTTCTGCCTATTGCCTTGTGCTTCTAAACATCTCTTGCCTGGAAATAATAATGAAGAATGAACTACTTAGGATTGTTATGAAGACTGCTGAAATAATGTATTTGAGGTCCTTTGAACAATTAGTAAAAGTGACATACAAACACTAATCCTGTGTGTGTGCCATTGGAAGAAAGCCTATTGAGTCCTATGAGACTTCATTCCATCACTTACACGTTGAACATAGAACTGAGCTCCATAATACTACCTACAGTCCAATGATTTTATACCACTTATAAACCCAGTACAGACAACTTACTTGTTTTAGTTTTTCATCTACTGGGGTAGTGATATTTGCATGGACTGTTTTTTTCAAATGAGCACATTCCCTAAAAGTGAACAATTGTTTTTAATGGCTACCGGTTATTAATGCTAGATATTTCTTCCATTATCTGTGCAGTAAGTATGAGTGAGTGGGTGGTGTTTCTTTCAAGTCCTGTTTGCAGATTTTCCACAGACATTTAGTTGGCTCCTACAAGAATTGAACAGTTATATAGATGGGCCTTTGGTCTCCGATCCAGCACAGCTGTTTTAAACGTGTTACAATATTTGTAAAATATGTCCCTGAATAAAATATAAACTAAAAACAAAAGCGATTACTGCTAATTACTTGAAACAACTTTGTCAGAGTGCTATTTCTAATTATTGAATATGAAGTCTTATTAGGTGTCTCCAGCCTTCCAGCCTTCCTTTCCTACATGTCAGTAATCATTACAACTACAAAGAACAAGTAACACTAAACTGGATTGTACCTATACAACACTGAGCCCTCGTAATCAGTTTCAGAATTATTATCCTTTTCTCTAATGCTGCCTACAGGTGCAATAGAGTGAAAATGTGCATGCACTGAAGCATATTTATAATACTACTTAGGCTGGCAGGTGGGCTGTTAAATAAACATAATTGTTTTCAAAGTATTGAACCAGATTAGCATGGATTACGGCACTCATTTTCAAAGCCAGGAAAAAAACACATTTTAGCTGTTTTTGCAAATCACTGATTTGTATTTCTGCTTCTCTACCAACACATACTCATACACACCCTAATGCAAAGGAAAATATCCCACAAAAGAAAGAGAAAACTCAATTTGTATAATTGAATTTCAATTAGAAGGAACATGCATGCAAGCAAAATGGTGAAACAGATGCTGTCCATATCATTCTGAAGAAGAAGAAAAAATACAAAAACAATTTGCATTTTATAGCCCAAGTAGTTGATGAGAAATTAACAGTAGTGAGGAGCCAAAAGGAACAGATTTTCTTCATTTATGTGTTTAGCAAACCTAGACTTGCGTTCTGTTGATTAGTTCAACTATAGTGAATCCAACTATAGTGAATTATTGAATGGTAGGTCAATGTATCAGTAAATCTCACTGATTTAATGGATCTATTCTACCCTTTTAATGCACTCACATGTAGAAGGTGCTGGGTCTCTGTCTAGGAGAATTGTTGTTGTTATTATTATTTTTATAGTTACATAGCAAAGACATTATGACTCAAAAGGAAGACTCAGCAGTGAATCTATTCTTTTCTTTTCCACACCCCCTCTCTTTTCCTGCAATGAGTAACCATTATATTTTAAAAAAAAATTATAAAATTACCTCAAAACACAACTTTTTAATTTACAATTTGTTCAATTCAAGTATCTTCATAATCCACCTTATTGTGTTTTCATATACTGTTTGGTGTCTATTCTATAGCCTATACATTATTCCCAACCTATATTTCTTCTCATCAGTAACAGAAGCTGCTAAAATTCTAAGTTAATTATATTTTGATTTTTCAGTAGTACTTATACCTTTGCACATATTTTTGTATTTCTTACTCATATTAACCATTGAGTTTCACCTGTTCTCTCCACCCTATCCTTTGTTTTTTCCTTCGACTAGAAAAAAAGCTTTCTTTTCTCTGTGTTGTCAAATCTCTGTACTAATTATTTTCCATTTATTTTGATTCTATCAACTCTTTCTATCTCCCAGGTCTCTTTATATGTTTCAAGTGAAATCCAGTCTTTTTCTAAACTATCTATTTTATTTCTATTAATGCTTCTAAATAATTTGTCCAACTCTTTCATATCTTGAAGTTTAATAATCCATTCATCGACAGTTGGGATTTGCTTTAGTTTCCATTTCTGTGCATATAGAAGCCTTGCCACTGTTGTCATATATAGTATGATTCTCCAGTGATGCCTTTCTACTTCTTCCTCTAATGTATGTGTCATTTTCAGAAGAAAGAGTTCTTATCTTGATGGTATCATGATGCCTTATTGTCTGCCTTATCGTCTTCCAAAAATGTTAGCCACTTGACAGTGTCACCACATACGAAGGAAAGTTCCGGTGTTTTGTTGACATTTCCAACAACTGTTATCTTGTGTCTTATAGATCTTTGCTAATTTTATGAGTGTCATATACCATTCGTATAATAGTTCTCTTTCATAGTTTGATGAAATGTAAATTTGTGTGTTCTTTTTGAGGATTTCTTCCATATTTCTAATTCTGTGTCATAGTTTACATATTGACTGCATTTTATCATAGATTCTTTTATTGCTTCTAGTTCTGATTCACATCAGAGTAATACTTTATAAACATTTTCTGTACTCTGTTTTTCTATTTAAAAATTTATCAAGTTCATTATTTTTATCCTCAAATCCATCTAATTTTAAGTCCATTCTAAGTCTTTCCATCATTTGCTTATGTAAAAACCATTCCACGTCTATTCCCTCTTTCTTAAGTTCTTCCCTTAGCTTTAATCTCAATTTATTTTGCATGTTTTTAACCAAAATCTGACAATATTTTAGCCATCTCTCTTCATCAAGCTTCCACCTCCCCAAAAGGCTTTGTGTGGTGACAGCCAAAGAGGAAACCTCATGGGGGAAAAAAAACTTTTTGCCACATGTCAATTAGTCCTCTTCGAACATAATGCTTTTCAAAGTCTTTATTTTTCCTTGTCTTCCTATACCATGGAAAGTCATGCCAGCCAAATATTAGTCCATTACCTTCTAATTTTAATACTCATTACTTTTTCAAGTTGATCAAATCCTTTATCGAAGTTAGTCTTGAAGCATAATAGTAAAGTCTCAAGTCTGGCAGACTTAAACCTCTTCTTTCTCTTACATCAATTAGTGTTTGCTTTTTAATTTCTGTCCCACCAAGATAAATTTTATTATTTCTCTTTTGTTATTTCTTTCTCTTTCATTCTAAAAGCATTCCTCATTGATGATGATTGAGAGATTTTTAAAGAGAAATACTATATTTTAGAGGATATTCAACTTATTTGTTGCAATACAACCCAGCAGAGATACTGTATTAGAGTCTAGAAATTTAGGTAAAAAAAATTGACCCTAAAAATTGACTCGACTTATCCACAAGTCAATATAAGTACTGTATCTTAGCTCTTATTTAAAAGAAGGAAGCATGTCCTGATGAAAAGCAAGAGTATAATATGGGAAGCACCAACCTCCTTTACTCTCTCATCCATCCAGTTTTAAGAGTAGAGTTATGTCTGCTGGAATTTTATAAGTTCTTTGACATGGTTTTGCTTGGCTTCATCCTTTAGATCCTTTGCTATATGCCCCTAAATTTTACCATCGACTATCCATGTGTCATAGCAAAATCCATAATTTTGGCCCCAAAACTTGCCTTCGATTTATACATGAGGTCGACTTATAGTCTAGTATATGCGGTAATTGTAATTTTGACCACCTCTCCAAATCTTTCTTTATATTCTACCAAGTTTTTTTAAAAAATAATTATTCTCAAATACGTTTGCATTGCTTATTGTTAACCAAATGTCGAGATATTTTATTTTAAATCCTGTTTTTGGCTTAATTTTATTTCTTCCAATTTTATTTCTTTGTAAGCATTATAGTTTTATCTTTATTCATCTTGAAGCCTGCCAATTCTCCAAATTCATTCATGAATCCAGAAGCTGTTCTATACAATTCCAATGGCTCGTCTAAAAATAAAGATTGTAACTGGCTTCATTTTCTTTGTTAATTATTCCTCAGCAATGAAGTAAGCAAACATAGACACACACAGGTGTGTATTCATCATTATGAGAGGCATGTTTGCCACTTTCCTGTGGATCCTTCCAATGATGTTTCCTCCAGAGATGTAATTACCATATGGGAACAGAAGAATTCTGGGCAGAGAATAAGAGTTGCATCTAAGCCTAGGTTTATTGCACATTGCACTGTGGAGTCTTCTCACCATAACTGTATAACTGGAGTAGTTTGGGATGATATTCCAACTGTAGTAAAAATTAGACAAAGCATATATTAGGACTCCTTACTTTCTTAGCAGTATGCATCATACCAATGGTGAAAATATACTTTCTACTGCATTGGAGGAAACTAGTGTAGTATAATGGTCTGAATGTCAGACTAGGATTCCAGGAGCATTGGGTTTGAATCCCCACTCAACCATGGAAACCTACTGGGTGACCTTGGGCAAGCTATGTTTCCTCAGCCTCAGAGGAAGGCATTGGTAAACCTCCTCTGAATAAATCTTGCCAAGAAAACTCTGATAGGGTTCCCACAAAGTAGGAATCATCCTGAAGGCACATAACAACAACATCTGCCTTAAAATTGATTAGTTAAATGGAATTGAAGGATAATAAGCAAACCATAAAGGATATTGACTGTATACTTTTAAGCACCATAGAAGCATCAAACAATTTTGAAAAAAATTATTCAAAATCTGGTGCAGCCATATTGAGCTTGGAATTTGGTAAAAACTCTAAATAATAAAGCAAATGAATAGAGACTGTAGCAGTTCGTGCTACAAGAAGGAAGGGGGCTCATCCCACCATGACAGGTTAACACCCACCTCCCTGTCGCTTGGGCTACAGGCCCAGTGAATACAGAGCAACTTCTATTAACCCCGGCTTTGTTTGTCTACAGAGAATGGTAGGATTTTAGAAGCTCTGCCAGTTTACATAGTGGCTGCCTGTGAAAATTCAGTGCTCGATTTAAACAACATCAAAACTTTCAGGGAAGAAAGGCAGTGTGTGTCTGACTTTGCCAAAAAGAGAGCATTATTTTTCAATAAGCCCATTCATAGACATATTTGCTTTGCCTTATTTAACTACAGGCAGAGATTAGGAAAGTCAGGTAGTTAATGATTTTGCCTGGGTCCACAGAGCTGCTGATCTATGACCTGGTTTTCATTAGGCTATCATTTAAATTTCATCCTCATATTTTGAAGCTGTCTTTAGCAATTAAATGACACAAAGCAGAGATTAGGATCAGAAGAAAAGCATTGCTTTTTGGTCTACTTTGTGGACGACTGGAGTGCAGCCAGAATACCAAAAGGCCAGGTCCCTCTATAATCCTCTTTCTGATAATTTATGTCAGGATTAACTGAATATATAAATGGAGAGAAACAAAATGATTTTTTTTAAAAAAAAAATACACACTTGGCAGGAAGAAATGCCTAAAACTGTGGGATAAAAAAAAAAAAGCTAAACTGTCAGTTCAGATATACTCAGTGCTAGAAAAGAAATCCATAAAACTGATAAGTTAAGGTTGGGGCACTTTAAATGTTCCAGATGGAGGAATTTCAGAGCTGAGCAATTCCTGCACTCAGTAGCCACTATTACTCACCAAATATTTCAACTAGGCTGGCTTCACTTTAGAGAATCATACAGTTTGAGATGAATCCTGCGGTCACCTAGACCAACCCTCATTGATGGAGGAAATCCAAACTTTAAAAGCAACTGATTACACACAAGAAATTACATGTAATTAATACTCTTTTCAAATCCTGAAAGTATAATTTAACAAAAGGATAGTTTCACTTCTCTAGTGGCTGAACTGTAAATCTTTAGTTTCTTTTGCTGTGAAAGGGTGCTCCCTTATTTATATGATAGTAAGGAATATGTTGTTCATGTGCTAATTCATGCTGCCGTATTTAGGTTTTCTTCTAAATTAACTGAATTTTATCTACTTCAGTTACTTCTGAGGAATAGGAAAGTAAAGACATTGCTTTAAAATCTGCAGCTATAGAAATCTTTGCAAGCCATGACACCACAACATAATTATTTCTTTTATCAGTTAATTTGTAAATTACTTTTTTTTCTTTTCTGCCAGAACTGAGACTTACAGAAATAAATCAGATACAGAGGAAAATATGCATAAAAATATACAAAAGCTTATTGTTAAAATGTAAACTATCTTTATAATTAACAGAAATCAATTAAAAAGAAATCATTACAGTGTAGAACATTGTTAAAAGCCCTTTCCTTAAAAACACAGTCTAAACCGTCAGAATAAATGTCTTTTTCTGCTAGTAGAAGGACAACAGTTACTTTTAAAACTGTTAAAATTAATTTTAGAAAGTAACTTCCCACGGTCTGAAGAAATTACCCAGGTTCTGGGTTAAATACCTTCCAGCTGTCCCAATTTGTCGGGAAACATTCCAGCAAATCCTCTGTTGTCTCACTTTTTCAGCTGCTTTCAAAACTAAATTCAGAGGGAGTAGAAAGAGATGAGGATGGAATCTTGTGCTTCCTTGTAGGCTCAGTCAAAAGCAAACAGCTTCAACCTCTCTTAGCTTGTGCGTCCTTCATTATTAATAATGTTTGCCTTCTTAACCACACTTTAAAGTCTCTTGACCACACATGTTCCAGTTTTCATCTGTGAAATGTTGGAGGGTATGGGTTATTAGCCTGGTCATCATGTTACAGTTGTGCACTCACCAAGGGAAGCTATCTGACATGTTGATATAGATAGGAATATTGTTATTTTTTCCGGGTGAAGGAAAAGTTAATGTGCCAGATGGACCTGAAATTGGACTTTAGCTGTTCCATAATTCTGTGACTGTTGTCAGTCCCTACATAGCAATCCACACTTACCATGAAGCAGCTACTGCGGTCAATGGGGGCCTGTTCCCCTGACTATCAGAAGGCAGTTGACTGACATTTTCACCATTCCTCTCATTTTAGCAGTCTTCAGTGCGAGGAGAAATTGCAAGAGGGACTTTTTTGAACTGGAGATCACACACAGAAGTGTGTGGAAACAGCAGCCAGCTATATCTAAGCAACAAGGGAGCAGACCTCTGTTGATTTTTGTGGCATCTTCCCAGGGAATGGGGATCAAGCTAGGATTCACCACATAGCACCATATCTACGGTGCTTACTGTAAATCCCATATAGGATTCCTTAACATTTCTTTTTAAAAAAATCATATCTTCTTATCATATAAATTGACCCCTGCACATGTTGTTCAAATCTGTGTCTTCTTCTTTTGTTAATACATAGATGTACATATTATTTGGGACACACACAAATCTTTACTCTAAAGCAGAAATTGGGAAATTGTGCCCCACCAGCTTTTGGACTCCAAATCCTATCAGATCTAGCCAGCATCACTGGTGAGATTTTTTTGGGAGCTGCAACCCAGAAACATTTGGAAGGCTGCGAAGTGTTACTGGCATAACAAACATGCCCCCTTTTTTCTCCTTATCCAGATGACAAATTATTCTTATCATGATGAGAAACCTCCAGTAGGTGATCTGGAAACAAACAAAAATAGAGCCAGGACTGACCCATCAGCAGAGTGAGGCTGTTGCCACAAGCAGCAGAAGCTGGAAGGCAACAGCAATGTGTTGAAGGAGAGACCTGTGTGCTAAGCAATTTTTTTTTTCATCTCCTAAATTAGCCCACTGTATTGAAGTGTTGTAGAAGATGCTGTCCCATTGGCATTGTCGGAGAAAGATTAAACTACCAATCCAATCAGCTTTCATACATGGAATGAGGAGGGCATTGTTCTTCATGTCAGGTAGCAAAATATCTTGCACTTGCCCTGAGTACAAACATGAAATAATTGGAAGAAGAAGTCACATAACTGGGCACAGCCATGGTATAGTGACATCCAGGAATCTATATTCCAATACTACTTATGTTCAAATGACCAATAAATCAAAGGAGGTCTTTATAGAACTTGTAAACCCTAGGCTTTTCTCCTGGTAAACCATAACCCCTCTTTCCAATGCATCTACCTCGGGATGGGGTGCTTTCAGATAGGAAAAAGATGGTCAGCTTCCAAATCTCTCATTCTAGAGATCCTCTCCCTCTCCTCCTTTTTAAAGATGGGGACAACGTTTTCCCTCCTCCAGTCTGCTGGGACTTCTCCTGTTCACTAGGAGTTCTCAAACATTGTTGCCAATGGCTCTGAGATAACATTTGACAGTTCATAAGGGAAACAGTTACAAAATCACTTTAGTATAAAATACTCAATTCTTGGAATTACTAGGAAAGCTTTTGGCTGCCCCAAAACTTAACAAATCATAAGAAAAGGTAGGCATTTAAATTAGCACAATTTAATGTTCTACATTTTGCTTTATTGGAGGTGAAGTATTTTTCTACAGCTCTTCAAAAGTTTTATGGTGCTGCCATAGTCCTAGACTCTGTCTTTAGCACACTGGGCTTCATAACCCAGCCTTTCTGCCCTATGACCTTCCCAACATGCCTTTTGATCTGTATTCATTCCCCCCCCCCCCCCCAGTTTCAGTCACAACAATTGATTAAATAATAAAAAGAGAGGAAAAGAAATGGGCAGGAGAACAGCCTGCGTGGGAATAGCAAGGAGGGGTGGGGAGAAGAAAAGAGGAACATAATCATGCCCATTTGCATCATGTTGAATCTGCAGCAGAAGGAACTTATCACATGTAAATGAATAATGGGAAAGAGATTTGGAGGCAGTGGGGAAGTTTGTTCATCAATGAAAAGGAGTGCAACCACAGATACTACAATCCTGCTGTAATATTGCTTTGCCCAAAATTGCGTGAGATACACTCATACACAATTACGTGAAACCCCATGATTGCGTTCGGATTGCCCCCAAATTCCGTTGTATGATAAACTCTTTGTCAGCCTTGTGTAATATTCTCACTCTCATTTATTATTAAATGTGATTTTTATGTGTTTATTTCATTTCATGTTATTCTGTTCTATATATCTTATGGTAAAAATGGTCTTCTCTCTTTTTTATGCTGGTTTATGGCCATAATAAATTATTGATTGATTGATTGATTGATTCTTTGACTGTGCAATTATCTCCAGAAAGAAATCTTTCAGACATTATTCATGGTGGGCTGCTTTTCAGTATTATGGTAAAGGATGCATGATAAGCTGCATCTGCCTCTTTGCATGGTTGGAAGCATCTTACCTGCTGTATTTTGTTTTATTTCCATAGTGCTCAACCAGCAAATGTCCTTGAGGCGATTTAAAAACAGAAAAACACAAAAGTCAATAAAGTGACAACCAAAGAAGCTGATTTGGAATCATAAAGGAGGAGGGTGTTTAGAAGCCAGCAATAAAACTTAACAATAAAAGGAGGAAAACAAAGACTAAATAACTTGTGTAAGAAGGTCGTTAAATGTGATGAGGACACCGGTGGCTCTTTCCCTAGTGGTGGACAAAGGTCCACTTCTGAGAAGGCTCACCCACCCTATGTATTTTAGTGTAATAAAAAGCATGTATGCAACTAGTCATTCTTAGTTAATAAAACTAAGTTATTTTAACTGTTACTCCAGTTTTTCCACATCAATATTCAGAGGAGGAACTGACAGCAAAAAGAACATTCCTCGCAGAATAGTCTAATATATGAAGTGTCCACATATAATTTAGCCGGTGACATTTTCTTTTTTGTCCACAATTTACATAACTTTCTTCAACATTATTGGCACACAGAATCATCAACACCTAGCTGATAAAATATGAAGAAGTAAGTACTTCATGCTTCATAACTTGGTAATTTATACAATTGCTGTATGAAGTGGACAGGTATAATTGTCCCCAGCTAGTGAGGCTTGAAATTGCAAGATGATCTTGTGGTTAAGTGTTGGACTGAGATTTGGAAGATCAAACTTCTGGTCCCAGTTTATCCCTGAACTTTGATCTTCCAAATCTCAGTTCAAGAATCACCACAGTCTCTCTCAGTTTCACACCTCACCCCAAGGTATCAACCTGACCTACTTCTTAGGCTATAGTAAGGATAAATTTGGTGGAAAGAAAGCCAAGCATGACCCCTTGATGTCACTGGAGGAAAGATGAAATATAAGTGTACTATGAAATATAAGTTACCTAGTGAGTTTATAGTTGAGATACCTGAACTTCATGGCTCGTGGTTCACATTTAAGAAGGGGAACTATGCTTCATCAATTAGTTTAATTCCTGTAAACAAGTGATGCCCAAACTCTGGACCTCCAGGTGTTTTGGACTTCAGCTCCCAGAATCCCAGACCATTAGCCAAGGTGGCTGAGGCTTCTGGGAGCTGAAGTCCAAAACACTTCCTTAATTTGCAGGTGAAGAACTAAGCCTGGGGGGAAATGCAAGAAACTGAACTTTATAGTTATCTTCAGATGTGGAATCAAGGATTCCAAATCTATGTTCAACCATATGTTCCATGATGAAGCATTCTGCAGTTAAAACCTGCCACTAGCATAAGCTTTAATTATTAAATCACTACTTTATAATTGTATCTCCTTCCCCCCTTAATGACAATGAAGGTGAATAATGGCTGCTAAATACCAAGTTCTTTAAGTGCTTGGGGCAGAAGAAAATACCACAGTAATTTAGGCCCCATCCAGACTAGCCCATTTGCCCTGGTTTGATCCAGATGAGATCGATCGTGGCAAACCGATTCTATCCAGAGAGGAGTTCATACTATCTTTTGCCCCCATTGAGGCTTCCCGGTGCATTTTACCCCAACGAAGTTCATACATGCAAAAGTACCGATTAAAGATGGAGCCTCTTGGTTGTCAATCAAATGATGTCATGGTGACGTCTGATGCGGCCATTGGCCGCGCGAGATGCTTGTGTTTTTTTTTTTTTATATTTTTAAATATTTGACAGCTTATGCGCATGAAGCATTTGGCTGGGAGCGGTGCGGATTGAGGCGATCCTTTCCTCTCCTCCTCCTCCTCCTCCTCCCAGTACTTTTTAAATTATTATTTACTATATGTTTCAATATTTATTTTTATTTTTAAATTTAATATATATTTTATAAAATAAAATATTTTATTAAATATTTTATTATATTATATTTATAATATAATATAATATTATTATATTATATTATATTATATTTATATATTATATTATATTATATTGTATTATTTTATTTTATTAAATAAAATATTTTATTAAATATTTTATTATATTATATTTATAATATAATATAATATTTATATATTATATTATATTATATTTATATATTATATTATAATATATTTATATATTATATTATATTATATTTCATTGTATTATTTTATTTTATAGTTATTTCATTTATTATTTATTTCATTGTATTTTATTGTATTTCAGTGTATTTTATTGCATTTCATTTCTTAGTAATTTATTGGATTTTTTTTGTATTTTTTTGGTATTTTTTAAAATATATTTTTTTCTTTTTTTCCCCCATTGACAGCTGTAATTCGCTTTGGCTGTTCCGTTTTTATGAATGGGGCAGAGGGGGAACCCCTGTCCATATATGGACTGGGGTTCCCTTTAAAAGGGCCCCATTCATTCCCTTCCAGTTTAAAGAATGAATGGGGCCCTGAAAGGGAACCCCTGTCCATATATGGACAGGGGTTTCCCCTCTGCCCCATTCATAAAAACGGAACAGCCAAAGCGAATTACAGCTGTCAATGGGGGAAAAAAAGAAAAAAATATATTTTAAAAAATACCAAAAAAATACAAAAAAACCCAGTAAATTACTAAGAAATGAAATGCAATAAAATACACTGAAATACAATAAAATACAATGAAATAAATAATAAATGAAATAACTATAAAATAAAATAAAATAATACAATATAATATAATATAATATATAAATATATTATAATATAATATAATAATAAAAAATACATTAAAAATATTAAAAAAAATCAGGAGTGCCCAATTTTGCCAGGAGAGGAGGCATGTCCCCCCCCCCTGGCTTTTTCCCCTCCCCTGAACTTGACCTGAGTCACTGTATTTTATTTTAGTATTTTTTTAAATGTTTTTTTAATTTCTTATATATTTTTTTAATTTTTTTTTTAGTTTGACAGCTTATGCGCATACTACGAGGCTCCGTTCCCATCGAATTTTATGAATGGGGAAAAAGGGAAACTCCTGTCCATATATGGATTGGGGCTCCCTTTCAATTTTTAAAGGGCCCCATGAAAGGGAACCACAATCCATATATGGACAGGAGTTTCCCTTTTTCCCCATTCATAAACTTCGATGGGAACAGAGCCTCGTAGAATGCGCATAAGCTGTCAAACTGAAAAAAATAATAAAAAAAAATAAGAAATTAAAAAATATTTAAAAAATACTAAAATATAATACAATTGAATGCAATTAAATTACTAATAAATAAAATACAATAAAATACAATAAATAAATAAAAAATAAAATAACTCTAAAATAAATAAAATAATAAAATAAATAATTACTTAAAAATACAGTTAAAAAAATATTTTAAAAATGCTGGAGTGCCCGATTTTGCCTGGAGAGGAGGGATGTTCCTCCCCCTGGCCTTTTCCCCTCCCCTGAACTTGACCCGATCGTGATCGGAGCCAAGTTCACATTCCCCGCAAACCGGGTTTTCCCAAAAGAAACGGGAAAAAACCCGCTTTGGGAAAACCTGGGTTATGGGGGATTTACCCCGCTACGGGTGTGCAAAATCCGGATTCAGTAGTGTTAAATCCAGTTTCAGTGTGAACTTCTTGATTTTAAACCGGTTTGCTAACCGGTTTATAACGTAGTCTGAATGGGCCCTTAATACCTCAAAACAGAAATATATTTAATGATCTTAATGCGTAACATGATGCCACCTTCATAAGGCATTTCTGTCAGTGGGGTGCACCTGTCATGTCACCTTCACAGAGAAATCTATAAAGTTAGAAGGGAACCACAGTTCTTCATATTATTCCCACACACTCCCTTAGAAGGGAGTTCTAAGTCCCCACATAAACTATAGAGCATGTTGGTGTCTGATGGAAATTTGCCCTATTTCCATGTTAATGTTAACTTGCCTACATTTTCTTTAAAAATTCACTTCTCTAAATTTTGCAATGAAATCCACCATTTTTTTAAAAAAGTGCAAACACCACTGTGGAGAATACACACAAAAATCTGTATGTTAGTGAGAAGAACATTCTATAATTCATTATAATAAGAAATGGCTTAGGGAAATGGTGTATATTACACAAATGTTAAGTGGGGAAAATGTTCATTTTGTACAAAATGCACAGAGAAATAAAATGTGTATAAATTTTCAAACAATTACAAACATTTTACAGCTTAAGATGAATTGAAGACTAAAAACAATTCTCAGAGTTCAGGATGAATGGGGTTTTAAATTTAAAAATGAGAGAGAGAGAGAAAATTTGAAACAGACGGATTTGTCTATCCCTAAAAGCAAGCTGTCTACTAAGTGTGGACTGCCCCAGGGACATCACTAGAGAGTAGTGATGTAAAGAATATTCATCAAAATTTGATAAACAGTTTTCTCTGAAACTAGTCCAAACCAAAGAGAGAGGAAACCAAAATGTTGCTGCACTATATTAACCCTTTTAACACTCTCCCTCAGTGTATAACGGCTAGGATCCTAAGTGTCTTCCCCAAACCAATTCAGTATGTTAGGTAGCATATATATATATATATATATATATATATATATAATGGCCCAGTACAGACTGGCATTTTCGCTGATCTGGGGCCAATTTTAGAGTTTCCCCACAACCCTACAATCACTGAATGGGTGCCATGGTTGTGTTCATCCATCCATACGGGGCATGCAATGATGACATCTCTGTGGCGTGGTGCCCAAACAGCACAGTTCTGCATGGATGACATCAGTGCATGCGAGCACACCAATGGCCCTCTGCACACACTTTAAAAAGAACCTATCAGGAGCGGGTTATTTTTTGGCCTCCCCGAGGCTGCACCATTTGGTTGGCGCAGTCCCCATCTGGGGGAGAAAGGGGCAGTGTCTCACCACCCCTTTCTCCCCATCTGTCAAGCCCCAACATTGACATCAGAGACATCTGTTATAAAACATAGACAGTAACTTTATTAAATAACCTAAAACAAGAAAGTATCTCAGGTGGGTTACTTCAATTCAGTGTGGTTACATTAACAAACACTTGCAGGCTTATCACAGTCCTCTCTGGACTTTCTTAAGTGAACTCTCCTGTCAGAATCCCTCTCTGACTCTCACTGACTCTCAGTCAAATTCCTTAGAACTGAAGAACTATGAGATTCCTTATCTGACTCTCACTGGAGACTAGTCACATGCCTTATCTGACTCTTACTTTGAGATTCCTTATCTGACTCTCAGTGAAGACCAGTCACATGCCTTATCTCACTGGAGATCAGTCAGATTCCTTATCTGACTCTCACTGAAGCATCCTCCTCCCGTGATCAAATCTCCATTAAATCCTGTTAATAGCGTGATCGGGGGGAAGATTATCACACACCCATTAATACCAAATGATGCCTCCATTACTCTTTACAAACAGGACATGCAGAATCATGCAGGGGTGTGATAATCTTCTCCCTGGTTGCGCTATTATCAAGATTTAATGGCAATTTAATCATGGGAGGAGGACGATTACTTGCCATGTGATAAAGTCCTCAGTCTCTCACCCCTATTTTTATACATTTTCCTTCCCCTGCTACCCCTCCCTCACAGTCTGCCTGCCTAACAACTCTGTCACAAATATTTACCCTACCAATCCTAGTGATGTTATTGGACTGGCCCCATTGTTTCCATGGCCACTACCCATTGTTTGCCAGAGTATCTCCCTTGCCATATCTTTCAGCAGCCAAAGCTTAGTCAGGAGGTATGTGAAGTGGTAGCAAGACTGATAAGGCATCCAGTAGCACTTTTACACTTTCATGGACAGCCAAAGGGTGATGCTGCATCGCCAAGGAGAAAGGAGAGGAGTGAAGTGGGGGGGGGGGGGCTTGGGGTAACACAGCTAATGAAGGTGGCAAGATTAACCATTTTGCTACTGTTTTTGAATATTTCTGTTTTACTAGACATTCATCTATATTTGAAGTAATTAACTGCACTCCCTGAAGTGCTGTGTAATGCTTTAAAAACAGTCAGTATATATTGTGGTACACCCATATGTCCAAATATTCCCTTACTCATACACGCAGAGCAGCGGGGGGGGGGGGGGGAGGGATACATCCAGGGATTTTCTTTGGGGACATAGCCAAGTCATGATGAGCTCCTGCAGTTCGACATTTACCATTTCAACACTCATCATTTCTGTTTCTTTTTCCAAAGCAAGTAATGGTACAGATAAATATTTAACTCTGTCTTCAGAATGTTGAAGTGTATTTTGTGGATGCATGAAGATTACAGTGAAATTTATATTGCAATTGAGAAGGGGATTGATTACCCTTGAGTGCTAAAGGCATCAATGATTCATAGATGTACTTTTGTAAGATTTAGATCAAGATAAAGTCATTATGACCTGCAAAAATGGGTGATTTGTATATTGATGTCATAATTTATGTTTTGTGAGAGATGTCTTGTGAGCAGATTATAGGTGGAAGGGAAGTTTATCCTTCTGCCCTACTGAGTATATAACTTCAGGCTGCATTCACAAGTGATGCCTGATCCATGTAGAGCTTGGATAGGAAACTATGATCTCCAGCTGTTCTTAGGCTCTATCAGCCTGGTCTGTGGGCATGGATGCAACTAATTCCCCATGCCTCTCCATCCCGATGAATGATAGTAAAATAGGCTGAGATCCTGGTATTCCTTTGTAACCTCATCCCCTTAGAACAGGAGTAGGCAACTTGTCAGGCTCTAGATGACCATTAGCCACAGCCATCTGATGGTCAGTGGTTAAAACTATCTAGAGGGCATCAGATTGCCAGTGCTTGCCTTAGACCACCAGTGATGCATCTGTCAAGTCTTACTGAGACCTCACTTTGCATTATGAATATTTTAGCATAGGTTAGTAAACATCTTCATATTGATTCATTTTTGAAGCACTCACTTGTTTTATTGCTGCTGTTGCTTTTACTGTTGTTGTGTGTCCTCATGTCATTTGACATTTCTGACTCATGGTGATCCTAACAAGGGTTTTCTTGGCAAATTTGTTCAGAGGGTGTTTGCCATCGAGGCCGAGAGAACATGAGCTTGTCTTCATTGACCAAAATACCCTGGCCCCAAATTCTTCTTATTGCCTATGCTCTTTCCCACAATCAATGACTCTCTCCACATCAACTGCCTTCCCAACACAATCTGCATTTGTCGGTCAGAGCCTCCTCAGAATGAGGTGTGCAGCCATGTTATCAATGCTGGACACATCATTTTCTCCTCAGAGGGATTTGTGCAGGCAGCGGCAGTGGGCAGCTTACAGGGACTCCATGGGAAAGCAGCTGCCTGTTGTTGCTGCTAAAAAAACCAAGAGTAAAAGATATATTATTATATATAATTCGGGTTAAGGGAGGGAAACGCCAGATCAGGTTTTGGCCCTGGGTCATGTAAATGGAACTCAGTGAGCTTGTGGGAATTTCAATAATCCATGAAGACAAGTCCTACAGCTCTCCAAAGATTACCCAGAGGGTTGCCGTGGCTGAGCAGAGATTTTTCCTAATCCAATATCCAAGTTCTCCTCTAACCCACTGAGACTCTTTGGGGTTACATTGCTTACTCTCTGTTGCCTAAGAGAAGAAAAGGAAGGAAAGGAAGCCATCGTGGAGCTTGAAGGGAGAGTTCTAAATAATTGTTAACTCTCCAGAGAAGATCCTCCCTAATCAAGAGAAAATATTTAAGAGAAAAAGAGATCTCAAGAGAAATGAAGTGATGTTCAGAAACTGTCTAATTACCTGGCCTACCTCGCAACATTGTGTTGACACAGGTTCATCACAAAACCCACAGAAGCTTAGCAGTTGGAACTGATTCTCTTTGATTTCACCTATTTCATGCTGATGCCTCCAAGAAAGGAATAAAAATAATAATAATAATAATTCATTTTTAGAAAGTAAGAAATTGGCACACAAGCAGAAACAAAAATATTAATGCAGTCTGTAATTTATATGCACCACTGTAATAAACAGAACAGCCTCTTGAGAGAATGTTTAACAAATATTTCAAACACTGGATATCTCCAACCAGCCGTCGTCTGATTTTCATAAAACATAATTTTATAAAAGACTGAACATTATTGTAGACAAATTAACTTTAGGATCATCAAAGAGTTTTGAATTCCTTAGCATATTTATTCCTCGAGTGCTTACACCATTGCCAAAATAATTGAATCTGCATGAATTATAAACCATTGCAGGTCTCTTCAGCAATCTTTACTGATTAACACCGCAAAGTAGCTCTATCTCATTAAAAACAACATCCCTGGTAGTAAATAATAGTAAGCAGTAGGATCTGGTTACTAGGGTCTAATCTGCGCTGCAGAAATAATGCAATTTGACACTGCTTTAACTGCCATGGCTCAACGTTATGGAATTCGGGGATTTGTCATTTTGTGAGATGTTTAGCCTTCTCTGTCAGAGAGCTCAGGTGCCACAACAAACTTCAAATCCCAGGATTCCATAGGATGGACTCATGGCAGTTAAAGCTATGTCAAACAGCAATATTTCTGCAGTGCAGATTAGACCTAAGAGGGACTCAAGAGCACAATATTCCATGCATATATTATATACCTTCAATGCCTTGGAGGTCAGTCATTTCATTGGCGCAGATAGTTCAGCTGCACCAATGCAAATACTACACCATCATTACAGCATCCAGGCACTGCTCCAGCACCTCCACAGCCCCAGCTAACTCTGATGACAAGGAGATGTAGTGCTGAGTTTCGTCAGTATACGGATGGCACTCAGCCCCAAAACTCCTAATGACTGCTCCACTGACCTTACAATTTTGATAGAAACTGCCAGATCTTGCATTATGCTAGCTAAGCCTTTGAGAGACCAAGACTCACCCATCTGTAATGATTTATGTAATATAAAATATATTTATATTCAGGGTGAGTTTCTCTTATCTAAAATGTTGCTGACCATAAGTGTTTGGGATTTGTTTGTTTGTTTGTTTATGGATGTTGGAATATTTGCAAATACATAATGAGATATCTTGGAAATGGGACTCAACTCTAAACATGAAATTCATTTCTGTTTTGTATACACTATATAAACATAGTCTGCAGGTAATTTTATGCATAATGTTTTTTAATAATTTGCATATGAAACAAAGTTTGTGTACACTGAACCATCAGAAAGCACAGGTGTCATTATCTCAGCAACCCGGCTGGACAATTTTGGATTTTGGAGTATTTCAGATTTCAGAATTCCAGATAAGAGACAGGCAACCTGTAATTTATATAAAAGAAATGGCTATTTAGAAAAATAATAGTCTTTAACCTCAAGACACCATGACTTTACAAAACTGGTAAGTTTGGTAGTCAATTTGAAACTGGAACTAGACCATTATGTGTTTTTTTCCTCAGATAGTTTAGGGTGGTATGAAAGGGGACAAACACTTATCCCCAGAGATTGGAAATTACTTACCTGTAATTTGATTTTTGTGGGAGAGAAGAAAGATGCAACTGAGGCTGCTGCCACATTAAAGAAATAATGCAGTTTCACACTGCTTTAACTGCCATGATTCCATCCTATGGAATCTTGGGATTTGTAATTTGTTGTGGCACCAGACCTCTCTGAAAGAGAAGGGTAAATCGCTCACAAAACTACAAATCCCAGAATTCCATGGAGCCATGGCAGAAAAAGCAGTGTCAGGCTGGATTATATCTGCCATGTGGATGCAGCCAGTCACACTTCAAATGCATTTCTTTATCTGTTCTCTTCACCTTCCCATAAGTCTCATATGTTTTTCTTTATTGATGGCTATAAAATCCAGTGACTTTTGGATTAGAGACAGAAAGAACATTAAAAATGTTTGGGAAATGGTCAAAAATAGGTTTTTCCAAATGTCAAGATACCCGATAAGAAGAACTCTGCAGTGATGAGCATCTTCACAGTTAGGGACTAATTTTGTTCAGAATTTGCAAATTTTTTGTAAAGGAAACAGCATCTCTGAATATATATATATATATTACTAACTTCTTTCTGCACATAAAATACTGTTTCTGTACACAAAAGCTTTGTTTGTTGTTGATCTTGTTGCTGTTGTTGTTTGTATCCCACTTTTCTCCCAGAACTGTGACCCAAAATGGCCAATTTTGCACATAATATTTCCTAAACTATAGCATTATCTGCACAGGTGACAGAATTTTTTGCTGTTTCCAGCAATGCTGTTTTCTGCAAAGTAAATGCTACTTTCTATGCAAAAGAATAGATTATTTAAAAAAAAAAATCAAGTCAAGTCAAAAATTTAAAAATGTGAAGTTTGCATAGTATAAGTCCCAAATTATGAATAGTTTTCAAAACTGCAGTTTTCATAGACTTTCAGCAGGAAACATTTGCTAAAATGAATTGTTTTGTCCTTTCAGAATAAAATCAGTGAAGGGTCACATCTCTAGTTTGGATTAAATATAATAATAATAATAATAATAAGCTTTATTTTTATACCGCCCTTCCTGCGATCAGGGCGGTGTACAAGTACAAAAGATAAAAAACAGTATACAGTTAAAACATTCAATATACAAAACAATATAAAATTCGCCAGGGCATCAGCGCAGTAACGTGACAATCAATCATAATGATAATAAGGGAGGGATAGAATAACATCAGGGGGGAGAGACAGGATAGGCCTGTTCAAACAGGTACGTTTTCAACCCTTTTTTTAAACATATTGAGGGAGGCGGTCGAGCGAAGCTCCGTGGGCAGCGAGTTCCAGAGGCTTGGGGCTTAAGCTGAAAACGCCCTCTTTGTTGTGGACGAGAGTCTGGCCTCTGGAACTCTTAGAAGTTGTTGCCCGGTGGATCTAAGTGTGCGGGTCAGATTGTGTGGGGAGAGGCGGGTCCTTCAGGTAGTCTGGACCCAAGCCATTTAGGGCTTTATAGGTGATAACCAGCACTTTGTACTGAGCCCGGAAGCGAATCGGCAGCCAATGTAGATTTTTCAGTATTGGTGTTATATGGGTGGCCCTGGGAGCGCCAGTGACCACCCGGGCTGCCATGTTCTGCACCAGTTGAAGCTTCCGAGCGTGATACAAAGGCTGCCCCATGTAGAGCGCATTACAGAAATCCAACCGAGAGGTTACAAGAGCGTGTACTACAGTTTCAAGGTTCCCCCGGTCCAAGTAGGGACGCAGCTGGCGTATCAGCCGAAGCTGAAAGCAGGTGCTCCTGACTGTCGCATCCACCTGAGAAGTAAGATGGAGCGATGAGTCGAGGAGCACCCCCAGACTGTGTACAGTGTCTTTCACGGGGAGCGTGACCCCGTTCAAGACAGGTGGAACCACCTCCATCCCTGGGCCGGGAGAACCTATCACGAGTACTTCCGTTTTCTCTGGATTCAGACTGAGTCTATTTTCCCTCATCCAGTCCATTACCGATTCCAGACAGGCCGCGAGAGGAGCGACGCCATCCCTGGTCACTGCATCAGTCGGAGACATAGAGAAGACTATTTTGGGTGTCATCAGCGTACTGATAACCCCGCGCCCCATGCCTCCGGATGATCTCTCCCAGCGGTTTCATGTAAATGTTAAATAGCATGGGGGACAGAATGGCTCCTTGAGGGACCCCAGAAGTGAGAGCCCTCTTATCGGAGCACACGTTCCCCCAGCTGCACCATCTGGAACCTCCCAGAGAGGTAGGACCGGAACCACTGGAGCGCAGTGCCTCCGATTCCCACCTCTGTCAGGCGCTCCAGAAGGATACCATGGTCTATGGTATCGAAAGCCGCTGAGATGTCCAAGAGCACCAACAGGGACACGCTACCCTTGTCGATGCCCAGACGGAGATCATCGACCAGGGCGACCATGGCAGTCTCAACCCCGTAACCTGCCCGAAAAACCGGTTTGAAATGGATCTAGAAAATCCGTTTCATCCAAGATCGATTGAAGTTGGAGTGCAACCTGCTTAAGGTCACCCAATGGGTTTCCATGGCTGAGGAGGGGTTTGAACCCTGGTCTCCATAGTGGTAGTCCAATGCTCAAACCACTACCCCACAGTGGCTCTCCTCTGAACAAATCTTTCCAAACCGCCACCCCCTAAACCTGTGACTGGTTTGCCTTAATGTCCTTACTAATTGACACAGAACGACAACAACTATATTGTTTTAAATGTCCATGATATAATCAAATGGTTTCCTGTCTCCCATAGTTAACTCTGCCACTATTTCCCCCAATAAATTCCTCCCACCTCATGCAATTAAAAGGGAGAAAAAGTGGCCAAAAGTGTTTTCTTTTTTTAACCCACCCTTCACATTTGCATGTGCAGGACTGCAATAAAGTCATTCTTCAAAAATAACATAATGAATGCCGACAACCTTTTCTTAGTTGTGCAAGGAATAATAGTTCCTACTTTTAAAGGAGATTTTAGAGGCACTTGACATGAATTTTTCAAGTTTTATGCAGTTATCTGTCCTAAATTTTTCCCCACTGAAAAATGAAACAGAGCATAATGGGAAAGTGGCAAGCAGCATAAAATATAATGTAACAAATTAGCTGTTCAACATTAAAACATGCACAGCATGGGAGAAAGTTTTAAGTTCTCTTTTATATATAGGGCTTTTGATTCTTGTTTGGCCCTGGCTGCTTAATTTTTAATGAAAAAGAAGTAAATCTTTAGCTTTATGCTCCAAACCTAATGTAGTGTGCAGTTTAACACAGGGCTTGCCTGTGTTATGGACAATGCCACCATTATTTTTAGCCAGACCAGTAGTTTCTGGTGTGATAACCCTGAGAGGATCTAGGGATGATAGGAGTTGTTCCAAGCCTCCCCAACATTCACCAAGGCTACATCTGCAGTGCAGAAAATAATCTGGGTTGACATCACTTTTACTGCCATGATTCCATGCTATGAAATTCTGGGATTTGTAGTTTTGTGAGATATTTAGCCTTCTCTGTCAGAGAGCTCTGATACCACAACAAATGACAATCCACAGAATTCCATAGTATTGAGCCATAGCAGCTAAAGTGGTATCAAACTGGATTATTTCTGTAATGCAAATGCAGCCCAGCTGGCCTTTTCAGTTGAGGGAGAGGCTGAAACAGACAGGCAGGCAGACTCCATTGTGTTTCTGGTCTTCAGTTCTCACTCTGCAAATTCCTCACAACTTCCCACTTGTCTTCTAAATTTGGCATCATATAAAATGGTGGATGGAAGTTTGTGGCTTGCTAAACACTGAAAAAGTAGGAAGAGGTTTGCAGGACCTCATGGCTAGCCTGCTACCAGAACTTGCAGCCACAGTTCTGCACTGATCCATCTGCCTGCCATTGACTGCCATTACTTGCCTTTCTCCAGTCCCTTCAGAATGTGCCAGAGAGCATTATATGTGCAAATCAGTTATAACCCTGATCATCCTCAACCAGCATGGTCAGGTCCCCAAATACTATAGTCTTTTCTCCATTTCTCCTGCCCTCTCATCATTTTGGTGAACTTCTTCTGTCACAAGAAACATCTCTCTGAGGATTCTGCCACACTGAAGAATTAATGCAGTTTGGCATTGCTTTAACTGTCATGGCCCTATCCTATAGAATCCGGGAATTCGTAGCTTGTTGTGGCACCGGAACTCTCTGACAGGGAAAGTTAAATATCTAACAAAACTACAAATCCCAGAATTCCATTGTATTTAGCCATGGCAGTTAAAATGGTGTCAAACTACATTAATTCTGCAGTGTAGATGCAGCCTAAGAAATTCACCAAAACGGAGGTCAAAATGTCAAATGATAGAGGGGGAAGGAAGGAATGAGCGAACGAACCCTTATGTAGGAATCCTCAATGGATGACTTTGCTGTTCTTCAAATGTTTATTCTTCAAATTGATTCCAAAATCCTTTCCAAAGGACTCTGAAACAGCCCCGAGAATGGTTAAGATTCATAATTAAGTATTCTCCTGAATCTTAACACTAGACTTGGGAAATATTTGCAAACATTCCTTAGTTTGCTTTTAAATTAGGATCCTAAAGGGTCCCATTAGTGGTTCTTAGTCGTGGCATATTGCCCATACATTGATACCAGTGGAACTCTTCATCTGTGAAATAGCTGCTGGATTGGACTCAGCCTGGCTCATAATGCAAAATCTTTTAGTTACCATTTGGTCTTCTTCTGCTGCATGTTTGTTCTGATCTGAAATATTTCTGACTCAGTACTATAAGTCTGCTCTTCCTGTGTGGGGAAAAAAAATTAAAAGCTGTATTTTGGTGCCGTGAAACAGATGAAATCATCTGGGACTCCTGAAGACATTGCTTAGGGAACTCCTCCATTGTAGTTTATCACTACCAAACCAGGTTAGTAATGGATTGTGCACTGAACTGGCCCAATCAGACCTTCCTTGATTCAATCACACCCACATACCATGTACCAGATATCTGTGTAAAGCAAGAGAGAAGTCAAGCTAGACATTTCTGGACCATTTGTTCCCTTTGTACAGTACCTGCAAGAAGACCAGAGAGTTTGACAGTTTAACAATATTTTCCAAACTCTTGAGTCCTGAATTACAACTCTTATGTTGCATGCTTGGCTTTGGAAATGTTCCTTCTATTCCAATCATATGCTCACTGGTGGATTTGGGAAATTGTAGTAAACCTGTGTGCTTTACAGCAGCAGTGGGAAGCCTGCAATCCCTTGAATGTTGCTTGCCTCTGATTTCCATCAGCCCAGTTACTGGAGATAATGAGAACTGGGGCCCAGCAACAGCTGGCAGGCGATAGGTTCCCCACTTCTGTTAAGGGCTAGAAGTGTGCAGTGTGCATGTCTTTAGAAAAACAAATTCATTGAAATGAAGATTTTATCGCATGAAACACAGAATTTACATGACGAAAGAAAACAATTTATTTTCTCATTTAGCTATGTACCTCATGTACTGAGTCAAATCCCTGGTGTATCTTGCAGCTGGTGGCAGTTCGCCAGTCTCCTAAGTAGATTTCTTTACCTGCACAACTTCCAGAAAGGCTTTAACTGGCAAGGAGCATTAAGCCTGAGATCTTCTGTAAGCAAAGCCTCAGCTTTACCACTGAGCTGTTGAGCCCACCTCCTCTCTTCACTGATCAAGAATCTTTGATCATCTACTATACACTTTTTCCTCTTTCTTCTTTCAGCAGCCTTCCTTTGTGGTTTCTTTGCAGCTGGTGCCGCTTGAAAGAAAAAGTGTAATACTTTAGTCTGCCATCCAAGCAATCTGCTGCTTCTGAGATCACTAATAATAATATTTTATTGGTATTTCCCGCCTCTACCTGCAGATTATTCAAGAGAATCTGTTCCCCACCCCATTGTACATTGCTTAAATCAGAGTTTGTGACTCTCACAGAGGGCCAAAAATTCCAAGTTTGGGTTTTTGTGGCAAATTGCTGTTTTTCCTTATGCTAACAAATCTATGATGTAGGATAGGAAAGCTGAATTCACTGTGCTATAGAAAGAGTGACTCTAGCCCCACATGACTAATGGTCTCTGAGTTTATCCTTCCTAGAATTCACCAATAGTATTATTTATTTTTATTTTGTTCATTTATATCCCACATTTTTGCCAATAATAGGACTCAGGACAGCTTTCCAATTATTTAAACCAGTACAAATCGAAAACCATACAAAATATCTGTTTATATGTACATGTAAAAGTGTGCAGTGCTGTTTTATTTATTTATTTATTTTGTATTGTTCTCAAATGAATTTTAAATGGTTTTCAACAGGTTAACAGTTTTAAAACTACACGCACACACACACACACACAATTATAATTTAAAATTCATTTCAAGACAATATAAAAACTTCAACAAAACAGCACCACACACTATTAAAAGTAATCATATTCAGTTTCTAAAAGCTTGATAGAACAGGATTTTTTTTTTATTTGCTAGCATAAGGAGTACTTGCCAGCACAAGGGGGCTATCCTTACCTTCCTAGAGAAGGTAGAGAGCAACCACCAAGAAGGGTCTCTCCCTTGTTCCCACCAAACAAGCCTGATAAAGATGCCATAAAGATTCTTTCCACAGTATTATACACTTTTTTCTGAATGAAAATATCTGCATACCATCTTTCTACCATATATCCGACAAAATTATTTGTCCATAATTAGCACCATAACTTCATATCAGTTATGAATGTCAATGTGGTACATATGTTTGAGTGTCACACGATGAATATCGAAGTTATTCAGGTTCCCTCTGCCACTTTAGTCAAAACAAAGATTGTTAGGAATTTCTATTGAATGGAAATGTTGTTTCTGTACATACCACAAGGTATTCTGTTCTTCCCTTAAAGCCCCCCCCCTCCCATAATCTGCTCTGGACATATGGGATAATACAGAAACTTTTCCCTCTGTATTCCATAGGTGGAAGCTTTTCTATGATTAGAATCAGCAAATGGGTTCCAGGCACTGCATGCCTTGTTCGAAATGTTTATAAATGTTAGCTGTTGTAGACTATTATTTTTCTTGTACCTATTGTCTGCTTTTCTCAGATCCTGTACATGCCATATGATACTAGAGATAACGGTTTGTTGGTTTCTTATTCTCTGACCAATGTAAGTCTGCTTT
The DNA here is from genome assembly GCA_034509955.1 of Urosaurus nigricauda. Lineage (NCBI taxonomy): Eukaryota > Metazoa > Chordata > Lepidosauria > Squamata > Phrynosomatidae > Urosaurus > Urosaurus nigricauda. The sequence continues at coordinate 128,307,469 of JAOEGL010000003.1, forward strand.
AAAAATTACCTGTCCTCCTATGGTCCAAGGAATATTAGATCCAACCTTGTTGGGGGGGGGGGGGGGGGGAAGGAACCCACCAAATGTTTGCTGGTGTCTTCTTTTCACCAGTTCTGATTAAGGATATTGGTTCAAAAACCTGCTCCCATTATTTTAAAGCTAGTGAAAGATGTGATACATTTGAAGGACTTAAGGTTCATCATCCTTTGTATAAATCAACAAAAAATGCAATGAAAATTATTTTTCCACCATATTTCATAATAAAAAAATATGAAAACAATGATATTAATAGAAACAGCATGGACACAATGTTGCTTTATTTTTCCTTGACACACAAGAAATGTATAAATTACCACATTAGATACCATTCTCATTATGCCAGACTAATGCAAAAATAGACTTATAGAAACCACAATCACTATTTTGTAATTAGTATGAAAAATATTCTTCTAAAATGCTTGGATAAACTCTCAAGTGGAGAATATTCCTAAGGTTTAATCACAGGAATCAAAATGAGAAACAATGAGGCTGTGCAGACTGCCCCAAGGGGTGTCCTGCAGCCTCCTCCATCTGCACCAGATTGGGGCTGCAGCAACAGCACGCTGCAGCCCTGATCTGGCCTTTTCGGGGATGCAAAAAGGAGCCACAAAAAGCAGCTCCTTTTTGGGCCCTGGAAAGGGTAGGATAGTCATGGAGCCACAGCTTTAAGGCTCTCCTTTGGCACTGTGTTGTGTGGATGCAGTGCCAGAGGAGAGCCATGATTCCATGTGCCATATGGAGTAGCACACGACATCACACCACTGTGGAGGCAGAGTTGGGGCATGCATCATGTGGATGCCATGCCCTGACACTGCCCCCAGGCCAGCCCCAATCTGATATCACTAGAAGATGGCTTGTTATAAAGGTATTTGAAAACCCCTACCAGTACCATTCTATGTGTGTCTACCAGAACTAAGCTCAATTTAGGAATGCAGCCTAAATTACCTCTTCCAAGAAGGTCCCCAATAATCATTAGGATTTTTCACTAACACATTAGCATTTTGAGCACATGGGCTTAAATTGTGGGTTGGCTCAATGCTCAAGGACTTTAGCTGGTGATGTAAACAAGAAAATGTAGAAAATTGCCTTATTTCTTTACCAAGAAAATCCTATGAAAGGTATTACTGTAATGTTGTGTAAATATTGGGATGGTTGGTATGTTTGTAAGGTGATTATATTTAAAGAATTTTTTAAAGAATCTTCCAGTTAACTATCCATGTAACATTTCCAATATATGGGAGGGAAGATTGTGGAGGCCTGTCTCATCCACACCACTGCATCTTCTGATGACTAATAAGCTGTGCTTTCTCCATCTCCGCTGGATTAGGACTGCAGCATCCACAAGCTATGGCCTCAATCTGGTCTTTCCATTAAAGCAGCTCCTTTTTGTGCCCTGGAAAGGGTGCCATAGCTGCTGGCATGTGGCTACAAGGCACCATGCCCCAACTCCACCTCTAGTCCGGTCTGCACAGCCCCTAAATCTCCATATGGTTGGGCACATAGATTAGTAGAGGAAGTGTACCAAACATCTGTAGAATATTTGTGAGAAGGGTCCCATTTAAAAAGTAATTCAGCCAAAATTAATAGCCTAAGTATTCATAGATGTGCTTCCAGCACATGCACAATGTGAGGACAGAATAGTAGGAAGGTAGCATCAGGACTCTTTTTTCCCCCCCCAAACTGTTTCTATGCAAGGAGTTATGATGATCAAAAGAGGACTACAGTGAGGTGGACAGCAACTCACATCAGCCTAACAGTTGTGATGGATGTCAGGAAAGTTGCTGTCCAGCAACAGTTGGAGATGTACAATTTGGCTACCTCTAGCTAGAAAGACAGCAATCAGTTTACTGCAGAACCGATACCTATAAACAACAGGCTTACTAAGTGGCTGCTGAGTCTAGAAATATTTAAAGCATTAACCAGGCAGCTCAAGGTTTCTTTTGAAAGAGGAGACTATAGTGATGATTTTTATGAAAAATCTGTTGAAGCTGTCAAGGTACAAGGCATTGTCATTATGTCACTATGGGCACTTGATGTGCAGGATTTTATAGGATCAGACCAAGATATTTTGCTGCTCTGGAAGTAAATCAATTAATTAATCTCATTGTATTGTGAGTGCCTGGGATGTGAGATCATCCTAAAAGTATTTTCCCTATTTGCAGCATCTTCTCTTTATACTTAAGCAAAAGTTGTTATTTGTTTGGAATGGTGTATGGGAAAGGAAGTGTAATTGAGTACTTACATCTCAGTCCATCTTTTTGCAAGGATCTGGGAGGAATTAGTACTTTTTAGAATTAGTCTGGGTTTGCTGGCATTCTTCTGATTGAATTCAAGTGGCCTGAATTTCTCATGAATCTGATCAAGTCACTTGACGTGGGCCTAGAGCAAAAATAATGTGTATATGGCCACCAAAAATGTTACTGGTATTATATTAAACTCAAACTCTCATTAAAAGAAAACACCTTAAACTGCTGTTTTCAGACCCTTGCCCTATCAATAATAATAATAATAATAATAATAATAATATTTATTTCTAGTCCGCCCCTCTGAAGAAGCAATCGGGGTGGATTACAACAAGGGTTAAAACAATATCAAGTAAAATATCCCGTCCTTTCCCTTACCACCCCCCCCCCCCCCTTACAAAGAGATTAACTCATAATTAAGTTAAAACAGTAACTGGCTAAAATAGTAGTAAAAACAGGTTAGGGAAAAGAACGGACCCAAGCCAAGGTTGCGCAGAAGTGTAAACAGAGAGGGGAGGCTGGGAGAAAAGCCACTCTAAACCTAGGTTTGGAGCCGGGGAGTGTTTACATTCTCTGGGAAGGCCTGCCGGAAGAGATGCGTCTTTAGGGCTTTTTAAAAGCCTTCTAAAGATGAAATAAGATGCATCTCATCTGGCAGGTCATTCCACAATTTGGGGGCAACAGCCGAAAAAGCCCTCTGGGAGGTCTGCACCAGCCTGGTCTTCATGGGTTGCAGCAGGTTCCTCCCAGAGGACCGAAGTGTGCGGGGGGGGGGGGGGTTCGTATGGGAAGAGGCGGTCCTTTAGATAGGATGGACCCAAGCCATGTAGGGCTTTAAAGGTTAAAACCAACACCTTGTACTGTGCCCGGAAACTGGTCGGCAGCCAGTGGAGAGCTTTAAGCACAGGAGTAATGTGCTCTCTCCTAGATGTTCCAGTGAGAAGTCTGGCTGCCATATTTTGGACCAGTTGTAGTTTCCGGGTTAGGCACAAGGGTAGCCCCATCAATTATTTCCTACATTAAGTAAATAGACAAGATTGCAACTACCACTCTTCCTCTGTTGTCACTCCCATAACACAAAAAGTAACAGTCTAAAGAAGCATGGCTCCTCTGTGCATGGAAGAAGTGACATTATTATCGTTTCATCATTGCATGACTATTTCAGCTATATCACCAAAAACCTGAATGTGGATTACTGTTGCCATTTCTTCTGTTGTTTCTAATGGATGGTCAGTTTAAAAGCAGGGTTATGGCTGCCCAGTCTTATCTGATTTCTTCAAAATAGCCTGCTCTTTTTCTGAATTTTTCTCTTTAGCAGTGAAGGCTGGTGAATCTGAAGGTACAGCAGAATAATATATCCATTCAGGGTTCTAGCGTAAACTTTAAAGGATCTATCCAAGTGCTGAGAGTATTTGGGGGACAGGGTTCAATAACTTAGGTATCACTGTTAAAATTTAGATTACAGCCTACAGTAGAATCACCACCTCACTGATATTGGCCAAGAAGCCAATACTATCGCTTCTCAGCCTTTTGGCTAAGATTAAGTGTAGATATTGGGGCTTCCATCACCCATGGCCTTTTAACCAAGCACCAGATGTTAAACACTATCGCTTCTCGGCCTTTTGGCTAAGATCAAGTGTAGACATAGGGCTTCCATCACCCACTGCCTTTTAACCAAGCACCAACTGTGGAGTTCTATTCCCAGCTTTTTGTGCTTTCCTGGAAACCTGCCTGATGAATGTCTCTCCTGCTCTTGGATCAGAATCTTGCTTCATGCTTCAACCCCCTGACACTGTACTTTATGCTCACATCCTAACCACTATTGACAATGCACAACAGTCCCTGCACATCATGTATAGACCACATGCATATTGTTTAATACAATGGTGGGAAGATGTGTGGCCCTCCTGATATTTTTGGGCTGCAGCACCCATCAGCACCACCCAGCATAGACAGTAGTGAAGGATGATGGAAGTTGTAGTTTAACAACCTGACTGATCTAGAGAAGGCATCACTTTTCTTCTCTCTCACTGTTCTACGTGTGATACCGTAAGCACAGAATAATCTTTCTTGGAAAAGAACTGAAATGGTCCCATCCATTTTATTTGCTTTTTAAAGCACAGCTTCCTAAGAGAAAATGCTAGTAGAGCTTTCAGAGGATTTCTCAACTTGACCTTCTCTTATAGTAAAATGTGGATCCCCTCCACCCCTCACCCCACAGTATCTAAAGGTTTTTCGCCGCTATAAATCATTGTTTCTCTCCTCCTGGTTCCTTAAACTGCTGTGAAAAATAAGCAATTCACCTAACAAAATCTGTCTAGTCTCCTTCAAGCTCCCCTGTAGCCATCCCACTTCAAACTGTGATTTCATCAGATCTTTTAAAATGAGCTGGTTCTGGTATAATCAGTACTGCAGGGGGGAGAGAGAGAGGAAAGGGAGGGAGAAAGGGGAGCAGAAAAAGAGAGATAGACAGAGAGAGGTGGGGTATGGCTGACTGGCTGGCTGGCTGGCTGGCTAGGCTGGCTAGTTGACTGCTGTAGGAAATTACAGTAGCAAAATTTAATCTGTCTCACTTTCCCTTTAAGGTAAAATTTAACCACAGTTAAGCATTATACTGATGGAGGATGCCATCTATATAGAATTACCTGCAAAACAGTACTGTTATTGGAATCCTTCCGACAAGTGGAAGGTGATCACGGAGTGTATTATTCAAATTTCAATGTATATATCCAGCCAAGTTCATCCTGCTGTGTCAAAGAGGCTTACTGTTCCTAGACTGCTGCACAAAATCTCCCCTGCTGTGGCTCCAATTTGTTGCTTCCAGTTATTATTACATTTATTTCACCTTTTTTTAAAAAAAGAAAAAGATGGAATTCAAGGTTGTAGAAAAATATATAGGAGGCCCATGTGATTTCCTATCCAAGCACTATTCAGAGCTGCTTAGTATCAAAGAGGTTGCTGTATTGATTCTTAGGTATTCAGTCACTTCTCTTAGAGCCTCATTGTTTAATGAGAGCCTGCTATGGAACTCATGAGATTATATCTAGGCTATCTAAGGAATTCTGTTTTGGTATATTCTCATATGAGCTGATCTGTGCAGCATCCCATGCATTTGTTGCACTGGAGAGGAGCAACATTCACTCCTTTTATTACCGCCTCCACCCAAAGATCCTGATCTGAAGTGCTAGGATACTCCCTGGAGCAAGTTTCTACCACCCAAGAGGACTACAGAAGGACAGGAGGTGTTGACACCATGAATGTCACATTAGACTTAGGGTCTAATTGCTGTCTCCTGGACCAATCTGCCAATGGGCATGGAGATTTCATTGATATATGTGACATTCATTAATAAGCACTTGTCAGAATCAACAAAATTCAAACTCTGCAGCTTTCAGGGGCAGCTGAAAATCCTGACATTAGATTTAGCATCACATTGGATTTAGGCTCTAAACTTTATCTCCTGGTTCATGTTCAGATGGAGGAATACAGGAGATTTTGGTTTGGTTTGGTTTGGGTGGGGGTTATAAGAATTATCCTAACTATAGATTTCTGCCTCGATGAAATTTTATTAAGAGTGATGGAAAGAGCTTGGGATCTCTCTCTCTCTCTCTCTCTCTCTCTCTCTCTTTCTCTCTCTTTCTCTCTCTCTAAGTGAATATGCAAGGAAAGAAAATTGGCATATTTATTCATCCGGCCTAGTCCTTTGAGTGCCTAGTTCTTAAAGGTATGATAATGATTCATCTATCCCTAGACTACACAATACATGATAATATTGATAGATGTTGACCACTTGTGTTCAAGGGCAGCATGTCTGCCATAACCAATTTTCCAAAAGAGCAACTCAGAAAAAGCTTCCAATGACCTATCCTCCAACAAACACTAGGTGTTTTCTATAATATTAAAATTGCTCAAGCCTAACAATCAAGGGGAGGGAAAGGGGAGGGCAGAGCTTGGAGAAGTTCTTTTTGCACTACAACTTCCAGAATTTCACAGTGGATGTGCAGGCTGGGAGACTGTAGAAATTTTTATCCAAAATATTTTTTTCCCTTTTCTGTTGTGCAAGTTTGGCTCCTGGGAACAGGGAAATGACATTCATAATGACAGAGTGGAACAAAGTGGAACACAAGAATGAGTTTGAGGTGGAGCAAGAAGTACAATATTTGTGATCCTAGTTAGTCTTATACAAGTAACATTTGTTTTGCAGATTCTTCTCCCATTCAGTTTCAGCGAATATACTTTTGAAAAGTAAAACTAGTTATTGCCATCTCTGAAGCAGCAAGGCAAGTATTATCCATGCAATAGGATTGTTGTGAGGACAAACCACATATCAGACAAGTTTGCAGAACTTCAGAGATATTCCTTGGATTTTGCAAATAAGTACATCACTGAAGTAACTTATTAGGAAACAGATTAAAGGTATGCCTCAGTTAGCGAAGTAGATATGTTCTTGGGCATTACTTCTTTAATGGAAAATTTTGTGCAAGAGGAAGAATAACACGGTAAGAATAGAGATATGTTCATACAACACAAAAAAGAAGAATGTTTCGTTTAAAAAATAACAATATGTTCATGTGAACTTGAACCTGCTAGAGACCACCTGAAGGCTGCTTCCAAAATGCATCCAAGTATGACTTTTTCCTGGTGTTTCTGTTAACACAGTAAGGGATTATGGAGGCAGTTGGTGTTTACCTTGCCTTTTGTAGACAATCACACACAACTACAGTATATGCCAGTTCTTTCCAAGTTCAAGTTTTCTTGAATTGTTTCCTGCAGATGCATTGCTGCAAGCTAAGACTGAATGTCTGTTTTTCTCTAGTCCACCTTCTTCAATCTCCCCATGCCAATGCTGCTAAGAATTTTTTAGCTAGACAGAGGGCCCATTCCCACTGAGGTTTAAATCGGATCATGTGGATGCATGATCCGTTTTAAACCAGTCTAGTTCCCATTGGCGAATGGATTTGGAATCGATTCGCCAAGGGGGGCTGGGGTTTTCCCCCATTAAACCCGCGTCAAAAAGGAGCTGGTTTTTACCGCTCCTTTTGGGGCTGAATCGATTTATTTGAGAATAAAGCGATTCAGCCCAGTGGGAACTGCTGGTGACCGGGAGAAGACAGGGGCAGCTGCAATAGCCCCTACCATCTCCCGGTCACCGGCCTCCCTTCCTTCCTCCCCCTTCCTCCTCCTCCCTCCCTTTCCCTCCCCATTGCCACCCTTGGATCGCGGGATCCATGAGTGGCAATGGCCCCAGAGGGACCCCATGGGTTCCTCCTCCTCCTCCCCTCCCTCCCTCCACTGGCCCTCTCCTCCCCTGCTCCTCCTCCATCCTCCACCCTCCCTTCCCTCCCTCCTTCCCTCCCTCCCTCCAGTGGCCTACCTGGCAGGGGGCTGGTGGTCTTCTCCTCCAGTCTTCCTCCTCCTTCACCTCCTCCTCCATGCTAGACCCTTCTCTGCTGCCAGCCCAGCCTCCTTCTCCAAGATCTCTGCCCCGGGAGGCCTCCTTAGAAAGAGGCCTGGGCAGAAGGAGAGAGGGAGGCAGGGAGGCAGCATGGAGGACGCAGGGCCGCAGGTTGGAGGACTGGAGGACGTGCGTCCCTCCCTGCCTCTATGGTGTGTGTGCCTGCGTCCTCCTAAACGGACGCACGTCCTCCAGTCCTCCAACCTGCGGCCCTGCGTCCTCCATGCTGCCTCCCTGCCTCCCTCTCTCCTTCTGCCCAGGCCTCTTTCTAAGGAGGCCTCCCGGGGCAGAGATCTTGGAGAAGGAGGCTGGGCTGGCAGCAGAGAAGGGTCTAGCATGGAGGAGGAGGTGAAGGAGGAGGAAGACTGGAGGAGAAGACCACCAGCCCCCTGCCAGGTAGGCCACTGGAGGGAGGGAGGGATGGAGGGAGGGAAAGAGAGGAGGGGGAGGATGGAGGAAAAAAGAGGGAAAGAGGGAAGGTTTTTTCCACTTTCCTTTCCTCCTCCTCCTCCTCCTCCTCCATCTGTTCTCTCTGTGGCCCTTTCCCCCCTTTTCTCCCCTTAATGTAAACGACAAAGGGGAGTAAAAGGGGGGTAAATGGCCCCAGAGAGAATTCGCTTTCAAAATAATCCAGTTTCAAACTGGATTATTTTGTAAATGGGAATGGGCCCAGAGGATGAGGAAGAAAAAGGGTTTGGGTGGTCTTAAAAAGAGTATAAAAAGGAATTCATTTGGCAGGGGCTTTTTAAACTGAAGTATGCTTGTATTGGTATAAGGAATTATATTCTGACCAAATGAACTTGATTTTTTAATCTGTCCAACACATATACTGTACATGAATTCAGTTAATTCATTACAATCCCTATGTGCACTCTAATAAACACACCTATATATTTGTTTATTGGAGAAGCACTAGAGATAGTTTTTTTTTCAAAAAAAATTCAAGATATGAATGTTCAGTGACTTCCACTAGATATATGGCATAATAATTTCCCCCAATATATACATTTAGAAGTAACTTAACATATGTTTACAATTATCTGTGGCTACATTTATGAGCCGTGATGCAAGCACACATTTTCTGGATTGCAGCTCTTTAAAGATTTTCTATTTTATTTTTATGGGGATAGTGTATATTTTGGTCCCAGCAATCCATAGTAAGGTTTTAAAAGTATAAATAAAACTAGAACATTTAATTCAAGTAGCAGTAAGTAGTAATCTTCCTATACATAAAAAATAGAGTGAGTCACCCATTCACAACAACTAATTTAATAAACATTTCATAGCGCCAATAAAATGTGGTATGCAAAGTAGTGGAGAGCATAGAGTGTCTTTTTTATTAATAAAGGAAAAGCTTTAATTTGGACCCATTCGTCTAGAAAGCCAGCTTTCCATTCACACAGAACTGTTCCTCAGGTACCATTTCTGGTGGAGTTTGCTAAAGCTTTTGGAGAGGAAGTGAAACTATTTGCTGCCACAGATACTGGCTAGAGATTGTTTGTAGTCTACAAAGAATTTTGTACATGTCTCACCCCAGCTCAGTCCAAATTACATTTCTCTTCTGCCTTGTTGGGTTAACTTACAAGTTGTCCTGAACAATACTAATGCACTGAAAGAGTAAAGTATCTGTCTCCTATGACTGTAATCCTAAATTCCTTGGAAGGAGAAGACCGCCCCCCCCCCCCAGACCGAGGAAGGAAAGTCAATTCTAATTTGGAGAGTGGACAGCCAAACTTGGCAAGACTTACAGAAGGGATGGAAAGAATATTTGTAATTATTTATGTCCCAGTTCAAAATCAAGTATCCCACCAACTGGAAGACCTGGAAGACCCACCAACTGAATTTTTACCATTTCCCCCTGGCATTTGAATGTACCAAAGTGTTGTGGCAGAATTATACTGCAGAGGAAAGATCTATGCATTTTTATGTGTGAAGAAAACAAGTTTAGGGGCAAAAGCCACAAGTCTTTTTCTCCACAGAATAACTCCTCCACAATACTTCAGAATATTTGAATATAGGGAGAATGTTGCAGAGGGATATTTGTTTTCTCCACAGTAGGGAGAAACCTACCATCATTATTTATCCTTGCACATGAAGACAAGATAGTTGAGGATTAACATCTCTAATTTAAAGGCAAAAACGCAGAATTCCAGCAGCGGTAAAGGCAAAAGTGAGGCAGATGGGATTGTGTCATAGGTAGAAGGTAAAAAGCTTTGGAGCTCCATGAACCGAAGTTGGTATATTTCCCAGACATACTTGACATGGATTGACATTTATGCTAAACCTACAGCAGGTTCCTTATGGTACTGTGCTAGCATAAAAAGAAAACAATTGCACAAGTGATTACTCTTTCTCAGGGGGCATATAAATGCAGACTATTATTTTGTACATATCACAGAGCCCACTCACTTTAGACATGGCTGATGAGCAGCTAATTGTCAGTTGCACCAGGTTCCAACTTATGGCCTTGGTGCCCATTTCAAATCTGTTGTTGAACTGTGGGAGTCATTGTATCTATGCTGGTTTGTTGTTGCTCTGTGCCGTTGAGTCTTTTTTTTTTTTTTAACTTATGGCAACCCTACACCAAACCTATCATATGGGTTTTCTTGGCAAGATTTGTTCAGAGGGGGTTTGCCATTGCCTTCTTTTGAGGCTGAGAGAATGTGACTTGCCCTTTATATGGGTGTGTTTAGCAATGGCTTTCTTCTTGCCAGTCTTCCATAAAGCCCAGCTTTGTGGTGACTCCAGATGAACATTGTACTATGGAACATGGAGGTTTTCCCCCATCTCAGCTGTGCCATTCTCCAGCTCCTTCAGAGTTACCACTGGCCTCGGTCACTATTTGGAGGAAAAAACCTTCCATGAACAGAGTCATAGCTGAATCATGTTTCTTCCATTTGGCAATCACAGTTTTAGTAGCATGGGAGGTGTTCATAATTTGGGATATAATTCAGGCTGGTTTATTTTGTGTGTGTGTGTGTAATATGCATGTGTGTGTAATATATATTAATTATAATAATTCAGGCTGGCATATATATATATATAGAGAGAGAGAGAGAGAGAGAGAGAGACAGCCAGACTGAATGCACACAAAATGAAATGCACAGATATGGGATGGGGGGAAATCTGGCTGAATGAAAGTACATGTGAAAGGGATCTAGGAGTTCAAGTAGACCATAAGTTGAACATGAGTCAACAGTGCGATGCAGCAGCTAAAAAAGCCAATGCTATTTTAGGCTGCATCAATAGAAGTATAGCATCTAGATCAAGGGAAGTAATAGTGCCACTCTATTCTGCCTTGGTCAGGCCCCACCTGGAATATTGTGTCCAGTTCTGGGCACCACAATTCAAAAAAGATGTGGAGAAACTGGAGCGGGTCCAAAGGAGGGCAACTAAAATGGTGAAGGGTCTAAAAACCATGCCCTATGAGGAACGACTTAGGGAGCTGGGGATGTTTAGCTTGGAGAAGAGAAGGCTAAGAGGTGATATGATAGCCCTGTTCAAATATTTGAAGGGATGTCATATTGAGGAGGGAGCAAGCTTGTTTTCTGCTGCTGCAGAGACTAGAACGCGGAACAATGGATGCAAACTGCAGGAAAAAAGATTCCACCTCAACATTAGGAGTAACTTCCTGACAGTAAGGGCTGTTCAACAGTGGAACACACTCCCTCGGAGTGTAGTGGAGTCTCCGTCCTTGGAGGTCTTTAAGCAGAGGCTGGATGGCCATCTGTCGGGGATGCTTTGATTTGGATTTCCTGCATGGCAGGGGATTGGACTGGATGGCCCTTGTGGTCTCTTCCAACTCTATGATTCTATGATTCTATGAATTATATCCCAAACTATGAACACACACACACACAAACACTGCTATTAAATCTGTTATTATTGGGCAAAAGCACTAATTCAGGCTTGTTTATCATATATATATATATATATATATATGAAAAAATAAATCAGTCTGAATTGGTGTTTCTGCCCAATTTTATCCCAGACTTGATCTAGTCTTCATGATGCTGTTTGCTTAGATATACCCTCTAATAGTGGTGTCACTAGAGGTGTGTGGCGCTCACCAGGTAACACCCCAGGAGACAAACGACACCTGGTTGGGCCTTCCTCCCACTGCACCCCTCCAACATTCATCAGAGCAGTGGAGTCCTGCCCACAAGGAGACCTCTGCCATCATTGCAAAGGAGTGGGCCAAGTGCCCTTCTCTTGGCTTTGCCACATTGTCAGAAGCCTTCTCACAAGGAGACCTACACTGCTTTGATGAAGGCCAAGTACCCCTCGCCTAGCTTTGCTACTGTGGGGGTGCCTTCTTTCAAGGAGATCACTACCATAATGAAGGAGAGGACTGAGCATGACATTTTGGTTGCCACACACCCCTTGGTGACACCAAGGGTTGAGATGCCACTGTTCTCTAGCAAACTCTGGGGCCTTCCTGAAACAAGTGTATTTAACCTGAGATTATGTGACACTGGAACTGCTCACAGATGCACTCCACTCAACTTTTGGCAGCAATGGGTTGCACCAAAGCTTATTTAGTTTTGTTACAGCAAAGAGGGTGAATACTTATGCAACCAACAAGTACTAGTTTGTTTCTAATTCTGTAGTTTATGTGCCACAATAACACTATTTGGTGTCTGCACAGCATCACAGCACCTGGTTTAATTCAAACAAGATGTTCATGTAGTAACAATGCCATTTAAATCTATTTCAGTTGCAATCTGTAACACAACAAAATGTAGAAAAGTCAAAGAGAGAAGTGAATAATTCTGCAAGGCCCTATATAATATAATGTGAATATCATCTGATATATGGAACATGACAGCTATGGATATGGAAAAATCATGGTGTGTGGGTTTTTGTTGTTGTTTTACTGTCTGCTGTTGAAGAAGTAAAGACTAGAATGCTGCCAAAGTCCCATATCACACTGTAAGCTTAGCTATTTTGGAGAGACGGGATGAACTCAAACTAAATATATTGTTGCAACCGCACATGCCATGCACTGCCCTGTGCCAGTGCTCATTGATAAACACCACAAACTCTCAATCAGCTGAGCTCCTGGTTTGATCTGAAGTTAAATCCAATACACAAATCCAAGTTTATCAAAGAGGAAGACTTTTTAACAAGATAAGTTTCTGTGAACAGTATATAAAGTGCTGCAGAAGTTACAGCGAGGTTATGTAGGAATAAATCCAGCACATAGAAAATAGCTCCCTTGATGGAAAGCTAGCCTATCTTGCCATGTGTATCTTTCAGCACAGGCTATCTTTTCTTGACAGACAGGGCCCTATTCTCCCTAGTCAATAGACTGATATGATAGCAGACGATTCTTTCTTTGCATTTTTATAATGAGAAAGTCTCTCTGAAAATTGAATCCAGGCATCAGACTTGGCTTTGCATTTACATCTTCAAATCAAACAGCCCAATTCTTTCTTTCTTTTTCTTTTATCCCCACTTTTTCACTGGCATGAGCCGATATGCATCAGTATCACATGGTGTCATGGTGTTCAGACAAGAAGTTGGTAGAGTTTCAAGCGGGGAGGGACTCATAAAAAAAAGGCTAAACAAGCATCACCCTCTCCAAAAAGCGTATATCAAAATTTTCCCATAGTTGTAAAGATGGAGAGGTCGACTAGGTCTCTAATGTTTAAAAACTAAACACTGTCCATATCTGAGAAAAGGACTACTAGCACAAAGAAAAAAACATATTAAAACGATATGTACTCTACATTGTGTCCCATGTGGGTGGATGAGTGGATGGGCAGATAGACAGATGGAGCCACCTTTGGATACAGATTTTTTTTTCTTGATGAAATAGTGGAGCCACTACGGAAAATGCAGCTGCGCTGGGCAGAGCATGTTTCTAGGATGGAAGACCACTGCCTCCCAAAAATAGTACTCTATGGTGAACTCGCCATGGTTCAGCGTAAGAGGGGAGCCCCAAAGAAGAGATACAGGGACTCCCTGAAACAACATCTCAAGCTTGGCCAAATTGATCACCAACAATGGTCTCCCCTGGCCTCACATCGGGAGGCATGGAGACGCACTATCCACCATGCTGCAGCCTCTTTCGAGAACTCACGCCAAACAAGTCTTGAAGAGAAACGACAACGCAGAAAGAACCACAATGTGGAAACATCACCCAAGGAGACTTTCTGCTGTGCTTTCTGTAACCAGACTTGTTTATCCCAGATCGGCCTTTTTAGTCATCAACACACTTGTAGAAAGTGTGGGATGAGTCCTTCCTGAATCTTCGTTAGCAAAGGAAAGCCGGTATTAAAAAAATACTGTGTTCAACCATATTGAGGGCTCATTGTATAAAAAGTGTAGAGTCAACAAAAACATTAATTGTAAATCTACCCAAATTAAAAACCACCATAGTGATTTCTAACTTAGAAGTTTAAATATTTAGAACTATACTTCAGTATTGGAACATATATACACACTTAGGGTGTGTTGTTGTTGTTGTTGTTCCTACTGTTGGGTCTATCTAACTTAGTTTTGGCACCGCTGACCATGGCAGCTCCCCAGGTTTTCAGACATGAGTTTTACACATCCGTACTTGGAGATGTTAGAAGTTTAACCTGGAACCTGCATCTTCAGAAATCTTTTCTAGTACCAAATCTCAAATGAGTTGATTTCCTTCTTATCCACTTTCTTCACTGTTTATCTCTCACATTTGTACATGGTGATAGGGAATACAATGATCTGGACAATTGTAATTCTAATGTTTGATATATGTTCTCAAATCTCAGGAAAGAACAAACCTGTCCAGAGACTAATCATCAGTCCATTTTGGCCATCCACTCCAAAGACAGAATATGAAATTGGTGCCCACTGTGGGTTAAATATCATTTGAGCTGCAGCATATACTCAAAAGAGACAGATCATATATATATATATATATATATATATATATATAGGTTGCCCTTATATAATGCATGTAATTTCCCCCATCCACCTTCCAAAGGCCTTTCTAAACCCTTGAGTTAACTGCTCCAGCTTGGGTAGTGAATGGAATAAAAAGCCCAAGCTCAGCCTATCAAAGGAGTAATCACTCTTGTTGTTTTTGCTAACACCATTGAAATTCTTTTCAACATCAGGCAGAAAATGGTTCCCCTGAGTCTCTATTTTAACTTTATTGTGTGATATTGGGCTTCCTCAGAAACCCCCAACACCTTGTTGGATACTACATAATTGTTCACAATGAAGGAAAAAGCTCTCAAGGTATTATCTACATTGCACCCTCATATACCTCAAGAGCCAGGTTAACATATATATTGATGAGAACCCTAGCCTCCCATAATATTTAATAGTGCTCTATCAAACATCACATATTACACAGTGATGTTAGGAGCCTTTAAATTTCTATGGCTCTTGGGCATCATATTCCTATAATTTGTCCTTGGGCTTTTCCTATGCTAGCTACTTTCTACAATTAGTTTTCTACTTTATTTGTCTCCTGTTGCACAGTCTTATTTTCAGTATTCTTCCCACGTATGGTGTTATTTTTTTTTTAAGTGTATATGATGTGTATGATATTATTCAAGCTCAAGCAGGAACACATACACATGCACATTTTGATACTTGAATTTTAAAACTCTATTTTGTTTATAACATGAATCTAATAAAATGGGATAGAAATATATTGTAATATACTGTATATAGTGGGACCTTGTTATCCTCTGGGGCTTGGTTTCAGGACCCCCTGTGGATACCAAAATCTGTGGATGCTCAAGTCCCATTATATACAATCGAAGCATAAAATTGTATCCTTATATAAAATGGCAAAATCAAGGTTTGCCCATTGGAATTTATATATATATTAAGTATTTTCAAGCCGTGGATGCTTGAATCCATGGATAAGAAAATCTGTGGATAAGGAGGGCTGACTGTACTACAACACATATACAATAACACCTACATATTTCATTTTTAAACATGACAGAAACCTTTGTGATGCTTATTGTTTTCTGTTCTACAATACAGTACACTGGTAATGTGCTTGCATGGTAGTTCACAAGCAATTTGATTTAAAAAATGTTTCAGGCTGCTTAATATGCTTGGTGACATATGGGCAGAGCAAGTGTTGCATGTGCTCCTCTTATGTCATTTTTTGAAGATCCTCAGTTATCAGTTATAGTAATGAAAAACTGCACCACAGCAAATTAACAGAAAAAGACATCTGCCATCTTTCTCCTCCCTCACAAAGCTAAAGAGACTCCCAGCCCCATATACTGGCAAGGAGTCACAGTTAACTAGTTCTGTGATGGAAAGGGACCCACCAGGCTCTGGTGTTGGAACAGACATATTTGTAACTTAGCTAGAGATCAATGTGTGAGGGACTAGGTGAGATTACAAGAAGTTTTCCATGTTTCTCAATTATTTTCAGGACATTTTCATTCACGATTTGTTGTTTCTGTTGTTTTTGTTTTATGAAGGATGGAATCCAATGCTTTTGATTAAAATGTTAACCAAAAAGTTCAAATGTGTGAAAATCTGACAGCAATGAACTATTGATTAAATTTTATTTTTACCAAAAAAAAAAAAAAAAAGGTTACCTTTTAGAGTCCAGGGTCCATACTGGTGGCTTCCAAAGTATGTGGCATTTGGTGCATTGGCCATTTGAAAGAAATAATAAGACACCTGCATTCTTATAAAGCATGTGAATGAGCCATGTGTACTGTTCTATAAAAAGCCAACAGACAGGTTGGAACTAGTGTTTCACTGAAGGTTTGCTTTTATATTGTCCAAGAAATTTTAATGTGAAGAAATTGAAATAGTTCTCAAGGTCAGAACAAAGGGATGAAGTTTATAGTTGGTGCCAGACACAAACACACATTCATGACCAAAAAGTTCCACCCAGATTCTAGTGGCACACAAAGCTAAAGCAATAAGAATCTAGACATGCTGCCATGGTCTCCAAAATGCTACCATATCCCAGATCTTCTCACACAAACACACACACACAGAGATTCAAGAGAGAGAGAGAGAGAGAGAGAATGACACTATATTGGAACATATTATTGCTCTCTAGTGTGGAAACATACCAATTCAAGCAAGGATGGAAGAGTGAAATTAGATGTTTCTATCATTTTACTAGTGATCCTATCCTCAAACACCTCACAACGTTTCATTTCCTTGAGATAAATCGCTAAAGAAAATTGCACCTGAAGTTGGGCTTCAAAAGGGAGGGCATTCTTTACTGAGCCATCACTGGAACCATGTGGTTCTGCTAGAGCTTCCCTCCAAGTTGGAGGGATGGCTCCTGCTGTTGAGAAGATGGAAGCATGAAGTAACTTGGATGTCATGTTAGAACTGCCCCCTGCATATACACATACACAAGCTATTAGTCATTATACATCTTTGAAAGAAACAGTAGCATATGGCTAGTTACGAATTAGCTTGAAGCTACAAAATTACAAATGCAGAAACTCTTTCCACCAGTTTTAAATCCAAACTTGATTGTCCCTGCCTCTGCTGCTAATATTCACTGAAGGGCTTTTAAGGGGCTAAGAGATGAGGTCCAATATGGCACCATGTAGTGTAATAGTTCTGCCATCAGAACCACACTGCATGTATCTTCTCAGATTCCTTCCCCTACTGTTTAGCTACTGCAGCCTCCCAAGAGTTATTTAGTAGTTGAGGGAGAATGAAAGGGACCATAGAAGCATCTGGCTGTGTCCTCATAACCAGACACAGACAGATGGCATCATCTGCTGAGATTCACCAGGGTCCAATGGTAACATAGCCAAATGTTTTGCCAATCCCACCCCCTGCTCTCCACCAGCCACAAAATGTGTGTGTCTGGAGGCTAAATGATAAGGTGGGGGGCTTTATTCATTGGAAAGGGTGGAAGAGAATAACATCCTCTCCAAAGATAGACATAACACAGATGAACAGTGGAGTTACACCTGCATATCACTAACAGGATGCAAGCCATAATGTGAAGTTACACTGTACTCTGTGTTTTGTTTCTACATGCTTTCCCTGTACTTTATTATTCTGGAAACACTGGAGAGTTACCATGTCACCATTCTACAATCCTGGAAGTATCTAATGTGGTGATGGAAACTCTCTATATACTGAGAAGCATTGCATGAACTATGTCATGCAGAACAAGTAACTATTTATGTAATATATATTCCAAGGTGTTTAATTGACTAGATAGCACAGTACTGCCACAAACCAGCATTATATGTCAAAATAAATACAATGAGCCCTTGAGCTGGGTTTTGGTTCCAGGACCAAATCTATGGATGTTCAAGTCCCATTATATATAATGGTGTAGAAAATTGTGGAAAAATCAAGGTTTGCTTTTTGGAAATACACAAATGCACTTTCAAGCCATGGATGGTTGATACTGAGGATAAAGAATCTGTGGATATAGAGGGCTGTCCATATGTTCCATTTGTCCCAAATCATGAGACCAGAACTGGAAGCTGGATGAGGGGAAGATACGCAGTTTTTCTTCCATGCACTGTTGGTGAGCCTAGTCAAGGTAGTGAAATATATGAAATAAATATATGCAATATATTTACTTGAAATATATGAAATATATGTGTCTCCACAAAAAAAGGAGACACAAAGAGACTGCAGCAACTATAGAACCATAGCACTAATCTCCCACACAAGCAAAATCATGCTCAAAATTCTGTAACATAGAATCCAACCATAAATGGAAAGAGAAATCCCAGAGGTCTAAGCAGGGTTCAGGAAAGGAAGAGGCACCAGGGATCACATTGCAAATATATAATGGTTAATGGAACATAGCAGGGAGTTCCAAAAGAAAATCAACATGTGCTTTATAGACTTTAGCAAAACCTTTGACTGCATACAGTAGATCATGAAAGGCTATGGAATGCCCTTAAAGGCATGGGAGTGTCCACACAATTGATAGTCCTAATGAGGAATCTGTACTCAGGCCAAGAGGCTCCTGTCAGGACAGAACACATAGAAACAGAATGGTTCCCAATTGGCAAAGGAGTCAGACAAGACTGCATCCTATCACCTTATATGCAGAACATATTGTAAGGAAAGCAGGCTTGGACATGGAAGAGGGAGGAGTAAAAATAGGACAAGAAACATCAACAATCTGAGATATGCTGATGACATGATAATACTAGCAGAAAACCTCACAGACCTGGAACAACTACTAAGGGAAAGCAAAGAGGAAAGTGCAAAGGCGGGCTTACTGCTGAACATAAAGAAAACAAATATAATGATCACAGAGAACTTACACACATTCAAACTAGACAATGAGGAAATGAAAACAAGAAAAGAGTCATATCTGCGATCAAACATTGATTGGATCAGGGACTGCAGCCAGGAAATCAGAAAAAGATTAAGAATGAGGAGGGTGACTATAAAAGGAATAGAAAAGATCCTAAAATGCAAAGACATACAAATCAGCACAAAAGTCAGAATCATACAAGCCATTGCATTCTATTGCCATGTATGCATATGAGAGCTGGACAGTCAAAAAGGAAGATAGGAGGAAAATCAACTCATCTCAGATGTGGTGCTGGAGAAGAGTGCTGAGGATTCCATGGACAGCCAAAAGGGCAAACAAATGGGTCCTAGAGCAGATCAATCCAGGAATATCCCTAGAAGCCAAGATGACAAAAATTAGACTGTCAAACTTAGGACACATCATGAGAGGGCATGAATCGTTGGAAAAGACAATAATGTTTGGAAAGGTGGAGGGAGGTAGAAAGAGAGGAAGGCCACATACTAGATGGATGGACTTTATTAAAGAGACCAAGAATATGAGCTTGCAGGAGCTGGGCAGAGCAGTCGAAGACAGGGGGGCCTGGAAATGTCTCATCCATAGGGTCACCATGGATCAAAATCAAAACGAAGGCAGTTAACAACACCCTGAAATATGACATCTACTTGGACCTTAAGGTCATCTTCAGAAGCCTTTCTTTGGAAGTGATTACTAAACAAGGTATGTCAGGTGGCTACTCTAGACTGTAGATGGCTTTTTCAGGGACAGTGTCCTGGTTGCAGAAAGCTACTGCCACCCACAGAGGCTTACCTGGAATCTACAGAAGAGTTGCTTAATTTTGAGATGAAGCATATTGGCTATTTGAAATCATGCACTTTTGGTCTGCTGTATATTGCCTGGTTGTATTCTGATACTATTTTGACATGTGAGCCATATTTTTGATCTTCAAGCTATACAGTAGACTGAGCAGAGGACTTGATTGTTGTTGTTGTAAATGGGTGATACATAAATTATTTCAATTAATTAATTAACCATCAGGGCTTGAGGTATTGTTGTTGTTGTTGTTGTTCTTTCTTTTAGGAAACGATTTTGATCAGTTTATTAATTACTTATTATGTAATTAATTACCAATTACTTGCCTGAGGAGGCAGGGTGGGGCAGGATAGCTGCAGAATTAATGAAAATAGCCTAAAATAAGTGAAGAACCCATTTTACTTAAATTATGGGTGCTACTAAGGAGAACACATACTTAGGCACTGATTGTGAATGTGAGAATGAGAGTTTTATATATATTCATATATATATTCAAGAGAACTGCTTTTTTTTTTTTTCATTTATGAAATAATATGGCAGACCTAGCCTTCTGGAACATTTAGTTTCTGTGTTTCAGTCCCGAGGAGTAAAGACAGAGTAACAGAACACAGCCTACAAGGTGATTTCCTGAAGCAATATTCATGAACATTTTTTCCCTCTTAACACAGGATGTAAATGTGTTACAAACACTTTTGTTCTGAAGTTTAAAAGAACGTTGCTAAAATTTTAATCTGGGCACTGATAATAAAAAAGAAACATTTCCTGAAGGAAAATCTGTATGCATTAGCATTAAAAATGTATGGGGGTGGGTGGGATGCTGCATCCTCTGTTTAATGGAGCTGTCAACCTGCTTTATGAATGCAGTGAGAGAGATTTTGGGCAGTCCCATTTGCTAAAAGGAAGAATCTACTGTTCTGGCTTCTATCAGCTGTCATCAGCAAAGGACTAGTGGGCTTGAGAAGCCCCCAAGGCAGTGTTCCATAACACACAATTACTGTATGCAATTTTGTTTACCCAAAGTATGTAGCTCTTTTTGGCCTTTCAAACAAATTTCAGTCAAGCCAATCTGTCCTGTCCATTGTTTAAACAGGCTTCAACCACCTACTTTGTGTCTACAAGTTCATCACAGGTGAACTGTTCCCCAACACAGGCAAGCAAACCTTGTTTTTTATTTATTCTACTTGGGTCCGCATCTAGAACAAAAAGGTAAAGCTCACAGCATTTATTACATATACAAGAACTGTCTGATGCAGGAGCCAATTCATGATTGCCTTACTACATGATTTCTTAATGCTGACCCTGACCCTGCCATGACTCTGAAGCAGTGTAGTGTTCCCTCGTCTAGCCACATCATCAGTGTTGAGCATCTGTCTCAAGAGCTTGATTTTACACATTCTTATCAAAACTTCAAAATATTTCCTTTGTGGACTATAAGTAATGGAATGGCCAAGCTAGTTCAGCATGCATTATGGAAGTTGTAGTCCACAAAAGGAATTTGCCCTAAGTTTTGCTCATTTGATTTGGTGTAGAAGATTGCTTTGGGCCTGAATATAAAAAGCCCCAGCTGCCTCAATAGATCAAACCTCAGCATTAGAACATGTTGCTGCTGCTCAAGCAACATCAATGTATAAACTGGGGCTTCTGATGGAGGTACCGAGAGATGTTCCTGTGGCTTAATTTTTTAAAAACATTCCTCTCCCCTCTCCAGTAGCATAGAGTGTTTTGTTTTTTTTTTTTTTTTGTTTTCTGTCTCTTTAAATATTTGAAAACTGATGTAAAGTCCTATACACTTCTTCTTTTTTAATCTTCATTATGACCTTTTTCTTAAATGTTTGCCAATTTTGTTGCTCTTTTAGTTTTCTTTTATTTTGCACCTCATTCATGTCTTAGTGAATGTATGTTAAAAGAGGTATTAAAATGTTCTCTATGGAGCTATACAAACAGCTCCGAAGGAGTGACCTCCAGCCACCCCTTCTTCAGCTGGATCCAGGCCACCGTAATCACACACTGTGGCCCCAATCTGAGCTTTCCACGGCATGAAAAGAAGCCTCAAAAAGCCACTCCTTTTTGTGCCCTGGAAAGGGTGTCATAGCCGCAGTGTTGCAGCTATATGGTGCTCCTTTGGCACTGCATCATATGGACGCAGTGCTGGAGAAGCACCATGATGCTGCATGCCATATGGAGCAGTGCACAGAATCATGGTGCCCTGGGGACAGAGCTGGGGCATGCATCATGGAGATGCTGTGCTCTGACTCCACCCCAAAGTCCCAGTCTTTATTTAGGCCCTGGCCTAAGGCTGTATCCACACTCCAGAAATAATCCAGTTTGACACCACTTTAACTGTCATGCCTCAATGGAATTCTGAGGATTGTAGTTTTGTGAAATATTTAGCCTTCTCTGTCAGAGAGCTATTGTGCTACAACAAGCTACAGCTGCCAGAATTCTATAACACTGAGCCATGGTAGTAAAAGTGTTGTCAAACTGGATTATTTCTGGAGTGTGGATTCAGCCTGAAATACTGTATTTCTGATAATGCAGTCCAAGCTTTTTCATATTAACATACAGTTATGGATTGGTGGAAAACTCAAACAAAAAGCAGTAGAGAGAATGAATGAAATTTTTACCTACAGTACAGGATGGCTTCTGGCTTCTGAATCTACATTTTAATTTAAAATTTAAAGGGTCTACCTAACATACTGATACTTAACCTATCTGGGGGATAACCTCTGACCCTTGGGTATTTCCTTTAAAATTCAGACTAAAATCAGAAGCAGATTAACCACCTAATTGACATGGAAAACACCCACTGCACCTGCAGTAAAATACTCTACACATGAACGATGCATGACAGGCTTTATAAAAGGAAGAAAAATTGTCCAGGCATATCCACAAAGTCAAATCTTTCCTATTATGAATTACTGGAAAATAATATGAATTACAGTATGTCATAGAGGTCATTAAATGTAGACTATTTCAGGCCAAGCAATAACAATAAATACCAACCCTAAATTGATATAGCTAGTGATCAAGTCTTTTCTTCATACAACATAAAGAACCGCTAGTGATTCAGTATTGCTGGCTACACAATAGAGAAGGCTATAAACCTGACAGCTAGGAGATAACAGAATTTATTCTGAGCCTACATCAGAAATAGTAAGCTAACAATAAGATATCCTAGTGGGAATATATGTTTTCAAAGACTCTACAGGGCCATTTTGATTTCACAGACAAATATTTGGTAGAGTACTTGCCACTACAAGTATGGATATTCCTCAAAGATAGAAACTTTACTCAAACAAGCCTCCTTCACTTGTGTTTGCCACTGCTTATGAAAACAACCCACCTGACTGCCAAGGCTTCCAAAAAGGATCAGCTATACTGAAAAATGATGACAATATCATGAGCCATCCATGATGGAGTGTGGAATATGGGATGAGGAAAGCAAAGAAGCAGGCCTTTTGCAATAGGAACTATATTTTCATTCAAATTTGATTCAGGTCGAGTCAAGAAGCATGCTTATTTAGATTGCCCCTGAAGAAGGAATTCATATTTCTGGGGGGAAAAATTGTCTTTAATAAACCCAGGCACCTCTGGGAATCTGTTTCTCCTCTTTCTCTCTTGGATATTGATTGCATCCAAAATGGTTGGGGGAGGATGACACGAATGACACAGATGAAGAGGCAATGTGGGCTCAATATGGAGACTCAGTATGGGTACTGTGACATGTTTACAGTTTACAGTGAGAATGCAGCTAGGGCCATAGTGTACACAGTGTACTTTTTTTCTCAGTAGCTGTTGTATTTTCCCACTGAATCTGCCTGGGGAAAACTGTATTCCAGACTTTAAAGGGTTCATGACTCTGGAAATCTCCTTTAAAGCCCAGAATACAAGCCCTAGTGCAGATTTACCACACCCATGACTTGAAAGCCACTGGTCACCACTGGTGTTGCCCCATCATGCAGCTCATACACAAAGGCCACTAAAGAAATAGCTTTATCCTTTCCCTTAGCTCTATTTAGCCTTTGTTGTGTGCAGTGTAAATAAACTTGCAAGAAACAGAGTTTGCCAGCTTCACCTCTTCTCTCATTGCTTTCCACATGGAAGAGTGAAACTCCTAAGACCAAAGCTTGGAAAGTTACTTTTTAAAGTTTGTCACTGTCTTCAAAAACTAACCCATTGCTGTTACCTGTTACGAACTCTGTTATGAAAACCCATGCTGCCTTTTACTGTTTTCTTGTGTTCCGTTATTTTTTTTAAAAAAGAAAAGAAATAAGAACTGTGGGTTGTTTTTTGAAAAAAGAAAAAAAATATATGAAAATGCTGCTACAAAACGAGTAAAATAACATTATAAAGTAACTTCAGAAAGTAACTAGAAAATGATACTTGTATCAGTTAAACAATCCAAAATAATTAGTTGTAGCTACTTTACTTGTAAATTGTTCTAAACTCTGCTTAACAGGAAAGTATCTATTATGCATTGAGCTCTCCCCAAACTGGGAAACCTGTTTTCCCAGTTACATGAAGCAGTGGCATCACTAGGCTTGGCATCACCTGTTGCAGAAACTCATGGTGTCACCCGCCATTGACCTCCTCCCATACCTCCTCACATGCGAAAAGGCAGATGTTTTGGGAGCAGTGATATCACTCTTTCTTAGGGTATCACCTGGTGTGACCAGTATCCTTTGCACCCTCTAGTGATGCCCCTGGCATGGAGTGCCTACATGGCTAAAAGAGACTTTCTTCTTCAAACTATCAAAATATGGAGGGTGATGGTGAAGGGAACAAAGTAAACACACTCCCCTTTTTGTATGCTCATTTAAAACAGCTAGCAGAATAAGGCTCTTGTGTCAATGGTAAATACACATTCATATTGTCACTTGTCAAAGCATGCCCATATTTTGAACAGCACAAGAATTCTCTAAACAACATTTTCTATATTTTTGCTAAAAAATAAATAAATCACAATACTGTTACAAGAGTAACTTTAGTATCAACATTCAAATGCAGAAATGAACTGTAGAAAGTAACCATAGTCAATCCTTCCAGGATTCGACCCACTAAGTTCTCAAATTATATCTATGAAATGAGAATGGGAAAGCTGCCATGATGCACTCCCACAGTATACTAGGCAGAATGTATAGTACACAATATATACTACAGATAATGAACATAATTTATGCATGGCATCAATTTCCCCCAAACTGGCACCCTCAGATGTGTTCAAAAACAACTTCCATCCTTACCAAGCAACACAACCACTAGCAGTCGTGATTGGGAATGATGGCCAGGTTTAACACATCTTGGGGTGCCAGGCTGGGAAGGCAGAGGTAAATGCATATCTAGCCCATTTTGAGAACTGCCCTCACAAAAACATTCTTGCTATGTTTCCCAGTTATGAATGCATGATTTCTATTCTGCTTCTGTTTTGTGAGCTCATGAAAAGAAATCTTTTTTTTTTTTTTTTTTTTTTTTTTTTGGCAGTGTGAGCTTCGTAATTCACACATGGCTATTGGGCTGGCTGTCATCACATATTATCACAAATTGGGGCTATTTGTATATCAAATTATTTTCACTAGGGACAGAAAAATATGAGAGAGAGCAGAAGGAACAAGGTTGCTCTATATTACAGGGAGATACAGAAAGGGCAAATCCAGTTAATAAAGCCAATAAACTGTTAAAGGGTATGGTACAAATCGGGGATGACTGCAATCTGCACTAAACATTGCTGCAAATTTAGAGATTATTGCATAATGCAAAAGAGGCCTGAAAATGGTTCAATGAATATGTGGGTAAAAATAACTCTGAGCTTTTTTTTTTTTCCAGATCTCAACAAAACTGTGGGTCAGAAATGAAGTGAAATGTAATGTGGAAGGCACAGATTTCAGTGGTGTAGGTACACTACACTACTAAACAAAGACATGCAGAGTTTAAAAATACCCCCCAGAGTCT
Source organism: Urosaurus nigricauda (assembly GCA_034509955.1). Lineage (NCBI taxonomy): Eukaryota > Metazoa > Chordata > Lepidosauria > Squamata > Phrynosomatidae > Urosaurus > Urosaurus nigricauda. The sequence continues at coordinate 128,333,201 of JAOEGL010000003.1, forward strand.
ACTATTCCCCTGACAATACAGGAAATCTGCAGCTAAAGTATCCTTGAGAAATGTCCATCCAATCTCTCTTAAAAAATAAAAATAAACCTCCACTGAAGGAGAACCCACTTCAGAGGAAGTCCATTCACCCTTTGATGTTCCTCCTAATATTATGACATTCCTCCTGATATTTATTCAAAATCTGCTTCCATTTCATTTCACAGATCATTCCTTCTAGATAGGCATTCATGTATGCAAAATGCTGTTCTTCTCCCTTCTTTTTTACCCAATTTTTTTTATTATTATTATCCATCCCTTTCTAAATTAACACAATATTTTTCACACACACATGTGTAATTACCTTCATAAATTTGGAGGGTAATAGATCCTTCCCTCCCAGCTACAGATTCCATTGAGACAAATCAGATAGTTGGTTGTGCCCATTCCAAAGAGGGAAAATCTGGTACCAGTAAATTCCTTATTGGATTTTGCTAGCATATCTAGTCTTCATAATGCTGACTAGTGGTACATAGAAATGATAGAAGAACGATGGCTTCACTGTGCTATGCTAATTATTGACTTGAAGTATTATTGCTTCAGTTTTGACTTGACATATTCCTAAAGGTTCACTCAGGTGGCTTTTGAATAGTTCATGGTTGCTTTTTATTATGCTTCCAAACCAAGAAATAACAGATTTGTCTATTTAATGTTAGGTTACCATGCAGCAGCCTCTTTCAGAATGACAGTTGCAAATCATTTTGTTAGAACTAGCAAAACACATTCAGTAGAGATTAGGGATATAAATCTTAACTTGTTTCATTCCCACATGAAAGAATAAAAAGAAAATGTAAACAGTTTCCCCCTTACTGGGTGAGATTAGCAGAGTTTTCAACAAATTGTTGCATCTTGGACCCCACCTCCTCTTGAGGTGTTTATATGTGTGTGGAATATTCAAAAGAGTATTTATTTTTAAGAAAAAAGAAAAAGAAAAAATAAAGAAAAGCCCATTGACTGGTATTCATTAATACAGCTAGAGATTTGCAACCTAGAGTCATGGATCCATAATTGCTCTGTATTCAGTTATACTACTTAATTCACATTGCAAAACCACATAAATGCAAGCCAGGGTTGGACTGACTCTGGAGACAAGGGTTCAATCCCTGTTCAGCCGTTGAAACCTACTGGGTGACCTTGGGCAAGTCATACAAGAAATATATATAAAGATTTTATTTAATTATTATTATACACTCTTAGTCACAGAAAACCTCGTGATAGGGTCACCTTAAGGTTGCCATGAGTCAGGCACACAACAACAACATGAATGCCAACTCAACCCACTTTACGAGCCTAAGTGCCTGTTTTGCCAGACTGAGCAAAGAAGGTCCATTCAGCCAGCAATTGAGGTGCACGAAGGATGACATTTCCATCCCACTCCTGCCAACCGCATGCTGCAGCCCCCATCCAGCCTTTCCAGGATGAAAAAAGGAGCTGCAAAAAGCGGCTCCTTCTTGTGCTCTGTTAAGGGCATGATAGTCATGATGCCACGGCTTTGTGGCACACCTTTGAAGCTGTGTTATGTGGATGCAGCACCAAAGGAGTGCTGAAACATGATGCACCATGTGGTGTGGCATGCGGCATTATGCCACCCTGGGGGCAGAGACAGGGCATAGAATATATGGATACCATGCCCCAGGCCAGCTTTTCCTGCCGATATGCACAGCCCCTAAGAAGCCAATGTAGAATATCAACAACAGTATTTTACTCACATTACAATGGTTACCTGAATGTTTCCACATACACATTGGTAAGTAATTTTATTCCCACTCATGATGTTACTTCTGAAAGGTAATGTCTTGTATGATCTCATTACAGAAAAGGATGACTCAGTGCAGGTAAATGTGGCGAGAATCTTGTCAAAATTATTGCACAAATGATTGTGTTTTCTCATAGGCAGTGTGAGTGTGGTCCCTAGTGCAGTCAATGATTGTGCCTACCTGCACATACCCAATCCTCCCATTTTTGTTTAATGGGTGGGGAATTATTTGACCATTGTGTGATAGCAAGGTTCATGGCTATGGCCCTGTTGTGTAATCAGTTCACAGCTCCAGGATCCATTGTTAACTACACTGCCATATATTTCCAGCATGCTAAAATTGTAGCTTTGACCTATGTTACTTGACACATTGCAGCTCTGACAAAAAATAGCATCAAGCCTACAAAGGGTCCTAAGGCTGAAGGTGGGGTGAGGCAGGTGGAAACAACAGTGCTCTAAGGACAAACACAGGGTCTCTCACCCCTTAAATATGTGGGTGTACTTGTCTTATGGGCAAAATATACTGTAAAAAGCAGCTCTTTAGTTTGACTGAAATGAAACCATGAAATTACTTACAACTGGTCGCCTGCACATTATGGCCAAAGGTTGTGAAATAAGGAATGATAAATGACCTAAATTAAATTGGTCTGGCTTCTGAACTGCAGAGAATGCAGTAGAAGCCACTGAAGGATAATAATGTTTTCCTTCTGACAGTCAGTCCCTGTGTGTGAAAAGCTTCTACACTGGATGCTAAAATGTTCTCTAAATTCTGCGCCTTCCTCAAACATTCCAAGGGTAAATTGCACAGCAGGAGTGACCGAGCAGAGATTTCTTCATACCTGCCGAGCCAGCACCTTGTGCTTTTCCCCATTCTCTTTTCTGGAGGAATAAGGTCTTAACATCCAAAGCAATAGAAGAGAATTAAGCAGAAAACATTAGACAATGGTTGACCCCTTAATGAGGGATAATTGTGAGTAAACAAGTGGCTGTTGTTATCAGGGATAACTGAGCAAACATTAAAACAATAGAGTTTATCATACAATGGAATTTGGGGGTATAATGCAATGGCAATCCGAACGCAATCATGGGGCTTCACGTAATTGAGTATGAATGTATCTCATGCAATTTCAGGCAAAAGAGAAGTCATTCTGAACACAATCATGGGTTTTACGTTATTTCGAATTAAAGCATCTCACGCAATTTCGGGCAATGGGGGGTCATTTTTTGGGAAATGGGAAGTCATTCTGAACACATTCCAAATGCAATTAGATTTCACGTAAATTCGCTAAACTAGCGAATTTAGGTGAATTTGAATTGGCTCAATTCGAAATTGAGAGAAATTCCTCCCGTGTGATAAATTCCAATGAGAACTTGTCCTCATTCCTTTCTTTTCTACATCCCAGCGATAACTGATCTCTCTTTCTCTGTCTCCCTCTTCTTCTGTTACATTCACCAGAATTGAATTAGGCCTTAATTCCCAATTCTATAGAAAAATTAACAATGGGTACATTCAGACTGAATAGAAAGATAGAATGTCCCAGAATTTGTTCACATTCTTTCCAATTTTAAATTTGGAAATCCATGCACATTTTATTTATCCCAGAACATCTTCTGCCAGCTCCTGGTATGATCAGAGACTTTTTATACCACCTTCCCAGATAGCTTTATTTTAACCCAGTATAAAATAGGAAAGAACAGGAACACAATCTGGGACTTTTCAATCAGTATGCACCAAATATTAATGATGTGAGGAAATCTCCCCAGTATATTGTTTATAATCAAGACAGGTTCTCTGAACACAGCACAGGACATTGTTGAGGATTCTCCACCTCCACTTAAAAAAAAAAAAAAGCAAGGCACCAAATGTTAGTTGTTCTATTTTGATGATCTAAACAATTTGTGCAAAAATGTCTCTAATGTCATTTCCCTTTGTAAAATCAACCATACACACAGCAAGGCAAAGGTTTTGTTCTCACTATGGTTTAAACCAGATTATGATTTGAAATGAATTGTTTTAAACCACCATGGTTCCCACTTAATTTGAATCGCTGAAATGATTTGGAAAGGGGGGTCATGGTTTTTACCCATTTAACACATGTCAAAAAGTCGCTAGTAAAATGAGGTGTTTTTTTGGAAGGAATCAATTTATTCTCACAGAAATTAATTCATCCCAGTGGAAATCGCAGGTGGATTCAAATCGACTCTGGCCCAAGTGAGAACTAGGCAGGGTGAATTTGATTCTGCCCCCAGTGATGGGGGGGGGGCGCTGCAATGATCTTGGCCATCTTCCCGTCATGGGAAGCTAGGAAGGAGGTTGCAGAGAAGCTGGGGAGGCTTCTCTGCAACCTTCCCTGGGAGCAAGGAATGGAAAGAGGCCACAGGGAAGCTGGGGAAGCTGGTTAGAAGTCGAAAGAGGTCAGAAGAAGTCAGTAAGGGGGCTGGGCCGAGAACAGCTGGGGCTAGGAGAGGCCAAGGTGCCTGCTCCAAACTGGTAGAATCGGCACAAACATAGTGGGAACCAGGAACTATTTTTGTGACAATTCATCCATTGAAATCAGGCCTCAAATTCTCTATAAGTGGGAACAAGGACAAAGAAATAGTAGACTGAGTGCTTAGTGCTAATATACAACTAAGCAGTTTTAATAGTCCGTGTAATTATTATAGCAGTCTTTTCAGCCACGGTAGCCATTGTTGTGGTTTTAAACTTTGTGAATTAACAGAGTTGTGCAAAATCAGTCTTGAAGAATGTATAGATGCTCTCCAACAAAAATAAGACAAGAATCCACATTGCCACATAGCAGAAAAGTTAGGTTTTGTATTGTTTTTCTTTGCTTTTATTGCATGTGTGTATGTGTGTGTGTGGGGGGTGTATGTGTGTGTGTGCATGCATCCCTTTTAGTACCCAGACCAACTAGGTCACAACTGACATCAATGCACTGGGGGATATATATATATATATATATATGGCTGTAGAATGTTCAGTGAGTTATAGTGCCATCTGTCCTTATTATTAAATTGTTACATATCAAACTTCAACTATAAAAGGTTATAGGTAAAACAAAATATGAATCCATAAAACAATTATTAGGAAACTGTTTTTAAAATAACAGTTTAAAAAGAAATGTAAAACTTAACAGTCTGTGAAATGAACATACAAATATAGTGTAGCCTGTGCAAAATAATCCATTTTTCTAGTTTTTGTTTGATTCCCCATCTCAAAGTAATAACTTCCTTAATTTTATCTCTACCATGATTTAAAAAATGTATGAGAACACATCACACAAAAAGGCACTTCGGACCTGCAGCCTCTGTAATCTTTGACTTTTTGAATGGAGATGCTTAAGACTAGCAGAACAGCATGACTGAGGAGATTATTGCATTTATTCATTTATTTTGCCCAATCAGGGAACAGGAAGAAATCGGGCCAGAACAGGGGAAAATGTATGTTATCACACAGGAAATTACTGCTGCGCTGCTGGCCAACCACCACTGGTCACCAAGCCAACTGCCCTAGAATGGACGATGTATTTTTCACCAAACATAGATGCCATTGTACATTGATGGCGAGGTTGAGTGTCAGTCCTCTCATTCATAGGTTTTTGTGTCACACATAGACATGCAGATACAACCTTTACTCTTTCGTTTTTGCTTCTTTAATCTAAAACCATTTTTAATAAATGAAAAGTATTCTTAAAGGATGAATTAGGACCTTTGAAGATGGAAAGAAAGAGGAGGGCTTCAATTTCACTTTTCTTGACAACTGCATGTTTGGAGATTGCCAAACATGGGAAGCTTGCAAAGGAGATCTCTTTTCTTTCCTGGGTTAAAGGAGTTTTGTCCATTGCCTTTCTGGAAAAACTGACCTGGCAGATATGAGTACCAAAGTATCAAACAGATGGAGACAAGTCTGTATCCATATATATACACTCACACACACACACACACACACAAAATTTGAGATCACTCTGGAACAGCATCTGAACTTTTGGACTAACTAATATTTACAATGAGAGAATGAACACATAAACAGTATTGAATTGACTTACAGATCTTGTAACTAAGGTCCAAAACACACTGCAGAAATAATCCAGTTTGAGACTGATATAATTGCCCTGGCTCAGTGCTTAGGAATCCCGGATGTTGTACTTTGTTGTGCCACCAGAGCCCTCTGACAGAGATGGTTAAATGTCTCACAAATCTATAGTTTCCAGAATTCCCTAGCATTGAGCTAGGGCAGTAAAAGCAGTCTCAAACTAGATTATTTCTGCAGTGTGTTTTGGATTTGAGTTGAGTTTTATATTGTTATTTTGGGTTTTATTTCTCTTTTCTGCCTTTTTTCCGCAACAGTATCCAATCTACTTATTCCTTTTACTATTAAACAAATGTAGTTTTGTTAAACATTGAGATAAAAAAAACTATTTATGAGGGCCATTGGGGATGAGAAGACAGACGCACATATTTTCCCCAACAGCAGGTAGTAAACATGCATCACTACTGACTTAATTATGGCTTTTACTATTTCAAAAGCTTTCTCTAGGTTTCTCCCTTTATCTAACTCCTACATTTCAAATTCTGAAGGAGAAAGAACATTGTCCAAATGGTCCTTTATAAAAATAAATTATACTCAACAATGCTGCAGTTGAGATTACTTGCTCTCTCTCATTCTCGCTTTCTCATGGATCTTTTGAAATAAATTACTTTATGGTCTCTCATCTGAATTTGCTGCAAAGTAAAGTTGTTTAAAATGAGATACCTTTCACAATAACCTTGAGTGTAGATTATCCTTAAGTGTAAACATTTTTTAATTCTATTGATATTTATATTAGTAGATGAAACTTGGGGAGAAGATCCCATATGCATGAGACTGAAGAAGTGTTATACATCACAGTACGAAACATTTTAGTCTTTTGGGTTTAGGGGCAATATGTAACCTTCAATATGTACCTTTCTTTCTGATTGTTTTGAAAAGATTATATGCATATTTAGGGAAACTTGGACACATGGTTTGGGGGGGGGGTCATAAATAGGGTCTTTCTCACATAAATTCTTTCTCCCTCTCTCTCATCACCAGATCTTGATGCACTTAACTGCATAAACAAATATATGACAGATTCATAAAATCTGTCTAATTTTATCCAGGAAATAGTTGGGGAATATGCTGGCAGGTTACCAAGCATCTGTCAAGTGTTTTCTCATGGGAATGAGAAACAAATTAACTTTCTTGGGTTCAGGGAAGAATTATGAGCTGTTAATGAGACCTGTGTAGGTAGTGACCATGTCTTGGTCTGCTGCTCACATGCAGGCAATACTTATACGTATGTGGCTTCATCAACACTCAGTTTGATCTAGTATGCACTTAAGTAAACTGAGAGGCTGTACAGACCGACGTTATACACCAGTTTCAGGGCAGAGTGGGGCATGGCGTCCACATGATGCATGCCCTGACACTGCCCTGACATTGCCGACATGCCATGCACCCAACCGCATGGTGGGTGGCATCACGGTGCTCCTTTGGCACTGCGTCCTTTTATGTCCAGTGGCAAAAAGAGCACCACAAAGTGCCACCATGGTGGTAAAGACACCCTTTCCCCAGTGCAAAAAGGAGTGGCATTTTGCTGTTCCTCTTTGCATCAAGAAAAGGTCGAATCAGGGCCGTGGCGTATAGTTGCCGTGACCTTGATCTGATGCTGAAAGGAGCAGCATCAGGCCACTCCAAAGGGGCAGTCTGTTTAGTCCCACAAATACCAATGAAAGACCTTAGGGTTTGAACAAAGAACTTAGGGTTTTACTTTGCCAAGATGAATGCATACCCTACAACATTTCACAGATGAAAATTGGGGCATGTGTGGCCAAGCAGTGTCAGAATGTCATCAGGATGGCAGAAGTTATTAATGAGGGAAAGCACACAAACTACGTGACGCTGCAGAACTTGGCGCAGCTTCTGGCCTCTTAAGATGTGTGTGTCATTTAAACAGCATACCTCCAAAGTGACCCAAAGCATCTTTATTTTGGCCTGTCTGTTTGGGCCCTTCTTCACCATTTAATAGGAAAAGTATCCAGTAAGCAGATTGGGACAGGCCTATGTTTGATCCACTAAAGTCTTCAAACAGCATTTTGCCGCTTTCAGAGTAGGATATTCCCTACCCACCCCTGCAAGTGAGACCAGGGCTGCAGACACTTCTAGGTTCAGCTGGACTGGCTCCTGGGGGAAAGAATCTGCCCACCCATGTGTTACAGTATTTTAAAAAAATTAAAGCAAAAGCAATATAATACAACTGCTTGTCTTTAATCATCCATCCATATCATTCTGTCCTTCACTTTGTGCTGGAAATGGATATAAATTAAAAGCAACCATGCATCACTGGCTTCATCATTTTTATCACAGCTGCCTTGAGTAAAATATGGAAGAGAGTTGAATAATACAGATGGAACAGTATGAAGGAAACTAATGATAGCCTCTCTAGTTGATATGGTCATCATTTCATTCACACTATTACCCCCCAAGCAATATAATGTATTGAGGTAATCAGACCTCGCCCCTGGTGATTACACAAATACATATTTCATAGAGTTCATCTACCACCTGAGTTGTGGGTCTTTGGAAGCGTCTGTGTTCAAATTTCATCTTCTGGTTGACTCTCAGGAATTCAGAACAGATACAAGCAATTTATGCAAGTATGAGAGACTGCCTGCTGCTCTGGTTTCACTGTGAATTGTGCCACTGATTACTGGAATTGGCACATAGTTATATACATTTCCAGCCTGATCTTTTCTGATTTTACACACTGCAGTGAGGAAGTATTATCTGAAAATGCATTAAGGTCCTAAAGATAGCAAAAACAAAACAAAGCAAAACTGAGTGAGTGATGCAATGTTAAGTGATCTTGGGGTTCAAGAGAGAAAAGGACCAATAATAGTCTTTCAAGCACTATACCATGCCAACATTTTGCTGCACTGTCCATAGGATTTGTTTTCAGATAGAAGGGAGGAAATCCCATAAGAGACTTCATAGCATCAGGTACACACATGTATAATGATCTTTCTTTGCATTCATTGGACATAAATGAAAATATCAGTGCATTGAAAAAACAGTTTATCATTGGCTTTTTTAAAAGCACATTTTGAATATTCTTTAAAAGTGTAAATTTGCCTCTTACAATTCTGTTGGTCAGTGAGCACAAATGGTGCCTACTTGCACATTGCAGAAAGGAGAAAATGCATTATCCAAAGAGATGGCAAACAGGGATACATGTCTGCCTCTAGACATAAATTTACACATATTTATGATAATTTTAATAGAAACACAACTTATATCAGCATATTGAAAGAAGACTGTGGCCAGCTGATCTGTATGCCTTCCTGTCTACTGTCCAGAGCTTTATGGTAACCTCAAGGTTGCTGTTTTTGTTTCTTTCTTTTTTCTTTTTTTCTTTAAATGTTTAGACCTTACTTGAACTGGACAACCCTTCAAATAAAAGATGTCTTGAAACAGGAAGATTTGAGGCAGAGATTTAAAGGAATTTGTGGAAATTTGGAAACCTTTCACTGAGTGTATGAAGAAGCTGAGAGGGAATGTGGCTATTTCAGGATTCAATATGTAAATATCATATACCTGTTTTGTAAAGTGGAAAGTGAACCTGAGTATAATGGTTAAGTGCTGATATAGGGAGGGATGAAAACAATGAGAGATTTAATCAACTGTAAATTATATAGGTTGGAAGTCTAAGACGGGTTTTTTTGTTTTGTTTTGTTTTGTTTATAAAATGTATGTTTAATACTGGTGGTGGGTGGGTGGAGTGGTGGTGCTTTGTATTATGTTTCCCCCCCTTTTTCTTCTCTTTTTTCACTTTTTTTAAAATATGTGGATGTAGTTTCACTAATGTTACTATTGTTAGGTAATAGTGTTTTTACTTATTAATAAAAAATATATTTTAAAAAAAGAAACAGAAAGATTCTTTTTTAAGAGAGGACTGACCATCAAATCCTGTGTGACAGTGTGGCTAAAAGCATGCTCAACTTTACTTTCATTGTGCATTGCTGAGAAACACTGATAACTGGTGGAGAAATCTGTCAGGAAAAATCAACCCCTTTTAATTATCAGACAAGTCTTGCTAAGCATCCCAAGAACCTCAGATTGGTTAAACACACACACACACACAGAGTCATGGAGGTATTGTCAAGCCCAAACATTTGGGTGACAGAACAGAGTCGTATTTGTGCCCCTGCATTGAAAAAACAACAACGGCCAGATTACTGAACATGTGTGTGAGAGCTGAGTGTTCAGGGCTGGTGGGAGTATTATAACTACTACAACAATGGAGTTTATCACATGGGAGGAATTTCTCTCAGTTTCAAAAGAAATGGAAATGAGGCCAGTTTGGAATTAAGTAAATTCGCTAGTTCAGCGAATTTACTTGATTGCGTATTGACACTGCATTGCGTTCAGAACTGCCTGAAATTGCCTCCCAGTGCCCGAAATTGCGTGTGATCAGCTTTCACGCAATCACACGAAACCCCATGATTGCATTCAGATTGCCATTGGATTATACTTCCAATTCCCATCGTGTGATAAACTCCAATGGTAGAGGATTCTAGGTATTGTAGTCTAAAAAAGTAATGTCTCCAAACTCTCATCTGAGGGAGCATGCAGTGTGAGATGCTTGTGCAAAGAGAGGCATATTTTGGATACTCAGAACATGTTGCCTTTCCTTCTTCTTAGATGTAGATGTTCCTGAACTGGATATTGTATTGTGCCGCTTCTTATCATTACTTCTGAGTAGACAAGAAGAAAAATAGCTTGGGGGATGCTTTGTGGTAGATATGCAAAAGAGTAGCTTATGGAGGCTCTAAGAACATGCTGCAGGATTCCAAACACTGTTTTTTTCTGTATGGGTCTGAGATCATTACTGGTGGTATTACTGCTGCTACTGTTTCTGCTCCTGCTATTCGTTCCCTATCCACTCAGCACTATCTGTGTTCCAGTTTGCATGGGTTGCAGTGGTTGATCACCTTCATCTGCATTATGTGTCTGTGGTGGATTTCTTCCCCCACTGTTTGACACTCCTGATCTTAATGTTCATGTGCCCCACTTTCCCCTTCCCATGCTGCTGAGAAATCAAAATATTGCTCTGCCTCTGGTGGCTTAAATTTCTGTCCCATCAGCCCTAACCGGGTGCCAGCCTCCTCTGAATGTTATTCCAATTTTTACAGATGAGAAACTAAAACAGAAGGTGTATTACTCATTCAACACCTCTCACCTCCACTCAGTTGCTAGAGCTTGGATTGTAACTGAGATGTATCAAGGTCAATATTTACAGGGTCTGCCCTGGGGAATAGGAATGCTGAGGAGTAAACTTTGGTGCCTGCAGTCACATTTTAATGAGAAATGAATAGTAGAACTGTGGCTTAGTAATCAGCTATTAGTTTAAGCAAATTTTATCCCAATGTTGTTGTTTTTAATGTGGAATACCTTCTCCCTGGAAATTATATTGTCTTTTAGTGTTTTGAATTTTACCCAGAATCTGAATGTTATTCGAGTTTTTTTTCAGTGTTCCAAATCACTATGAATTCTTGCTGGAATATTTTGTTGTGAATGGCTTTATTTGACACGTTACTGAATGAAAGGCATACTGGAGACTAACAGGAAGAAAAGGTGCCAAACAAACCAGCTGTTTCCCTTTTATTTTCCAGAAGAGAAAAAAAAAGACGCAGCTGTTGCTTCTAGCACTTCATTTCCATACCATGTTTTTGATACATGTAATTTTTTTAAAGTGATAACATAATATGTTTAACAATATAAGCATAAATAAATGTACTGTCTAGTAAGCATGTAGAAACCTGAATTCCTTGAAAGGATCCTAGTTATACATGTATTTGTGCATATAGGAGGGGGAGCAAATTTCCACATATATATGTGTGTGTGAGAAAGAGAAGGTTCCATCGATTCAGTGGGTCTACTCTTGTTGAGATTTACAACTAGATTTAGGCTGAAGTTTTCAGCAGAGTACATTCAGCAGCTGCTAAGACCACTCTTTTTAAATTGCAGAATACAGTACTGTGGGCCTTCCACATTTGTGGCTTTGTCTTCTATAGATATGATTATTCATGGATTTGATTAATATGTTCTCTCTAGGTCCTCCAGCATGATTCTAACAGAAGTTGACCATAGAGTCGTGCTGGAAGACCTAGAGCTTCCTAGAGAAAAAAATCTGTAAGCATTTGTAGGTCCTCCAGTGTAATTTTATCTGCCTGTGGTGGGTATGAGATGCAGTGGAGGACCTAGAAAATCCTAAAGAGGTGTTCTCTCAGGAAAAAGAAAAATGTTTTTTTCCCCACTTTCACAGAGGTCCTGCACCTTTAACCCCAGCAAACATGGAGGGTCCACTGTATTATTATTTTTTACTGGGTTTGGCCATACAGCAAATTTGAGCGAGTTGACATAACTTGTGTGAGGTGGATCACTGTTAGTTTTAGTTTCACAACTGAAAATGTGAGGCTGTGGCCCAGAACAGACAGGCCAAGTGAAATGGCTTCCAGTTTTTTTGGAGGCATGGCATTCAAACAATGCATACCTTCATTGCAGCCCAAAGCCACCCCGAAGCCATGCTCTGGTCCTTTGAACCAGAGCAAGAAGAAGCCAGGATAATTTGGCTCCTGGTGGCATGGCTTGGGTCCTGCAACCATGATCTGCTTTTGGAGAGTAGACTCAGGACACTCTTTCTTGCCTGTTTGCTCTGGCCTTTAGATTCAGTCCAGTTTGTCTTCTCAGTTACATGGATAGGAACTCTGGTTCATGCAATTCTGTGAAGAAGAAAGGAGGAGGAGGAGGAGGAGGAGGAGGAGGAGTTCTCATTACCTATAAGTCTGAATGCTCAAGTGATGCCACAACTACCAGATTACCATCTGCACTGTCAGAAAAGAAAAGAAAAAGGAGAAGAAACTCATTGCTACCATTGCTTCACAAAAGCCCCATTCTTCACATGGCACATATGTGTATGTGTCCATTGAGGCTGTACAGACTGGCGATAGCCAGCATCGGGGCAGAATTGGGGCATGGCAACTGCACACCGCATGCCCTGACTCCTCCCCCATGCCAACATGCCACCACTCGCCCCACCGCATGACAGGAGGCATCATGGCACTCCCTTGGCACAGTGTGTACATGAGCTACATCAAAGAAGTGCTAAAAATGGCACCCTTTCTATGGCTCAAAAAGGAGCTCCTTTTTGCACTGCAGAAAGGCCAGATCAGGGCTGCAGTATACAGTTGCCACGGCCACAATCCAGCTAGGAAAGGGGGGGTGTCCCACCACCCCTCAGGGAATGTCCCTATGCTCTCTAAGAGTGTGAGAAGAGGAAGAGGCAGTAGCATTGGCATGCTTCCTCAGTATCCTCGAACTTTCTTATAGTTATTGGCTGCTGGCAAGTGGGAACTCGCATCTAACTACATTGTCATAAGAATTATGAACAAAGCAATTGACCAGGTAAAGTCTATGCTAGAGCCCAGTCCCAATGTGGCTTATGCTCATAATGACATGTCATCTGAAAGTGCTCAATACGCATACTACATAATTTTCCCTTAAGACTTTGATACTTGGAATCTACATGGTGTAACAAACAAGTGAGTTAGGTTCATATGACGGTTGCCCTGCTCAATACAGATAGTTCCACAGTAGTCACTAGTATAATGTGGGACCAGATAACAGAAGTGGCAACTATCTACTTAGATTATGTTTTTTGTGCCAAGGGCATCTTGACCAACTTGGTTCTTGAATGAACATATTTGAGACTCATTGGACAGCTCTGGCTCTGAAATATAAGAGAAGGAAATATATTCCATAGATTGTCTTTCATGAATGGGGGAAATGTTTCCCCCACCCCAATTAAGTGGACCTAATATTAATTGGTGCTCTTTAATTATTTACCTTCATTGTTCATTCTCCCTGTGGTAGTGAGAATATATAAACCATAGTGTTATGTGATATTGTTTCTCCATTTCTGTGTTAAATGTGGTTCTTACATTTGTTCTGTTTTGAACACTAAACAAAAGATATCTCAGTCCTACACCAACTCACACATTTCTCTGCAGTTTCCTTTCCGTAGGATTGCTAAGTGCTTCATTTGCTATAATTACAGGCTTAGCACTTGCAAAGTACAAAATGTAATCTTCAGATGTGACCTTGTGCTTTGGTGGACATGTATTTTTTTCCTACACTGTGATTGTATCTGTGGATGAAATAATGTAGAACTGTATTAAATATTTTCCATTTTCAATGGTTAGGGAGAACATCAAACTGGAAAAGAAATGTTTCCTGCAACTCAGGGCTGAAAGAGAGCCACTCCTTTTTGGCTTTTTCTACCCTGCCTTGGCCCACGGGTGGCTTCAAGCTGCTCCAGCAGCATGCAGCATGTAAATGCCATGCCACCGGAATGCCCAGACACCAGCCTACATCTGAGAGCCACCACAACTTCCTGGTATCTTGGGGGCACGTGGCATCTGTATACCATGCCAAGCCAGTTGGAAGCTGGCTTTTCATGCTGGTGTGTTTCCCCCCTCACTCAAGGTCAAAACAGATGAGATGCTGAGCCTCTATTTAGAAAGAATGCTCCCTCAAGTGGTGAAAGGTACTGAATTGTAAAAACACATTATTTCCCTCTGGCTATGTTTTTGCATTTCCCATGCTTTATTTCAGCCATGTGATCTTGTACATGACCTGAGCCATATAATCTCAGTCTTCAGCACATCTCAGCTTTGTACCATGAAGATAAACAACAAAGGGGCTTTCTAGATTGGCAAAAAGAAGTTTGTTCATGGCTGCATGAAACTCTAGCCTTTAGATGAGAAAAAGGGAAAGTGTGCCTTGAAAACGCCTTTTTTGCATTTTAGGGGAGAAGAAGCGCCTTTTAAAAGGTGCTGGTTTTCCCAGCTTCTTTTTTAAAAACTGCAGAACAGCGCAGCTCCATCTAAAGGCTGTGGTGCAGCTGCTAAGTATTAAGGAAAAGGCAACTTCATGTCACACTTTCCTGACAATCTAGAAAGCCCTTAAAGTATCCAGCTTTTGCACCTCTCTACTACTTTCTTGTTTTTGGCTGTTAAGGGGTATTGGAGAATTATGCATCTAGCTTCCTTTTTTTCCTTTGCAAAAGCTAAGCCTACAGAGCTAGTATGACTTTTTCAATGTGTAGGAAGGGTCTGCAGCCTGAGTCATACAGAATCTGAGAGGAAGCAATAACTAGTGAATCTGCTCCCACCCACCCCACATATATGCACAGACCTCAAACCGTGATGGCATGGATTATAAAATCTAATTGTAGGACTACAGATTATCTGAAGGTACTTTTCACATTTTTGCTGTTCCCTTTCCCCATGGGTACAATCTGTTCATTTATCTCTCCGGATGTAACCTTTCAGGATTGTTTTTATGTTTCAGCATTGTTTTTATGGAATGTCATAAATGGAAATAATATAATATAAATTCAGACTTGCCTGTATATGATTACCACATTTCTTGAGATATCCTGCCAGCAATGTCATGTGCCCTCACTGGAGAGGAAGTCAGATTTCACTTGCAGGTCTGATTGCTCAGACTTGTGTTTGGAAAGAAGATCCATTATTTCAGGGAAAATGGGCTAACAGTTTCTAATTACAAGTGCTGCATTTAATCTGTTTTGACCCTTGGGCTATATAATCTTCACCTTTGGAGGATCCCATGGCAATTGCTTTTCTTTTTCTTCCTCATCACTCACCAGTTGTTGCTTTCTTTCTTTCTTATCTTCCTAGATTAATCATTTAGGTGGTCATATGTATTCAATCTGGAGTCACTCAACAAATGGCATAACATCATTTTACAATGCAGCCGATCAGACACTGCTCTCTAATGAAATGACTAAGGGCAAGAATGTGAACATGAATGTGAACATTTTCTGCAAGGGAAGGGTTTTTTATGGGGGTGGTGTGGAGTGGTCAGTTCACACTGCTGAAAACATTAGGAATAGCTTCAACCCATCTCTAAAATAATGCCGTTGCAAAGACTTCCCTGATTTGGCTGGTGCCAAATGCTAGTCTTCCCTGAGGTCTTTGCAACATTAATTAGTAGTATTTCAGAGAAGGAATTGCCTTCAAAGAGCCCTGATCATACCTCAGCTTTTTATTTAAGCACCTCTGTATATCTTGTTTGTTACTGAGGTGTATGAATGGAAACACTTTCATGGCTTTTTGATCTAATCTTCAAGCTGCCCGCAAGGTATTACATATGCAAGTGAGCCACCAGGTTTCTTTGTTGAGGCATTTTACTTGGCGACATTTTTACAGAGCTGCTCAGGATGATGACTTGAGCAAGGTGAAAGCGGCCTGCTGAGTTGCTAGAGATACTTCCCCATATGCCAAGATTTCCTGTGGCTTGTGCCAAATGCTAGTCTCTGAACCAAGCTTCTGAATGACACCCAGACAGACTAGAGCATACAAGGAGAAGCCTTTAAAGCTCTTTTTGGAATATAAACAGGAAGTACTAAGAGAAAAACTGAATGGGAGAAAGTCTCTATATCAGCTTGGCTTTTGGAAGATGCACTGTTACTGGCTTAATTGTATTAATTTGTGTTGAATTCCCCTCCCTCCCCATATATTTCAAGGAGATAATTGAAAGTGCTATCTTCACAGTTATGTTGCTTTAAAAATTCTAGAAAGGTGGTAGCTTTACAGTTAATGCTCCTGATAGTTTTCAGGAAATTGCATTTTTGTGGGTAAATTGTAAGAATTCTCCAGTGAATGTCATATTATTGAATTTAATAGGGCTGCAGCTGGTGCTGACCATGGGGGTTTGCAAACACATGGGGGTTTTGCAGGCTTCATGTTGTTCTCTACTGTCTTTCCCCAACCCCCCTCCTAACCTTTTGGTTTTAATTGGCACTTTGAAAGTTCAGAAATAGTATATAAAGCTGGCTTTTTTCCTCTTGTGTAAACATCTTTGTAGTTATAACAAAGTGGATTTATTGGGAGAAGTGGATTTATTTCCATGGGAACTAACATGATCTTTTCGACATAACTGGATGACAGCTGGAGTTAAATGGATATTAAAGATTGACAAACTGGGGATGAATGGGTATCAAATATTGACAAAGCCACCATTTATCACCTATTAGTCTATTTATCACCTTTTCTGTTGTAGAATAGAGAATCCTTAAAGGAAGAGTCTATAGATTCAAGGATTACTTGGATGTACACGCAGTACTGAAAAGTTTGTCCTTCCATAAGGCAGAACAGGGCAAGGGAGGCCTCTGCCCTGAATGATGTTCCTGAATTCCCATTCCCATAGGCCCTGGACAGACTGATCAATATCGTGGCATGATAGGAGAAATAGCTCATCAACATCTGGAGGGCTGAAGTTCACCCACCCCACCATTGAGATACATTATCTCAGACGGTGGCTGCTGGCAATTGGGAGGAGGGGAAAATTCTGTCCAGCTGTTTTCCTGAAATTGGTGCCCGGGTGACAAGGATACTGGACCACTACTACTCTTGGCTGGCCAGCTGACTTATCTAGTTGCTTTTTCCTCCAATCTATCAAAGCCATTAGGGTCGAAAAAGTCTCCTGATTGAGTGAGGAAGCAAAGAGGCAGGCAGGCAGACAGTCACTCTATCGTGCCTGATGTGTCACTCTGCACATGGGATGCACAATAATGCTCTCACTGCTGTATATCTCTAAGTGGGCAAATAGTAGCCCTGGATGGTGTGGTGAGCAGAGGGCAACAAAGAGACCTATAGGTTTGGCTTCTTACTCTTAGCCAAAGAGAGAGGGCTGCTCCTTTGCCAGTGTTGTTTGTGTAGAAGTAAAAAAAATCAACTTCTAGCTCAGACAGCTTTTTTCCAGGGAATGCATGGGAAGCACCATCTTGTCCTTGCTTCAGATAATAAAATGCCCATCCCTGTGCAGGAGGCAGACCTCAGACACAGCAGTTGCAGATGACCAGGAAAGGGCTTGGGTATTTATTTTTGTCCTTACCGTTGAAGTAAATGGCTGTGGCAGTGAACTTCCAGTGCTGGCTGTGCTGATGTGAAAGTTAAGCCTTGAACAGAGAAGACATTTGGCAAAAGGGAGCACAGATACACCAGCAGGGCCTGAACTAAGAGGCACAGTAGGACAAGTAGGAGTAAAAGAGAAGAATGAGTGACTGGGAGCAAAATATAAAGGAAAAAGGCAGCTCACACAAAGAGACTGCGAACAGGCTGTCTGTTTGACAAGAAACTGGCAATGACAAATAGGCTGGATACAAAGGCCTTTAAAATGGTGCACATTAAAGCACACAGCTACACTTGTTGAGGGAAGGGGGTCCAAATGGAAGTAAAAAAAAAAAAATCAAGACAAAAGTAAATTGTGCGGTCAACACAATTAATGACCAGAACTGGCAAAAGTTATGTCTTTTTACTTCATTTCTTAAAAAATTTACTGCTGGCTGGGGGATTCTTGTTGTTATAAGCCAAACAATAACTTGAACTAGGTCTTTACACTCCCATTTCCCCACTGTAACTGGGACACAGCTCTTCAGAGCACAGGGTGACACTGCAACTAAAGTTAAGAATGGATTAATTTGTCATTTGCAATTTCATTCAGTTTCTTATTTTCCAGTTTTCTAAAGTTCACATAAAAATCTGCTCAGATTTTTGTGTGCATTTTTGTGCATACAGTTTTGCCTAATGTACACATTTCTTGCCAGCAGTTTGTCTAACATAATGAATTTTTAAATGTTATTTACATGTTTTTCTCCACATTTGTGAGCCTTTTGTGACTGGAAGATGCCATGTAAACATTTAGAGGTTTGTAGATTTCAAACAGTTTGCATATTGTTTTGCAAGTGTGAAATTAAGAAACTCTGCATTAAAATCTAAACTAAACTTACCCATTAGTTTTTTGAAGCCCAGCTGAAAAAGCATGTGGTGGTATAGCACCAGATTCATTGTCGGAAACTTGAATTGTAGAAATTGTTCTCTGAGTTCAGAGCAACTTAGCCCATTAAGGAGCATATAGCAATATCACCACAAAAGGAGACTGTAACACTATAACTACAAAAGAAGAACAAAACTGAACATTTCAGTTTCAAAAAGGCTTTGTTCAAAAAGAATGTACAATAAAAGGATAAGGCCACAATGATATAATTCAGAGATAATGGCAAAGAGAATTGTTGGGGGTGGAGGACCGTGCCAAAATATAAAATTCAGTGATAAAATAGAGCATTACCCAGATGTTATACACAATACATACTCATATATTAGTCTATAATTTTTAGTAAAAAAGAAATGACCCCAAAAATTTAAGTTAATTTATCCAGAGGTCAATGTAAGTAAATTTTTCCAAGTTCTTTGGTATCATTTCTCCTTGACATTGATGCTTACATTCTTTGTTTCATGCCTCTAAGTTTTATGTTTCACTTATCCACATGTTACATTAAAATCCCTAATTTTGACCCCAAAACCTGCCGTTGACTTACACATGAGGTTACACATGAGGTTGACTTATATATGAGTATATACATATGTCTTCTATCTGGCAGTTTATTAGAAATACTTTAACCAAACAAATGAAATGGTTGGCAAACAGAAGATGTTGCAAATGCCAGAAGTGTGCAAGAACACATTCCCCATCCCTCTTTTCTGCAGTGGATAGATCTCATGAGTGGAGCTGCATCTGCACTGCAGAAATAATCCAGTTTGATTCACTTTAATTGACATGGCTCCATGCTACAGAATTTGGGGAATTGTAATTTGTTGTGGCACCAATGCTTTAGGATAAGAGATGGCTAAACAAAACCACAGTTCCCAGAATTCCATAGCATTGAGCCATGACAGTTAAAGTGGGGTCAAACTGTGTGGATGCAGCCAGAATCATAACTCACATATGGATTTATGTAGTCATGTTATATTGCTAGACTCATGCAAGACAACCTTTAAGATTAACATCCTTTAAGATTAACATTCTTTCTGAATGCTATGTAGTACAAATTTTCTATAGCAACCATATGTACATGGCTGACTTCTTCATTCCTACTAGCCAAAATCTAGGACTATGAAATATGCTTTAGAAAAGCAGCAACAGTAAACATCTTGTATTTCATGTACATCTCTGTAGTGGACCACTGTTCTCAAGTAACTCACATGGCAAGGACAGTGCATTGAGGGATTTGTGGTAGGTGGAAACTGCTGCTAAAGATCATAAGAAAGACTTAGACCATAATCTTCTTGACTCATTTAATATCAAAAGAAGTTAATGGAATTTCACCCTGTTAAAACTGGAGTGCAAGAGTTCAGGCAGGCATATTTAAACATGTCTATTCATTTAAACCCTATAAACCGTACAGCTACTGCTATGCATTAATTACACATCGTGTGCTTTGCTCTGGCTCATTCTGTGAGAATATAATGTGACTCATCAGCAATTCTATTTATCTTGGGTTAGAAACAGTTAGGAACAAAATTAAATAGGTGAAATGAATTAAAAGGAAGAAGGCAGGGGAAGTATTTTAGGTTTTCTTTTTTCCAACATGTCCTCTTCTCCGCTGCCCACCTTCTAAGTAGGTTATGCATCATGTAGGAGTTTGCAATGTCTTGGGATGGAAAGGGAGTGGGGAGAGGCTGAAGTCTATGTTTGCATTTCAGATATGACCCTTCCTGTCCTTGCCCTTTTACTGCCTCTTTTGCTAATGAGGAGCACCAAAGAGCAACCCAGTGGGAGCTTGAGAGAAAGTGAGTTTCACCCTCCAAGACAGCAGCTGGAAGTTTGAAATGGAGTCAGGTAGAAACGTAAAACATTTGGGAATCATTCCCAGCTGGCCTGGAGGGAGGCCTCCTATCTTTTGAAACACAGCTATTATCTACAGCCAATCCCCTCTTGTAAAAAGCAGGTGTTCTGGTAATTCATTTCCTACACAATACCTTGCCCTTTTAGAGTATTAAGCACATCTCATTTACTCTTTCCACATGAAGCCTGTGTTGTATGCTGAGAAAACCAAGGATTTTCCTTTTAGCTTGCAATCTGGCAGAAGTAGTTTCTTGGCAGGTGCTAATTCTGATGTCTGTTCCATTAAAGATCTAAAGTAAGGCTTTGGGGGCTGACTGTCACAGCATCCATATGCTCCTTTTAAATTTTGCCAGTTCTGAGATACAATGAATTCTCAAGCAATGTAAATTATCTTGCCACCACTACCCTAGTTCATACTTGACTTGTCACTGTTGGCATCTAGCTTGTCATGTTCATCAGCAAACAGAACCACTAAAGCAGTCATCCCACTTGGTTTGTTGAATGGAATGGCAAATGCTACTTCATTTACAAACTTTTGTTTTGTTTTCATTTTGCTACAAGAGCAGTATTAGCATTGGAATTCTATAGCTGAGCTCCAAGAAGCATCTGTGCATCAACATTGTAGCCTCCTAATAACCATGTGATAGTGTTCAGAAAATGAAGTTGACAGGGCCAAATCTGGCTACATGAGGTCTAACAGCTTTTGCTTTCCAGTTGTCAATCCAGATGTAAGAGAGGTGGATGTGGGTGTACGGGGGCAAGAGAGTAGTGAGGATAAGACCGACATATTTAGAGTGCATTTAGGATGCAGTCCTAGACACATTTATATAGGATTAAGTTCTGTTGAATTCAATAAGAGTAAGCATGTACAATTCCTTTGTTAATTAAAAAAAAAAAAATCAAGCATGGCACACAGTAGTGATTTGTTGTTGATTGCTGTCAAGTCCACTTGAAAATGCCCTGCATTTGGAGGGCTGTCTGTCCATCCCAAGGTCAGTTTGAAGATCAAGAAGCACAAAAGGTTATTGTTGTTATTTGTTGTCATGTCATCTTTGGCTTATGGTAGACCAATGAATGAGACACTTCCAGATCACCCTATTATCAACATCCCTGAAAATCAGGAGCATGGCTTCTTTGATTGTCTATCTACTTGTAATAAAGTCATACTCTTTTCCTAGCTTTTTCTTCCCTAGCTCTGTAGCAGCAGCCAGAGAGTCACCCAGGCACCTCCATGTAGAACCCACTCCAAATCAGTGATCAGAAAGGCAATGCCTCACCTGAGAGCCATTTGGTTGCCATTGTGTTACTTTGGGGAATTGTTATACAAAGGGATATGGAATATCTTCTTGCACTTCTTGCACCACCTATGTATCTAAGGGTAACTGTGTTGGCCAGATAGCAAAGTACAATAACACCCCAAATCCCCAAAACAGTGATACCTTTATTGGACCAACCAAAATGCACTTAATACATGACACAAATTTCCAAAGCTCCACGGGCTTCTTCATCAGGCAAAGGTGTTAAAAATCAATCAGGAAGGGGGGGGGGGAGAGATGATGATGTTGACAAAATAGAGCATGTGACTCCAACATCATCAATTTTCCCCTTCTTTTTCTCCTTTTTCATTTTTAACACATTTGCCTGATGAAGAAGTCAGTATGAATTGGTCAACTTTCATTTCCCTTCTTGCATCCTAATCACATCAGTGAACTTAATGTATACTGGCAATCAGAACCAAGAAAAAGAGCAAGAAATCCAGCTGTTGCTGTTTTTTTTAAAAAAAAATTCTAAAAAGGGCTGAGGTTGGAATAAGGAAATAGGGGAAGCTACTGAATTTAAATCAGAAACAAATGCTTGGTTTACCTAAACCTCCTGAGAATCAGCAGAGTCACTAAGAAGTAATATATCTGGCATTTCATATTCACCTATTTATTCAGCACAAGAGGGAGGCAAATACGTTGTTTAAACTTGAAAGCACCCAGGTGTGACAGCTTTAGCACTGTGAAGAACTCTGTTAAAAATTTTAAATATCCCCAGCAAAATAAGACTTCAGTGCGGCAAATCATTTCAGGAAGCTGTCCCGGCTGAAACAGCTCATTATTACAGTGATTAGGGGAGAAGGAATGAGATTACATAGGAGCCTGGAATGGAAAGTGGGAAGAAGCAAAAAAGAAAGAGGTCCTAGTTATTTTGCATGCAAAGGTCTCAGGTTCAGTCCCCAGTTGTGGGAGGGGATGACTATCTTGTCCTAAGGTGAGCATTGGCACCCAGGAAGTGGGTTAGGCCAGATGCCCCCATTTGGTAAAGCCAGAGTGCTTACCAAGAATGTGCAGGGTCATTCAATCCCTCTCACTCATTCCCTTTCCCACAATCGATCCCTCTCACTCATTCCCACCACACAGCATACACCACATTCATAAAATTGACCATGGAGGATGAAGAAACCCCATCTCTTCCTCATTAGTTTCTTCTGCCTTTGCTGCTCGTGTGTGTGTGTCTCCATAGAGAGAAAGAGGCCAGTGCTTTCTCTGTACATAAAGTGGAAATGGAGTAATCCAGGTATGGAGAAAGAGTCCTGGTCTCTTCAACCTCATTCCCATTTACCTCTTGATTCGATTCCTGTTTACATGGGTTTCAAGATTTGGTGCAGGAAGCGACAGCCACAGCTTCCCCCCACCCATGCCTCCCTCCATCCTCCCTGCCATACCAGGGGTGAAGGAGAGGCCAGGGCAGAAGGAGAGAGGCAGGCTGGAAGGACTGAGGTATGCCAGGTGGAAGAAGAGAGGCAGGCCAGAAGGTCAGAGCAGGCAAGGAGGTATGGCCGGAAGGCTGGGGAAGCTGCTGCCAGGGGGAACTAGGGTGGATTTGAATCCCACTTGGGCTGAATTGATTTCTTTCCAAATAAATCAATTCAGCCCACAAAAACCCATTTTGCCAGCATCTTTTTGACATTGGTTAAATGGGTAAAAACTATGTCCCTCTTTTCGAATCACTTCAGCGATTCGAGTTAAGTGCGAACCATCCGGTTTAAACCTTAGTGGGAATTAGGCCTTCATGGGTAGCTCACTTATATGTTCCCTTTGCCTTATTGGTTTCAGGAGGTTACCAGCAAGATAGCAGACATAGGCCTGGGATAGACAGGTCAAAAGCAGCATGCTGCCGCTGATACTAGGGTTTGGGAGTGTGCAGTAATTACATGGTCCTGACCCTAGCATGTAATGGCAGGGGCATCATGGCGGTGTCCCATCCACACGGGCGCCACCATGATGAGTTAAAACTGTGCATCCCTTATGCCATGTGCCGTGTGCCATAAAAAGAACCCAGTTTTCCCAGGTTCTTTTTACTCCTGAGGAACGCCACATGATTTGGATGCTGCGGCATTCCTCCGGAGTTAAAACAGGTGCCCGCCATTTTCAGGCACTCTGTCTTGGGACTGAAACAACTCTTTTGGAATGTTTTCATCCCTGTTTTTTTCCCTTCCAACTCACCTTAAAACCACAATGGAGATAGAATTATTTTGACTATGTGCCTAACAATAATATTGGCCCTCAGTCCAATAACATTCACTCAGATATGAGTTGGATGTGCCTTGAAATGTGTAATTGGTGAAGTGTAGCATCATTTTTATACGGGATGATCTGTTTCATATTCTGGAAGTAGTTTGCTTCTCCTCCCTGCCATTGTTTCCTCCTGATGGCTCTGATAGTGACTGCATTCAGATATAATTAACCTAGAAATGTACATTATTGAGTTAGTACTTTGCAATGGCTCCAAAGGAGCTATTACAGAGAATCTCATATTGTAAATATATAATTATGGACTTGTTAAAGCAGACATTTACTCAGTAGTCCATGCAGGCTCCTTAAAGTCTACCCTGCAAGCAAATCCATATTTAATGTAACATTGATTAGTAATTGAAAAGCATTAGGATGGTAATAATGAAATGTATCATAAACAATTGTATGCAAGAAACTTTCTGTGTGGTTATTCGAGTGCTTTAACTTAACCTCTCGGCTCATAAAGCTGTCTTTTGGTCCAGGTTTGCTTTTATTTAGAAATGATTCTCTGATTAATTTCCTTTAATTTGTAATAGAATATTTTATACTCTCAGCTGAAAACATAGGGTGGCCACAAGTGGATCTTTTAAAGCAGACTTATTGAGACAAGGTGAAGACAGGTCATGACCAAGGAAACCTTGCGAGTCCTTACATCATTGTGGTTAAGCCTTTTGCCCACCAAGGTCAGGCAAGCTAAGCCCTTTCATTACCGTTTGTGTTACTAGTCTTATCTGAAACTGTTTTTAAAGGACTGGGAGGGCCTTTATTTGACTTCTCTCTTTCCCCAGTTGGACTACAGTTGGAACAATACATTCCTCTTAATCTGAACAATTAGCTCAGTTTCTACCTGACCTTTCCACTGGGTTCAGGGAGTGAGGACAGTTAAATTTAACAAAAGTGCCCAGTTACTGTGGTTAAAGTTCATCTTGTTCAATTATTTCCTATCTACATTCAGTGAAAGCAAATTTGAATAAAACTATACATAGAACCAAGTTGAATTAAATGGTGTTAACTTCCACATAAACATGGTCTCTAAGGCCTGAATTCCATTAGTGGTCACAACTAGAGTACACTCAATATTTCAACTGTTGAATGGTGCAACAACACATCTGTAAATCATATTGATTTCCATGAGGCCACTAATAGAAATTATGATTTAGGCTGAAACTGCAGTGAAGAAATAATGCAGTTTAATGCTGCTTTAACTGCCCACTCTATGCTATAGAATCCTGTGGTTTATAGTTTGTTATGGCACCAGAGCTCTCTGACAGAGAAGGGTAAATATCTCACAAATCTGCAAATCCCAGAATTCTGTAGCATAGTTAAATCAGTGTCAAACTTAATTATTCTACAGTCCAGATTAACCTTTAATCCACAGGAGGCAAACAGTGGCCTGTGGATTGAAAGTCTATGGGAGTTTTGATCCAAAAAGGTAAATAATTCCAAGCTCTGTTTTTGTTTGTTTGTTTGTGTTTGTTTGTTTGTTTGTTTGTATGGAGATGTTTCCAGAGAGTACCTAATGCAACCAATCAGAAGCAACATGCAGCTCTTCCATCTTTCCATCCTCAACAGATTGAGGTGGGGAGGGAGGCAGAAGAAAAAGAAGGTAGAAAACATGAATTGAATACAAAATGAAGGCAAAAACATGTGGATTCCCTGATTCCTGCAACCTCTGAGACATTAAAAGGACCGGACAGGGCAATCACACAATAAAAACTTTGTCTGGGAGCACCCAGCCTCCCAGGTTCAGTCACTACCAGGCTGAATAGACCAGCGTTATATGCCAGCCTCAGGAGCAGAGTGGGAGCATGGCGTCTGCACAGAACATGTCCCAACACTGCCCTGATGTGCCCAACCATATACTGGTGTGCCCAGCCATGTGCCCAACCCAAAAGGAGCACTGGAAAATGCCACCACCACAGCAAAGGTGCCATTTCCCTGGCACTAAAAGGGACAGCAAAATGCCCTCCTTTTAGCACTGGGGAAAGGCCAGAATGGGTCTGCGGTGTGCGGTTGCCATGGCCCCAATCCAGTGAGGAAAGGGGCAGCACAGAGCCACCCCTTTTGGGCTGTTAACTGAGCCCTAAATCTCTAGTGAAGAGATTCTCAGGTGACGTGGCTGGAAAGTGCTGAAGAATCCTGGCGATACCATGGACAGCTAAAAAGACAAACAAATGAGTCCTTGACCAGATCAAGCCTGAACTCTCCCTGGAAGCAAAGATGATGAAACTGAGGCTACTGTATTGTACTTTGGTCACATAATGAGGAGGCATGACTCAATATAAAAGACAATATTGTTAGGGAGGGTAGAAGGGAGTAGAAAGAGAGGATGATTGCATGTCAGATGGATAGACTCAATCAAGGAAGTTTCAGGTCTGAATTTGCAAGATCTAAGCAGGTCTTGGAGATGCCTCAGCCACAGGGTTGTCATGAGTCAAAGTCAAATTGAGGGCAGTTACCAACAACAAATGGCTGGAAAACTTTCCTTTCCCTTGAACCTGGAAAGGTTCTACAAGTCAGGACAGGCCAGGGGTCTGCAAAATGCATCTTGTGGGCACCTTCGCCGTATTCCTGCAGCTCCTGAAGTCCCCATTACTCTCCCAAAGCCTCGCTCTATTTAAAAAAAAAAAAAAGATTTGCACAATTTTCAGGCAATATTTTCCCCCAAAATCATGTGAACCATCCATGTGTTAAAATACCCCACAAGAACCCTCGGATTCCATGCCATCTTCTGCTTTCTCTGCAGCACCTTTCAAAATGGTTACAGGGATGGAAAGTCACTTCCTCTCACCATTTTGAAAAGGGCTACAGAAGAAAACTGTGGTATTTGGCTTGTTGTGGCAGAATGCCGCCTACAAGGAGGCTGAGAGGAATTGTCCCCTGTTCCCCATGCCACTTCTAGTATAGTTACTGTAATACTGTGTTATATGGAGCCCATGGTCAGACATGATATAATGCAATGTCATGGAAGGATGGAGGGAAGAATTTTCACACCACTTAAAACATATTGCAAGATGAAGCATACCTTCCTGCAGAAATTTGCACATTTGCAAGTCTTGTGGTATGTTTCATACACAAGAAATCATGTATATATTAAAAAGCTGAAGAAATTATGCACAAAATGCTTTAGTCAAGGGGGGAAAATAAGTTTAAAATGTGTACGTTAGTTACAGTATGCAAATACATGCATACAGTATGGAAAATGCATAGAAAAGATGCATATGAATTTCTATACAGAAAGAAAGAGTCTGGGAATCTGATATAAAAAACGAATGGGATGGGAATACAGGCG
This sequence comes from Urosaurus nigricauda, assembly GCA_034509955.1. Classification (NCBI taxonomy): domain Eukaryota; kingdom Metazoa; phylum Chordata; class Lepidosauria; order Squamata; family Phrynosomatidae; genus Urosaurus; species Urosaurus nigricauda. Next base: position 128,360,629 of record JAOEGL010000003.1, read on the forward strand.
AGATTTGGTGGTGGGGAACTCACCCAAATCAAAACTATTCTTCACATTCCTAGCATCTTATACTCTGTGTAAAGGGGCAGCCACAAATAATACTTCACTTTGAAGCTTTTTACTTCACTTGTGGGCTCATAAACTAAGATCAATTTCTGTAAATTGCAATGGGATGTAAGAATGGGGATGGGTCTTAAGTATGTTTGTTTGTTTTTTGAGGTCTCCAGATACAGTTAATCTTGCTGTTGGCTGCTGTATTTATTACTGTAGCTCTAATTTAAAACAAAGAAACACAGAAGATGTTTGTTGTACTGTTGAACATTCAGTGGCAATTCCCCACACCAGCTCCTACATTTTATTCCCACCCAGAGGATTTATCTCTTGAAAAACACCAGGTTAAATCACATTCAACAAATACCCCAATTCTCATATTGTTCCATACTTGTGATTCAGATCAAGTTCCTTCTTTTCCTTGATGAAGGGAGGGAGAACGCACACAGTTTATGCTCATTCAGTATAATTTTTGGAATACTGCTCTTTTAACAAAGAAAGGAAGACCATTCAGGTCTCCAGAGCCAATAGTAGAACTTTATTGCTCCATTCCCCCCTGCTTGCTATGGGCACTGGAAGGGGACGCCAAAGTGTCCTCAAAAGGGCACCATTCCCATTCCATCCCCCAGTGCCAAGCCGTCCCCATTCAGTGTGATGAATGCCATTTTTGTCCAATAGAAAACTTCCATCGGACTTTTCAGCTGCCGCTCCCAAAATATGGAATGGCCTGCCAGAGGAGATCCACCATATAACATCATTGGAAGCCTTCAAGAAGGCAATAAAGATGGATCTCTTCTGGCAGGCCTTCCCTAACTGACCTCCTCAGACTTTTTAACAGTCCATCTGTCTCTCTGCCCCCATCAATTTTTTCCCCTATTTTGTTATGAATTCTAATTTAATGTTTTTAAAATTACTATTTTAGATTATTATGTTTTAATGCTGTGTCACATTGGCTTTTTTAAAAAATTGTTTATTTTTAACTGTTCCCCACTTGCTGTTACCCTCCTTGATCCAACACAGGGACAGGCGGGATAAAAATAAATATATTTTATCCTTCCACCCTATTTCTGCTGCATTTTAACTAACTCTGTGTAGCAGCAACAAGTGGCACCAACCATAAATTTTGTTGTAAGAGTGCTTGCTTCTTTGCATCACTGTGGAAGAAACTTTTAATGAGAATTTAGTCTATGCTGCAAATTTCTTCATATATAGGACAGAAAGAACTTGACAGGTGAAAGTAGTTGAAACTGAAAGATAAGCCCAGGTTGAGAATTACAAACATTTAACTCTTTAAAAAATTGGTTTTGAATTCCTGCATTTTCAACCTTGTTAAGAAGCAATTGGAGTTTCTTCATTTTTTGCTAAGAGGCAAAATTGATATGTAGCATGGGCATCTCTTTGCTAAAAGAGCATAACAAATAGCTTACAATTGTAAACCGCTTAGACACTCCTTAAGGGTATGAAGCGGTATATAAATGAAGCTGTTTGTTTTTGTTTTTGTTTAACTGTTAAATTTGCCCAGTGCAGTTAGAGGAGAATTTTGTTTCTATTAGTTTTGAATTTTCCTCCCATAATTCATATGTTTCTTCATGAGTGGGAGGGAAGAAAACATGAGGTTTGATAAGTTTAGATAGTTGAGGGGAAAAAGCTGGAAGATTCTCCCATTTTGAATCATCCACAAATGCACAGAGCTAATATCCTCCCAGTGAGCCATCCTTAGAAGGTTTTTGCTTATGAATGGAATTTTTAACACTGTTTTATTCCAGTTAGCCTTTTATAAGTTTAGCCTTTGATGTCATGTTAGCTATCCTATCAATATGGGATTATGACAAAATATGTTTCATTGGTTTTGACTGTGACAGGTTTGTTTTTACTGTTTTGTTAGTTTAATTTTTGTGATTTATATCTTCATTTGAAAGAAGCCTTGAGTCAGCTTTTTATTTTGTCAATTAGTTTATGCCCCAAACTACAAAGAAGGAGAACGGGAGAGAGATTTATTAGCCTTTCTATTGAGGTTGAGGAATTGATGATGATGATGATGATGATGATGATGATGATGATGATGATAGCAACAATGAAGCAGATCAGTCTTCAGTGAACAGAATTCTGTCTTGAATATAACAGAAAATAAAAGAAGAAGTAAGGTTCATCTTCTATACCATTTTAATTAAGATGGCTATCTGTAAATAATATGTTTAGATCATTATCAAGAGCAAATTCTCTAACTGTCCCAATTTGGCAGGGACATCCCTATTTAATCCTCTGTCATTGCACTTTTTCAACAACTGTTAAAATGTCCGCATTTCTTTATCCTCCTCCCATTTTCTCCCTTTGTCTTCAGCTTACATCAGTTACTGCAACTGCAGTACAAAGGGCAATAGAATTTTACATTCAACTAACTCAGCAAGGGGAGGGCAGAGAAGCGAGAAGAATCTTGCCCTTCCCAGTAGACTCAGACAAAAGCCAACTGCTGCATTCTCTCCTAGCTTCTTCTTCATTGATAATTTTTGCCATCTTGACCCCACTCTGATGTTGTTAGGCCACAAAGATCCCAGTTTTCATCTGTGAAATGTTAGAGGATCTGCAAGAGCCCTTTCCATTCTGAATTAAAAATAGCATGGACAATATCACTTATATATTTGTCACGAATTATTCATCATAAACAATGATATTCTTTGGACGATAGTAAATTCACAGAAATGAAGAATCAGTAGTGTTAATTTGCAAATGATTTAATTTTGTGCCTCTAATGATACCGGACCACAGTCTACACTGTGGTCCAAATGTGACTCTTGATTTAGTTACATGTGTTCTGCTTACATCCAGACTTTACTATTGTACCATGCTTTACCAAGGGATAAGTTTTAAAAATGCTCCAGAAACAACTGGTACAGTATGGAATCACTGGAATGCTTGTTGAGATCAAGTATTCAGAATGTTTAAAAAATTATATTGGAATAGTTTCATTGGGTGCCACTTTATTTCTGGGCCCAGCTTAAATCCTGATATTGACCTTTAAACCCTAAACTATTGGGTCCAGTTTATCTGAGTGACTTTCTATGCCTGTATGAACCTGCCTGGGCCTTAAGGCCTCAGAGGTCCATTAATAAGATTTATGCAATGATTTTGAACATGGAAAAAATAAATGTCTTCCTTTCCAAACCAGGTGAATTGTGTCAGCTCTGTCCTCTCCAAGAAGAGCAAAACCCTCTTCACCCCATAGCAAAACGCCATTTAATAGTGAGGGAAAACATGTTTCATTTACAGGTTCAAGGGGAAGAGAGGAGAGAAAGAGTTTGTTTAGCAGTTTTTTCACTTGGTATAAGGAATTTTTATACACCCCAGTTGTAACTAATGAAGAATAATATGGCATCACTAGCATGATCACAAACAAGACCAAGCTGTCAAAGGATGGAACAGACATTGTCTCACTAATAAAATTGACTATTATTACTCGGATGTCCTTTTTAAAAATGTCTTTACTGTGGAACATCCTTTGAAATATAAGGAACATTATCTGTTTTGGCATAAGAGGAGTTTTTGCATAAGAGGAGGTATTACCCAAGGTGTTGTAGCTTGTATTGCCTGTTTGCTCCTCAATAGATTTTAAAACAATACAGTTTACTCACCCACGCTGCTTGCACAGGCTGCGTTAAAGAAGGATGTTCACCTTGTTGTGTGCCTGTTCTTCTAATTGTTCCATTCTCTGCATTAACATTAATTAGTAAATTCATTTTTCAGACTCTTACATGTGGGACAGCTTCAGTCAGGGTTGGGTGGGTAGGGAATTTAATTAATCTATCAGCAAATTGGAATTTCATTAGGTGTCCTTGCTTTCCACTCCCTTCCCTTTTCTGAATATATATTTTCCACTCTGTGTAGTTTTATTAAAACATGGTAGTTTTTATTTAAATTGATTGTTTTAAGGCTACTCATCCCATTTATTTCTGTACAACCAAAAGTTATCGGAAATCAAAACTTCAATTAAAAAAAAAATAAAGATTTGCAACATATGAACATAATCATTCAGTTCACTCAGCTACACACAAACACAAACACACACTCGCATATTTATAAACAGGATTGAGAGTGAGTCTTTGTCCCCCAGCTACCTTGGTTCTTTTCTGGGGCCCTTTCTCCCATCCCAGGGTGGCCGAATGGGAATTGTAAGTTACAGTAAAGCTGCCAATAGTTAGATATATAAAAGCCTGATATTTATGGCTTAAGAACAAAGGGTATCAGTGTGTGAGAATTCAATTCAGCAAGGCTAATCTCAAATGCAATTAATGTTCACATTCTTTATGTGTCCCTATGGTGGTGTGTTTGCCCAAGGAATTTATTGGAAGTGATACATTTAATTAAACTCCTTGAAACACTTGGGCAATGATATATTATTTGGTCTATAAGGCTCCAGTTATGGAAGGCAGATCGTGGGACAAAATGAGGGCATTTTTTAAAATATTGCTTTGTCTGCATTCCCAGGGAACATTTCAGAGGTGAGTGGGTTGGAGAACAAGGGGCTACTAGAACAACACTTGGAGGAACTCTGTGTAAATTGTGTTCATGTTTTGAAGCATCTAACATCCATACAGTTACACTGCTCACATGAAACAGAGACATACTTACCCATGACATACACATATCACAGTGCTCTGATTCCTGAGATCTATTCAGGCACTATTGCAAGTTACAAAGCCAACATGCAAGTGGAGATGGACAAGTAGCCCATTTTCTGGTGGTTGTATGCCATGAGCTTTCAGCTTTTACAATTGCATGAAAGCTTGCACATGGTTATATACCATCCAACAAGCAATGCCTTCAGGGTGTGCTACTTTCAATTACACCTGAATAAAGCTATGGCCTAACCATTATTGACTAAAGCTTAAATTCAGTTGCTGCCGTCTCCCCAGGTGAACCCCTTCACAGAAACAGCACACAGCCTCTCTGCTTTATGTTCTGACACATCACACTTGTTCACTCACATGCTGTCAGGAACTTCTTTCAAAACAAGTAAAGCTAATTTAAATGGAATAAACTGACCGCTTCAAGAAACTGAAGCAATATTGAAATGCAGTGGGTGTTCATTATGTGCTCTTTCCCCCTTCTCTTGTTATCTTCTTGTCATTCTATATTGACTGTATATAGAGGAGAGTTGTACTGTTCCTGAAATTTGCTGCACAGCATCCAGTTCTTTTTACAATATTACAAAATGTTGGATTGAATAGAAATTGTTGTACTTATAGGGGTAAATGGCAAACTAAAACTAACCACAAAAAAATGGAGCATACTTGCATTCTGGGTGGGAAAATGATCAGGCAACCTTTCCACTGCCATAGAATGAGGAGGGGCAGGTGTTCCTTTCTTTATAACTCATCCTGGAATATCCAGTACAACTGATAAGTTCACTAAGTGTTTTCCAACTTTTCTCAAGTCTCCCAATACGTGATTTTTTAAAAAGAAGAAAAATAAAGAAGAGTGACAAAGGAGACAATAACGAATGAGGATTTATGTGCTAGTTGCAACCCAGCATGGATCCATACATCTTTCTCCATGTAGGTGTGCTAGCACTTCATCAATCCAAAAAGCTGCACTGACAGGAGGGTTATAAGGTATCCTGCAGCCCCATTAGTTATACTGTCGGCTCATCATGCAAGAATGTCGAAGGCGGGATGTGAAGACAATATTTTCAAGATCCCAATAGGCAAACCGAAATGATTCCTGACTAGGCTGTTTTTGTGTTGTCTCATTTTGGGTCCTACTAAAGTAAAACTGCTGTTTTGAATGAACACACATACAAATACATGCCTAGCTTAATTAAAAGAGCTGAATCCCCGAAGTACATGTTCATTCATTTAAAAAAAAAATCTTTCCATCTTTCTATTGACTAGCATGGATAATAAAATAAAATGTGAATTTGAACTCTGCCACCCGTCTGTTGTCAACTCACTCTTTCTCTCCCTCTCATTCTCTAAATTGAATCCACACTCCTCTGTCGCACACACACACATTCCAGGGTGAAAGAAAAAGTAGCTGCAGAGGAAGAGAATGGATTAATTAGGATAGTATTTTCAATCTCTACTCCCCTTACCACCACCCATACTTGTCAGTCAACTCACTCAGGCTTATCTGCTTGCCGCTTCACCCTCTGGAAAAGACGGGGCACCATGTTAACACAAGTCCTGGCATGTTTGCTTCACTTGACTACTGAGGAGTTCAGAAGAGGGAGGAAAATGCACGGACTTGACCATTGTGGTCCCAACAGGTTTTGTCTCTTTTCCAGCTGCAAGTTAAGAGCCCTGCTAGAGCCAGAGTTGGAAACATTATTTTTTTAAAAACAACAACTTCCAGATTTCCGCCCCCCCCCCCATTTATTTCCCCAGCCAGCTTAGAACGCTACCAAATTCTGGTTAGAACAGACCCTGTGGTCAGTTATGGTGACAAAACTGGGCAGCATTATATCTCTGAGATTTTTTCAGACATGACAGGAGGGGAATGGCTTGCTCCTGGTGTTTCAATGCCCAATGATGGCTAAACTGCCTGAGAGATGCCATTGAGCTGTCATGCAAATTGCCATTGAAAGACTCCAGCTGCAATCCCCTGCCCATCAGCCCCACTGAACTGCCTTGGAGTAGATTTTGAAAAAGTAACTTTTTGGATTATAGTTCCCGGAATCTCCCAGTTTTCTTGAAAAGTAAGGTACAAAGCTTGGAAAGTAAGGGGCTGTGCAGGCCACCCCTGAAGGGGCAGCCTGCAGCTGCCTCCATCTTCCCCAGATGAGAGACACAGCAACTGCATGCTTCAGCCCCAATCTGGGCTTTCCAGGGCACAAAAAGGAGCCCCAAAAGACAGCTCTTTTTTTGCGCCCTGGAAAGGGCATGATGACTGTGGTGCTGCAGCTTTAAGGCACTCCTTTGGCATTGTGTCGTGCAGATGCAGCCCCAGAGGAGTGCTGTGGCACCATGTGCTATGTGGAGTGGAGAACAGCGTCACACTGGCCTGAAGGCGGAGTTGGGATATGTGTCGTGTGGATGCCATGCCCCAACTCTGACTCCAGGCAGGCTTTTATGGCTGGTGTGCACAGCCCCTATCTTTTGCTGTCTCTGCTTTTAAGTAGGTATGCACAGGTTTGCCCACTACTCACAGGATGCTTGTTTTAGTCTTTTTCCCCTCCATTTATTCAGAAGATTTTTTTTAAGTTTCCAAACCAATAGCACAGGAACAAAAGGAAAACTGCCTCTGTGCATTTCTAGCCATAATGTAGGAAAACCATAGATGTTACTTCTATGAGTCCCAGACGATTTCTGCTACTGGTTAATATCATCTTGATTTTTGCAAATGATCCCTCAACTTTTTCAAGTTATTTTTGAATTGTTGGTCAAAAATAAATTGGAAAATAACTTTTCCAAGTTATTACATGAACTACTGTTAGAATCGGAAGTATGAAAGTGGTGAAACTGGAACTTAATCTCATTTATTTTTATATGTCTTTCTTTGAATCTTCAAAGGTAAAAAATTGAAACCATATTATAAGAAAATCATCTTGAATGTTTAAATGAATACAAATGTTGACCTATATTGATTAGTATGGTGTACATGTGGTCTTCAGATAATGGCTGCGTCTACACAACAGAATTAAGTTTGACACCACTTTAACTGCCATAGCTCCATGCTATGGAATCCTGCGATTTGTAGTTTTGTGAAATATTTAGGTATCTTTGTCAGAGAGCTCTGGTTCCACTACAAACTACCAATCGGCATCAGTAGAAGGCTGAGGGGTGGGGGGGGGTGCAGACTGCACCAGCTGAAACCCTAATGGGGGAGTGACACCACTGCTCTTCAAAAACCTACCTTTTGGCAGAAATGGGCTGTGGCATTCACCTGCCTTCCTTTAAAATGCTTTAAGAGATGGTGGGAATGGTTTGAAGCTCATTGGGAGCAGAAAGAAGAGGCCCCAGAATTATTTAAAATTAAAATGTCCATTTTTTTACCTGTGAAGATTCAAAGAAAGATATATAAAAAGAAGTGAGATTAAGTTCCAGTTTCATACTTTCAATGCTAACAGTAGTTCATAAAATAACTTGGAAAATTTCAGGATCTTTTCTTTTTTTAAAAAAATGGCTTTTCTGAGACTTCCCCACAAATGTTTCTGTGATGGAAGGAAAGCGGGAAGTTTCTATGACATTTCAGAAGCGTGACGGATGATCCCACCTTCGGCACCTCTGAAACATTTGGGCAACACTTGGGCAATATTTGGGCAGCGGTAAATGCCCCCTGGGATAAACTCCTATGTAAGCCAGTTGCCCCCAACAAACTGGATACTCATTTTACTGACCTACAAAAGGATGGAAGACTGAGTGGACCTTGGGACCCTGCCTGGAATCAAGCTCACAACCCTGTGGCTGCAGTACTAGCATTTAACCACTGTGCCACCAGTTTCCCTACAGTTTCCACAGCTTTTTCCTATTATCATGCTACTGATGGGTGATGGCAACTGTAGTCAGGGATCAAAAGCTCCTAACTTAAACGTGAATGGCTTGGATGTCTGATGTCAAATATTTCAGCTGCCAGTGGTCCTGCAAGCGATAAATGAGTACAGGCATGTCCGATATAGTAAAAGAAATGGGATCTAACACATGGGTCACTTATTGCAATGGGTAGGAACGTAATTGTCTGCTTGTTCAGCCAAAAAAAACAGTAAAGTCAGACTGCCTACTTTCCTGCTAGTCCACTATGGTAGAGTGCACCTGCTTTATGCTGATGAATAATACTGCTGCATGAAGAAAAGCTTAGGTGTCTATCTCTAGCCTTCCAAGATAGTAGCTTTGCTGTAGTCTAGGGAATAGTGCTTTCTGCTGATTCAGATCTTCATGTCCTTATTCCAGCTAACTGGTTTTACAGCCGTGCCACAGTATGAGCATTTTTGTTTTCTCCCTCTGTATGAGCTGTGTGCCTGCAGCTCTGTTGTATCCATTAAGAGTAATGGGAACCATTTGTATAAATCATCTTGTGCACACTGTGTGTTTTTTTAAAAAATAGCCTTTCTAGTCTTGTCTTGTATGGAACAATATGCAATGTTATCATCAAGTCATGAAGGGAAGCTATCAAATATTAACTACAGATTGATTTAGCTTACTCAGTTTTTTTCTTGATATTGTAAATGAATTATTTATTTTGTAAAGAGGGATATGATAATCTTAAATTATGGAAGAAGGTGAACATTAAAGGAATTCTTAAGGGCAGAGGTGGAAATGTATGCGATTGTGGCATTCCTAAAGGCAGAAGTTCAAAAACTGAACTTTGCAAGCTAATTACATCTATCCATCGGGAAACAAACATTTGTTTAGATCCTTAAAACACTAGAAATTTGAAATCTTTGGATACTGAAGTCCACTAGTCTAAGATGGCAAAGCAATTATGGGTTGTTTAGTATTTCAGATGACCTTCACAGATGTTGAAGGAATATTGTAGCCTTGTTTGAAATCACCCTCTTTAGACCCATATGCTTGATGTCTATTTTCCTGGAGAAATGCCCTTAAGATACATGTAGGCTCCTGGGGGAACTCAAACCTTGGAGCTTTTTATTGTGATTTCACTCTCCATCACTGAGTTCTCTCAGGGCTAAACAAAATGTTATTTTAATGGTATGATTAACAATCATGTCTGGAGGGTTTTAAAGTTAAAAATGAGGCAGGTGGGGTGGGAGACTTTCGTTGTGACCCTACTGTGCTGGGAAAGGAAATTTAACCCTTCCTTCCACAGCTGTAGACCCACTTTAAAAAACCAAACCAGAGCATTTACTGTTAGGGGAAAGATTTCTTTTAATGCTAATTACCATGAATAAATGAGAGGAGAGGGTTTGAATGTTCTTGGGTTTTTGTACTCAGAATCCACAAAACTCTCCAACTTTATATTCCTTCCATACCAAAAAAAGAACCCTGGATGGTGACTAAGGTCTAATATCTACATCAGAAATACTGCAGTTTGACATCACTTTAACTGTCATGGCTCAACGCTATGGAATTCTGGGATTTGTACTCTGTTAAGGCACCAGCACTCTCGGAGAGAGAAAGCTATCTCACATGACTACAAATCCCAGAACTCCATAGCATTGAGCCATGGAAGTTATAGCGGTGTCAAACGGCATTATTTCTGCAGTGCAGATTAGATCTGCCACACTGCAGAAATAAAGCAGTATGATACCACTTCAGCTATCATGGCTCCATTCTGTGGAATCCTGGGATTTGTGGTCTGTTGAGGTATTCAGCCTGGTCTGTAAGTCCAAGAGTGTTACAGGAAAGAGACGTGACAGTTAAAGTGGTGTCAAACTGCTTTATTTCTGCCATGTGGATGCACTTTAATACTCATCACACACATGGAGACCTTAGGTATATAAAATAGCAACATTGGGTATACCATGGAGAATGACTAAAATGATTGATCAACTCCATATAACCCTTTTCTCCCCACATCTTGTGGTAGCAAGCAGCACATGGAAGGCTTTTCATGTGTACACATTTATTTATCCATTGACTGCCCTTAAATACCATGTTTCATCCTGTGCAGACAAGATGATTCACAGATGAAAATATTGGTTGATTGGTAAATTGTATTTATTAGTCATTCCATATACTAACTTCTCTGGATGGATTCAGTTAAGGAGTTAAAGAGAAGTAAAATAAATAAACCAACCAGTTCTGATTTAATACTGAAATCCAGTAAAACAGAACAATCAGTATAAGATGAAGAGTAAGAATAATCGAGGCCACCATATATGCTCTAATCACACAGAATTCTAAAAATCACTTCACAGGCCAAAAACTCACTAGCTTCCATAAAACCATAAAATAAAATATAAAATTAAGTGTTCTAAATGATGTTAAAAGACCTGGGAGATTTAAAAAATAATTGCCTGTAGCAGAGCTTGTAAGTAACATTTTGAAAATGAAATGGTTACCCACTGCTTATTCTTTTTTCCCTTGCACTGGGAAAAAATGATCCAGTTTTTTCATGCTATGCAGGCTGGGCAATTTCTGGTGATAAAGATATCCCCCCCCCCCGACTTTAGCAGACTGTATATCCCATCCATACCTCCACACCATCATGAAGAATGTTACCCCCAAAATGGAAAACTACGCCCTTGATTACTAGATTACTAGATGTAATTTAAATATAATTTCATCCCTCCAATTGTTTTGAGCCATAAAACTTGTGCACATGTGTGTGTGTGTGTGTGCACGTGCATGCGCACACCCACCCACCCACACCCATGCACATGTGCGCTCGCGCGCACACACACACACAAATATTTCAGGAAGTGATCAGATGGTTTCTAAGTAAATAAATAAATGTTGTTCCTTTTTTAAGCCCTAAAACAAGCATCAATTAAATTCCATATAAAAGGAATTAAATCCCACTCAGGAGAATTTAAATTCAATAAACAATAAAATAGATAACTTGCACTTTCTGGAGCCTTCTGTGGGTTTAATTTGAAGGGGGCAATATATGTCAGGGCTTGGGTGCAGGATTAGATGGGCTCATTGGGTGCCATGCTATGAGCTCTGGGCAATGCTTAATAAATACTCATCCTGGCATAATATCAAACTTTTTGGTTCAAATATCATGCTTAATTTCTTATTGGAAGGAACAGGGGCAACTGTGAGCTGACGTCCTTGTTAAGTATATAGGTGATCAAGCAATATTGTTTATCCTTCAGTTCTCTGTGTCTGATTTACTTTGAGACATTCTGCATTTGCTTAGAGTGGCACAGAGATCTTGTGATCCGAAAGCCTTTCCTGGAATGGCCATGTAGTGCTCTTTGGTCACATGGAACCCTTTCACACCACACAGTTATAGCACTATGAATCCTTTTCTTTGCTGTTTAGTGAGGCACTTGAGTTCTTGGCCTGAAAAGTCTTAATACCTGCCCTGAACTACAAATCTCTGGATGCTATAGGATGGAACATAGCAGTTTAAGTGGAATTATAGAACTATAATTGTATGTGTGCAAAGGCCCCTGATCATTTCTGAATGGGAGAGTGAGACTGCTGCATCACTCAAATACTTGCTGGGGGTTTCAAATTGCAATTGAGGGCAGCTAAACCAATAGAGGAGACATTCCTCTGTTTTGCCTCTCACCAAGACCCAGACAAAATACCATGTGATGGAAACCATTCTGTGAGAGGAGATGCCACACAGCAGTTGGTCCAAGTTAAGCCAACGGAAGGGGATTTTGCTCTCTCAATTCCCCCTGTGAGCCAACTTGAATTCCACTCATTCCTCAATAGGGCTTGAACTCTGCAAATCTTAATGCTGGATAAATATGAGTAGGATTGGGTACTAGATGTAATTTAGGCAGAAGAGTGGCACAAATTTCCCATACATCAAACATTATTTGTGTGGAGTACTTACGTACATTATTTGTGTGGAGTACTTGTGTGGCATAGTGGTTTGAGTGTTGGACTATGGAGATTATCACAGGGAGATAATGAGAGGAGAAGGACAGGGGCGAAGCGTGATGCTCCCGTCCTTATCGTTCAATAGTGCAAAGATTATTGGATGATGTCCCATCATTTACCTCCATAACCCATCAATACTGAAGTGATGGGACAATTCCTCTTCATTGATGGGATATTCATGGGATAAGCGCCAGGTGTCTGATAATCTTTGCCAGATCACACAATAAGGATGGGAGCATGGCCCTTCGGTCCTGCCCTCCCGTCATTACCCCCAGCCCCCGATTTGATAATCTCCTAATACTTTAGGAACCAGGGTTCATATTCCAGCTCAGCCATTAAACCCACTGGATGACCTTGGGCAAATCACATCCTCTCAGCCTCCGGCAATGGCAAACCTTGTCTAAACAAATCTTACCAAGAAAGCCCTGTGATAGTTTTGCCTTCAAGTTGCCATAAGTCAGAAATGCCTTGAAGGCACACAACTTAAATAGGCACACAACTTAAATAGAAATGGCATGTATAGAAGGATGTACAAAAAAACTGATGACGATTTTAATTCAGATTACAGATATAATTATGTCCTAGATTTTTTTTTCTTGGAATTAGGAATTAATAATTTGAGCATTTTTCCCACTATAGGAAAATTTTCAAAAGCTACAGTTTTTAAAGACTATTCACAGTTTGGATCTTATTCAGCACAAAATTCAGTCTCTTTTTTGGCACAGAAAAACAACATTTTATGTGCAAGAGAACCCTCGTGAAGTTTGCACAGAGTAAGTCACTAACTGTGGTGATTCTTTTCAGTCTAGGTGTCTCCTCATCCTCTTGACACTGAAGAATTTTTTTACCATTTTTTTGAATATTTTCAAATAGGATTTCCATCTCTAATTGAGTCCTTGAAGGAATTTGAAAACTAGAACATGAATATTTTAATTCAGCCATTGAAAATTGGTGTATTTTAATCAGATTATGAAAACAGAAGATAAGTAAAGATTTCCTTCGCATTTCCACTTTTCAAGAAAAGAAACAGACAGTTAATGGAAGGAGCTTCATGAACATTCCAGTAATTTGTTGCTGAGTATAAGTGGGGTTTCATAAGTTGTTTGCTTATTTTATTACAGGCTTGTAAAATATGCACACAGTAATAAAAGAACCCGTAAAACTCCTTTGGGAGCAGAGCAATATTTTTATATATATATAATGCCACCAAGGAAATGTATTTTGGCAGTGGGTGGGAAGGAAAAGATTATGAAGATGTATGACTGCCATCAGAATGCTGTTACTACAAAAGGCTACACAGTACAGTGCATAGTCCAAACCATATTTTATACACACACACACACACACACACACGTTAGCTTGCTTTAAATCTTATTTTTCCTTGACAATATTATTTGGCCTGAAATAATACTCTCTTTTCACTTTAATTTACTAAATAAAAGGGTGGAAAGAACAAATGAATAGCCCATATTTTTAAAGAGGAAGCCAGAAAATCTACACAAATAACACAAATCTACCAATTAACCAGAAATTTGGGCTGTGGATGAGATATAATGAGCAACTTCTTAATGCCAGAGATCTAACATCAATGAGGCAAAGAGTAACATCTTCCTTCTTCGCCATACATATATTTGCAATCTACCCATCAGCTGCCAAAGCATGTCTCCACCACACCCATTTAGTCTCTGGAGGAAGAGGCGCACCTAGGCAGCTTTCACCAGCGTTTGTACAGTAGGATAAACTAATAAGATGCCATCCTCTCATACTGCAGCCTCTTCCATTTAGGGTAGGGTGAAAAAGATGGCAACAAAGCAGTAAAGTTAATAATAATATTGGAAGAGCTACAAATCAGCCATCCTGTAGCTAAATACAGTGGCCCTTTTCACAGCTCAGTATTTCCTTACATTGATTCCTCTCTCCTGCTTTTCTCTGGTGCCAGTCACAATTTGGGAACCTGGGAGAGAAGGAAGGGAGTATTTGGCCTGGACAGAGTGTGCAGCAGCTGCTCCAAAGCAAACTGTAGCAATCAAAGGACAACAATATACATGAAACATATATTTTCAGGACTATGCTCTTGCCCCGAGATCTCTCCTGACATCCTGAGGCCCATGCGAAAGAATCCAGGCCCTATGATCTGGGAACACTGCACTCTTTCACACGGGAGGAATTTCTCTTTACTGTGAATTGAGCCAATTCGAATTCCTGTGAATTCATTTGTTTAGCGAATTCACGGGAATTCCCATTGCGTTCGGAGTGCGTTTGGAGTAATGTTCCATTTCCCAAAATTGCCCGAAATTGCGTGCGAAACTTTAATTCGCAATAATGGAAAACCCATGATTGCATTCAGAATGACTTCCCTGTTGCTCGAAATTGTGTGCGAAGCTTTAATTCGCAATAACGTCAAACCCCATGATTGTGTTCATTAGATTATACTTCCAATTTCCGATGTCTGAGAATCCACTGGGAGAATCCCATAATCCTTTCGTCTACACCTACACCCTCAGGGCTAGAAACTCTGTGGCTTCACCACATATTTTCTGGAAGGCATTCAAGATTATTGTATTCTTTTCTGCCTCCACCCACCTACTTGCTACCTTTAACTTTCCCAGATAGCCTATTTGTGTGCATTCCTGAAGAAAGAGAAGATATGGTGAAATGGACTGGAAATAGTGGCTGACCAAACAGACAGGGGCACTATCCAGAGCAAGGCTGGTCCATTCAATGCTTGTGTAATGTAGAAAGAGCAGCACCAGAGGCTTCTTCTCCCCCCCCCTTCCCTTCATCACCCTGCAGCTCACACTTTCATGGAAGCAGTGGCTCTGAGTACCTCTTTAAAATGATGACAGCAGCAAGGGTTCATGAGGAGTGCCTATGTGGTTGTGTATATGTGGACATGTGATGGGAAGACTTGTCTCACATCCACATTTAGCTAAGGATGCTACTGGGATGATATGGGCATGCTAGTTTATCTTAGCCTAACTAATTCAGTGGGCTGCTGTCAGACCAAAGAGTAGGTGTGAGCTACAAATAGTATTGTTCTGTGCCTCCCAGTCTTGGCAAGGGTTTTCTTGGCAAGCTTCTTTAGAGGGGGTTTGTCATTGCCATCCTCTGAGGCTGAGAGAATGTGACTTTCCCAAGGTCACCCAGTGGATTTTATGCTCCAATGGAGAATCAAACCCTGATCTCCATAGTCATAGTCAAACACTCAAACCAATACATCACACGGGCTCTCTGTACAAATAGTATACAATGGTTTAAACAGATAAGCACAAAGCCTTTATGGAAGATGGGTTTGGAATCATCAACAAAAGGTCGTCTTCAGTGAAACTACATTTTAGGGAGAGAGAAAGAAAAAGTTTGTGGTTTCCACAGCAGTGGGGGAAATAAATCTGCTCTGGATTGTAATCCAAACTTTAAAAGAGCTATACAAGGTAATGAAATCAATCCCTACAATAGGCTCATCACTGTGAATAGCTCATTTCAAGTTTAGACTGAAAAAACTGGAGTGGATTCATTGCCCCACAACGAATAATTACTAGCTGTCACTGATCTCAACAAATACGTAAAAATTCTCTTAACACACAAGTGCGTGTAGTATTTACTGATTGTGTGCTCTTTATTTGCCATGCTGAAGTATTGCACTGCCTTCCAATATTTTCTTATCTTTTGTCCACACAAATGAGAAATTAATACAGGTTGTATTTATAATTAGGTACAGTATCACTATAATTAGGTACAGTATCACTTTTTTAAAAAAAAACAAATTGTTTGTTTAATTTCCTTATGATTAGGTTTATAATGAACTTTTCTGTGGTAAGTACAAAAGAGCCAGCTTAAACTATTTTAGGCAATTAAAATGTAACATCACCAAACATTATTTATCTTAGTGTTTTGCTTATCTTTCCCAGTATTAGAAAATGCTTACTGTTACACCTTGCTAAATATTTGCAGTCGAAAGGTTTCTTTATTTAAAAAAGCTCGTGGTAATTAAACTGCAACATAGGCATTATGATAATGCATGCTCTTATGTTTTCCGACCAGTGTTTGCTGAGTAGGAAAAAGTCAAAGGGATGAGTTCATAAATAGAGAATCAGAAGCAAAAATTCCACAATAAACCAACACCTGGGAATAGATCGGGTTGTGTCAGAACTAAGGCCCAGTTCATACTTGGTAAACACCCTGATACAACAAGGACCCTTGGGCCTAACTGCGTAAAGTAAGTTAGACATGAGCACTGAAGACAGATTTTGGGATGGTATAATGGCTATTACACATTAGTGACTCAGACCCTGTACAGACGGGCAGGAAGGGGCAGTGAGACACCACCCCTTTCCGCCCCGGATCATTGCCGTGGCTACCACATGGGCACAGGAATGATCCACTCCTTTCCACCCTGCTGCCAAGGTGCCAGTAGCACCCTGGAGTGGCACAGTGATGCCCTTTATTTGCCACTCCATTTAGACGTAGTGTGCACACCATCTGAATGCTTGTGCACCCAAATGGCTCCGGGAGAGCTCAGAGCATGTGGACACTCTACTCTCCTGTGCCCTAATTTTGGCCCCAGGCCACAGCAAAGTGTCAGTTTTTTTGGTCTTCTGCTATTCATATTGGCTTAAACAACTTATCAGCACTCTTAATATTTCTTCTCTCTGGATATCTCTTTTGACCTCATTACCATCTCTTTATAAAAATGATTTTTTTTTTCAAATTTGTTATTATCTTCCTACCAAACTGTAAATTTTTCTATATTACTTTCTTTCCTTTCTACACTTACATTTAGCTATTTTTTGTTAAGACCCACAGTATTTTTCATTTTGTCTGTAACCTTCTTTTTGTGCAATATCTCGTTAAAGGATCCCAAATATTTACCTCCTCTTTGGTTGTCTTGTCATTTAAATATATAGTCAATCTGTCCATTTCTATTACATCTAATGTTCTCAACAGCCAGTCATCTGTTGAAGTGATCTCTGGAATCTTCCGTTGTTTAACGAATACCATTCTTGCCACAGTTATCATGTATAATATTATTTTCAAATGCTTTCTATTTTTCTTTATCTTCTACCATGTTTAATGAAAAATAGTTCTGGTTCCAATTTTATCTTTATCCTAAATATATCTTGGATTGTTTTGTGTATTTCTTTCCACAATTTCTTTTTGACATGAGCACCACATATGATAAAATCGGCCTCTTTTTAAATCACATTTCCAACAAGTTCCCTCCTGATTTTTATACACTTTAGCCAATTTTGATGGTGTCGTATACCATCTATACATCATCTTAATGAAGTTTTCTTTTATATCCATGCATGCCATAAATTTCAGATCTTTCTTCTAGGATCTTTCCCTTTTCTCTAATATGCTGTTTTCCTGACCCTCTTTTCTGACCTCAGGAATCTGGAGAATCCCAGAAAGCCCTTGCACATTTCCCCCCATTTTTAAATCTCAGGAATTTCAGAAGCACTGTCCCTCTCCTTTTTTCTAGCACCCCATCTGGAGAAATGGCCACTGGAACTTGGATGATAATTCAAAACAAACCTGCATTTTTGGGGTATTTATTATGATTTCCTAATGAGTTGGCTCCCTTTTTGCTTCTAACAGGCCCCACATTTACAATTTTGACACCACAAAATTGGCATTACAACTTTGATGGCAATCAAAAACACTGCCAAATTTTGAGTAGCTAGCATGATGTCCCAATTATTATTATTATTATTATTATTATTATTATTATTTTATTACCTGCCTATTCCCATGGATTGAAGCAGGGAACAACAACAATTAACAGACACATGTCAGTTAAAACATATCAATTTAAAAGGACATGCATACAATTTAAAAGGACAATATATACACTTATTAAAACAATCCTCATTTAAAATTCACACTTTAAAAATCAGCCTGCTGGAAGTACAAAATATGACATTCTTTTCTGTTATGTTTAGATGTGTAAGCTGTTACCAGTATCACATTTTAAAAACATCTTACAACTGTCTTTCATATTTTTTTGGATTACATTAAAAATTATTTTAAAAGAATTCTAAACAAGCACAACAATACATTTTACCATGGCAGTTAGTAAGAATATGAATACGTTCCATTCTTCTGGGACACTGGTGACTGGGCTTTTGATCAAATATGTTCATTATTTGGCTGTGACCAAATTCAATTTTCTCACATTTTTTATCTTTGATATGGGATAAGCAAAGTAATCCCAGAGGGCCGAAAAGACAATTAACGATGAGTAATTGCTTTGTGCATTTGTATTACCTGAATATTTAGAGGCAATTCCTGCAACACTTACACACACTGTCATCAAGGAATTATCTTTTGCCATATGGGTATGCTGTATGGAAGAATCTGTACAGCTGCCAATGGGCTGTTTCTCCCACACTTACTCTGTCCTAGTTAGCTTCTCACTTCCCATTGGGTGGAAGTTATTCAATGGCAGGATATATTTCATTTTTCTTCTCATGAAACTTGTGAAGTGCTGCTCTAATAACAACAGGAGTTGTTTGATGAGGGTTGATGAGGTTTTACTTTCTATTCTATTCTTAAACGTCTGTTTGTCATTGTTGAAGTAGTAGAATCTCATTGCAGAATCCTTGCATGTACGTGTTGGAATCAAATGGGATTATTTGCAAATGAGGTTACAGTTACACCCTGTAAATATAAAAACAAGCACTACAGCAACTAAACATATTTATAGTTGTACCATTAATTCTTACTGAAACACCAGTAACTTGCACCCTAAATAGGTGTGGAGCTGTAAAAGAAATTCTGAATCTGATCAGAAAAGGAAGACATGCAGGGAAGACTTTTTGATCAAAAGGGTCAGGCCCACCCCTTGCTCCTCATCTAGAGAGCAGGTGAGATGAGTATATTATGTCCCTACAAGACAAAGAAAGGGAAGTTCCCCAAACACTACTTCACATGCCTGTCTTTACTATTTGTATATCTGAGTTAAATCACATTTGTATTGTTTCATGGACTGGCTGAAAGTATTCCAGCCAGTTTTATGGTCATGTGGACCCCTTTTCTATGCTATGCTTGTTTATGTACAGAAAAAGTTTGTGGAAAGATGCAAAGGAAACAGCTCAACGTATACAAAATAGAGACACTTTGGTTCAGTGTTTAAAGATCACAGTATTACAAAATGGTTGAAGTTATCTCTCATTACATTGAAATTAGGGCTGCCATTTTTGGATAATCCCAGAATTTGAGACCTAGGGATTACCCTTGATGATGTCAGTCACTCCCAACTTGTCAATCGAGAGATCACCCAGATGAAGGCAAAATGAGATTATTCCTTCTCAATTACTTAGTGAGATGGTACAAGGAACATTTACTCTACTTGCTTAAAGCCAGAAGGCAGAGCCAGAGCAAAGTAATGGAGGGAAAGAGGATGCAAAATAAATACATAGAACCCAAAATAAATACATAGAAAGTATTCATTGAAGCAACCAATTAAACCATGCAAATTGTAGCAACCTGCTCCTTTCCTACCTAAAATAGAGATTTCACACAGCCCTTTCCTCTTTCCAGAAGCTGAGCCGACCAAAACTGAAGAATTTGCATTCCACCTAGAGATAACCTATGTAAACTGGAGAATCATGGTCAGGCTCTGAGATCTGGCAACCCTAACTGTAATTTAAATGTAATGTAATTATGCCATAGTCATTATAAAAAGGGATTAATTATAAGCAATTCTATATTTATATCTGGTTGCATCTCCAATCTGCTTGTCCTCTATAAACAAGGTTGTAAAAGAGCTTATTTTTCTTGCAATTATCCAATGTAGATTTCCTAAACGCACTTTACTTGTCAGCTCAAAGCAAGTGTGTTGTGGTGTTCAGTACTGGAACTAGGAAAAGCTAGGAAAATTCTCGCTTACTCTAAACTTGACCTACTTCACAAGGTTGTTGTGAGGATAAAGTGGGAATAGAGCCATGTGTGCCACCATAAACTTACTGGAAGAAAATAAAATGAATTAAATCATGATACTACTAGTCTAGCTTTCTCTGAGTGTGTGTGGGGAAATTTGTGAGAAAGATGCTGTATATAGATGGCTCCAATTTTGCATCACAGAGAATAGGAAAAGTGACAGTTTGCAGAATCAAACTGAAATGCAAAACTCACTTTTTGCTCTTATTAAAATGATGTGTATTGGCAGAGATGTAATAAATGCATGCTTTAACAAATAATAAGCATATCGTTCACCACATTGGCCCTTCCTGCTTTATAATAAAAAATATGCTAATAAAAGTAGAATAAAACAAAGTTTTAATGGACAGAAGAGCTGGTTTGGCAAAAACTATAAAGCGTTCCCTAGACATAGAAAATATATGTGTATGCAAGTGTTACTTCTGAATTCTTCAAAACTACCTGTAATAAATATTGCAAAGAAAAAAGAAACAGCTGAAGACAGCAGGGGACTTACACATACAAAAGTCATGGGTAGATCCAAGGTTATTCTGGAAAAAGAGTGAGTAAGCCTAGCATAACTGAGCCTTCCCTGAAATTAATCCTACCCTGAAATTAATTGCAGATTGATTTCTTTTCTTAATCGTGGGGGGCATCCACTTAGCTGTAGCCTCTGTTTTCATTAGAATGGTGGGTGGAGGAGACATTCTTTGGCAAAGGTTAAAACTGGATAACTCTTCTACAGACTGTTTTGGCCACTAATAGCTATACCTTCAAACCTCTAAATCACTTCAACATACCCTCTAATATTTCACAAATTAAAACCAGGACATATGTGACCAAACAACATCAGAGTGTGGTCAAGATGGCAAAAATGATTAATGAGGGAGAACACAGAAACTAAGAGAGGCTGGATCAGTTGGCTTCCACGTGAGACTACTGGGAAGGGCAAGTGATGAGTAAACTGAATCCAACCTAATTTCCACTTTGAACTCAGGGTGTGTCTACATGGGACAAATAAAATGGTCTCACCTAGTTTATACAGTGAGCTAGCCAAACAGCCTATGGGATGCTTGGGTCTGAATCCAGTTTTTTTTTTCATTGCCTTAGGGCTTTAATCCAGAGTGGGGAGAAGTCAGGATTTATTCCAGTTTTGAGCAAAAAATCCTGATATCTGCAAATATGTGTGGTCTACGCTCCATAGTGACATTGGTGTGAGGTTAGGAGAAGAATTCAGAGAAATGTGAATTTGCATGAATATAGGAGGGGGGTGATTGGAGAGGCCACAGTTGCATGGCCGCACATACTGTAATTTATGGGACAGGAGTGAGTTTGAAAAGGAGAACTGTGTGTTGACAGTTCTCCAGAACTTGTCTCGCTGTGTGTAGACAAGCCGGTGGTCACTGTGGATAGGGGTAACCCAAAGGTATATCCTCTCAGTGTAAACATACCCTCAGTTTTCAGTAACTGAAGTAAACTAAGGACAAAGCAGGGAGGTGGGATTAGGATAGAGAAATAAACATTTTAAAAGCAACTTTAAAAATGGGTGTCAGAGGAGTAATTGGGACTGTCCCTGCCAAACTGGGACAGTTGGCAGCTGCAATTCAATATTATTTTGATCAGAATGCAGCACAATTAATTAAAATAAATTCCAGCCTAGCAATTACATTTGCAGTCACATTTCATCCTTCACTGGTGGCTTTTGAAGTCCATCTGAACAGCAATAAAGGAAATTGAGGCAGTCCTATAGGAGGCTTTCTCAAGTCTGATGGGGTGTTCTTGCAAGATCTCAGGGCTTCTGTGAGATTTCAAAACTTACAGCAGCCCCCAAATCCTTGCAAATTTTCCCCTGGCAGGGCAGCCTTCACAAGATGACAACTTTACTCTGTTGCCTGTAATAAGCCAAGATGAACAGAAGAGGGAGAACGGCCCCATGCTAGCCACGATCCAAGATATTAGACCTCCTCTATTTGGTATGTAAAGCATGCTTGGTCCATGCATACAAAGTGCTCAGACGTCAGTCTGGTACGAGTGTATCTAGTACCTGTTCCCATATGGGACTAGGGGCATCCTGGATGATCTCAAAATGTGATTCCCAGGAGCCCTAATATAAACAGGCACAGCTCTGCTTGGAGCTCAGACCTAATCCTTAATCTGCAATGGCTACCATAATCCACAATCAAAGTATTCCCAACAGATGACCATCCAGCCTCTGTTTAAAAACCTCCAAAGAATAAGATTCCACCACACTCAGAGGCAGTGTATTCCATTGTCAAATAGCTCTTACCATCAGGATGTTCTTTCTGATATTTAGATGGAATGTCTTATATAATGATATAAATGATGCAAATGAGCTTTAGCTATAATGATATTTCAATCATTGTTGTTAGAATTTATACTTTGATCACACTTGTGACATTCTTTTAACCAACATTGTTAGTGGCCACACTGCCTTGGAGATTCATGGAGTCTTAAACCAAAAAGAAAAAGAATGTTTCCATATTCTGGTGTTGAAACAAATATCTGTGAAGATTTCTGAAGTGTGAAAGCTGATAGCTCTACAAGTGTGAGATCTGGGTCAGTTCTGCAGATCAAGAACCAATGCAGCTGAGGAGCTGCAGATGGAGTTTTGCAGGCAGAGAGCAATTTGCAGGCTGTGTGTAAAAGAGTGAGCGTGCGCTGATAGATGCTGACATATCTGACATAATAAAATGGAAAATGTTAATAGACTGCTTCTTAATATTTCTCCTATTCCTGCAGCTTTACTCCTGAGGTTTCTATACTCCTTATCATTCCTAAGAAGGTGCTTTTGGTATTCAGTTTTTAAATTGTCTAAGGGACTGAGGACCAAAAATACGTGCGGCATGCCTTTGCAAACGTTGCTCAAAGTGACCTTCAGACAGAGGAATAAGCACATAGAGAAGGGGGAGGGAGAGATGGAAAGATGGAGGGCATCCTTAGTGAAAAATGATTTCCAGAACTTGGTTCCAGTTCCTGTGATTTCTTTCAGTGTCATATTGGTGGCCTCTTACTCACTGACCTCCCTACTCAGAAGTCTAGGAAGTGATCTAATACCTTTGGACTAGTGAACGGATGTCTCTAAATCACTTTTCATAGCTTGAAAGAAAATGAGATCCGCCATCTTCTTTGTGTGTGAGTGCCCTTACAAAATGATTTGAACTTCAAAATTATTTCCCTCACAGAATGCACTGACACATGCATGCACACTTACCCTTTTCCACATGTAGCATGAGGCTGGGTACACTTACCATCATCCCAAAAGACTTCTTGCTAGATTTGGGAAGAGGTGCTACCGAGGGACTCCACAGACCAAAATCTCCAAAGAGTGTACCCCATTGCAAGCCTCCCTTCCTCCAGCCTCTCTGTGGAGTTTATCATATGATGGAATTTGGGGGTATAATGCAATGGCAATCCGAGTGCAATCATGGGGTTTCATGATATTGCGAATGAGTGTATCTCATGCAATTTCGGGCAATGGGAAGTCATTCTGAACGCAATCATGGGGTTTCACGTAATTGCGTATTAGAGTATCTCACACAATTTGGGGCAATGGGGGTCATTTTCGAGAAATGGGAAGTCATTCTGAATGCATTCTGAATACAATCAAATTTCACGTAAATATGCTAAACTAGCGAATTCACGTAATTGTGAATTGGCTCCATTTGTAATTGAAAGAAATTCCTCCCATGTGAGAACTCTTCTGCCTCAGGCATTTACTTCACCATGTTCCCCTTGTTATACTGTCAGTGGTTCTCCCTGCTTTTCTTTATTTGTTTATTTGTGTTTTGCCACCACTTGAATCCTTCTTATATTTGAGACTTCTTTCTCTGCTAAATAATATGTGAAATGACATTTAGATTGGGATGGAAAATCTGTTTTGACCAAGGGATAAAGTGGCTTGCAACAAGCATCTCAGGGGAATAAAGGTAGTCAATACATGGTCCTTGAAAAGTGCTTCTTTTACCTATGGCTTATCTGAGAGGTGGGGCCGTGAGAAGGGAAGGGTCTCCCCCATGCTTCCATAGGTCAGATAGTGTGGTCTAATGGGCTGAACTAGGCCTGCAGTCTATCTTTCATTCAGGTAGCTGCTCAAACTTTGAAAAAGAGGGTGTAATGTGATAGGAAGTGTGTCTTGAGCATAGTCCATTGCATTTGATATACAGTGGTCCCCCAGGATCCGAATTCCCTGGGGAATGAAATCCCCGGGACCCGAAACCGCCGGGGGCGAAAAAAAGCCCCTGGGATACGAAGAAAACCCTGGGTTGCGAAAAAAATTCTCAACCCGGAAGCTTTAAAACAGCACGCTTCCGGCGCGCTGTGCATTGATGAAAGCGGTCCCCCGGGTAACGAATGACTTCCGGGATACAAAGGTAATCCCGGAACGGATTACCTTCGTAACCCGGGGGACCACTGTACATATGTCAAAGAAATCTGATGAGATAAGGGTATGTGGTATGATATTGGCCATATACTGTTTTGCACGTGTACTTGATTACCCACCAACTTGTGCATATGGGAATCAGAGTGTTACTGATTTAGGGTAACCTCCCAAACCATTATGTTCTGTCAGCTGGTCCGTGTGATAGTCAGGCTGCTATTCTCATATACCATGGTCCCAGTTTCTGTTTTGATTAAGATCCAAGACATTCCATCTCTGCTTAGTTTCTGAGCATAATTCTGGCTTTTCCATCAGCATTTTCTTGATCACTGTAAAAGAGTTGCCTTTCTAGAGAATAGTCTGAAGGGACAGCTGGTTGGATAGCTTGCAGTGACTTGGACACCAGTTCTTCTGGCTTATCTCTACTGACATAGGATTTGGCAGGTTAAGAAACCCTCACATGAGGGTCTTTATATTTGAAGCTGCCAGCATGAAGGTCATCTGTCCTTCATTTTGCCAGGATACAAAACTCTCACATTAACCTAGAATTCCTTTGGCCTTAAACATACATACTAGTCATGTCTTTGACAATAAAAAGCCTAAGCAGAAGCACACTCCTACTACCTGATTCCTTTTCTGTTTTATTTACCAATGAGTGCATTGAGGTTTAAAGATATACAACACAAGTGAACATATAAGAATTAATTTCCTCCAGGAGTAAAATACGCAGCATTAAAATTTGGAAGATCTTCAAATCTGCCTGTGTCCTAACTCATTATTATATTTTGTTTATTGATTAATTAAATTGTTGGTTAGCTACCTGTAAGCTTTGTTTCTCAGAACAACATATTATTTATTTTGCTAAATTTCTTTCCCTCTTTCCTGTCTAGAATAGTGCTTGATGCAACTTGGCATAAAAATAACACACTGAATCCAAATGTTAGTCCCTGTCCTGCTTACCTCTACTGAGGGCAGCACAGCAGGGGAATAGGCAAAATAATAGTTCTGAGTCCAGTCCAAGGGTCACACAATACCAGTCAGTCAGTCACAGCAAAGGGCGGAGGCAAGAGCGTAGTCACAAGGCAAGTCCAGAGGTCAGATAACTTGGATCCAAGAGCAAGGAATACACGAACAAATAACAAGGCTGAAAGACTGCAAAGAACCTCTGCAGCTGGAGGTAGGTCTACTGTAGTTGGGAATAGCATTGGATTTAGGCCAGGAATTGTAGAGAATACCATAAGAGTTAATAGGAGAGGTATACCAAACTAACTAACCTCCAGACTATCTACGAACTGATGTTAAGAAATCTGGGCAACTGCCTTGGTCCTATGATTTGTATCCTGAGTATTTTATTTATTTATTTCAAAGATTTATATCCCACCTTTCCCCCACAGTGGGACTCGAGGTGGGTAAGTATTTGTTTGTTGTTGTGTGTCTTTAAATTGTTTCTTATTTATGGTGACTTTATCACAGGGTTTTCATGGCAAGATTTATTCCAAGGGGGTTTGCCTTTGTCTTTCTCTGAGAATGAGAGTGACTGGGTTTCCATGGCTGAGCAGGGATTTGAACTGTGGCCTCCTGGAGTACTAGACCAACACTCAAAACACAGCACTAAACTGGTGTTCATCTTTAGTATACAAAAGTCTCATTGAAGCCAGTAGACCTTTCTTTTGAACTTGTATGGTGAGATTCAGGTTTCTGGCCAGAGGGGCGACTTTCACATAGGATGTTATCAGATTATGGAAACTGGAAGTATAATCCAATGGCAATCTGAACGCAATCATGGGGTTTCATGTTATTGCGTGAAAGCTGATCACACGCATTTTCGGGCAAAGGGAAGTCCTTCCGAACGCAATCATGGGGTCTCACGTTATTGCATGAGAAATTATCACACACAATTTCGGGCAATGGGAGGCAATTTCAGGCAGTTCTGAATGCAATGTGGTGTCAATACACAATAACATAAATTCACTGAACTAGCGAATTCACTCATTTCCAAACTGGCCCCACTTTTATTTCTTTTGAAATTGAATGAAATTCCTCCTGTGTGATAATGTTCATAGTGGATATTAGAAGGTATGTTTGTGTTTTGTACAGCAGTATATGTTACTGCATCAATTTGGATGCTTATATGTGTCCCTCATCCAAGAAACACATTTTTTTCAAAAGCTGAAAAACACCACACTTTGAATAGCTTGGGTTATCTAGAGTGATGTGATTACTTTCTAATATCTGATAGCCCCATCACATTATTCAGAAGTAAGTTAAATTTCCAGAGTTGTTGCAGAAGAAAATAAAAATCACTGGTTACAACAGGGACAAGACTGATCTAAAGTAGCTGTGTGTCACATGATTTCTGAACCAGAAAGTATGAATACCCATGCACAAGCACCCCTAGAAATGCAACAATCAAACAAATTGTATTCCCTTACTGTAAATCTGGAAGCTCAATGTGGATTTTTTAAAGGACACTGAAGCTGTGAATAAGAGGGATAGGCATAGAGAATAGAGGAGAGTAACTTGCTGGAATCTTTCATTTCCCATTTTGTCTCCATTTTTTCCCATAGCAAGATTCAGATCTGGAGACATGTCAGCATAGTATTAGTACTGCAACAATAGAAGGTCTTGTAGTGAGTTAGAGAAAGCCCAGCTTGTATCAGGAAGGATAATTTTGCAGTATCCACCAAGTTTGTAATTAACATTTTTTTCTCCCAGAATTGTCAACATTATTTTCCCGAATCCATGCCACACGAGCCTGTTCAGTTTTGCAATTCAAGCTGGAACACACCACCACCTGGTTTTGATGATTTTATCTGTCTCCAGTATGACAGCTGTTTTTAAAGGTGGTGTCTGGAGCTTTCCAAAATACTGTGGCTAAATTATCTCACATGTGTTCATGCCACAGTGGGGAAAAACAAAAATGTTTTGGGGTTGCTTGCTTGGAACTAATCTGTCCCCAGGACTCATTTATGATGTCTCTTCATAGAGCATGAAGAGTTCTCCTAATCACTCAGAGGAAACCAAGAAGCTCTTGTTACATCCTGTTAGTCGTTTTATCAGCACAAGCTCCTCTCTAAGAGATACACAGTCACATAAAATTATCCATAGAGCTGAAGCAATCCCAGGAGGCCGTCTAACTTTCTGTACTTTTCCCTCCCTCTCTTTTTGCAAGGCATTGATCAGCATGCATCATTATCTCTTCCTGTTGGATGGGGGGAAAATAAATCATTTATTTTTCAGCTAGATTGATTTATGTGCATCTTCCATTTTAAAGGTAATTAATTTCATATGAAGTCATTTGCTACGTGTAGCATGCAGACGCTTGAAATATTGATGCTGTGTCTCACTGTTATGATGGAGGCGCTGCCATTTATCATCTGAAGATTCTCAAACTTTGCAAACATAAACAAAAGGGTTTGAGGGATGAAAAGTACTAATGCTCTTAGCTCACTTTCCTTCTTTTGGTGTTCTCAGCTATCATATTTTTAGTTAATGAATTGTTGAAAATTCTTTATTTTTTTTCTCTTGGTGTGTGGAAGTGTATTATTCATTTCTTTGAGTTGGTTGGATGCTCCTCTCACTCTTCAGGTACCCTTCTATGGTGTAATCAGAAACAAGAGAACTACTTGCAAAAGCAGTGCATTATTTTCTCTTATTTTACTGACAAAGTGCCATTTTATGATTATGTATATAAAGGAGGATTCATTCAGATTTCATTTTGATTTTTAAAAAAGCATTGTTTTTGAAACAGGTCCTCCTTAGTGCTTTCTCCTTGGGCCTTTCACAGTACACAGTTATATCATTATGATTCCACTTTAACTGCCATGGTTCCATCCAATGGAATCCTGGGATATGCAGTTTAAGGAAAGATATTTAGAATTCTCAACTGAAGAGCTCTAGGGCCTCCCCAAACTACCAGTCCCCAGGATTCCATAGGATACAGCCGTGAAAGTGAAAGTGGAAACATAGTGTTTTAACTGGGTAGTGTGAAAGGGCCCCTTTCTTTCTGCTTTTCACTTTCTGTGATGCTTAGGCTAATTAAAAGTATGCAAAAGACTTCTGATGCCAACAGTAGAGAAGACTGCTTTCAGAGGCTAAAACAGTAGAACCAAAGACTGCTATAAGAGGGGAAAACAGTAGTACCAAAGGCTGCTTTGAAAGAGGGGTTTTTGGCATTTAAATGTCTTTGGGCCAATCTAGATTGGTGCATAGAGCCACGATAAGGGCTCTTTGCACCGCCTTTAGGGTTAGGGAGGGCGTAGCTTCTACACCCTCCCTAGGCCTAAAGCGTATGGACGCCGCCATTTTAAAATGGTGGCGTCCATACGGACGCATTTTCATAGCATCATCATGTGCGCAGCTTTTAGACATGCTGCGCACATGATGACGCTTTTGCACCATGGGAGGGCGCCAATCTCGCCCTTTCCACAGCACAAAAATGGAGCTCCGTCTTTTCTGCAGCTTTTAGATGGCAGCGGCAAAGACGCTGGGAGAAAGGGGCCACGGTGGCGGCCCCTTGCTCCCTTCAGCCCCGTCTCTGCAAGCGGGGTGCAGCCAGCGCCCAGGGCGCCAGCTGAACCCCGCTTGGAGGCCGCGGGGAAGCAGCAGTTTGCAGCCTCCAGAAGCGGTGCAGCAGCCTTGGCCCCATCTCGCCGCTTAAAGGGGCGGTCTAGATCGCCCCTTTGTTGTTGATGTCAAGGTTGTTGTTATTTGATGTCAAGTTGACTTCATCTGATGGTGACTCTGTGAATGAGACTCTAAGATCCCCAAGTCATCATCTGTCCTGCAAACCCAACACCATGGTTTCCTTGACTGAATCAACCCACCTATAATGCAGTCTTCCTCTTTTCCTACTGTCTTCCATTTTTCCCAGCATTATCATTTTTTCCAATGATATGTCCAAAGTACAACAGCTTCAGTTTAATCATCTTCATTTGTAGTGAGCTTTCAGGATTGATTTGCACTTAGATCCATTTATTTGTCTTTTGGAAGAGGGAGTAAAGGCCCTGATATTGCTCTTCAGCACCTGATTGAAAGCTGAGGAGATCTCCCCCACTATGATAAGATTTTGCCTATTGATTTTAGTTTTAGCAGTTATTTTTGAGTGTGTATCTATACATATAAATCAGCAGGTGCAATTTAGATATAAATATGCATGCTCATTTGCCCTCTTTTTTGATGGTGCCTTCTCTCTATTTGGTCAGTACTGGTGCACCTATACTGTAAAATAATGCAGTTTGATACCGCTTTAATTGCTATGGTTCCATTCTACAGAATCCTGGGATTTGGAGTTTTGTGAGGCACCATCACTCTTTGGGAGAGATGTTTAAGAGCTTGTAAAACTACAAATCCAAGGATTCCATAATATGAATGAGTGTCAAACTGCATGATTTCTATAATGAAGAGGAACCCTACATCAGGCATCAACCTAATAAAGGCAGAAAAGCAGCAAGGATAATGTATAACACTCTTCTACACCATTCCCCATCAACAGATTTTTTTTGGGGGGGGGGGTTTGTTTATGTTTTTGTTTTTTGTTTTTTGTTTTTGCCTCCAATGGGATTCAAATAAACTGTGAATTTGTGAAAATGGTGTGAAACAGAGAAAGATCAAGTTCATTAAAGCAGTCCCAAGTCGTCTGTCCCAAACTGCTTTTCAGATTTTTTTTTAAAAAAACCATTAAATATTAGATGAATTTGTAACTAATGTACATCTAGTACTTGAGTTTTGGGAAGGCATCTGCTAGATGATGCATCAGTCCTGGCCTGGTTGCCAACTAATCTTTTACAGAGGCCAAATAAGGAATTCAGATATGGCTCTATCAGATGCATTGGTTCTCTTTGGCCCAATCTAGACGGGCATAAAAAAGCACGAATAGGGCTTAAAAGCCACTTTTAGGACTAGGGAGGGTGCAGCGTTTAGTCCCTCCCTAGCCCTAAAGCATATGGGCACCGCCATTTTAAAATGGCAGCATCCATACGTACATGCCATGATCTTTTCATGGTGCACACAGTGTTTAGAAACGCTGTGCGAATTATGATGACATGGTTCTACAGGAGGGCGCCAAGCATGCCCTTTCCACAGCGCAAAAAGGAGCTCCAAAACAGAGCTTCTTTTTGCTTCTGGGTCCTTTGAGCAGCCTTTA
Source organism: Urosaurus nigricauda (assembly GCA_034509955.1). Classification (NCBI taxonomy): domain Eukaryota; kingdom Metazoa; phylum Chordata; class Lepidosauria; order Squamata; family Phrynosomatidae; genus Urosaurus; species Urosaurus nigricauda. The sequence continues at coordinate 128,391,590 of JAOEGL010000003.1, forward strand.
GATGGCTGTGCCAAGGACCAGGGGAGAAAGGGGCTGCAGCGGTCACCCCTTTCTCCCCTCAGCCCCGTTGTGGGAAGCGGGGTTCATCGGGCGCCCAGAGCGCCCACTACACCCCACTTTGAGGCCGCAGGGAAGTGGCAGCCTCTAGAAGCGGCAAGAGGGGGCCTCAGAGGCTGCCAGTGCAGCAGCCTAGGCCCCATCTCACCGCTTCTTGGGGCAAGTATGGACCACCCCTTTTGGGTGGTCTGGAAAGCCCCTTTGTCCCTGTAATAAGTTCAGGAATGCTACCCCTCACGCTGGATGCTTATCATTCCTACCCCAAGTGATACTGGTTTCCCACAGCTGTGGGCACTTAGTTCTTCCTCTAGGCCAACATTTTTACTTGTTCAAAATGTGTCTAAAGTTTAAAATATTTCTAGCATTTGCCAGAGCTGCCATATTGTTAACCAAACATGAAGTTTACATGTTTGAATATATAAATTTAAAAGTCTGTTACAATATATAAGCAACATCTGCAATTTGATAGGATTTGTTTATTTGTCTCATAGTTAACAAATGGTAACTACTTTTCTAGAATGGGAAAAGCTGTTTCTTGAATCTCTGTTTTTTACCAGATCTGCAGAAACATGTCTTACGATCTTTTCCCTCCCAATGCTGTACAGTTGAGTAATTTGGACTCCCACTTCTGTGTACTCCTATGTACTTATGTGTATATGTGACTTCAAGTCACCTGTCAATTTACAGCAACCTCATTGATTTCACAGTGTTTTCTTAAGCAAGAAATGCCTGGAAGTGGTTTCCCATTGCCTTCCTCTGAAATACAGCTTACAGAACTTTGTATTTCCTCACAGTCTCCCATGCAAATACTAATCAGGGCTGACCCAGCTTAGTTTTCAAGATCAGATCTGATACCTTCAGGATATCAAATATCCCATCAAGTTTTTTTCTCTACACATTACTTTCACTATTGCACATTGCATCAGAGTCTTCAAACCTGTAGCAAACCTACAGATGTCTACAGAACTATGTCCCATACTTAGAATTTATTCCTAAATCTGTGGAGGTCTGTAGATAACAGCACTGCAGCTTAAAAGAACAAACCACTGAGTCTGGGCACAGGAAAGATTCTATGGAAGAGATTTGCCACTTGCTAAATCCTTCTGGGTCACTAGGGCAGATGGATTAGGATAGGTGGGATGCCTTTTTCTCTATTCTCCCATTGAAGTCAAGGGGAAAATTAGCAATATCAGTTTCAGGCTAGTATAGATGAGTATTCTTTGGATGTAGGGAATATTGAGGAGAAGAAGGGGTTTGGGATCCTGTGGATGTTCAGCTGCTCCCAAGACGCTCCATTCCACTTTAGACATCACTGGCAAGACAAATAGGGCAAGCAACCTTCCATGGACATATCAGAAGTCTCCATTGCCCATCTCCTCTCATACAGTAATGCAGCTTCCTCCAGTGATGCCTCAGCAGGCTTTTGTCTCCTTAGTCACCATCCTTAAGCTTCAATTTTCTTTTCTTTTTTTAAAGAAAATGTATAGGTGTTTCTTGGAGCATTTCATCTTACAGTGGATTCACTTCATCATAACAGAACAGCTGTATCTCAGACACATTCAGTAACAATTATTCTCTGGATACATAGTCAAAAAGACAGGGTTGGAAGGGAAGCTAGTGCACTCTAGTGCAAAACCTTTGCTACAACATCCCCAACAGCTGTCCAAAACAGAAAACAGCATTAGTGAGGCCAGACAGGTGCAGCTACATGAAAACCGAGCCTGTCCATAATAAATAAGAACAATATGAAGGCTGTGGTATGCAATAAATTATCACATATGGGCTTTCTTCTTAGGGTTTGCCAAAAGGAATGTGGAAGGGTCAAGTCTGATGCTTAACCCCTTGCTTGTGGTAATAACATATCAATGCAGGCTGGAAGAGACAAATGCCTGCTGTATTCCCTGGAAAGTTGTATAACCCTAATATTGTAGGATGCTGCATTTTTCTTATTTATTAGTTCTGTTTTCATCTTAATAACACCATTAACACAGTGAGGTGTGTGGAGAAATTGTTATTTGTGATGTCAACCCCCCACATCACCCCCACAACATAAAACCCCCTTCTTTCTTCCTCCCCCTCCACAAGAAAGGATGTCAAAATAACAAATAGATAAAATGGTATCAGTCATATTGATCTGTGGCTGTCTTAATGTACTGCCTCCCCTGGGAATACAAAATGTGCTTTTTAGAGTTACAGTTTAAGTAGCTGAGCACTTAGCTGGATGTTATCCCTTTTTTTTTTAATTTAAACAAAAACAAAAGAAAAAGAAAATGCTTTTTTCATTTGTCTTAACCTCATGTTTATTTGTGGTATTGAGCTCTGTGGAGAATAAATGTGGCAAACAGGCCGAGAAGACCAGATTCTGGATTGCTCTGAGAAATGTGCTGTAGGTTTCCATATTAATCAAAAAGCTACAGGTAGGGGAGGAAATCGATATTGTCTGTGCCCCTGAGTTTGATAGTGCTTAGCAGTCATGCCACTGGAATTTATTACATACCAGAAAAGCTGGCCATGGCATTGTTGGCTATTCTAGAGAGCAAAGCACTAGCCAGCATGGGGACTACTAAACAGCCTGCATCATTTTTGTTTATATTTTAAAAAAAGCCCTAACCCAAACCCATGGGCATCAAACAGTAGCAATCCTAGATATGAGGAAGATTCAGTGTGTCGGTCAGCGAGAGCATGACAAGCATCAATTCAATGCTGCAGAGATATCGACAGTGAAGGAGATCTATCAAGTAAAGCTCTCAGGCAGAGAACTCGGGGAACGTATTATTATTTCTACTCTTCAATACCAGATGTCACTGCTACAAAAAGAATTTTGCTGCATACTCGGTGGATTAGGGGGATCTAGCTAAGCTGGCATTAAGGTATGAACAATATGGTTTAGGCTCTACAGCCCCTCTGCTAGCTCAGATCTCATTTTCCAATTTTCTCAGAACACGTTGACATTTCTCCAGATATGTTGACTTTGGGACTCAAAGTCATGTTCTCCTGAGAACGCTGTTGCATTAAAAATGTGTGTGTGGGGGGGGGGGGTGTTGAAAAATTTTCTGGACCATCTTCTCCACACACAAACCTCTAATTGTTTTATTCATTTTGGGAGCAGCCATCCCACCACAAGAAGAAAAAAATAAGCCACCCCCACCCCCACCCCAATATGGAGCAGGGAGAAGAAATCTGCTTCCTATTTCAGTTTAGTCCTAGTTGGATTCCACATATTTTATTGCATGTCTTTTCTCCTCTCTTTGCAATGGGAGTATGCACATTGCCGCAGTGAAAATGGATGCTCCAGGTTCAGCTAGTTCCCCCTGAAATCAATGGGCAAGTGTGTTATGATTGAATCTCCATCAATTTCAGTGAAAACTCCATAACTAACTTTGTTTGAAGATATCAAACTCCATCAAAACAAAAAATGCATAACATTGTGGTAATACCTCAATTAGGTCAACCCAAAGTTGCAAAGTATATTACACAAGCTTACAAACCTCACAGGATTCTTCATCAGGCATGGGTGTTAAAAGTCACTTATGGGAATAAATGTGAGGATAGAACCTCACAAAGCCACATCTTTCTCCAGATGTTAAACCTGAGTTTAAAATAGTGCTAGAGAGAAGTTTCCTGCAGGTAAAGACCACACACCTTCCCAGCCATGAAGTATTTGGAACTCAAAAGCAAACCAAGGCAGTAAACTTTTTTCTTGCTTGTTAGAAACAAAGGCACTTCCTTTGAGATCTAGCTTGTATCTCTCATGTTCGCGACTACAAGCCCCTTTGTAAGCAGAATACTGTGAGTCCCTTGAAAATTCTCTGTAGTATAAAAGGTAAAACATGCCCAGGATAGCCAATTTCAAATGGTTTTACCATAGTTGGAGAGGAAAACCTCAGATAGTCTTCTCCAGTCCCTCGGTTCTCTCTAGTTCACAATGTATTTTGTGTCTTTTAGTTGGTCTCATTAAGGTATCACAACAATGGTGTGTGTGTGTGTGTGTGTGTGTGTGTGTGTTTAAGTGCAGAGTTTTCTGTATTTTACTGCATGGTCCATATGGCTACCCCTGAATAAACATAATTTATTTTGGATCGTAATCAAAGAGATAACCGTATTAGTCTGTTTTTACATAAAAAGTCATAAAAGAATCCAGTCATACTGTGAGATTAACTGGGAAGGAGAAATTTCTTTCCTCTGATGAACTAGACTGGACCCCACAAAAACGTATGCTAGAAACTTCTTCTTTTCAGATAGTCTGAAATATGTTACTAGATTCTATTATGGCTTAGTTTGGATACCATCCAATCTAGGGCTTGATGGTAAGATTTTTGCCAATCATATCCTCAACACTCACCTTGTTTTCTGTAACATCTAAAGGTGGTACATACAAATTCAAGTCACCACACTGTCCATAGCTATCTAAAAGAGAAACTTGAATTACATTTGGGAGAAAAGGATATAAATAAAAACCTTTTCCTGCATCCATTCTCAATTATTTGTGCACTCTTTGAGCTATAAATTGATTTAACCCTCTTAATGAAGTTCTCTCCAAGATCCATTTGTTCCAACACTTTGAAAAGAAATGTCCTGTTCAAATTATCAAAAGCCTTTTCAGCATCCAAAAACATCAAAGCCACCTGTTTCTCATTATGAGATTCTAGGTATTTGATAACATCCAAAACAATTCTGACATTATCCCTTAAATGTCTCTTAGGTAAAAAGCCACACCGATCATCATGAACAAAATCTTGTAAGATTATTTTCAATCTTTTGGCCAAAATCTTTGTAAAAAGTTTATAATCATTATTCAGCAATGAAACTGATCTATAATTTTCAGTCAAAGTTGTACCTTGGCTGTTAGTGCAATATTAACATCTTTCCAACTTTTTGGTATCTGCCCATTTTAAAGAATGTTATTGCTTGGCCACACATGTCCTGTCCCATCTGTAAAATATTGAATGGTATGATCAACCGTTGATGTAAAGCAGAACATAACAAGAAACATGAGACCCTTTTTCTCTTCTTACCCCCATTACTGCATGCGTTTATTTGGTACTGGAACACAAAAAAACAGCCAAAGCCTAAAAGAGAGCTTTATTCACCATATGTATTTCCAACCATGATTGCTGATTCAACCAATTTGCTACTCTTTCAGGGCTGTCAATGTATTCTCACTCCTTAGTGCTGAATTCTCCCAAGGAACCGATTAGTGCTAGTTCTTTCAACACTCATTAGAATGCTTTTAGTACTCATTTAGTACTAATGCTGTTAGTACTAATTTCAAAGAGAATGTGTTAGTCCTCTCAAGGACTAGGGCATTTCTGGTCCTAAATACAGCTGAGTGCAAATATGAAAGGAATGGAATGATGTGGAGCTGCACAAAAGACAAACTTGAACAAAGATGTGTATGCATAAATAGATCTTTATCACACCGTAATTATTCTGTATAAATAAGAGAGCTGTTGAAGCAAACGAATAAGCAATTAATCCTCATTAAATGATATTCAGCATATACATAATGGTGTTTATTTGCCCTTGACCATTTGGAGACTCCCATAGGTGAGTATCTCTTTTGAAAGTCACTATGTTTATCCAGCGTGTGTGAAACATTTGTCAACATACCTTGATTATCAGCCCCTATTTTGTTCCATGGGGGGGGGGGGTAAGACTCTGATGGTATAATACTTTAAGAATATCAAGTACGAATAGGTTTTTGCTTTTCCCCATTGAAATCCAGTTCCCTCTTCAGTGTACCCTCAAACACAAAATTTCATTATGTTGCTTGTTGCTTATTTTTGGCATTTTATTTCCTTTTGCGGGGAGAAAAGGGTTGAGATGATCTGGAGATGTAGCTATTCTCATACAGTGACCTCGCTATAGTTACATCTCCCAGTGCTGCCCCTAAGAAACTACCGGTACCTTTTAAACCATGCAGACCCCCAACAGAGGAGTTTCTGAGGAGCTGGGGTGATAAACAATGACACATCCAGCACTCTCCCAGTAGTACTGCAACTGTGCAAACTGTTTCAGGAGTAAACCCCATTAAATGCAGTTGTATTTACATCTGAGTAACCACTCTTTGGATTGTACTGTAAACCGCTTTCAGGTCCTTTATCTGCTGTGTCTCCCAAGGAATGGGGACTATGACTTCATTGTAATGTTAGGGAGGCCGAATTCCAAGACAAGGAATACTGTACTCCTAGAATTGTATTGGTCCACTGGATTATATTTTGAGTCTGTTAAAACCCTTCTGAACATAATCTGTGTACTTCTCTTTGTTGACCAATACAATCTGCACTTGGCATACTTAGCATATTGAATTTGTTCACTGCTGTTGTGTTGAAAATTGTGAACAATCAATCTGGTTTGGGAACCTTAGAACAACTTTCCCCATGCATATAGTTCTTGTTTATTTTATTCTTTCCAAATTCAAAAAGGATATTGAGAAGCTAGATCATGTCCAAAGGAGGGTGACTAAAATGGTGAAGGGTCTGGAAACCATGCTCTGTGAGAAGCGACTTAGGCAGCTGGGTATGTTTAGCCTGGAGAAGAGAAGGTTCAGAGGTAGTAGTAGTAGTAGTAATTATTTATTTATAGCCCGCCTTTTCCTGAAGGAATCATGGTGATTTGCAAGGAGAAGTGATATAATGTTAAAATATTTGCAGGGATGTCATATTGAGGATGGAGCAAGCTTGTTTTCTGCTACTCCAGAAAACAGGACCTGGAACAATGAATGCAAGCTACAGGAAAAGAGATTCCACCTAAACATTAGGAGGAACTTCCTGACAGTAAGAATTGTTTGACAGTGGAACACACTCCCTGAAAGAGTGGTGGAGTCTCCTTATTTGGAGGTCTTCAAGTAGCATTCTTGCCCATTGAATATGCAGGAGAGTCCTGCTGGGAGTTGCAATCAAATGACATCTGGAAGGCCACACCATCCCCACCCTGATTAAAACAATGGAAGATTTTCTTCCCTTCCCTTTCTTTTCTTTTAAAGAGGTTAATAAACAAACCTGTTTCAGACTTTTAAAAACACTAATACTTTATAACCCAAGATCCAATAGCTCAGTAAAAACAGCTCAGTTAGAAATATAGTTTCTAACATAATATTTTCTAAAGTATGTTTTTAAAAAAACACATAAATGGGGCTAAGATTTCCAAGGACCCTGGGTTGGATTCAGATTTAGCCAATTATAAAGCAGACCAAGAAAATCAAAGAGACTTATATTAGTCAAGGCTAACCAAAGATCAATTGATTTCAGTGGTTCTACTCTGATTATGGAGTTTATCAGACGTCAGAAATTGGAAGTATAATCCAATGGGAATATGAACGCAATCATGGGGTTTCACGTTATTACAAATTAAAGTATCTCATGCAATTTTGGGCAAAAGGGAAGTCATTCCGAATGCAATCATGGGGTTTCACGTTATTATGAATTAAAGCATCTCACGCAATTTCAGGCAATGGGGGTCATTTTCGGGTAATGAGAAGTCATTCTGAATGCATTCTAAATGTAATGGAATTCACGTGAATTTGCTAAACTAGCCAATTCCTGTGAATTCGAATTGGATCCTTTCGCAATTGAGAGAAATTCCTCCCATCTGATAAACTCCTATGTCTGGATCTAACTCCCTGCCTCTCAGACCAATACATTTGATTAACCTTAACAGCAAGCATGAGATTGGAGCTCTTCAGGCCAATCTTAAGTGCTTATATCTTCCAACATTTGACATATGAAAGGCAGGCCACCTGTTTCCAAGCAACAAGTATGGTCAAGATGGAAAACATTATTTATGAAGACTAATAAGTCAAGCTAGGAGAAGGTGCAGCAGTTTAGAATCATAGAATCATAGAATCATAGAGTTGGAAGAGACCACAAGGGCCATCCAGTCCAACCCCCTGCCATGCAGGAACTCCAAATCAAAGCATCCCTGACAGATGGCCATCCAGCCTCTGCTTAAAGACCCCTAAGGAAGGAGACTCCACCACACTCCGAGGGAAGGTCAAGTGCTTAACTAGCAAGACCTTACCCTCTTTTCACATCTCTCACCTCCTGTATGAACTGAATGAAAACTACTTTTGCACTCAGATTGCAGCAGAAGAAAAGCAAGGACAGAAAGGTATGAGAGTGGGAGGGAGAGAGGGAAACCAGCAACTTTTAAAAAGCACCGTAAAAAGTAGAATGACAGAGGATTCATCAGGACTGTCCCTGCCAAACTGGGATAATTAGATAGTATATTTTGCGGCTTATAGAACTGTCTGGATCATGATGAGAACAACGTTTCTATGTGAAGCAGGCCCCACACCACCCTGCTTGCACTTGGACCACAAGCTGCTACTGGCCCAAGCAGATCTCCCAGGGTGAGGTATACCAGTTCTCTCTGTTTTTCTCACTTTGCTGACATACTCTGCTTCTTTCTCTTTAAATTGCATTACACAGGCTACAGACAGAACCCACTGCTGAATGTCAGGAGTTTATCGCATAGCCATTTTTGCCCAATCTGGACACGGGATGGGATCAGGACTGAACAGGGAAAAACAGGTGTTATTACACAGAAAAATGCATACTTTGACACAGGGTAACCACCAGCCATTCCCCTGCCATGCTTAGCTAGCAAGTTTTGTGGGATGAAAGCTTCTGTACTACCAAAATCGGCAGGAGAAGTGCAGCTGGGGGATAACTTGTGGTTGTCTTGCAACAAAATATGAATTTTTATGTGTGATAACACCCATTTTTCCCCATTCAGTCCTGATCCGATCCCATGCCTGGGATCGGGCAAAAATGACTGTGTGATAAACTCCTGTGATTTCTAAAGCCTAATCACAAACACACATGGCCCTTGTTCAGCTGAGGGCAGCGATTAGAATTAGTCTTCTAATTCCTCCCCAACAAGCCAGCTGGGCCTAAACAGGCTATAAAATACTAGCAAGGTAAAAGAGGCTTCCAATGTGGTATAGCTGCTGGTCTCCTTGCAATATTGTATCGTTAAACTGTCCCAATTTGTCAGTGACTATCCTCTGCCATCTCACTTTTTCACCTGTTTTAAAGTGTCCCAGTTTCTTTCCCCTCCTCCCACTTTCTCTCTTTGTAACTGACTTAATTCAAATTCTGCAAAATGAGTTCAGAAGGAGAAAGTAGTTTGCTCTCAATTAATTCATCAAAGGGAGAGAAGAGAGGGCAACGTCTTCCCCCTCCCGAGTAGGCCCTGGCAAAATCCAACTGCTACAGCTTGTCTTAATTTGTTTTTCGACCTTAAAAATGTTTGTCATCTTAACTATACTCTGATGTTGCTTGGCTATATGTGTCCCAGTTTTCAACTGTAAAATGTTGAAGGGTGTGCAATATGGTGCAGCTGCTGGTTTACCCCCTATGCACACACACACACACACACACACTCAATCTTAACTTCCTCCACATTTCCACTTCAAGAATAACTATATGCATGAGTCCTAACAAAGCCTTGCAGTGTCATGGGCTTAAATTGTCCAGCACTTTTAGTTTCTGCAAAATACACTTCCTTTGCCATTTTCCCACTGCATCCAGGAATATCTCATATATCACCCCATGGAGCTCAATTAGACTATTTTGGAACCAAGCCATTGTCTTTAAAATTGCCAGGAGTCCTTTCTGGGAAACATCTGGCAAATCTCTTACAGAATCACCTTTAGAAAATTACTCTGCAACTAACTCTGAAAGGAAGGGGAAGATTGAATGGCAATGTCAAATGTGGTTTTTGCAAAATGAGGAGCTAATGAGATATGAACGTGTAAGCAGTGGCCTAAGGATATTTTCACCTGGCTCTTATCTGACACTAGGTCTCATTTTCACAATTTGTTCAGGGGCTACAATGCATAAATTCTGAGGCCCTTCATCCATAATGGATTACTGTTAGAAGTGTGGTGGAGTATAATTCTGATCCAATGTGATGATGCATGTTCTGGATTGCCCTGGGCAAATATCCAGCCATGGTATTTCCTACAGAGTCAAACTGGGCATTTTCATGGTCGTAAGAATAGTTTTGTGGAAAGCAAGTCCTTTTAGTTTGTAGATATTACTAATTCCCTTTACAAGTAGGCAGTTTACATGAAAATGGAATACTGTAGAAGTGTCCCGTGATGAGCAACCTTCCAGATATCAGATGGGTATGTACAAGGAGCTTTTGTCCTATGTAAGAGTTCTGCTCCCTTTCCCCTCACCACTATTGTGAGGTTTACATGGGCAATGGAGCACATCCAGGTTACTCAAGATAGAGCAAATTCTCAAGGGAAAGTCGTGTAAATGAGACAGATTCAGCCTAGAAAGTGAATTGATGGCATGTAGCAGGGGAACAGATTGTCTCCCAGGACAAGTCCAGAAAGCTGGATGAAGCATTCCACTTCCTGCTGTTATCAGGCTTTCCCCAAGCTGTTGAGGATCCTTGTCCTATTTTTTCCTTGTACACAGAAATACAAAGAGAAGGACTTGGCCAGTCCAATTCTTTGTGCATTTCAGTTGGACATCTTGAAAATTTGACATATTTGTTCGGCCGCCATTTCCTTATAACTGCTTCCCTTACCATAATGCTCATTTATAACTTCCTTTGTGATGCTTTGATATAAAACAAAGCTTTGGTTCACCTAGTCAGTGTGGCCTACATTTATTAGCAGCAACTCTTCATGCACTAAGATGAGTCATTTCCAGTCATTTCCAGTGCTATGTAAAGATGCCAGGGATTGAATCTGGTGCCTTCTGCATACCATTCAAATGCCCTGCCACTCACCTGTGTTCCTTCAAAGCCTTCTTTTGGCTCCAGAACCCTGTGTTAGTACTCAGAGATGCCCACAATAGCTGCATTTGGCCATTTGGGCCCGATCTAGACTGGCAAAAAGGGGTGTGTTCATGCCTGCATGAAAGTGTAGTTTTTAGATGACCCACACTGAAAGTTTGGCATGAACGCACTTCTTTTGCATTTTAGTGGGGAAAAAGCAGCTTTGAAAAGGAGCTGCTTCTCCCAGCTTCTTTTTAAAAAGGGTGTAACAGTGCAGCTACGTCTAAATGCTGCAGTGCAACTGTGCAGTTTTTTAAAGCTCTCAAACCCTAGCTCCAGCCCTCATCTGAACCCTAGACATGCGCAGTAGGGACTCTGGGATGCTGTAACTGTTATGCAACTGTGCATAAAATGTCAATTCATTCATAAAATAAAGAAGTGTATTCATAAACTTAAATTGTAACAGATTTAATATATTTTTAAGGGGGGGTGGGATGCAGTTTGTTTTATTGATGTAATAGTATTTTAATGTGTAAGCCGCCTCGATTGATTTCAAAGGGGTGGGCTATTAATAATAATAATAATAATAATGGGGTTCATTCATGGCACCGATGCAACTGTGCACTTTAAAAAGGGAAGTGAAACCACAATGGTAATTTGACAGATCTTCATAACTGCACAGTTCATGTGTGATGTACCTGCGCAACTGTGCAGTTCACAGCTGCCAATACAATTGCCTGTATGATGTAGTGGTGCAACTGCACAGTTCACAGCTGGCAACAAAAAAAATATTAAAGGTTCATTGCGGCCAAAAGCCCCATTAATTGCCACCCATGCAGCTGCTCTGCCTGTGTTTCTAGCAATCTGAAAGCTGCTAATGTAGTTGCTGAGCAACAGAAAAGACTTCAGATAAGTCATCCCCACACCTCCTCAGTGTAGCTGCCCTATGCCTTTTTATTACACACCTGGGGTTTGCAGTGTAGCTGCTAAGCATTAAGGAAAAGGCAACTTCATGTCTCCCTTTCCTGCCACTCTAGAAAGCCCCCCAGTTTCCTTTTGTGGAGCTGACTGGCTCTGCGATTTTCATCTGTCCAAAATAACTTTAGCCGTTTGGATTATTCAGTGGAAGTTTGGACTAAAATCCCAAATGGATTCACCAACTCACTGGCATCAGAGCCAGCCCCCCCCCCCCCCCCGGCCGCACTGGTTACTTTTAAAAAGGAGTGGGGAAAGTGTGGCCAAATGCAGCCCCTGAAGCCTTTTGAGGACAACTCAACAACCTTTTCCCATTGTAAAAACAAGGGAACAAATTGCCCCTAAGATGTTGGCTTCCAGGTCACTTCTTATTTCAAACCAAGGCCTTTCCAGGGATTTAAGATGTCCAGAAGGGCATGCAAATCTGTGAAATTACCTCCATGCCCTCTGGGGTTCTTTGGTGGCATATGAGACCAAAATTTGTTCATATTTATTTATTTATTTGATTTATATCCCACCATTCTCCCTATGCAGGATCCAGGATTTCAGGATGATGGCTGACCACAGTGGGGAACTGTGGTCCTCAAGGTCTCCATGAGTGGGTCAATGCAGTCCCTTAGCCTTTGACTTTTGTCCATCCATACTATAAAACCTATTTCTGTATTACCCGCAGTAAGTGGCAGCCTCTGTGTGGTTTCCAGTTCTGCCAGGAAAAGAAAGGCATTGAACTTGGGACTTCTTGCATGCAAAGCAAGCATTCTGTCACTAAGCTATGTTTGAAGCACACATTAAAGGAGCCACTTTCAATAAGAAACAGTGGTACTGTGCTAAGTTCTTTCCATGTACAACTGCAAGTTCTTTCCGTGAATATATGTAACAAAGGGAGAATCAGCTCAGTGAAAAGGCTTGAGAAGCAATGATGAGATTCAAGAAAAATGAAAGCTCGACTTGCCAGATATAGTCATGACAAAGGATTTGTGGAGATAAATATGTATTCTTTGAAGAAATATTGGCTTCACAAGTATGTGGCTGGTATTTACAAAATACTTGAAAGATGGAAACATTTTTTAAAAAGAGGTCCAGATGTACATTGTCCTTATAAATGGGGATATCTGGTCAAAAAAGAGGCCAAAGGGACTAAAGAAATATTGAAGTAAAGAACAGAGGATGAAAAGCTGAACATTGAGGTACGTTTGATACTGAAGTGGAATGATGATGTAGGCACCTGAGTCATTTTAAAATTGGACTGGAAGGAGCCCTAGAGAATATATATAGCAGGTAATAATTCTATACTGCCAAGGAAATGAACTAGCTGAGTGGAAGGATTCTTTTCCCTCCAATTCTGATATCTGTGATCAGAAGAAGATGAAATGAACAATAAATTTAGAGGAGTTTTTTTCCCCCAAGGAAAGCAGAGATTAAAGTTGAAATTTCACACGCTGATTTGCCTTTTGAGCATATCTCATCAAACAGAGGGCCAGACTCAATCTGTTAGTATGAATTATGCTAACTCCAGGCTTTAGATGATATGTGGGAAATATTCATATAAATAAGGAACAATACATTTTCTAAAGGTAGGGGAGGTTATAACAAGGGCCAGACACTCGCAGACTCATCAGGGTAATTATTTACAAAGTGTATGACTGTTTGTAGTTTTTGATGAGGGTTTTTCATGTGGTCAGACTGATTCTGAGTGCATTTTCTAAATGAGACAATGAATCATTTAGTGAAAGCAAATGTTCAATGATCATTAAGTTTGTACAAAACCAGTCTAACAGAACAGTACACATAGCTTTCTGTTGCAGAGGGAGAAAGAGGCCAAGGGATTGCTGAACCCAACAAGGATAGTACCACTTCACTTATTGCCAGATTCATATATTCTGCAGAGTAAGGAAAGTTTATGTTCTTGCTCAGTTTTTAGTTTGTTCTGGTTTCTCTCTCTGATCAATCTGTTCCTTTAGATGTTCAGCTTTTCTCATTTTGGATGTAATGTGACTGCTTTTCATTGTTTAGATTCAGTCTCCTATATTTTCATGGCTACTAGCCATAACAAATAGCCATGATAACTACCAGTCGTGATGACTGTTGCCTTCATTTCTTGATCGATGCTGCAAAAGCATGAATATTGCCAGCATCTCATGACTCATAGGCCAAGGCATGGCCAATACCCAAGTGAGACCCATTAATGGTTCACAGTTCTTCTTCAAATCTCATTGTCAAAGAGAGTTCATATCTCTGCAGTTCTCATGAGAATACATTTGATGAATGCCTGATAACCAACCAGTACATTCTCTGGCTATTTCCCAGATGACATTAGGCACTTCTTATGAAACTGTCAACTCTTTCTTTCACATAGGAATTTTCAACGAGACATCTGATGTGGTAATAAGAGTGAGGGAAAGAGGGAGAGGTGACTTTCTCATCAAAAATACCCAATGTGGGGAGGGATGTGGTTTAGTGTAAGCAGTGATGGGGAACAGGGCCCATTTTGGAGAGCAACTGGAGTTCCCACTAAGATGGAAGATGCTCATTTGTAACTCCTCTGTTGCACCATGTATCAGTCAGTGTAATAGTTCTCCTTTCAGTAAGGGGGAGGGAACTAAATATGCATATAATCCTTTAAAGAACGTATCTATATCTGACATCAGAATCAGCGTGTTCAGAGTGAGCTGACTGGAATAGGGATTCAGCAATATCAAGAAGGCCACCAGTTTCTCCATCCCTCCCTGCCTCTGGACTAAGTTTTAGCTCCATCTCTACTTAAAAACTATAAAGTGCTGGGGTTTGTACATGATATAGTGATTTGAAAGTTGGACTGGGACTCCAGATCAAGGTTCAAATTCCTGTTCGGCTGTTGAACCCCTGGGTCACCTTGAGTAAGTCAAATTCTAACAGCCTTAGAGGAAGGTAATGCACATTTTCTTTGAATAAAACTTGCCAAGAATACTCTATGACAGGATTGCCATAAGTCTGAGTTGACTTGAAGGAACAACAAGAAAAGGTATAGAAAGTAAAATTGAGCAGGACTTTGTGGTGTTGTTGGGTTTGTTGTTGTAACTACAGTGTTTAATCAATCCAAAGCCTTTTTATTTAACTAAATTACCAACCATTAACTCTATCACATATTTTAGTCATTTTTTTTACTGTAAGTATATACAATAAGCAAACATAGTCCTAAGAGGTACTACCCCTCCTCTCTCAGAAAAAAGGAATAACTTTTCTAAGATGACACATGCTGTTACATATACATTTACTATCTGAAATCAATGAAGGTATGAGGAGTTCCTTC
Source organism: Urosaurus nigricauda (assembly GCA_034509955.1). NCBI lineage: Eukaryota > Metazoa > Chordata > Lepidosauria > Squamata > Phrynosomatidae > Urosaurus > Urosaurus nigricauda. Next base: position 128,406,648 of record JAOEGL010000003.1, read on the forward strand.
TGTTTTTCTATTCTTATAGTTCTAGTCAAATTTACATAGATTTATCACACGCTTTTATGCCTATCGACTCAGAAGTAAGTCCCACAATAGCATTGTTTCCCAGGTAAATATATGCAGAGAGTCCTTGGTGTTTATTGGGGTTGGATACTCATGTGGATACCAAAATCCATGGATGCTCAAGTCCCATTATATACAAAAATCAAGGTTTGGATTTTTTTTAAAAAAAATATTTTTTTCAAGCTGTGGGTGATTGAATCCATGGATACAGAAAGCCAACTAGTAGGTTATATCATTTAGTCAGTGTAAAAAATATGTATAGTTCTTCTGGATGGAAGACATGTTTCGATGGGGCCAAAAATGCATTTTTAGTCCCTAAAGCACAATTGTTGGTCAGGAGATATGCAAAAATCAACACAAAAATATTGTTTTTTGGGGGGAGAAAACAGAGATTCTACCAAAGTCACTTTTTCTGCACGGGAAAAGCAGGTACCTTTTTGTGTAAATGAACTTTCACCAGTGAAGTCTTAAAGTGTAGATCATGCTGAAAGACACTCACAATCCCTTGTATTCTTCTGTTTGTTGCAGAATGATGTTGTGCATTCAAGTCCTTTCTGATTTATAGCAAACCTACTGTGGAGTTTTCTTGGCAAGTGTCTTCGCAGGAGGTTTGCCATTGACATCCTTGGAGGCTGAGAGGGTATGACTTGCCCAAGGTCACCCAATGGGTTTCATGTATTCTTGGGTAGCACAGAGAAATTTGCTGAAATTATTCACTTGTGCATGCAGGAATGAAAAAGTGAAGAGCTGCATTTGTATTTCTGCATCTTTGTGTGATTCATAAATGTATTAATTGATGACCTTTTTTGTAATGTCAAACTACTTGACCCTCCAGTGTCTTTCCTCTTCACCAAGATTGTGAGAGTTGAATGAAGTTATGTTATGTAGGTAATACAGTGACAGAATAAGCCGTACATGGCTTTTATTTGGCTTTCTTTTAAAAAAAATTCTGCAGGCAGAGTATCATTTTGTCAAACATGTAAAGTAGCATATGCCACCAGTGTCCAAGCTACTGTAAGGAACCCACCCTGTTCCTCCCCAGAAACTCATTTCCTTGCTATCACCTAGTACAAAACAGTGAAAGCCTGCCAATATTTTTTGCTCTTTATGTCCTGTGCAGTGGGAGAATGAATTCTTGAATTGCTCTACACAGAAGGCAAGAGACAAGCACAATGGGACTGATTGAAAATCTTTCTTCACTGTCGTCGGAAAGAGGAAGCAAATAACTTCTTTTGTATTATTCAGCTCCCCCCCCCTTTTATTTTTTTGGTTGTCTTCTCCTTGCAACCCAAGCTGCTCAGTTGATAGTGTTCTTGACAGTTCACCAGAGAATTGGAACATGCATACAAAAGTTAAGCCCATTTTCACATTTCGCTAACAGCTCCTGAGGAGAGAAAAAATGGAATCAATTTTGGATGGGGGGGGGGACAATAAGTGGATATTGTGCCAACACTTATCATGCATCTTAGAAACCATAAGACTGATAGGGGAAATGGCATATAATAGTTTGATTAACGCCATTGCCTGAAGTTCCCACTTGTTGCGTTACTTTCAAAATGTAACCCTTGTTACACTCTTGTTATGAAAAGAAATGCATTAGAAGTAACTGCATTACTTCACTTCTGACATCTGGAGCTCATCAGCCTATCAGTGCTTACTTAGAGATGTGGCAGATTATAGCCATTTCTCAGAACTGTAATCCAGCACTCCCTGTGCATATGAATAAGAGTACTTCAGTGTCTATGTATAGCTTTCATATAGCAATGTATTCATTGATAAACAAGTGAGAACTGCAAAAAGACCTCATTGTGGTGTTCTCCTCTTTAAGATTCCATGGCCTCTTGCAAGCCTCTTCACTCAATTCCAGTTCTCCCTCCCTCCCATCCCATCCCTTCCCCTCCCCTCCTCTTCTGTGTGGACCCTAAGTCAACCAGCATTCGAGTACCACTGAAGATACTCACTTCTCATTGAAAGTTTCTCCCTCTGTGTATTTTCTTATTTTTTGTACTTCACTAATTATGGGATTTCACCCCTCCTTCAACTGTTTCTTTTGTATGGTAGATGCTCTTTTAGCAACTCAATAACTCAGTTTTGTATTTGTTATCTGCTGCTTGATGGCCCCATGGGATGATCACTGTTGGGAGAAAAACAAAGCAGTACACTCCTGTTAGAGCTTCACCAGCTCTTGGTGACTTTGGACCTTATCACACAAAGGGACTTATATTGCCAAAATGTTGTGAAACTGTTTCAGAAACGTGAAGGTGGGATGGTCCGTCACGTTTCTAAAACGAAATTGAGGCTTCCTGCTTTCCTTCTGTCAATGAATCATTCTCAGAGAAACCACAAGAAGCCATTCTTTGAATAACAGAATATCCTGTTCAAAAAAATGGCTTCCCTGTGAACGCTTCGTTGATGGAAGGAAAGTGAAAAGTCTCAATTACATTTTAGAAGTGTGATGGACAATCCCACCTTTGCACTTCTGAAACAGTTCGGCAACATTTTGGCAATATAAGTCCCTCCATGTGATAAGGTCCTTTCAGTACCATCAAAAGAAGCTGTCTGAATTGGGAGTTAAAGGCACTGATTTAGCCAGCATGGTGTAGTGGTTTGAGTGTTGGACTCTGAAGACAAGATTCAGATCCCATTTGGCCATGGAAGCCCATTGGGTGACATTGGAAAACCCACACTCTCTCAGCTTCAGAGGATGGAAATGGCAAACCTGCTCTGATAAATCTTGCCAAGAAAATACCATGATAGTGTCACCACATGTAGAAACAACTTGAATGCAAACAACAAAAACAACATTTTACAGTGGTTCCTCTCCTTTAGACAACTGATTTGAGACATTGATTTTTAGAACTGAGGGATAAAATGATGGGGTATGCACTGAAACATTTAATCTTTGTTCCATGAAGAAACTGAAGCATCCTTAGAAGTTAATGATATTTGTGAGCATAGGAAATGGAACTGACTTCAACTTTTTGTATTTGTGGCTACTACTAACACTCAAAGCAGAGGATTTTTCTCCCTTTTCTACCAGGAAGGGGAGCATATGTGGGTACAATATGAATACAGCACACACACCTCCTGTGCATCTGACATTAATTATATCTGCAAAATAAGAAATCATAAGTTTCATAACAGCATTATCTATAGATTTGATTTGAAAGTAAGTCCCATTACATTCAGTGGACCTTTCTGCCGGGCAGATGGCTATGAAATTGCAGCTTTAATACGTTTACCTATATTTACACGAACTGTTAATACTGAAGCCACATTTGTTCAGACAAAACATGGGCAGATTTGGAGGAAACACACTGAAAAGGCAACTGAAAGAAGAGCCAAGCATAGAGTATGATACGTATTGTTTTTATAAAAGAACTCTTCTGTTTGACTGGCCAGTCCAAGTTAGATTTGAAGTGCAATTGTAAGATGGGAGAACAAGAATCTTGAAGTTGGCCATTTGGAGGTAGTTCCAGGACAGCAAAGTGAGTACAGAGTTCACCTGGGGCACTGTCACACCATGGAGGTATTGAACTATGATTCCGCTTTAATTCTCATGGCAACATCATACGGAATCCTGAAATTTGTTGTCTGTGTGTGTGTGTGTGTGTGTGTGCACATGTACACCTTCAAGTCACCTGTTGACTGATTGGTTTTCTTAGGCAAGGAATACTCAGAGGTGGTTTGGACAGTTCCTTCCTCTGAATTGGCGAGGGTATTTAAAATTCTCATCCAGAGAGTTCCTCTAATATGGGGCAGAACAGACAGGCAGGAAGAACCAGGCTGGTACCAGTTTATTCAAAAGCAGGTGGAAGCCCCACTGTCCACATGGCCAGCTATGAAGATTGGCCAAACACCCATGGGATGTCCACTCTAATGTGGAGTCCAGCTGCATCACTTACTCCCCCCCCCCATGCATGCACACCATTGCAGGAACACACAGACTGTAACCACAAATTACCTCCCTCTTCCCACCCAGCTGCCATCCCATTGGACTCCATGTGACCGACCACATCTTCACATGCCCGTTCAGTGCAACAGTATGCCCAATGACACACTGGCAAAGCATGCTCATGGAGGCCCCCCATATATGCCACCTTTTCCCCATGCTCCTCTGTTGGACTGTCTGGTTTGTGTATGTTGTAATTATATCCATTGCATGGATATCCCATTATTGAGAAAATGGCTCCTCTTGGCTTCTCCGTGAACGATTCCATGACAGAAGCATAGCGGGAAGCCTCAATTACACTTTAGAAGCACCAAGGATGATCACATCCCTGGCGCTTCTGCAACATTTCTGCAACATTTGGATGATGTTTGGACCATGTGTGATAAGGTCCTAAGAAAGGGGTTAAATCTTCTAATAGACTTTCAAAATATTTTAGTTCACTGATATGAAAAACAAAACAAACAAAAATCCATTCAAAAGCACTAAAAGAAATCACCTTGGAACATCAGTGTCCATACTTAATCAAAGCTGAACAACTGAATTGATAGAAAATATCGAATTTGTGAAAGAATGGTATGTGGGATGACATTTTTATTGTGGGTTTTTTTTTTTCAAATTCAGCACTCAAAAATACATTAAAACAGTGACAGTTCTGAAAACAGTTTTCTCATCACAGGCCTGTGCTTTCTTAAGCAGGTATGCTACCCTGAATTCCATGGAGGGGGGATTGAAGAGAAAGTTAATAAATAAAATATCTGTTTCAGTCTCTATGGGTCCTCATCAAATTTCTAAGAGCCTCAGCCACCAGGCACCCCTGATTCTACACATACCATGTGCCACCATAATTGGAGAGGAGTGAGAAAGCCTTGACTTGTGATCTTTCCTGAGAAACCTCAGTTCAGGCCTCAGCTCTGCAGAATATCAAAATGCGTAGCAATTATCTTTGTTAATTACTCTGTAATTATTCACTTTGGCAGTTATCTCTGTTAATTACACCATGATTATTCAGTTTGGCAGTTTGCTCTGTAATTTCTCTGTAATTACACAAAATTACTCAGAAAGCAATGGGAAATCGGCATGGCTAAATGGTTGGACTGGGGCTTGGGTGCTCCAGATTCACATCCTCTTGTAGGGGAGCCATGAAACTCATTGTGTAACCCTGGGATGGCAATTGTCTCCTAGCTGGATCTAACTTACAGAACTGTTATAAACATGAAGCAGGGAGTAAAGGAGGAGTAGAACACACTGAAGACATGTTGGGATGTGAATGTAAATAATAAATACATAAAACTCCCATCTTTAGGTATGATGTAATATGAGTTCCTCAGCACTAAAAAAAAAAAAAAACCTGAAGCTAAAAACAGATAAGATTAAAGTAAAGCAGTGGCATTGATATGTATCATTCAGAGTTTAAATAGAACAATTTAATTGTTAGCCTGATAAGGCCCTACTTGCTTTATGAAAAAAAAATATCAGTCACCTGTTTCTTTCAGGTCTGAAATCATGCTGGATTCACATGACAGAAGTCAACTGTGCAGCAGCCATGTGCTGTCAGTGCTGGCTTTAATTTGAAATATAAATTATATGCCCTTTAAAAAGTCTTGGAACAACTCCCAACAGTGAGTCTAGTTTGTGCAAGCAGAAAAGAAACACTGTGCACTTCATTAAGTATAAAAGGGAGATGATCTTCATCTCTTCTTGAGTTCCATTTGCATTCTTTTAAAAATTAGAAAAGTCTTGGAAGGTTTTGATAGTTTCAGTTTATTATTTTTTAAGCAAGCAGTTGTAGATTAACTGAATTTTTTTGAACCGAGTTATTTTTATTCATTTACCCAGCATTCTTTGTTTTATTTGGGTATAATTTTTCATTTTAATTCAATTTTACTTCATCATACTGTGCAAAGCCACCATTAATGACATATTAATAAACTAATTAGTTGCCTGCCCACTCCATTCTAAATCTCAGGCTTTATGTAAACTCTTTAGAAGCAAAAACACAAATGTAATAATATTTAAAGGTTGAAAGCATGATCCAGCCAGCATTAAACAACCAAATGCTTGTTTATTCAGAAGTAAATCTAAATTAGTTCAATTAGACCTACTCCTCGGCAGCTGTGGGTGGGACTGTGTTTCTCATCCACAGAGTTTATGAAAGTTGCTTTTTTGGAATGCAATTCCCAGAATGGCCTAACAACAAACCAATGGGGCAGGGTGTGTGTGTCATTCAAGGAAAGTAACTTAATCAAGCCGTAGAACTATAGAAACAAGTTTCATTAATTTCGTTGGGGAGAACTAGGCACATGCATTACTCTCTCCCACTGGGATTCATAATGCTTACATTTGATGGGATCAAGTATTCATTTGCTTTTTTATCCATTTCATTTGCATTTTCCCCAGTCTTTTGTCATAACAGGACCCCTATGTCCTGTACCACATCTGGACACAAGTAACAGCCAAAACAGACTTATATTCAGAAGGATGGCAAAAAAATAAATAAATTTGTATACTTACTTTCAGACCAATGGAGCTGATTTTAAATAAGATAATTAGTATGCAAAAAATAAAGCATTTACTAGAACAGGTTTCATATGACTGGGTGATTTGTTTTAAAGGCTTTTTAATGCCAGCACTTTAAATAAGGATTACATGTGTGTTGTTTGCACAGCAGTAATCTATGGATAAGATGGGAACTAGGGAATACTGTCCATGTAGTTGCCAGCACAGAGATTAAGATGAAATACTGGTCTATGAGAAAACTGCACAGGAGATCAGACTTCTCAGATAGGGGTATAAAAGTCTTAACTTTGTTGAGGTTGTTTGAATCCCACTTGCATTTTTTCCCTGTTTTATATTGGGTTGTGAGACTTTATGTATTCACCTTGCAATTAAATTCACACCATTCTGATTGCATTTTTCCCTATTTGCACATTTATTGTCCTAATTTACTTTATTTATTTATTTATTTATTTATTTAGTGCTGTAAATTTGCACAGTGCTGTACATACAATCTTATAGTTAGACGGATCCCTGCCCTCAGGCTTACAATTTACACAACTTTCCCCCAGGGACTAAAGTGGGTTTCTGCATTTTTTTTCCCCAATCACATGCATTTTCCTGTTCACTTTCCCAAACTGCATTTTGCATTTTCTGCATCTCAGTTCAAACACTGTCCCGAATGTCAAAAGGTGTCTTCTAGGCACAGCTTGCTGGATAGTAAAATCAAGCTGCATTGCACACAAAGGAATCATACTCATTTTTCTGCATCATTCAGTGACCAGAATGAGAGGCTTTCAAGACCCTCGTCACACTAGATCAGTGGGCTACTTTCAAGTGAGTGAGCCAAAAGCTGGGCAGGTTTGGTCCATCATAAACAGTGGGCCTTTGGTATCTCTGCGTTTTGGTTCCAGGACTCGATGTGGAGACCAAAATCTGTGGATGCCCAAGTTCCATTTGGTCCATTGCCGTAGTAAAATGGTGTCCCATATGGAAAAGATCAGGACTTGCTTTTTTGAAATATATTTTGAAGAATATTTTCAAGCTGTGGATGATGAAATCCATAGATGTAGAACCTGTGGCTATGGAGGGCGGACTGTAATTTAAAGTGGACAGTTTCTAGCCCTTCAGATGTTGCAGGAATGTAACTTGTGTCAGCCGTAATCATCATAGCCACTGATGAGAGACCATGGGCATTGACATCTAGAAGTCCATAAAATGCCTGTTGTGGATTTAAAACATTTTTTAGAGTTTGTTTATCTGCCCCTTCCAATTTTGTTGTAGGTGTATGTATTTTAATTCATTTTATCATATTTTAAACATGTTAAAAACCTCTCAAAATGTTCATTGTTCTTGGTGACATAGCATCAGAATTGGCTAAAACAAAATCATGAGTTGGGTATTAGACTGAGTGTGTGTCTACATTGGAGAAATAATGCAGTTTGACACCACTTTAAGCACTATAGCTCCATCCTATAGATTCCTAGAATTTGTAGTTTTATGAGGTGTTTAGCTTTCTCTGCCAAAGAGTGCTGGTGCTTCACAAAATTATAAATTCCAGGATTTTGCAGGATGGAGCCATGACAGTTAAAGTGATGTCAAACTGAATTATTTCTTCAGTATATATATACACCTTGAGGTTTGGGAGAACTGATGGTCTTGACAATGGGCCAGTGTGAAAGGGCCAGTGTGAAAGAAAGTGTGAAAGTTCCATATCAGCAAAATGGGGAAAAAGTGTGCTGGATTTCCACAAAGGGGGACTACAAATAAATGAGATGATTTTATTCCCAATCAAGCCAGGCTTAACTGCTTCCATTGAGAAACTGCGGGGTAATTTTAGGTCCATCAGGAAAGAAATTAAGACACTTGACATTTCAACTCAAATACTGTGCTGAAAGTCAAAAAGTGTCTTCTATGCACAGCTTGCTGGATAGTCAGTCCATACCTGTGTTGTCTTTGCATTACTTCCCTTTTGCCAGAAATGTCATGTTTGTTTCTTAAGGGTAGGAAACAGAGGCTGGTATCCAACATCTCCTGACCATCATGTAAATATCCACATGTGGAGGTACACTGCACTAGAACTGATGTTCTAGATGTTCTGTCACTTCATATGGAATTGCTCCCAGACACCTTGGCACTGCTAGAACTACAGCTTTTTTCTTTTCCCATGTTGTTGTTGTTAAGGTTAAGATTTATTTCCTAATTTCAGGCACTGCATAAACAATTACCCTAGATCAGACTTTGAAATTATTATTATTATTATTATTATTATTATTACTACTACTACTACTGTGTACAAACTGGTTCACTAATAAGACCTTAAATGAAGAATTGACTATCTCTGCTAATATGTTCTGGAAGTGACAAGGAATTATATATTTTGTGGGAAAGAATGCTCCATTTTTATACATGCGCTGGAAAAAGGAACACCATCTGCACATGCTTGAAGGTTAGAAGGCAAGATAGCATTTACTTTTGGATGATAGATTATCTGGCAGAGTCTGAAGTGGTCAAAGGTGGACTGTAAATACGATGGCATATACATCACCATCTTTTTACTATTGTACATTATGGAACACCCAGTGTACAGCAACCAAGTAATTAGACAAATGAGCTCCTGTAACCCCAGCAGAACCATAAAATATCTCTTGCAACAGACGGCATCCAGCTGCATTTTGTAAAATGCACAGAGCATAAAACATGGCTTGTACCTGTACATCATGGCAGGAATCCAATATTTATCCCCAGTTTGTATTGCAAGGAAATGGGGTCCTTGGGGTCAGAATGAACAGCTGCTTTAATTATAAGATCCCCGTATATCACATCAAAGTTTTCTCCCTTCTTGTACAAAACTTCAGCATGTACCCCTAGGGTTCATTCCAATCAGCTTTCATTTTTATGATGGATAAGTCTATGTAAGAATTGTCTGGCAAATTATCTGCTTCTGGTGTCAAGATAAAAGGGATTCTTCTAATCTCTGCTGCATGAAGCAATAGTATATGGCATCCATTATTAATGTGGTTTTTAAAATCTCCACTACCTCTCTCTCTTTCTCGCTTACTCTCTCCCTCCCCTTTGCTAATGGTGACAGGAGAGGACTTTTGGGGAGAAAATTTTCAACCTTTTTCTAGGTTACATCAGTTACAGCTTCACACGTACACATCAGTCTACATGAGGATAGCAGTCACTGCTTGACATCAGTCCTTTCTGCCCTTTTCAACTCTATCCACATAACCTTGCAACCCACTCAAGCCATGCAAACTAATACTGGACATTGAAGGAAAAGAATAGACATAGGAGGCATGTTATGTCCATCATTCACAAAAGAGACCCCTGTCAATCTCAAATCTGGATTAGGATGAGAGGAACGTGTACTCACATCTGTTTATATCTGTACATATCTGTGGCCCTCAGTCACCCCCACTGGTGGCTGTGGATTTCTATGTAAATAGAGGTAGTAAGTCTGTTATGGGTTTTACTCCATACATTTAAACAGCTAAGCAGGGCCAGAAATCTATCTGGAAAAAAAACCAAAAATTGGGTGCTGAATGCTATCCCCAAAAGAATTTAGTACCTTGGATAGCTTCCTGAAAATTCAACTAAGCCCAGGGGGCCAATTTCTTCAGAATTTCTGAGAGAGGTCTCACCCAGGGCCTGAATCTTTTGCACGCATTTCATGATCTCTATGGCTGAGCTGTGGTCATCCCCCAGAACACCATGTGCAGCTGAGATCACATTGCTACTATAGTAGTAGTTCTCAAATGATGGGGTGGGACCTTCCGTGTGTGGGGGGGGGGGGTCTGAGAATGACTTAAGGGTGCGTGTGCAAGATTTGGAGGCACTGATCCCTCCCCCTTCTTCTCTTCCCAAACATTTTATGCGTAAATTTTACTCATGAGTTAAATATTGAATTTACTTAAATAAAACTGTTCTAATTTGAACAATATTATCTCCTTATAAAATGCTAAAACATGAAATTACATGAATATGTGAATGAAAATGTGGACACTAAACAAAATATTTTTATTCATAAACTATGGCGTTTATCACACACCTTGCCTTCCGCAATACTCCCATCACCCAAACGTCACCAATCTACGATGGGAGCCTTCTGGTGGGGTCATGCCTGGCGCCATTAAAGTGGAACACTTCCATTTTCGTCATGGAAGTGTTATTGTAAAAAAGGGCCCTTTTCCTAACAATTACAGTAATGCTTCCATAAAGAAAACAGAAGCTTTCCATTTTAATAACGCCAGGTGCGATCCCACCAGGAGGTTCCCATCGTAGATCAGTGACGTTTGGGTGACAGGAGTGTGGTGACACACACACGGTCCACCCATAACCTTCTTTTACTGTGGCAGCCCTATGGGTATTTTGATCTCACTGCTACCACCAAATTATGTGATGAACAACCACAATCTCTTTCCTATGATGGCACAACCTCTGTATGTCTAATATTTAGTAGCGTGGTTTGATTGTAAAACACAGGCCAAGTAGTTGTTCAAACACTAACAAAAGTTTATTGTAAAATAGAAAAATAAACTATAACTTAGACTCAAAGTTATTATTGACATACTACTTCGTAACAAGATTTTTTTTAAAAAAAAATCTTAATATTAACAGCCACAGAGGCAATACTATTGCAGAGAAACTGACCAAACCCCTCTTTCAGACTCCAGCTAACACTGAGTCTATCACTCCTAGTCTCCCAAATCTAAAACTATCCTTCTCTGGACTTATCAGACCCTTTCCTGGTCTATAATCAACAATTCACTGTTTCCCTCAGGAACTCCTAGAACACAGTCCTCTCTCAGAACTAATACCATTGTACAATAGCATTGGACTTAGACAAACCAAATCAAAATCCCTGATCAGCCATGATTTTTACTATTTTTGGGATAGTCACTCTTTTTCTGCCTATCTATCTACCTTCCAGGGTTGCTGTAAAGATAAAAATTGGATAGTGTTTGTTCCAGGAAGCTGCTTGGAGGAAAGCTTGGAGAGACGTGTAAAGAAATAAAGTATAGAATTTTGTTGTTGTTCATTGGAAAAAAAAATTGCTTGTTTGCACTGGTTAATTGTTACATGCAAATTATACAGTGCATGCAGTTGTAAATGCATTTATGTGGTATGTCGGAATATTTCAATGAATACCTGTAAAACATGAATTTAAAGGGGTCTGAGACATTATCAGAACAATATATACTTCTTCCCTTTTATTCTTGAACATAGTTGAGCATTTGCTAGTTCTGTTCTCTCTTCCAGAGGAAGCACAATACAGAGGAACATTCACTTGTACTTGATTTTTTTCATTAGCTGCATAACTTTGTATTCTATAGAGGAGACATGCCTGATTTCCGTAGTCTTTCTGTGAGACAAATGCAAGATCGTGAAGCAGAATGACTTGCTAGCATGTGACACTCCATAGTTACTTATTATTTGATGGCTGTTTCCTTATCTTTTAACAGATGCTATGCTTTTGGTAGCAGACAGATTAGAAGGACCATTCAACATTGAATCAGTAATGGATCCCATTGATGTCAAGATTTCTGAAGCCATCATGAACATGCAAGAAAACAGTGCACATGTGACAGCAAAGGTATCAAGCAGATTTTTGCTACAAAATGCTTTGAGTGCTTTACCAATTGTGTTGCTATTTTGTTTTGTTTTGTTAATGTTTGTTTTTGTGAAAGAAGCTTTGTTTTCTTGCTTGTGAGGTCCAGCTTGGATTCTAACAAAGAAGTTTTTCCAACTTTGTTGATCACACATAGATGGTACAACGTAAGGATGGCTGAGAAGTGGCTTCAGGGTTTTTTTTAATAAGAACTTATCAAACTTCATAAACATATTCATAAACAAGATTGGGAGAAAACTTGACATTTTTAAAAAATGAATATAGGGGAAGGCAAAATTGACAGATTCACCCAGCCAGAAAGGCTTTTGAGTGTTTAACTCTTAAATGTCTGATGTCCTGAATTGTCAGATGTAAATGCAATGATTCAGGTCTGTCATCATAGTTACATCTGACAATACCACCCCCAAAACCTACATTTCAATCAGGCATTACAGTATTCTCCCAGTTGTGCATCAAGAAGAAAGAGAAAGAACAAATCAAGGAATGCATGGTGATGTGGTCAAAGAATGTAGGGCATGACATACACTTATGGAATTGGGAGAAGATGCGGACAAAGACATCAAAAGTTTGATATGTTATGATTTAAGAGAAAATGTCTATAAAACAATGTGCCAATGATACATGTCACCAGACAGACTAGTAAAAATGTACAAAGAAGCCAGCAATAATAAATGTTAGAAAAGTGACAAAGAGGTGGGAACCTTCTTTCTCATGTGGTGGAAATGTGCTAAAGCAAATATGTTTTGGCTACTGATAAGAATGCAGAAAATTTTGAAAATAAAATTTAATTTTATACCTGAAGCATTCTTACTGAGCTTGTGAGCCATTAGCAATGTATCAAAAGTGTCTCCTTCAGTTTATGTAGATCAGGATACTTTGGTGCACTCATGAAATCAAAAATTTTGTTAATCCACCTTCCCTGTTATCCAAACATAAGCCTGGACATCATATATCTATGGAAGTAGGCTCAAGTGTATGAAAGCTCATGCTACCAACCTTTTTTCTTTCAGTTAATCTGAAATAATTAATAATAATAATAATAATAATAATAATAATAATTATATTTGTATCCCACCTCTCCAAGCAGAGTGAGGCAGTTAACAATAATATAACACCCTTAAAACACAATAAAGCAGTTACCATCATTATATCCCAACCCTCCCAAACCCATCCATCCTCAATAAAATACAATTAAATATTAATTGTTAAAACAAGGCAGAGGCAGCTCTGGACAATAGTGGAAGATTGGTAGAATTAATAGAAAAATTACTAGGATGTTATTCTGGGAAAGCTTGCCAGAAGAGATAAGTCTTGATTGCCTTTTTAAAGCACTCCAGACTGGTGGTCATATGTTGGATCTGGCAGGCTGGTCCATAATTTGGGGGTGGCAGAAGAGAAGGTCCTCTGAGTAACCGCAGTCAGCCAATTCTCGCTGGCTGCAGTAAGTTTTTGCTAGACGGCCTAAGTGTGCTGGGCGGATTATATGGGAGGAGGTGATCCCGTAAGTAAGCGAGGCCCAAGCCATGAAGGGTTTTAAAGGTTATAACCAACATCTTGTACTGTGCCCAGAAATTAATAGGCAGCCAGTGAAGGGACTTTATAGCTGTTATGTCATCACTCCTGGATCTTCCAGTGATCAATCTGGCTGCCATATTTTGAATTAATTGAAGTTTCTGGACTAGGTGCAAGGGTAGCCCTATGTAGAGCACATTGCAGAAGTCAAGTCATGAGGTTACCAGCATGTGCACCATAGTTTTTAGGTCCTCAGGATCTAGGAAGGGGCACAGGTCACTTTGCCTACCTTTTTTTCGAGACTAGCACAGCTATGTCTTTGAATTCTGTCTTGTATTGTGCCAAAATCATTTTCCCATAGTCCCATAGTTTTTGCTGTTTGCCTCAAATATGCCTTTTTCTTGCAGAACAATTTTTTTCACTGAAAAGCTAAGCATATGGAAAAGGCAATATATTCAAAACTACTTCATGTTAGGAAGGGGAAATTTGCTGGTCTTAAATATCTGAAGGCTGGGTGTCCTGAATGGTCTATCTTTGATAGAAAAGGCTAAATGGCTCACAAAACCTACAAATCACAGAATTCCATAGCATTGAGTCATGGGAGTTAAAGTGATGTCAAATGGATTATTTTTGCAATGCCAGATGCAACCCAGGAGTATCAATTCACTCTAAACAGGTTTGAGGAAGGTCCTGTACTACTTAAAATGATTTAAAGGTGCATTTTTCAAACTCAGAAGTGACCTTCTTGTTTTGTTTGGGGGTCATTTTTGGCACTTTGACAATCCCCCCCAAAGGTCTCAAGGGCAAAAATGTGCCGACCCACTGTTGTTGCCTCTCTCTGCTATACAGAAACGGAATTATTTTTTACTCAGTCTTTGTTACTGCGTCTGTGAAGCAACTCCCATTGGGACGCAGTGGAGAGGCAGGTAGAAGCTGGATATAAATGATGCAACCTGAAAGCTCTACTTAATTTATATAGCTTGACCTTTGGTAAACCAATCTACTAAAACACTGCACAAAAATCAATATCAAAAAGTGTGTTTATTTGAGTGCTGATGATGACATCATTGACAGATTATTTTTACTATGTTATCAAATATATCATGCTTCCTGTCCAAGGAGGAAAATGTGGTTGGGGTGTATTTTAAGTAACTTGTCACCATAGCTTAACATGGTCCTTGCAGGTCTTTCAAGGGTGTGGACAGCCTAAACCAGCTCCAGGTATAAGAACTTCCCGCTCCATTCCTGAGAACTTTAATACCCGCTTTCGTCCTTATCACCCTGAGGAAAGACCAACAACAGCGGCGGGTACAAGCTTGGACAGGCTGGTAAGTAATGTCTATGGTAAAGTGAAACTAATGGAAAGAATATGAAAATATTTAAAAAAACAAAAAACAAAAACAAAACAAGATTGAAAAACATATTTCTCAGATCTTGGGAAACGCCGATGAGAAGAATCTAGGACAGATGAGAACCTTTGCAGTTTAGGACATGTTCTGTACAGTGTTTACAACTTTTTCTTGCAGGAAACAGTATTTTCTGTGTCAGAACCATTATTTTCTGTACAGAAATTTCTGTTTTCTGGGCAAAAAGCCTACATGTGACTTTTGTGTAGAATAAGCCCTAACCTGTGAATAGTTTTCAAAAAATGTTCTCAAAGGCTTTCTTGCAGGGTGTGAAGACTGTTTAAATTACTTGTTGCTTCCTTTAAGAATGAAATTATTCAAGAATGGAATTGTAAGCCTATAAAGGGAAGATGGCTGCTCTTAAAACTGAATTTAGAGTTTCAGACTTGATCCTTGCCACATTGGAGTTGTATGGTATTGCCAAAGAAAAATGTCTGATAGCAAAAGAGTTGAGTAGAGTAAGAATTTCATTTCTGTTTGTTTGTTTGTTTTTAATTAAAATTCAGCAAATATCTCCAATTTATTCATATTTATTCATATGCAGCCTGGAAAAGAATTGAGATCATCCATCCAGATCCACAGCTTTGAATGTTTAAAGTCTGCATTTAGTGGGTTTGTAGCAATGGATTAAACTTTCTCCATTTTTTCTAAGAGGCTCATCTTTAATACTTGTATGGCATGCCAGGTGCTACATGGATCCCCTTCATGCAGGGACCAATTTTGTCCACTGAGTTTGCTTGAAAAGGTGGAATTCTTGTCATTTAAGCATTTAAAGCTTTTCCATGGATTCTACCATCCACGGCTTAAAAGTTTGATTTTGCCATTTTATACATGGAATGCCATTTTACTGTCCCATTGTATATAATGGGACTTGAGCATCCATGAATTTTGGCATCCAAGGGGGGTCCTGGAACCAAACCAAGGACCCACTGTACCAATATTTGCAAATTTCTTCATATGCAAAATGGAAATATCTTAGGGTTTAAAGGGGAAAGTGAAAATGATAGTTGAGATTCTGCATAACTGTGATGTCGTGGCTATGTTCCATCTCCTGATCCAATCCACCAAATCATAGGATCATAGTATCTCAGAGTTGGAAGAGACCACAAGGGCCACCCAGTCCAACCCCCTGCCATGCAGGAATTCCCAATCAAAGCATACCCGACAAATGACTATCCAGCCTTTGTTAAGACCTCCATGGAAGGAGACTCCATCACTCTCCAAGGGAGTGTGTTCCACTGTCGAACAGCCCTCCTAATGTTGAGGTGGAATGTCTTTTCCTGGAGCTTGCATCCATTGTTCCGAGTCCTGTTCTCTGGAGCAGCAGAAAACAAGCTTGCTCCCTCCTCAATATGACATCCCTTCAAGTATTTAAACAGGGCTATCATATCACCTCTTAACCTTCTCTTCTCCAGGCTAAACATCCCCGGCTCCCTAAGTCGTTCCTCATAGGGCATGGTTTCCAGACCCTTCACTATTTAAATACACCTTAAAATCCAGGTAACCATACTAAGTGCAAAGATCTCTGGTGAGCAATCCATTGTAGGATGACGGGTCCTGCCCCCTCTCATAAACAAGCCTCAGTACAATGAGCAGAAGCAGGGTCCTGTGACACCTTTCATCAAACCTCGTGACAGGGAGCTGGATATCCAATCCTTTTGTTCCTTGGAACAGCTACCTGGATTTTAAGATGGATCTTGGAGGAATTTTGAAGTGATGGCAATGATGCCATGATCATACAGTGAATACCTAAAAGTTACAAGGTTGTGAGACTAACTGACTTCGTCACAGCATACCAGCTTCCAGTTATTCCCTAGTGAGCTGAGTTGTTTCAGTCGCAGTGTGAGATGGCAAACCCACTTAGGGTTTTAGTCTGAACCTCAAAAAGCTATCCAAAGTGATAAAAACAATATAGTCAGCTCCTCTAAAATTTTGGATAAAACCTGGCATGGATCCACTAACCTCTCCTCCAGCAGTTTTCTTCTAAAAATGCGGAATAGTAAAATAATCCCATTCTTGATGCTGATAAGATAACAGCACTGAAAGTGTTGGTGCTCTTTTCTGCAACCCATTCAAGCAGCATAGATTCTGTGAGTCATGTGTAACCTTTCAAAGCAAAGCAAGATTTTCTCTCTTTTTTCCCTCCAGAAAAAAAGCTGGCTCCAGATGAGGAGCTATGCTTTAACAGAGGAAGTCTTCCTGACTTGTAGGAGTCAAAGGAATGTTGTTGACTAAATGTGGCCAGGGAATTTAATGTCGATTACTCTTGAGGTGAACATAGGAATGCTCATAATCTATATAAAAGCAATCTGCCTAATAAGTTCATTTAAAAATTAAATAAAGTATGTTCAAAAGCAAGCTGATTATTTATGCAGTATATAGCTTCATTATAAATTCACAGATTGCATATCATTTCTTTTATTTTAAAAAAGAGGAGGGAAATATAATTCTGGTTAGCTATATTTTTTTACAAATCATTAAACTTATCTCATTTTAAACTTGGGTTGTGTTTCTAGTAACAGAATTGCTTGAATTCTAGTAGTGGTTTCAACTAGAATAGACCCATTTTCTGAATGGTAAATTGGCACTGATATAAATCCCATTGATTCAGTGGGATTAGTTAGTGCTGCTATTATTATTACTATTATTATTATTATTATTATTATTAGTTATTATTAGTTAGTGATATTATTATTATTATAGTTAGTTAGTTAGTTAGTTAGTTAGTGGGATTCAGTGCTAGTTAGGACTAGCAATTAAATTTAGGCCAACAGCTACAGTATTTAATCACATGTCAGCCAAAGCAGCAGTATCATAATTTGTCAGTATGGTGTAAGCAGTTATCCCCACATAATTTTTTTAAGTAATATTGAATATTAAGTGTTGCCTGCCTACTGCACTGTTTGTAGAACCAAATGATACTACTGTGCCCTGTTCTGACAGAATGTGAAAATACTCCAGCATTCGTGAGTATAAAGTATAGCTAGATAAACCACTTGATATGCACTTGAGCTATTTAATCTCATCCTCACCTTGTTGTCAATGAGATGTGCATCCTATTCCCATTCTGGGGCAATCCCAGCACTTGCAAACGGTTAAGTTTTGGACTATAAAAGAAGGAAGGAAGGAAGGAAGGAAGGAAGGAAAAAAAGCTCTAACCACATCACGTATAGGTACTAAAACTGGATCAGCACAATGGAGATTATTGCATTGCCTTCACTCCCACTATAGAAGCGGGATGTAACTTTAAGAAGGTGGATCTTAACACATTTCCCTGTTGCCGGGAAGTACACAGCGTGTATGCAAACTGGGTTTCTCCAGGCTTCTCTCGCATCTTTTCAAGAATGAAATTTTCCCATTCTTGAAAAGCTGCTGCAGAAGCCTTGGTTGCATACAAGCTGCATACTGCCCAGCGATCGGGAAATGTGATAAGATCTGCCTTCTTAAAGTTACACCCCGCTTTTATCACAGAAGCAAAGGCAATGTGATCACCTCCAATGACTTCTCTCTCCCTTCCCATGGCATTTGCTGGATTTGCTGAAACTGAAAGTGACATTACCAAAGATGCTTAACATCACTACAGGCCTGCAGCATTTGAGGGATATCCTGAAACATTTGAGGGATCAAACAACTCACTGGTAATGGGATGGCATCCTCCACCACACCAGAAGCAACAGAGTAGTTTGGAAATCCAAGATAGAATGGTTGGGCCAGCATTTTTCTAGTCTGGTTACTGTCCAAAATCTAAGAAGGATAAGAATCTCATAAATTTGTTTGAAGAGCTATCATGATTCACCTAGGAGAATGGACATCTCCCGAATAGCCTGTCCCCCCTCAACAAGGAGCCAAGTAAAATCTTCTGCCAATGCAAAACCAAGGACTACATTGACAGCAACAAACAATAGACCAGTCTCTCCCTCTGCCAGTGGCCATGCTGGTTGGAGGAGTCTGAGGACTGTAGCCTAAAATAGTAACTTCTCCAGTTTCTCCTTTTGCCCTCTCCACAATTTAGAAATCTGAAATTCTACTGGTGAGCTGTTCTGTACTGTGGATTCAAAGCCTTCCTACCAGTTGACATGTGGGTCAGTTGTTGTGATATTTTGCCCTTAAAAGAATATGGTGAGAATAGCTTTTCGACAGACAGATCCCTTTCTGTCCATGAGAAAATTCAACATGCCTACAATTCACAAAAGTAATCCTGTGCCTGTCACATTAAAGTGCAATCACTACACTTCCCAATTAACTTTACAATACACTCATTTTTACAGCTCCACTCATAATTAAATAAGCACTTATTGTTCTTAAGTGTCCCTATGCATAATGCATCTTCCCTTGCTAAAGTTTAATTAAGGAATTCACATTTCACGCAAGTCAGAACAAAAAAAAAACTCTTGTTTTATAACTACATTAAACACATGCAAGAGTTTTGTAGCAATCAGTTTTCAAACATAGTACTGTGAGGAGGTGGTCCCTTCAAACAAAGCTTTTACTTTTTTCGTCATTTGGACAGTTACTTTTACAGATTATCCTGTTCAGGTATTTTTGTGAAAGACTATTCCAGACTGACTATTTACATCCATATTATAAAAAGTGAAGCTGCTGCATTTAGGACCTAAAAGTATAACTTGTCTTTCATTGTAAATCTCTTCCTTTCTCTCTTTCTCTCTTACACTTTTTAAGGTTTGCTAGTTCTGCAGCCCATTCAAGGATTCATGAAACAAATATTCTAATAACAATTCATGGTTGTTGTGTGCCAATAAGTCTTTTCTAACATATGGTGACCTAAGGCAAGATTTGTTCAGAAGCTGAGACAGTATGATTTGTCCAAGGTCATCCAGTGGTTTCTATGGCAGAGGATGGATTCAAACCTTGTTCTCTGGAGCCATAGTTTAATGCTCAGACCACTACATCATACTGGCTCTAACAATTCATTAGGTAAAGGTAACTGTATCTGTATCTATTAGGTAAATGTATCTACTTGCATTTGCTTGTTTTCGAACTGCTAGGTTGGCAGAAGTTGGGACTAGTGACAGGAGCTCACCCCATTATGCAGCACTTGGGCCTCAAACTGTTAACCTTCCAATCTTCCGATCATCAGAATCGGTGTCTTAACCACTAAGCCACCACATCCCTAGCAACTCATTACAAATGCCTAAATATTAGAGGTCTTCCTAAAACATTGAGATCTTAGTTGTGAGTATGCACCACACTTAAAGAAAACATGTTGCTAGATGCAGCCTCAGCATAGAACTCTAGGATCATAGAGTTGGAGGGGTTTTCAGCCAGCTAATCCCTGTTTGATGCGGGAAATTCAGAGCTAGGGCATTAAAAAAATTAGTTCATGTTGAGTCTCCCTTATCTGAAATGCTTAGAACCAGGGTGGGTTTCACATTTGTTTATTTATTTATTTGGTTGGATTTTTAAATAGTGTATATACTCATGTATAAGTCTAGAAATTTTAGTCAAGCTGATCTCAAAAACCTGAGTTGACTTATCCATGGGTCAATGTAAGTACTGTATTTTAACTCTTATTAAAAAAGGAACCATCACCTGGTGAAAGGCAAGAGTATAATCTGTTCTGGAAGCACTGACCTCCCTCTCCTCTCTCATCCATCCAGCCTTTAGGATGGGCACAAATAGTTATGCCTGCTGGAATTCTGCAAGTTGTTTGGCATCATTTTCCTTTGCTTCATTTTTTAGGTCCTTCATTACATTCCCCTTAGTTTTAACCTTGACTTATCCACGAGTCATATCAAAATCCATAATTTTGGCCCCAAAACTTGTCCTCGACTTATACATGGGGTTGACTTATAGTCGAGTATATAGAATATTTGCATAGACATAATAAGGTATTTTGCAATTGGGACCAAAGTCTAAACATGAAATTTATTTATGTTTCATATGCACTTGTACACATAGCCTGAAGGTAATTTTATAAAGAACATTTTAAATAATTTTGTGCATGAAACAAAATTTGTGTACATTGAACCATCAGAAAACAAAGGTGTCACTATCGCAGCCACCCATGAAAAAAGATTTGGATTTTGGAGCGTTTAGGGTTTTAGAATTCTAGGGAAGGGAGACTCAACCTGTAGTTCAGCAATTGTCTGCATGGGATGATACATTCCATCCATCGGAATCTTCACTGAAATGCAGTATTTTAATTAAAAAAAAAAAACTACAGCATTTAGGCAAAGGTAGAGTAATTGGACTGTAACTCTGGAGACCAGGGTTCAATTCCCTGCTCGGCCATTACATCCACTGGTGACCTTGGGTAAGTCGCATGCTCTCAGCCTCAAGGGAAATCAATGGCAAACCTCCTCTGAACAAATCTTGTCAAGAAAACCCCATGCTAGGTTTTTCTTAAGGTCTCTGTAAATCAGAAACGAACTGAAGGCATACAACAACAACACCCCTAACAAAGCTAGTCACAGCCATTAACCTACTCATCTGCTAATTCTAAACAGAATTTTCAATGTGAACAAAAATGGTTTTAAAAAATCCTATATTGTCAAACAGCAAGGAAAACTGATATAAATCAGGCCATGTGACAATCCAACATCTACAAACCATTGATAGTAACAAATCTTCATCTCTGTTTGATGACAGAATTTGAAAAAAAAAAGCTGTAACCTTGAAATGTTTTAAATTTGGAACTTGTTTGCAAACGATGTACAAAGTTAGTGGGCAAATACTGTAACACCTTTGAGACTGAGAGAAAGAAATTGTACCATGTACTCTTACAGAGCTAGGCTACTGCAAAATTAATGCCGTTTGATACTGCTTTAACTCTCATGGCTCCATCGTGTGGAATCCTGAGATTTGTAGTTTGATGTAACACCAGAGCTCTGTGTCAGAGAAGACTAAATATCTCACAAAACTACAAATCCCAGAAATCCACTGGATTGAGCCATGGCAGTTAAAATGGTGTCAACGTGCATTAAATCTGCAGTGTAGATACAGCTTGCATCTACACCTGAGGAAGTAGTCAATGAAAGCTTATGCAAGAACTTCTTTCTCTGTTAGCCTCAAAGGTGCTACAAGATCCCTTTGGCTGTTCCAGACTAGGAGAGCCATTGTGGTATATTGGCTTGAGCATTGGACTACGACTTTGAAGAGCAGAGCTTGATACCCCACTCAACCATAAAAATCCACTTGGGTGAGGCACATACTCTCAGCACCAGGAAATTTAATGATACAGCCACCATTCTTCAGAAAAATAACTAGAAAGTACACAACAACAAAATTCTAGACTAACACAGCTATGTCTTTGAATTTACAAAGATTTTTCCACAGAAAGATTGAGGTTTGTATGCATGAAAAAGATGTGGGTTTATTCTAATAATGTTGTATTTTGGGCAAACTGTACTGCTGTTTCACAAAACAGCTGTTGTTTTTTTTTTGCAAAAAAAATAATGATCTCTTTTGCCCAAAAACTTTTGCCAAAAATTCACAAAATTCCCCCAAATGCAAAGAAATCATCATCATCACCATTAAAATTGTGCAAAACCTTTCCAAGTGTTGTCCAACAGGAAAAAAAACATACATATCTGATACAGATACAATGTATCTGTATAGATATATCCATCCAATATTATGGGTGCTAATCTGAGCCCTGCTGAAACTGTAATTGATGCAAGTGGAATTATTCTCCATTCAGTGCTGTGTTTGGGTTGGACTCAGATATTAGCCCTATTATATCCTCTGAGTAGGAAAAAAAGCTGTATTGATCTCTGGACTTGGATAGGGAGATATCACACAAAGTCTTTGGCCAAAGAATGCACAGAAAAGCAAACTGCTTTCAGTCCAACTTACTCACAGCAGTGCCTCTGATGGACAAAGTTTATTTAACAGTAGCACCTTTGTGCAGACAGTTTAGAATTATACAAGACATGTGTAAGACGTATATGCAATGTTGAGCTTTCCCTCCTCAACTGCTTGTGTGGCTGCCTACAAGGCATTCCTTATGTTTCTTACAGAACAAGGTCTACTTGACTAGTACAACATGCAGCAACAGATTGTTCATTGAGGATGCTGTCAGAGCTGAATGATTGAAGTCACAACTGCTCTCGGCTTTTATTTAGCAATTGCAACAACTTTTGCAAATATGATAAGCAAAGCATTCTAGCACAAAGGTACGTCTTACACATGTCTTGTGTAATTTATAACATGTTATTAAAACACATAATTTACATTAGACATTTTAATAAAAATTAAGTTGGACAAAATAATTAGATAAAATTATTGTGCAGTTAGACTTTCCTACCCAACACTGCTGCAATGAGAATCCCACTGGAAATATCTAACTAGGATCTTATTGGGTATATACCCTAATTGAAGGAGCAGCATCAGTGAGTCCATCAAGACGGGGTGATTTCTTCCCCATGCAGTAGCTGCACCCTAATAACAACTTGTTCTCCTTCTCTTCTTCCACACCTT
Source organism: Urosaurus nigricauda (assembly GCA_034509955.1). Classification (NCBI taxonomy): domain Eukaryota; kingdom Metazoa; phylum Chordata; class Lepidosauria; order Squamata; family Phrynosomatidae; genus Urosaurus; species Urosaurus nigricauda. Next base: position 128,430,142 of record JAOEGL010000003.1, read on the forward strand.
AATCCTACACACCACCCCAAATTCTCCTTTGGTAGCATTCTCATTTCCCAACTTAATAACTTTGCATCTTCTAAAATGTGATGAGGACTCTTTTCCTTCAGTATGACTCTATCTTAATATGGCTTTATGGTCAACCTTGACTTTTCCCTTCAATCCTACTAGATCCGGGCCATTGAGTTGGGCCCAGATTTAGGATTGACCTATTTCAATAAATGGGATTTTAGTTTAATTAAATATGTTGGTTATTGTTTTTTTAATACTTACTGAGGACAGAACCAAGGACAAAATATGCATCTACCACAAGAGTTTGATACCACATGGCCTCATTCCCACTTGCAGAAAAATCACTTTCTGATCTGAATCGATGGATCGATTTGACATTGGATTGTGGTTCCCACTATATTTGTCCCAATGGCATTTTCTGGCAAGGAATCGAATCAAAATAACTCACTTGTGGTTGCCATTTACAAATGAAACGGTTGTATTTAAACTGGATATAACAAGCAGATGACCCACTTGTGGTTCACACTGGGAAATGAATCGGTTTAAATAGAATTGGTTCCTGCACAGGACATCCATTTCTGCTTTACTGCATGTCATAATAAACTGATTCTGATCTGCAACCAGTTCCCATTTGTGCCGATGCATTTAAACCCGAATTGTGAAACTGAATCCGATCTGGTTCTGGTTCCCACTTGCACAGATTCAATTTGGTTGAAAAGAAGCAGAAAAAAACAGCATAAAAAAGACGGGTTAAATTGGTCTAGGGCATGGCCCCCCTTTCAGGATCACTTCAGCGATTCAGATTAAGTGGGAACCATGCTCGTTTAAACTGGTTCGAATCGAATCATAATCCAGTTTAAAAGGTAGTAGGAATGAGGCCCATATCTAATAGGTTTTCAGGCCTATTAATATCTGTAAATAAAACTGAAAAATTAGAATCTGGATCATTTATATCTCTAAGAGGAGCATTTCCTAATAAACCTTAAAGATGGTAGCTGGAACACTATATCACCTGTTATGTTACATAACTTTATATACAACTAACAGGATTCCAACCACCTTTCCTTGTTCTATAGCAGTGACAGACAGTTTCAAAATATGGGAAAGTGCTTTTGTACAGACGAAATACACTGGCCAGAATCCTTTTTGAGTCTTATATTTTTGTAAGTGAACTTACATCTGTGGGAATTATGACTGAGTAGTTCTTTAACATTCGTATCCAGTACAGGGCTTCTCTCCTGTTACATGGCAGAGCTGCCAAAATGATTGACAAGCAATGGGACCAATGCACATTGGGATGTTCATCATATCACTCCTGATGTACATCGTATGAGTCCCAACATGCATTGGACCAATGTGCATTGGGCACTCTTGGTTTCCCATTACACATCTTTGCAATTTGGTAAAGAGCTTTCTAAGCACCTCTGCAACATAGCAAGGTATATGTACAGTTATGTAATGTAACAGATCGTATAGTCAGCCCTCCATATCCATGGATTCAAGCATCCACAGATTGAGAATATATTATATAATAATAGTAGTAATAATAATAATAATAATAACAACTTTATTTATATACTGCCCTTCCAAAGATCAGATAAATTGCCATATTATACAAAACACACCATCTACTTAATGGGAGTTGAGTATTCACATATTTTGATATCCACAGGGGTTTCTGGAACCAAACCCCAATGGATACCAAGAGCCCCTATATAGGATTCTAACTAACATCTTCTTTGAGGATTTCAGCCAGATAGATGTCCTGCATAAATTCTAATAGCAGGTCCACAACTGGGGTTAAAGTGATGCACTGAAGCCTTTTTCATACCAACAAGTTGAATCCAAAATCAGCTACAGTAGGCCCTTCCGTTCCAGACCCCCCCCCCATAAGGAAACTTATGCATATGCTGGAGCCCCATTATCTCATGCCAGTAGTGCAGCGCACATGCCATGGGTGCACACCCCATTACTTCTTCTGGGACACGCCAGGGCTTTTTCTGGTGCGGCTTCCAGGGTATACTGAAAGCTGCATAAGTCAGGCCTGTGTATGACGTGGAGTACTGTATTGTAGCCACAGAAAGCATTTTAGAGCAATTCATGTCTGCCTGTACTAAGGATTTGCAGCAGCTGTTACCAGTGGCTAATCCTTGCTATCTAAGATGTGAGCAAAGCAAAGCAATCTGTCCTGTTTTCAGTCCCATTAACTTGTTGTGGCAATACCCACATTTCTCTCTGCCTTTCTGCAGAAACAGTAAGCAAATAACTGTATTTCCCATGTAGCCATATGCTACAGCTAATGGATATTGCCATTTTTCCCTCTGGCTAGGGGATAAGTGGAATAACTGTGGGTTCCTGTACCATTTACTTGTAAATATATTTGTCACTTTTCTAAGCAAATAATGCTCAACATGATAGAACAAGCCATGATGCAATCATTTCTTTCAGTTGATTGCATCCTGCCTTTATCTGTCACCTTTGAATTAAAAAAACCCACAAAACTACTATGGCCTAAATCCAGTTTTTAATCCAAAGTAAGACAAAGCTGTTGAATCAATAGGAACTTTTTCAGTCAATATCTATAAGTTCCCTTGATTCAGTAAATTGCTCTGCTTGTGACTATCATTTTAATTTAGGCCTATGAATAAAAACAGGAGCGTTAATAGTATTTTTTAAAATCTACATAATAGCTATAACTCTCATTCAGTCCTACTCAATATATCATCTGTGGTTGAGAATTTATAAAAAGCTGAAGCCTTTCACAGCTAGTAGAAACAGTTATGGGGGTTTTCCAATGGGCAAGAAATTCCTGACTGTGGGTGCCACTATACAAAAGGATACTTGCTCTGGATGTTAACTACTTTAGGCTGGAATCTTATATTTATCTGTCTGGGAGTATGTATCTTATTAAGGTCACTTAGGCCCCATTCCCACTTACATTTAAACAGGTTTGCAATTTTCCGTGTCGGTGGATCGATTCCAAAAGGTCCATCGTTCCCACTATGAAACCAGATCTTTTCATTATCCCCTTGTAATCGCTTCTTTTTTGGCACGATTGGCATCCCCAATAGTTTGCACCATTTCAAAATGCATTCTATCATTTAAAAAAAAAATATGTGCTCATAGGTCATACCACAAGCACAAAGGCAGCGCTGGGGGCAGGGGGAAATGGTGGATTTACCAACAACTGAGGAGGGATGGTAAACACCCCTCTGCCATTAGTCTCTCCCCTCCAAAATGATGCAATTCAGATCCATCATTCCCACTTGTTGAACAAGCTTTAGAATCAATTTTTTTCAAAGGAACCGCCAAAGAACCAGTGTCAGGAAAGAGTGGGGTTTTTGCATTTGCCTTGTTTCATGCGACTGAAACCGATCACAGTAGGATCAGAACCAGTTTCAAATGAGAACGACAGCCATATATCCCAATCAGCAATTAGCTTTAAATCATAGTGGGAACGTGGCCTTAGGCCTCATCTGCACTGCAGAAATAATGCAGTCTGAGATGACTTCAACTACCATAGCTCAGCTGAAATTCTGTAGTTTGTAGTTTTGTGAATTATTTAGCCTTCTCTGTTAGAGAGCTCTGGTACCACAGCAAACTACAAATCCTAAGATTCCATAGCATTGAGTCATGGCAGTTAAAGTGGTATAAAAATGCAATGGAGATGAGGACTTAGGTCTAAGTAAGCACAAAAACAAAGAATCATAAGGTTGGAAAGACCCACAGAAATGTAGCCCACCTCCCTACCACTGTAGGACATCTACAGCTCAAACACCCCTGATAAATGGTTTGCTCACCTCTGCGTAAAACCAATAAAACAAAACAAAACTCCAATGACAGAGAGCTTGCACAGTCAATGAGAGACCATAAACACACATACATTCATTCATTCATTCTGTGGGTGGATGTATATAAATGAAGATCTCCAATGGTAAAATGCCCACTAAGACAATTTGGGCCCGTTTTACACAGGCAAAAAGGGGCGCGATTAAGGCTAAAAAGCCCGCCTTTAGGGTTAGGGAGGGCGTAGCGTTTACACCCTCCCTAGGCCTAAAGCGCATGGACGCCGCCATTTAAAGATGGCGGCATCCATACGGTCGCGCCGCAAAAGCGTCATCACGTGTGCAGCGTTTTGACGCGCTGCACACGTTATGACGCTTTTGCGCCGCGGGAGGGCGCCAATCGCGCCCTTCCCGCGGCACAAAAAGAGAGCTCCTTCTCGGAGCTCTTTTTTTGCGGCGGGTCTTTGCCGCGGCCTTTAAATGGCCGCGGCAAAGACCCAGGGAGAAAGGGGCCGTGGCGGCAGCCCCTTCCCCCCTTCAGCCCCGCCAAGGGAAGCGGGGTGCAGCGGGTGCCCAGAGCACCCCGCTTGGAGGCCGTGGGGAACCGGCAGTTTGCCGGTTCCCCGTGGCCTCCAAAAGCGGCAGGATGAGGCCTAGAGGCTGCCCGTGCGGCAGCCTCGGCATCATCCCGCCGCTGAAAGGGGCGAGTTTGGACCGCCCCTTTCAGCCAATCTAAAAAGCCCCAGGGTGTTTAAAAGTATTTTGCTGGAATTCACAATGACAGTTATGAATGCATAACATTGAATTAGGCATGTGTAGCTTATTTGTATTCACGATCTCTATGTATTCATCACAGGCTATGTACTCATGATCATGGCAATGGAATAGGGAGTACTTGCCATCATTAAAGTCCCCCAATTATGCATTATTATGTGCAGCCACTGAAAACAATTTTCAGGATGCAGTAGAATGGTGTTTCCACCCTCCTTCTGCCAGAGATCTTCAAACCAAGGACGAATTGCAACAAGGATCCTCCTTATGATTATCGCACCAAAGATTGCTAGTGGGAGAAGGATGGAAATGTCAGTCTGCTGTGTCCCAATTGACAAGAGAATAGACCTTCGTACTCACAGTGGCTGCACCTGGTAAGAACTGGGGGAGTTTTATGATCCCTACATATTCCCTCAACTATTGCCATGATCATGAATATGTAGGGACTATGCATATGAATCAGCTACAGATGCCTAATACTCGGTTGTGCAATTGTAGCTGAGTTCTCAAGGCAAGATGTAGGGTGGCTGTGAGAATCAGGCAAGAGACATTATTGAGGGCCCAAACAGACAGGCCAAAATAAAACTGTTTCAGGTCACTTTGGAGGTATGTTGTTTAAATGATGCATACATCCTAAGAGGCTGGAAGCTGCATCAAAGCTTTGGTGCAGTTTCTGGCCTCTTAAGATGTGTGTGTCATTTTAACAACATACCTCCAAAGTGACCTGAAACAGTTTTATTTTGGCCTGTCTGTTTGGGCCCTTAGTTAAGTATAGTTAAGCATCTTAGGACCAATCTTAGCACCAATCCAGCAGCATCTTAGCACCAATCCAACCTGATCCCTGTATCTTTCGTTAACAATCACAGTTATATTAAGTATACATAACTACGTAATTGTATACTTAAGTAGTTAGGTGTACTTAACTAAGTAGTTATGTATGCTTAACTGAGTAGCTAATCTTGAATCTCAGCCAATTTCTTAACTTGGACCAAGAAGCAGACTTGAAGCAAGGACAGATGAATCCTAGATTGCTGTAAATAATTGCTACTGGAAAATGCAGTGGAACAGAGTAATGGACAAGGTAGCAATTTTACACTTCAATGGAGAAATACAATTATCACACGTCTAATAAGTGGGAATTCATCCTTAGCAATATAGCACAATCTAAAAGGTTTCTGATCAGTACGAACTTTCTTCTCTTTCTTTCTTTCTTTCTTTCTTTCTTTCTTTCTTTTGGGGGGGGGGGTATTGCATGAAACAGAAGAAAATAACAAATTGATTGCAACTGAGCCACAATGGGACAAAAATAAATGCAAGGGCTTTGGAAGAAAAGTACCTCTGAGGTCTCTGATAATATACTGCCAAATTGTTTTATATTGATTTATCATAAGGCACTCAATAAAAGGTAGTATAGACTGTGTAGAATGAAGTGAAAGACATTTCTGCCATCATCAAAGCATCAGTCTTTGTCAAAAATGTCACCTGAAAAACAGTTCTTCTAAAGGAGTGGAAGACTAAGAGAGAGAGAGAGGTGTTCATGAGGTACAAAAAGTTCAGATGCAGTGATAACTTTTTACCAACTCTGAATTTCAAATCTCCTTTTACATCTCCTATGACTCAATACGATACATTTATTTCTAAATTTGTTTCTAGCATCTTGAGCAAGAGTTGCTTGCCACTGTTATTCTAAAAATCTGCCCCTTTCTGTAGGAAAAAAAGTTTTTTTAAAAAACTGAATTCACTAGAATTTTTCAAAAGGCTTAAAATTAGGCATTTTTAAATGAGGAGGGGACATTATGTTTGTAAATACTCTTGTTACATTTCCATGAGTTGGCCTTTTCCATTTTTTAAGCATTAGTTGTAGAGAAAGATAAAAGCATAAACCTAAAAATAAAATATTATAAAGAGTTAAAAGTAGTACATAGGTTGCATGGGACTAATTTGAAATTTATATATTGTCAGTCAACGGATCTGTAATTTAATCCTATTTACAGGGGTTTGCTGATATCAGTACCTTACCTTCTGTACATTTGTTTGCTTTTATAAACTAATACTTCATCTTTTTATAGTTTAATAGTTTAATATAGTTTATATATTTCATGCTTCAGTGTTTTTAATTGATGTTTGGTAACAGTATAACAGATAACAGTTAAATACAATTAGGTAAAATTCAGTCATACATATTTAAGAGCAACACAGAATTGGGCGGGGGGGGGCCTTAAAGAAGAACCAATTTAATGTGACGTAAACTTTTCTGAACTCCAGCTCAAATCTTCAGTGTTTGGGGAAGCGGGCTGAAGTCCTCAAAAGCTTATATATCGTCAGCAACTTATGCCAATTTTTTTCTTTTAAAAAAAGTTCATATTGAGAAGAGTTTAAATGTTTTGTGTTGTTTTTCTGCAACAAGCAAACGGGACTGCTACCCTGGACCTATTTAAAAGATAAGTCATATCCAGATACAGCCTAAAACTTTGTCTTGAATTCTCTTTTTCTCTTCTTTTTTCCACCCTTTCCCTTCTGCTTCCCAGAGGACTATCTGGAGGACAATGCAACATGCTGTAAGCTCTGGTATTCTTACTCTTGACTTTCATATCCATTTGCCTATTTCTGCCTTTGTTTCTGACAAACAGCATGAAGTAACATCTATGTAATGTTTCCCTTGCTCTAATGTAAAACAATTTATTTTCTAATTTTAAGAAAGCCTAACAATTAGAATGGGTGACACAAGCTCATCATCTCATCATTCTGTATTACCCTGCATGGCTTTATGGATGTAAACCAGTGTTTCCTGGATTTCTGAAATTGGAAGAATACAATTGAAAGGTGAAGGACACTTCAGTTTCATAAGGATATCCTTTCAGAGCAGGGGCAGGCAAAGCACAACTCCCAGGCCATATGCAACACTTCAGGCTGTCTCCTGGTATCTGCTTCCTAAGAATACTGACTCACTTTTCCTGCAGCCTCCATTCAGTCATGAAGCATCTCCTTCAACTGTCCCTCCAATTTGGCAAGGACAGTCTGAATTACTTCTCTGTCATCTGACTGAACCAGATGGTTTGAGCACTGGACTATGACTCTGGAGACAAGGGTTCGAATCCCTGCCCAGCCATGGAATCCCATTGGGTGACATTGAGTGAGTCACACTCTCCCAGCCTCAGAGGAAAACCAAGGCAACCCCTCTCTGAACAAATCTTGGCAAGAAAATCTCATGCTAAGTTTGCCTTAGGATTGTCATGAATTGGAAACAAGGTGAAGGCACACAACAACAACAATATCCGACTTTTTTTCTCTGCTTTTAAAATATCCTACTTTTTCTCTCCTCCCACTTTCTTACTTTCCACCTCAGCTTACTTCAATTGCTGCAAACTGAGCTCAAAGTGCAAAAGTAGTTTGCACTCAGTTAAGAGGAGAGGACAGGGTACAACCTGGATTTTTCCAGTAAGCTCAGGCAAAGCTAAACTGCTGTATTTATTTGCCATTAATATTTGCCATCTTGCCCACGTACTGATGTTGTTTGGCCACACATAGCCTGTCTTTCACCTGTGAAATGTTGGAGGATACACATCTGCTCTGGGTTGGCCTCCAGTGAATCAGGAGTCATACAGAAATGCTGAACTGTATTAGGCAGCTTCTTGGAGTAGGAATGGTAAATGAAAAAACCAGAAAACTGGACCGTTGTAGAAAACTTCTTCTGCAGGATAGTTCTTGGAGCGCATGACACCTTTAATTCTTTCAATAATCTACTAACTTCTTCACAATACATCACATGAGCAGTTCTCTCATATAAAACTAGCATGCTCCTGACGTACTGTTTGATGATTATTGATTCAGGCAGAAGAATGGGAGAGCAAGTATGAAAAGACAGAGAGATGATTCTTCAGTCTTCCCAGTGGTATCTGGTTGGTGGCTGAAGGAAACAGAATGTGGCTAAACAAAATAGCCATGATGAATGGACCTTTAGTCAAATACATCAGGGCTATTTATGTACTCATGAATAACATGTTTATTGTGCAATAAAGCTTTCATAGACAAAGGTGTAGTTTATCACATTTGAAAGAAGACAATTTGTCCAGAATTCTAGTCCTTACTGGATTTTTTCTCCTGACTTGTAAATCATGATGCTTTCTATTACCAAGTACCGAGGCCTAGCATTTTAAGACATTAGCAGGTTGCTTTTTTTTCCCAGATTCAGCTCTTTAATGATTTGTAGGATTTGCTTCTGGCCTGAAACGCCTAGGATTGCACTATAAATTAAAAAGGACTTAAGGTTGCCAATCTGTAACAGGAATGTAAACCACTAGGTTTAGTGGGACATGGTTCTGAGTAGGCATGTATCAACTTTCAAGGTAAATGAAGTATGAATTATTTGAGAAAGACCCAGGAACACAATTCAATGCTATATACATTGAATGGTATATAGCAGTTGAAGGAAGGCAAGGTTCAGTAAAATCCAAAGGCATACAGTTGGATGCATACAACTGATCACAACAGCAAACATTTTAAAAAGTAACATTGGTTAATTCCCATTGGAATATGTCACCATAAATAGGACCTGTACAGCTTGGCACTTTGGGCTGGCTACAGGGTGGAGTTGGGGTGTAGTGTCTCCATGATGCATGCCCTAGCTCTGCCCCCAGGGTGCCATGATGCTACGCACCACTCCACTTGGCATATGGTGTCACAGTGCTCCTCTGGCGCTATGTCCATATGACACAGCACTGAAGGAGCACCGTATAGCCATGGCTATCATTTCCATTCCAGGGCTCAAAAAGGAGCTGCTTTTTGCGGTTCCTTTTCACACCCTGGAAAGGCCAGATTGGAGCCACGGCATGCGGTTGCCGCTGCCCTGATCTGGCTGAAAAGGGGGCAGCTACTCTCCAGCTAAGTGCAGTGCATGGATCGGGCTGTAAAATATAATCATAATAATATTAAATATTTATTTATAACCCGCCCCTCTGTGCGAGCAATTGGGTGTGATAAACTCCACATTCTGAACTGGCTCCTTGTAGGGGAGATTTTGAAGTTAAGATTTAGCAGGATGCATTTTAGGAAATTTTCACATGCAAATCACTTATGGAAATTCCATTGATTCAGCGGGTCTACTTTGTGTGTATGTTGTGAGCCTTCAAATTGTTTCTGACATAAGGTGACCCTAATGCAACCCTATCATGGGGTTTTCTTGGCAAGATTTGTTCAAAGGAGGTTTTCCCTAAGGCTGAGAAAGTGTGGCTGAAGGCCACCCAGTGGTTTTATGGCCAAGCAGGAAACTGATCCCTGCTCTCCAAAGTCATAGTCCAACACTCAAACCATGAAGCCATGTACTAAAAACAGAAGTGAAGCCTTTTGCTTCAACATACTGTAGTAACTTAAGCCTACAGGTGTACAGAATATCTGAGGCAGGAAGTATGCTCTAAGTATACATTTTATGTTTTAAGTGTCTACAGAGCATAAAAGAGAAGAAATGCATATTTTAATGAATATTGTAATGAATTCAAATAATATGTAATTACTCTGATATCAAAATAAAAGTGACAGTCTTTTCCAGAAATCTTCTATGCAGCTATAGCTAGATAGAAATACAGGTTATGTTTTTAAAAAAAAAAAAAAAACACAAGACTCAAAAGCTATCAATAACACTTCCGAGCCAAAAAAGAACAAGTTCAGAGCAAAAAAAAAAAAAAAAAAGCAAAAACAAAAACAAAAAGACAAAAAAAATCCCAACCCTTCCCCAAAAAACAAACAAAAAAACACTATGATTTTGGCATATCAATATTATCATCCAGTTGCTAAATTGCTGAAGATAGCATATACCTTTGCAACAACTGGAAGATGCTGCAAATGAAATCACAACAGAAAACCTGATCACTTTTAGACATGCCATTTCAGCTCAGCATCTTCAGTTTCATCTCTGATGGTGGACAACAATTATTAAAAAGGATTCATTAGAACTGGGGCAGGTCCACATGGGCTAGAATTGTCTGGCAACAACCTGAAATATTCTGGCCTTGAAACTAGCCCAATGATCCCCCATTACCTGGGGCACTTCAGAGCAGCTGTTTGCATACACATCCCAACATGCAGTGTGCCACCACCAGCACAAATTGCTCCCTCTGGGATCAGGAACAAGGTGCCCAGAATTGATCATCTGGTTGGTCACCTGATTCAGAGGAATCAACTTCTGCCAGTGGTGTTGGCAGTGAATGGCACAGTGAGCTTTGCTTGAAAGGGCTCCAAATTTTCCTAGAGAGCTGGAGCAAATTGTGTGGGTTTTTTTTTTAAAAAAAAATGCATTTTAGTAATGGTATATCTTGAGTTCAGTGCTGTACATCATCTGGACAGCTCACAACAGAACTGGGGATTAGCCCTGCATCATCTGGACTGATTGCCATGGGCATAGGGAGTGGACATGTTATTTGGCTCATGCAGACAGGCCATGGTCTTCATAAAAGACAGCATTTGCAGTCTGCATTAATCATATATCTCAGGGGTGGGCTAATTCTTGGGAGTGAAAGGAAAATACATTGGAAACCCTCAACCCATTGGGGCAGCAGTGGCATGATATGTTAACCTCTGTTTTAATTTCCTCCACTCAGAGCTTAATGCTAGATTGCCAAGGGAGACAGAGGATAATGCTTTTCAGAAATCCTGGACAGACATTTATTTGATAAAGGAACAACTGTTTTAACTTATTCCAAAAGGAACTTGTTACATCTGGTTCAGCGCCTTTTGGGTTTTCATTTTCATTGAACACATAGTAATATTTCAAAGAAAGAATAATCAGAACAAACAGAAGAGAAAAATGAACCCTTCAAAATAAAGTTTATGGTGACTATTGGCTTGTAACATTGTAACTCACAAACAGCTTTTAAATTCTTACCTCGTGTCATAGAATAGAGTTCTGTACGCTAGAATTTCAAACGCAACACATTTTTTTAATATGCAGAAACATTTGAACGTACAGTGGTTGGCATCCTATTAGTCATATGTGTAAGTGTAAGTCCATCTTATGCCTGCCTGTGTCTTTTTTGGTCATTGCAGAGGTTGGTATTCTCTACCACAACAACTAAAACCAGCTCCCTCTGAGAACTGGACTCACAGGTTTTCTGTGACAGCCCCATGAATGACCTTTTAGTGACTGGCAAAGATGTACCAGTTTAGGAAGCATCTAGATATGCTCGGTAACGAAATGCAAATTGATGATACCATTCACCAAGACCTCAGCAGATCTCGATAGAAGATGTTAACATTCTACTGATTCCCCTCACAGTCTGTACCTGCTACAGAATTGCCATTCAGAGTGTTTATTGCAACAAATCATCAGTCCTGGGTGTGGTGAGTGGCAAGCTGTAGCAGAGTTCCACCTACAAAACATTTATGCTGTGCTGGGCAATGTAAGATCTCGGTCAATATCTCAGCTGCATTGTGAAGTGGTAAACTCCAGGGCAGGCAGTTCCCATATCCTCCAACTGTCCTGAATTGGCAAGGGCAGCCCTAATTAATCATTTGTCACCCAACTTTTCCAGCTGCTGTTAAAATGTCCCACTTTTCCCCTTTGTCATTGGCTTACTTCTAATACTGCATACTGAATTCAAAAGGCCAAAGTAGTTTGCACTCAGTAAACTCAGCAGAAGGGAGAGGATGGGACAAAATCTTGCCCTTTTCAGTAGGCTTAGGCAAAAGCAAACTGCTGCAGCTTCTCCTAGCTTATGTGTTGTTCCTGATTAGTAACTTTTGCCATCTTGACCATACTTCTGATGTTGCTTGGCCATTTGTGTTCCCGTTTTCATCTGTAAAATGTTAGACGGTATGTTATACCATGTATATGTGTTTTTTTTTATACATCTGGACTCACTGTTAAGTTAGCATATGTATGTTACAGCAGATCTTTTGCATTTAAGCCTTCATTGAGACTGATTCCATACTAGCAAAAATGGAGGCTGTGGTTTCCTGCTAACAGAATGAAAATAGAGCATACTGCTGGCAATTCTCACTCAGCTGAGAATGCACATCTCATCTGACAATGTTGTAGTTTATGTCAAATCATTCCAAGAATTCTCTTGAGAACTTGGTTAGATATGATAAGTGAAACTGGATGTCTTTTTCTTCAGAGTTTACTGGAGACAAAGAGGGCCAAAGTTGCAAATGAAAAACTCCCTGTTCAGCTAGTTTCTTGATATTAGTTCTCCCAAGTCATTTTCAGCTTTTTGGTTTTAACAGATGCACTACTTGAGTAGTCATAACAGGAGTATGGTGCAGAGGATTTTGCCTCTGACAGACACAGTCATAACAGGAAAACAGTTTAGAACAAATGAAGAGTGATTTCCCAAGTCAAACATATAGCCTTTAATACATTTCTCTTTTGCTCGTAATGGAAATATGGTACTTTTATGGACTTCTATGGACATTACTAGCACTTTAGGGGGAGGGAAAACAAAGTTGAGAAACTAGAGGGATTTATTTACTTTGCTCCAAGATTTGCTCTCACAAAGAACTTTCAAGCAAACTATGATTGGGGAATGAAAAAAATAGTGTGAATGAAGTTGTGGGCATTACTTCTCAGTTCCAACAAGAGCACAACAGTTACCTTTTTTGACTACAATTCCCAGAATCCATGCTGGTTGGGGATTCTGGGAGCTGTGATCCAAAAGTACCTTTCCAAGCTCTGGTAGTGAGCAAGAAACCTCTTCTCCCCGCACTCATTCACTCCAACAGAGCTGCTGTATTTTACTTCTCCTGACTGGTCTGGCACTTACTTCTGCCCCATTCCCAACAACGCCACCAGCAATGGCAGTGATGAGGAACTGCACTGTCAGTGTTAAGTTTGCCAAAATCCGTAGGGGGGAGAGTGAGGGAAGGCAGGTGTTCATTCAACTGTTTTCTCTCTCTCTTTAGTTTATGTTCATTCAACTGTTTTGTCTCTCTCTGGTCCTCCTCACCAGGGCATAACAGAACAGTATCTTCTATGCAGTCAGAAATTATACGGGTTTTGAGTAAATATCTATCTAGAGTAATAACTGTATTTCATATTTGCTGCTGCATTATTAATGATTGCAAGGTCCCACAAGGTGGTCATGGGTGGCCGGTTTGCCTTTAGCCTACACGGTTCCAGTTGGACATATTGTGTCTCCCATACTTTTTACCATCTGTATGAAGCTCCAAAATTCAAGGGTTGGGTCCCTAAATGCTGATAGTATGCAGTTCTGTTCCATTTCACTTGATACAAAGAGACTGTCTTTATTGTTCTCTGGAAGCCAAGAGGATAAGAAATGCTGGTGAATAAACTGAGGTTCAGTCCAGACAAAACAGAGATCCTATTAGTTAACAGACAAGTCACTTCAAGACTGGGAATAGATCCCACTTATTTATATTGCATTATATTATATTACACCATATGCTGCCTTTCTGCCAGAAAGAGCTACCCTTGAAAAGCTACCCTTGAAAATGCTTCAGAAACTACAGCTACCCTGTTTCCCTGAAAATAAGACATCCCCATAAAATAAGACCTAGTAGAGGTTTTGCTGAATTGCTAAATATAAGACCTCCCCCAAAAGTAAGACCTAGCAAAGTTTTTGTATATAAATATACATACAATATAGATTATAATAAATGTTTGTTTGTTTGTTTGTTTTTGGTTCAACAATAAATGTGAATTCTTCATGGAAAAATAAGACATCCCCTGAAAATAAGACCTAGCACATCTTTGGGAGCAAAAATTAATATAAGACACTGTCTTATTTTCAGAGAAACACGGTAGTGCAAAACATATCAGCCAAATTTTTCTTTGCTGTGTCTTTTATAGACGACATCAACACAGCTTTCAAAGAACATCAATGGCTTCCTTCCCCCTCCTCCAGCTAGTTTCAAGGTCTAGGAAACAAGTATCTAGAGGATTTTCTAGAGGTTATATTCATCATCTTAGACCATGATCCTGCATCACAGAGATGCAGCATAGAGGTTCTGTAGACAGAACTACACCACATCTCCTGTCTCCTATCTCTTCTCCTTGTAAACCTACCTTTTTCATTTTGCCTACTCCCAACAGAGCCATATAGAACAGCTGATAGAGAGTAGGGAGATATCTGAAAAGTCTCTATATCCAGATGCATAACAGTGAATGCATCCTGTGGGACCTCCCAAGGGTCCTCCAGAGGTCCCAGAGGATGATGGCATTATTGGGCATCTGGTTACAGAGACTTTGCCAGATCCTTCTCCTGTGTCTCCTGCTCTCTTTTGACCACTGTATGGACATATCGGGGTAGGCAGCATGGGAAAGTCTAGTTTGGAAGGGATTTGGGTCATTTCATGTGACAGAGTATTCCTATCTCCACAATGACCCAGAAGGTTAGTTACCCACATATACACTGGACATGTGTCTGCATGACTTGTTTACAGGATGCCAATCCCTGTTATATATCCATCCTCTCTGAGAGATAAGGTTGTTGGGGACATGAAACAGGGTGGTTTGTTTAGCTGTTTCTGAGCAACATTCCCTCCCCAAGACAGTCAGGCTGGCATCTTCATTTATGTCCTTTAGATAACTGGGGGGGAAATTATACTGTGTTTTTCATTGCTAGCCATTCAATTTTAGAAGTTTTTTCTCTGTTGCATTTCAGTGTGTTCTATGAGTTCTATAAACAGTTTCATTTTCTTTTGATTTTTGTCATATCTTAACATTTTTATGGTTTTCTTGCAAATCAACTTGCCCACTCATTGATGGTACAATTCAAATCAATTTCATTCAAATATGTGATACAAAAATGTGCTAAAGCAAACAAATAATTAAAACATGAATTGGAGAAATTGGCATGGTGTCTTGCTGAAAATGAAAGAGTAGACACTGAATGTGTGAGGGCCATTGCTTAGGGATTTTGGAGGAACCTGTGACATCTCTGACTACAGCATCCTTACCTATGATAACCCTGAGCCCTCTGATCCCAGCCTTTTTACTAAATGTGTATATAAATGGAAGCCCTGCAAGTGACAAAGCTGGACACAAGAAAATCTCCATAACTATGAATTTGAACCTTAAGGCCAACTACAGTTCCATACAGTGCAAGCCAAACTCTTAAGTGCGTTTGGTAGAAAACGGTGAAGAAAAACAAAGGATTTCACTTGACTGAAAGCTAACACTCATCATTAATAAAACATGGAGGATGAATAAGTATATTTTTGTATGTAAATTATCCTTTTATGTCAGCATTCTTTCCTAGTTTAAGGACAATGATGTTTTAAAGATAATGATGATGTCTTCTGTTTTAAATAGCTGCAATATTAAAGGCTGGGTGTACATAGTCAACAGGTTTCTTCCTGTGATTTCAAAGTTACAACTACTGGCTCAAGAAACTAGGACATGTAGTTTTAATCATAATCAAGTGGCAAGATACCAATGGTCCTTTGTTTGTGATATTTTCTGTGACTTATTGGTTTGCAAAAGACTAAAGCTTGGGAAAATTTCATTTTGGAGACTACCATGTCCAGATGCCCCAGCCAGTGTTGCCATGCTGGATGGGACACCCTAGGAATAGTGGTCCAAAAAAGGAACTTTCCCAAGCTGTGGAGCAGACATACCTACAGGCCCAACTTATTTATTTTTTGTTTAAGAAACAACATCTAGTTGCTTTGGGGACACAATATCATTGGGATTAAATCTATCCAATTTAAATAGAAGGGTTCAGCATATGTTTACATCTTCCTATTTATTTTTCCTATATATCTTCCCACTTCTTTATTTATTTGTTTGATTTATATGCAGACTTTCTACTAGGGCAGAACATCTCACCCTTTGAAATCATATTTTAAATGCTCATCTTTAGCTAGATGGCACATTTTCTCCATACAGAATCTTAGCTTTTTAAAAAAGGTATATTTGGGGAAGAGAGAAAAATAATTTTGTGTTTTCTGAATGAGTCAGCACATACTATGCTAGCAAATTGCATTTCACCAAGGACCAATGGGGCATCAAAATCCCTAGGCCTGAGGACTATATTGGCATATATGAAATGGGCAGCAAGGCAGGCAGACAGGATAATGAAGAAAATATGTTTATTGCTGTCATCTAAATGTCATTCTGCTTTAGACAACATATTTATAGCATTGTGATGTTTCATATTGTAAGTGTGGGTCCTTTTATAACTTTCGCATCATGTTTACTTAGTCAAACCAATTTTTCTGCTCCACTCAGTTTTATTGTGTCAGTCAAATCTGGAGTGAGGAAGGAGGGAGGGAAATCAAATTTCCTTGCCTCTCTTTCATACATCATCATTTAGGACCACCACCAGTTCCTCCTCAGGTACCTGCACTTGTTTTCAGCTGTACTGTTCTGATTATTTCTGGTTGATGATTTGTCAAGGAGTAAGGAGTTCTTTGCGCCTCTTGTTATGAGAGGAAGGATTGCTGTGTCGGCATAACAACTGTGTTTTGTAGAATTCACAGTACACAGGGAAGTAGATTCTTATATTTGACTTGACCTATCAAATGCCAAGCAGTGAGAAGGGGACAGAAAATAGCTTTATGCCAAGTGAGTGCACTGATCCATCTAACACAGAGTGCATCTGCCCTGTTGAAACAATGCAGCTTGAGACCCCTTTTACTGGCATGGCACCATCCTGCAGAATCCTGGAATTTGTAGTTTTGTGAGGCACTAGCACTCTTTAGTAGAGAAGGCTAAAGAACTTGTAAAACTACAAAGCCCAGGATTCCATAGGATGGTACTACAGCACCTAAAGTGGTGTCAAACTGCATCATTTCTACAGTGCAGATGCATCTTCAGTTTTATCTCTACTGGCAGCAGGTATCCAAGACCTCAGACAAAATCTTTTCCATCAGGATCAGTCCAAGGCCTTTTGGTGCCTGAAGTAAAGGACAAGATGATACCTTTCTACTCAGTGTACAGAGAATTGTACTTAGACATCACTAAAGGGATGGTGTTGCCCATCACACATGAGAGCAACAAGATAGCTTAGAGGTTCTAGGGCAGGCAGCTGGACACACAAAACTGCTGCACCTCATTGCCACTATTTAATATGGCCGTTGCCATATTCTGTCAAATGTCAGGGTTCTCCTGGTTTCTTATGCCTACTTGGAAATGCTGTGGATTGAACCTGCGATCTTTTAAATGCAAAGCATGCACTTTACTATAGACCTATGGCCCTTCCCTAAAGTAGTAATGAGTGCAGATGTGCAGTGGGCCAGTCTTGGTCTAACAAACACACAAGGAGAAGGGAACAAGTAACCCCCAACATAATTTCCTCTTCTCTCCTCATGTGAAGATGGGGAGATGGAGAGAAGAGTGTATAGACAGCTATTCTTTCCCTAAGTGAATTGACAGTGATTAGTTTTTGGACAAGGTTCTGGAATGTGTAGCAGCCTCCCAACTCCAGAGGTTTCTGAATGAAACAGATAATCTAGATCAGTGATCCCCAAACTGTGCCTTTGAAGGGATTTTGGACTTCAGCTCCCAGAAGCCTCAGGGATTCTGGGAAATTAACTCCAAAATCCCTTAAAGGGCACAGTTTGGGGATCAGTGATCTAGACTGATTTCAATCTGGTTCAGACCTGGTTGTGGGGTGCAGACAGCTTTGATCACCTTGGTGATGACCTACACAGGGAACTGGACAGTGCTGGTTCTGCTGGACTTCTTGGCAGCTTTCAGTACCATTGACCCTGATGTCCTTCTGGGTTGCCTCTCTAGGATGGGACTTATGAGCTGTTATGCAGTGGTTCTGGTCTTAACTGGAGGGACGAATTCAGAACATGGTGCTGGGGAACTCCCGTTTGATCCCCTGGCCACTGGTCTGTGGGGTCCCTCGGAGTTCATTGTTGTCCCCTTTGCTATGAAACTGCTAGGAAAGGTTATACAGAGTTTTGGGGTTCAATGTCACTTGTATGCTGATGGCATGCAACTCAATCTTACAGCCCCATCTGATTCCAAAAAAGCTGTTTCTGTACTGAACTGTTTTCTGTTGTCAGTAAAGGATTGAGTGAGGGCAAACAAATTGAAACATAGGGGCTGTACATACAGCCCTGAAGGGGTGTCATGCAGCTGCCCCTTATTCAGCTGGACCTGGGCCGTGGCAGCCCCAATCCGGCCTCTAAGAGGGTGAAAAAAGGAGCCCCAAAAAGCAGCTCCTTTTTGCGCCCTCCAAGGGGTGTCATAGCCATGGCAGCACGGCTGTATGGCACCCCTTCAGTGCTGTCATTTGGATGCAGCGCTGGAGGTGCATCATGATGCCATGCGCCATCTGGAGTGGCACACGGCATCAGGGCACCCTGGTGAGCAGAGTCTAGTGCTGCCCCCTGACTCTGCCCCCAGGTCAGCCTTTTAGGCCAGTCTGGATAGCCCTTTACATCAGACAAGACAGACATGTTCCTGATCAGTTGTAAGGCAGATCATGGAATAGGGACTCCCCCTGTGCTAGATTTCCCTTGAAATCTCAGGCTTGCAGCTTTTGTGTTTTCCTGGACTCAGGCTTGGATGCCCAGGTTTCAGTAGTAACCACAAGTGCTGCCAGAATGCTGACCAGGGCCAGTTGTAGGGAGCATACAGTTGGCCCTCCTTATCCACAGATTTTTTATCCATGGATTTGAGCATACATGGCTTGAAAATATTCCCAAAAAGTATAAATTCCAAATAGCAAACCATTTTACATATGGGACACCATTTTCTTGTGCCATTATATTTAATGGGACTTGAGCATACACAGATTTTGTTATCCATGGAGGGTCCTGGACTCAAACCCCAGTGCATAACAAGGGCCCACTGGATAGCCCCCTTGTTAAACCACCTTCACTGGCTACCAGTACATTACTGGGCACAATTCAAAGTGCTGGTCATGACCTATAAATCCCTATATGGCTTGGCTCCAGACTATTTAAACTACTTTGGAGATTGTTGCACTGTCTTTCTCCTCAGCCTTGGCATGGGCTGAAACTTTGGAAACTTAAAAAAAAAAACACAAAAAAAAACAGGTGTTATCACACACCTCCATGCCCAGACTGGAGGCATTGTGTACTCAACCTTGACATCCCATTCCCAATTTGTACTTCTCCAGCACTTTTTGAAAGAATGGAAATTTCCCATTCCCATTGGGAACAGGATGCCAAGATAGGGGATGTGATGCCTCCGGACTGGGCATGGAGGTGTACAATAACACCTTTAAAAAAAATTTTTTTAAAGGTTTCAGCCTATGCTGAGGGGAAAGGCAGTGTGATAATCTCCTGTATCTCCCCATAAAAACCAGCCAGAGCTTTAAAATCATCAGAAAAAAGCTTTCTCATGGTCTCGCCACCATCGTAGGCCTGCTTGGTAAGGACACAAAAGAGAGGCTTCTCAGTGGTGACTTCCACCCTCTGGAATGCCCTTCATTGGAGGCTAGACAAGCCTTCTCCCAGCTTTCCTTTTACTAGCAGGCAAATATTTTTTTGTTCAAACAGACTTTTAATGTGCGGTCACCCTCAGGGAAAACCCTTTATTAGGTTGTGTACTGTATTTATTTATGTTTTTAACTTTTTTATTTTTAACAATTTTATACTGCTTAAATAAAATTATTTTAATCATTTTTAATTATATTGGTAAGTTTTCTTTACCAATGTTATTTGTGAGCTGCTTTGGGTCTCACTCCTGGAGAAAAACGGCATATAAATATTAAATTAAATTAAATTAAACAGCTAGGAGAAGAAGATGGCTAAAAATAAACCACTTAAGACACTGGAGCAGTCAGTTTTTGATCTGTGCCTTAATTTTTTTTTAAATGGTGCTGTTACACTGATCTTCCTCCTTTCCTCTGAAAAACAACATATATGGCCCTCCTCTTCATTTTTCACCTGGCAGTAACCCTCTAGGAATCTAGGCTGAGAGGCAGTGGCTTGCCCTAGATCACCCAGTGACCCTTATGGCTTCCTGAGGATCTGAACCTAGTCCTGTTATGTAAGTTTCAGAATATATAGTTTGCCAAAAAAGTAAGGATGATTTAAACTCAGCTTCAGTTTGCTAAAGCTTGTAGCTTCCCTGCAGATATTCTCATTTCTTCCCTGCAGAAATTCTCTCTGAACAGGATAGTTGTGTGATCATTATTAGAGGGGCAGTAGGAAAGTGGCAAAGTATCAAAT
This sequence comes from Urosaurus nigricauda, assembly GCA_034509955.1. Classification (NCBI taxonomy): domain Eukaryota; kingdom Metazoa; phylum Chordata; class Lepidosauria; order Squamata; family Phrynosomatidae; genus Urosaurus; species Urosaurus nigricauda. Next base: position 128,450,808 of record JAOEGL010000003.1, read on the forward strand.
GGAAAAATGGTGCCTGTGCCTTTCTTTGTATATGTAAAGGAAAATAATGAAGCACAGCAATAGGTTTGCTGCTAAATATTAATTTTTCACTCCTATCCTACAGATCAGCACTCTGTACAAGTAAAAAAAAGGGGTGGTGGTGGTTGGTTTGTTACTTTGAGCGGCTGTAGTCAATTTTTAACCTCAGGTAAATCACTGTCTCATGTAGTGTAAGAAATCAATCTACCTTTTCATTGAGCAGGCTTCTTTTTTGACGTGATCTCACTCTGGAATAGACCCACAGTGAAGGAAGAGGCTCCTAGGTCTGAGGTCTCTGGATATGCCGTAGGCTAGCATCTGAGCTCTTCAGATATCTGAGACATCATTCTCACTTCAAAATTTACGAGTCTACCTGGACCTCCTGAGCCTTCCAGAGAAATGAAGCAATCAGAACGTGTGTGCTACTGGATAGCAACAAACAAAAGAAAACTACCCACTGTGGTTATTTTGAGAAGATGCAAGCAGGTTTTCCAGGTCAGGACTGCCCCATGCCCTGAGATTTCATTACCAAAATGTAAGAATAAAACAAAATACAAAATCCCTCAAAAGACTGATAGCTTTATTAGTCAGCCAAAATGCACAGAACACTTAAAGCAAGCTTTTGAAATTGTTCCTGTTTCTTCATAAAACAAATGTTTAAAAAAATCATATAGGAGAAATTAAGTTTGTGATAATGTTGATGTTACAGACCTACCTTTTGTACAGTTTTGTACAGTTATCTGTGCTGTAGTTCTGTTGTTTTGGAAGGATCTCAATGTAAGTAGAGGCCATACTTTTCTTGGCCATGTGGGAGCCAAGACAAAGAAAGGTATCATTCTATTGGATTTTGGGGTGGGTCTACACTACATTGGCTAGAATACTCGAGGAGCAGCCCAAAGTATTCTGGCGCTAAAGCTGCCCCAAATTCCCCACTGTTCACATGTGCACCCTACTGTGCCATGTACTAGCACAAGTCACTTCCTTTAAAGTTGAAAATGAGGTTCCCAATGTCAATCATGTGGCTTGGCACCTCATTTTGTTCTCAAAGGGAACAACCCGTGGCAGCAAGTAGCACAGTGGATCATGTTGTAAATAGCTGCACAGCATTGCTCCAGAAGACTCCAGATTTTGGGGGGAAGACTCATCACAAAATGTAAGGTTTTTTAAAAGTAGGCAGACACTCTACACCTTGACAAGTCAGACTTTATAACTTTTGCTGAGAACTAATTTTTTTTATATTCTGCTGCAGAATAACTATTCATCAGATACATACCTTTGACCCTTGTAGTTAATTGTTGTTGTTGTTGTCATTGTTCTACAGACTTTATGTGTTTTATTTTCCAAACGCAATAAAAAATTAATTAGAAAAAAATAAATAAAAAGTAGATTAAAGGAGAGATGGCCCAAATTCACTGTGGAACTGGTCTTTTCACATGACGATAGTACAGTCAAATTGGGCCTTTGGCCCTGCATTGTGAAGGCAGGGGGCAACTGAGTCATTTGATCCATGTAGACAAGCCCTTGGATTTAGTTTTATTTTGCTGTAAGGCCAGCATGGCTACCCCTGAATATGAAGACCTAAGGATGTCTCCTTGTGGTGGCTCTAGTGGTGTTATAAGTGTGGTGTTACATAGGGAAGTCCCTGATGAGGTCATAAAGCATTGTACCTTAACTATCAACCACCACTGCAGAATATGATATTAAAATTACAGAGAAAGAACTAAGTCTAACCAATTGAGGGGAAAATACATATACACGTTTCCCTCCATATTCTCTAGGGTTAGAGGCACAAGACACCCATGAATATGGGGAAAAAACGCAAGTAACAGAAACACCATGTTTTTACCATCTCTCTAGAAATCTCTAGGTCCTCCAGGACAACTCTGTGGTCACCGACAGAGACTGACCATAGAACTGCACTGGAGGAGCTACAAATACCTAGTAGAATATTCTCTCTAGGAATCTGTAGATCTTTCAGTGCAACATTTAGTTAAAGTTGGCCATAGAGTTTCACTGGAGGATCTAGATATTCCTAGACAGAACATATTAATCAAATCCATGAATAATCAAATCTGCAAATATGGAGGGATGAGTGTATAAATTTTTAAAGACAGTATCTTGCCTCACGATTCCTCACCATCACCTGAGGACAAGAGAAGAGGGAGGAGACAAATAAGAGGACTTGCTGAGCCTCTCAAAGATCATTTCTAATATTTTAAAGGCAAGTTGGGCTAAACTATAGACATGTACTCATGTTATGCTTGAAGGCTGGGGTATGCTAACAAATTATGAAAATATTACATGTCACATGTGTGGGTCTGTTATAGGAGGAACTAATGGCAGATATACCCAAAGTTATATAATACAGAGCACACCATTGGCAGAACATTACTAAGAAAAGTTTAGGAGTCTAGGCAAAGCTGTCCTGAACTCAATGTGTCCTGAACCAAATGTACCAAATGTGTCCTGCAGTACATTTTGACTAAGACAGTGAATATACATATTGTATATTCCTTTATATCTTTTTATAGCATCACAATAATACAGTGTAAAAGATCCTTTTGAAGGTCTGTGCCTCCCTATCTCTTTATAAAATTTGTGGTGGGGAGCAGAGCTCACTTCAGAAGAAAGTGCCTCCCACAGTCTGGGAGCGATACAGGAGAGAAGCCCTTTTTGTAGGCCCATCAAGTGGGTCCTCTATAGGTGATAATATTCTCAAAAGGCAAAAGGGCACCATAAAATCAGTGGTGGCTCTTATATCAGTGGGGAAGTACTGTATGGTATGGATTTTAGCTTGAATGTTAAAGGAACTATGAAGGTGTTGAACCTATTCCCAAAACAGGAGCCATTAGCTGCCACTGTTTGAAATTCTTAGCAAGTGGATAGGTTCAGTTCATAATGGGACAGGTACTTTATTAGATAACCAGGTCTCACATCAGTAAGGGTTTTCAAGTTTGAAACCAACACCTTGAATTGGGTTCCTAGAGCAAGTTGCAACCTATGTGTGCCTTTCAATAGCGAAGTAATAAGATTTTCTTACCAGGTACCAGTTGGGAGCTTAGGTGCTGTATTTTGCATGAAGTGAAACTTCAGGATGTTCTTCAGGGGCAGATTCAAGCATAGGTCATTGCAATCATTAAGATATGATGTAACTAAGGTGTAGATTACTGTTGCCAAGTCAGATCAGTCCAGGAGCTGGCAAAATAAATTCAAGTGCATTCCCTGCCACCATTCTTACCTTGGAATCCAGGACAGCACAGATCCAAAAATACTATCATCCTGATCTTTCAGTACTATTCAAGACAAATATATTTTGCAAGAGAAGTGTTAGTTGTCCAAACTGGAAGTATTTATCCTTTCAATATGGTAAAACAGAGGCACACACCAGCACTGAGGATTGAGGTCAGTTTTCTCCCCTACGCCCCAGGTGACCATACCAATAATAATAACAATAATAATAATATAGATTAATTTCTAGCCCACCCAATCACGAAGAATCTGAGAGGGTTACAACAATAAAATACACGAAGTTACAATAAAATCAAACCCTGCCCCCCACCTATTTTGATTCTGATTTATTTTTGTCACTTCCTATTTTAATTTAGCTTTATTTTTGTCATTTTTTGTTTTGATATAGTTTTAATTTCAACAATGATGATTTTTTTTCTTTTTCAAAGAAGGGTTTGGGAAATAAATAAAGCCAAACTGTTATATTTGGGAACATTTTTCAGCAGTTTGGGGAAAATTCTCCCCCATCTCCCATAAAATAGGGATTTAAGAGTCTGACAGCCAGTATGGCGTAGTGGTTTGAGATCAGATTATGACTCTGGAGACCAAAGTTCAATTCCCGGCTCAGTTGTGAACCCACTAGGAGACCTTGGGCAAATTACATGCTCTAAGTCTCAGGGAAAAGCAATGGCAAACCTCCCCTGCACAAATGTTGCCAAGAAAACTTCATCAAAGGTTCACCACCTTAGGGTTACCATAAGTCAGAAGCAACTTGAAGGTACACAACAACAATTGGAGTAGGTGGGATATAAATAAAAGTTATTATTGTTATTATTGCAAGATTTGCCAGTTTATATCTCATTGGGTTTGTGTAATAATTTCAGAATTTTTTGTCTAGTTCCCTTGGAGCCAATATATTACTACTTGGTATAAAAATTGCAAAGGCCTGCTGGTTTGGATTGCAATCTACCCCTTGCTGCAAGATTTTGATTTATTGTTTAAATGTTGCTAGGTCAGCATTTAAAAAAAAAAAGGAATGAAGACTCTATGTTTATAAAGAAACCATCCAGAACAAGAAGGTCACTATAGCTCTCCTTTCTGAATTGAAAATTAGAAATGACAGCATGAGATCAGGAAACGGCTTCTGAATAAGAATCTCTTGAGACTGTGAGGTCATTTGCTATCATAGGCAATACTGGAGATTACCTAGTAAAAGAATAGGGATCTTGAAGACTTGGGGGATTTTTGTTTTGTTTTATTTTATTACTAGAACTTGCAGAATGATGGCTGAATTGTCTGTTTTTTTCCTTTTTTTTTTTTTTTTTTTTTTTTTTTTTGTGTGTGTGTGTGTCTTCAAGATATTCCAGTGGAAACACAGATAAAATGAAGTGAATAAGAAAAGTAGTTTTTTTGGAATTGAATAAATTCAGGTTAAAGCTTGTAAAAGATGGGTTATAACTCCCAGAACTGCCCAGGCAGCATGATCATGCTGGCTAGGGGATTCTGGGTGTTGTCCAAAAGAGGAACTTCTTTTCAATCTAATAATATCTGGGGACTTATTGGACAATGCAAATGTCTGTGATTTTCATTATAACCTGTTAATGGGTTTGCATGGTCAGTGTGTGCCCAAGGTTATTCATTTGGGAGAAGGACATTGATATATATCAACAACATTACTCTAGTTATCAAAGAAAACAATTCCAAGACATGCTTTTAAAATGCATCATGGTTGTGCAAGTTCATTTTACCTAGATAGTTTTAAAAGCCATCCAGTATTAATCTCTGCTGATATCTCTACCCTTTCCTCTGAAGTGGTGTCACACATTCAGATTTGCCCCTGAAGTGTATAGTGTTTACCCAGTTTGGTCAGGAGAAAGGGAAGGAAAAACTAGTTCTCCTGGCCAGGCTCGCCATAAGGCAGAGTGAGGTAAATGTCTTCACTGGCAATAATGCCTACTAAATTCATAAACCGCATGTGTTTACTATGATAATACAATCATACAATTTAAACATCCAATGGAATAATAAAACCATTTGGTTTAACCCAAATTAGAATTCAACTTGGGAGAGCTAAGCCAGGTTCTTTTAGTGGTATGATCAACTCCATAGTATCAGCATGGGGGGAGGGCAAAAGATTTGATCCTGGGGGCCTCTGATGACTATATGTGGCTTATAGGTCACATTTTGCCCACCTTTAGGCTAGAAGGACTAGAGACTGGCTGTACTGGCTCCAGGCTCCTTCTGTTTTTCACAGAATTACACTTTGAGTATATTTACGATAGCACTCTCAGACATTCTCCAATGTTTCCCCCTCTTTCATCCCTACAAGAGCACAAGATGGAGAATGGAGAAAGTCCCACTGGGGCCACTCCATCCATCTGTCTCCACAACTCTTCCTAGAGCCTTCTCCGCACCGAGAAGGGCCTCAGGTAGGCTCATCACTCTGATCTCCCAGTTTCATAGAGGAGTGTTCCTCCTGCAAAGGTTCAGCTCCCTGAACACATGAAAAGGGGAAAGTGAAGGAGCTCTGACAGGGATGATAGGGGAAAGGAGGGGGCCAATGGGGCCATGTTCTTCCTCTCTCTCTCTCTCTCCTACTATAGAGATTGCACTGAGAGGATGATTCCATAGGATTTTTGTCCTTCTCTGCACTGGTGTTCCTTCAAAGCAGCTCTGACTGGCAGCAAAGGTTCTTCAGGGTTTCTCGCAGAATTCTTTCCTAGTTCAGTCTGAATATACTTGGCAGTCCCTTGGCAGTCCCTGATATCCCCTGCTTAGCTTCCCTCAGTTTTGCCAGTTCTTTCCACTACACTATCCAGCAACCTGACTTGAGTGCAGTGTGCATGTGTGCATGTGTGTGTGTGGCATTAAGTTGCCTGTTGACTCGTGGTTATAAGTTCATAAGGTTTTCTGAGATAAGGAATACTCAGGTGGTTTTGACATCACCTTCCTTTGAAATATAGCCCTCAACCCTTGGTAATCCTTAGCAGTCTCCCATCTAAGTACTAACCAGGCCTCACCCTGTCTAGCTTCCAGCATCTCCTATGCAAAAGAGGAATGGCTTGCAGCTTTTGGTGTGTGTTTTCCCTTCTACCATTCCTGGCCCCAAAGACGAAACTCTGGAAATATATCAAAAGAATGCTTTGCAAATATCCTATTCAATGTGCCATCATACTAAGTCCATTAAGACCAATGGGTGATTGAGTTCTCTCAACATATTTTGCTATTCGGCATTAATTGAACATCATCCTCATCCTGCATGCTAATAGCTCCATTTTCATGGCTAAGAGAGTCAACGAAGCAAAATAAAAGCTAGTCAGCTAGCTCAAGCCTGCCTAGCAGGGCTATTTAAAGGATTCTGACCATTAGCCAGCACCTCAATACTCTCTCTCTCTCTCTCTGCAGCTGAGAGAAAGGCATTGATGGAGTAATTCACTTTGATTTCTGCTTCCTCTCACAAAGGAAGAAGACTGGAGCTCCCTCAATTGAACCATGGAGCCGACAAAAGCATTTGCCTCCATTTCACCTCTTCATTCATTTAGCGTTCACATTCTTTTCTCTGTCTGAATATTTAATATTTTGAAAAGGCTTCTATGGCCAAGCAAAGGAATGAGGACAATATGTTCATACAGTAACTATAAACGCTGCAGTTCTATGAAGGTGTCACTCATACATAGTTTCAGTTGATTTCAGTGGCAGGAATGTAAGCAGTAGAGTCTTTTGTGCTCCTTTTGCTAAGAAAAGGAAGAAGTGTGGACCTTCAAATGTTCATAGACTACAGTTATCACCGTCCATGTCTGTTGGCTATGTTGACTGGGACAGATGGGAGCTGGAGTCTCACCATCTCAGGAAGGCCATAGGTTTTAATTGGCAATAATTGTTATTTGTAAGCTGTCGCTGCATCATAGCAGCAGTTTGTTCTTCCAGTATGCTAGTATCACTGTAACACTTTGCCTCTGAGGAAATCCAACTAAAAGTTCTGTTTCAGCATTAAGGCTGAAATCCTGTATCCACGTAACTACAAGTAAACCATATTTCAAAGGAGGACTTACTTTTTAGTTGACACGTATAGTATTATGTTGTAAAACTGTGGAAATTGTGTAGCCCTCCAGACAGAAAACAGCTCAAGACTCCATTATCAAGTGTGGGGGATGAATCCACATGTGATTTTAATGTAAGCATCCCCAAGGTTATATGCGAGCTGTCCAGGGGACAGACATATGTCTGACCTTTTTATAAGAGTCACCATCTGTGCCAGCTTCCAGTAATGATGGATTGAAATGTACTCTGCATTCATCACCAATTTTGTGGGTAGAGGGGAAAACACAGCCACAGGCTCCTGCAACCTGCACCTTAGCCCCTCTGGCCATCACTCTTTCATGCCCCAGGAAAGATTGCTCCCCACCCAGGTCAACTGCCTCACAGCAACAAACCAGGACCAACCAAGAGTTGATCAGGAGCTGCTCTTAGAGGTCGGGGAGTTAGGAAAGAGCTGAAAGGGCTGCTTGCCTAGGCCACAGAAATAGAAGCAATTCCACTCCTCCTCTTCTACCTCTTGTGGGCACTATGGGCACTTCTGGTCTCTGTTTCCAGCTGCCTCTTCTTTCATCCATTCTTCCATTCCCTCATATATCTTGCAGCAAAAGCAGGCCTTTATGCAATGTTTAGTATATTGTTACAAAGAATTTTGTATATCATTATTATTTTCTTTGAAATTCACCAGTTTTAAAAAGGATATAAAACACAATCAATACATGATGATGCTGCCAAGAAAGACGAAAAACATAATGCAATACAGTTGATTCCCAAGGGCCCCTTTGGACTGCTGGGCTCTGGTGCTTTTGTACAGTACTGTCTTCTCCTCCTGCCTCTAAGCTGGCTCTGGTGAATAGTAGTGGGTACAATATTTCAAGCACTGCATTTTACACAGCACCCTTTTTTAAAAAAAATCAAAAGCTGACAGAAAAGTAATACAAACTACATCCTCCTAGATGTTGTAAACTCTTGTACTGAGTTACAAATTAACATAAGTTAATGATTAAATATGCACTGTTCTTCATTGAGTACCAGTGTTTTTCTCTTGATGATTTAAACCAAGTGTTGAGTTTCCCTCCTCTCCCACACAATATAATATCGGTTATTATGGGTAATTGCTAGCCCACAAAGCTAATGTTTTTTAGAATGCAAAACTGAAGCTGTGATTTGGATAAAGTCTGAAGGAAACAGTGGATAAGGCTATGACTTGGAACTTTAGCACACGAGACTGAAAAGCAGAATTTTAACAGGATAAATGCATGTTTGGCTGCTACTTATCACACAACATCATAACTACCCTGCTGCTGCCTTGCATTTCATTTGTTACTGTAGTGCCTTTTCATTAATGAGCAAAACTCATCAATAGACTCTCAATCTCGCTGTTGTTCCATTACTGCCTTCATGCAACAAGTCCCTTCTGCAGCAGTTCCACTTCATAGGCAATCATGTGGTGTGAGTGTACATAATTCTTTGCCTCTCCTCTTCCCCCTTGCAGTTATTGCAGTGGCCAACAGCTTCCTGATGATGGCCGCTGTGTGCACATTCACACAGCAATCAGCTTTGGAGGTGGCTGGCAGTCAGAATCACTTGTCCCCTTGCTTCCTTCTGAAGTGAATACTTGCATAGCAGCCCTACACTTCAGGAAGGAGAAGGAGTAACACACTCACACAGCAGCCAGCTTCAGGAGGCAGTTGGTAGCCCCAATAATTAATTTCTCCTTTCCTCCCAAAGGCGGTATTTGGCAGTGCAGAAAACAGATCATTTGACCATGGATCACCAAAATGCTATCTTGGTGTGGGGGGAAATGCAATAAGAAATAATGCCAAACTGGTATGCTTCCACTCATAAACTAGCATGATTGCTGAAAGACAGCAGACTGGTGTGATCAAGAACTCCTCTAGATCAAGAACTCCTCTACTGTTCTCCTTCAGAATTCAAACACTGTCCACTACATTTACATCATACTGAGACTTCATCATGACATGAATTTCATGACCTTGCCAGTGTTGCCAATATGCACAATGAGGGTGGGGGCAAGGAAATGTGCAGCATGTCACTATGGCACAAAGAAGTCTGTTGAAACCTTTTGGAAGAAATTGAGAAAGAATGGATGTGGGGCTACTATTTTCAGATGCAGGAGTTGTATGCTGCTATGTTGTATGCTGCTATGTTCAGTATCTACCTAGTTCTTTTCTTGGTCATGCGTTTACATCATAGATTACATCCAAACTATATTATATTGTAACTGAGATCAAAAAAGCAATGAATCAGTGCTAGCCCTACTATTGGGCAGGATGTGGTGGCTGCCAGTGAACAGCAAGTTGCTGAAAGGCACTCAGTAATCTGTGGATACGGCATTTTATGTATTTATTAAGTTTGTCTACTGGTGTATGGCATCGTAGAAGATGTCATCTTGTCACTGATGTTCAAGGCTTTGAAAGTGATTGGTGACAGAAAATTTGTTTTGATTGTGTATTCCAACATGACAGGGAGTTGGACTGGATGGTCCTTGTGGTCTCTTCCAACTTTATAATTCTATGATTCTAAGATATTTGTGATTTTATTCCTTTCTCTGATAAACAGGGTTATATTGTTATTGTAGCTTAACAAGGGATAGCTCCACTCCTTTTGTAACTGTAATTTTGTAGTTCCATATAGTTAAATAGTATGACTTCACTGGACAATATCACATGGTTTAAGAGCTGGCTCCAATTATGCTTCATGCTCTGTTGTGGTGGTTGTGACAACAATCAGTTGGACAGGAAGAAAATATACTTTGTACCATAGTAGGGGTGTAGCTATGGGAGGGGGTGAAAGGAGGATGTGCCTTCCAAAAAGTAAGAATTCTGCTCTCAAATGAAACTTTCCTTCAGTCCCCAATTTTCTAGCATTGCAAAGAATGAGCGGTTGAAATTGTTCACATCTACACTCTTGTTTACATTCCCTTGAAAACTTTAGATCCCTAAATTATATTTCTAAATGTTCAACTGAAGTTGTAAGTTACTGCAGCTGTAGAAATCTGGGAACTGAATAAAATTTTCTTGCTCCTATTTGGAGGAAGCAGTGCCCTCATTTTACAGACCCACCCTCCAATAGCTAGACCACCTACCAGGCCAGCAGCTTGTAGTGTTCAGATATTTTAAGCAACTAAAAGTACTAGTTTAGTTTTAGATACTTGAATATCTGAACTGAACTGCAAACTTGAAGCTATTTAGTAACTAATTCAATTGCTTTTATGAAATGGAAAGATAAATAATTACTTTAACAATTATATCTATCATGGTAATGGTTTATTTCTGGAATCCTTGGAACTACAACTCAGAGGTGGGCAACATGATGCCCATGTGCTTCATTTGGTGACCTTCAACCATTTTTGCAGACAGCTGAATCCCTTCCCATCACACTCCTACAGAAAAAAAAAAAGGATGGCGCCCAGTTCAATGTTAATGAGATCACAAGCCAGGCTTACAAGGTGTTGCAGATCAGGAATGATGCCAACAGTGTTCTCCCAGTCATGGGGTGTGTTGAAACAAACAGCTGAGGTAGGATCTCAAAGGGTCGGTCGTCCCAGCTGTCATCTGCACACACCTTGTGACTTACTGCAGTCATCATTTCCCAGAGCCCCAAACTGCACCACTTCAGAAACTCTTTGGTTGGGGTGCTGCCTGGTTTAAGAGATAAGATTTAGGGGAGTAACATTACCAGAAGTAGCTATGATGATGGATTGTGATCATCAAAGCTTCATCTGATCTCAGCCATAATCTTTCTTGAAATCAGAAGAAATGTTCCTCCTGAAAACATCCAGGAGCATCAATTCTCCTTTCAAACAAAGCAGAGCTCGCTCACTTTCTCTCACACACACACACACATTTTGTTGTGTGATAAGGTACAGCCACAGACATGACTATCCTAATTCCACTTTTCATGCCTTGTGTGATAAAGTCCTTAGAATAATTTTAAAAATCAGTTGCTGAGCTTATGTGTTAACATCTATATTTTCTTTACTTCCGCCTCATTCATCAGGTCCATTTAAGAATTCTTACTGTGTCTGTATGATGTCTAACAGCTAAAAATTGCAGTTCTTCTTTCATGACAAACTGTAGTAGATCAATTGCCCCAAAGACCCTTTCCAAAATGTCCTCATTTGCTTGAAAGGCCTGTCACTGCCATGTCGTTGTTATTTTTTTCCCCATTTTTCCTGTCTCTGATGCCATTGAGTTTGATCGAAAAATAAAATATAAGAGACTGTGACAAGCTTGACAGTGCATGACATAGGCCTGGATTAATTACAGTGACTCAAGGACTAAAGTGCATTTCTAGTGAGTAAAGATATAAAATATGAATTAGGGCATAATCACAACTGCTGATCCTAGTGATGTCTAAATTAGAACGCTGAAGGTATCCATGCTTTGGATGGAGCCCTGGATTTTTTCCTATTTCATTCATATTGTACATAATTGAAATGTACCATGAAACCTTATTGTTAGCAACAAATTCAAAATGGAAACACAAGGCCAAAGCAGACAGGCATCCAGGAGTGGCCAGAAGCCATTCCCAGCCCGGTCGCCCCAGGGCCACAGCGAACATATGCCATGGCCCTGAGGGCGCCTCCTACCTCAGCCCCAAATAGGAGTGGAAAAGATCTGCTCCATTTGGGGCCAAATTTGGACCACCATAGATGGCCCTCCAGGGGCATGCATCAGGTAAATGGCTCCCTATGCCCATCTGTTTGGGCCACAGTTATCCTTCAAGAGTTTATATTTCTCTGGATTTTGTAGTTCTTAGCCTTAAAAACTGACCAAAATGTATAATTAAAAAAGAGTCAGTTTGGAGAGAAAATTTGTTTTAAAATACAGACTTTAATAGAAAATGTTTAAACTAGAGGGATTAAAAAACATGTTTTGGTGCAGACATTTTGTTTTTAAATTGTGCAAATCAATGGTCTATCAGTAAACACATGCAAAACTTGTTCCTTCCACTGATCTGTGTAGAATACCACTGATCTTTCAGGAAATGACATGGATGTGACCACAAGATGGAGCTGTAAGCCAAGTAATGGAAAGAGGCTAAGCTCCAGTGGCAGGTGTGTGTGGGTTAACTAGTTGGTAATACGCACACCTGGGATGGGTGATGCAATGAGCATTTGAACCACCTATATAAGGGAGATGGGAAATGGGAAATGTCTCCATTGTGGGTGTGTTGTGAAGTGATGGTTGGTATAGCAGTTTGTTGGTGAGTGAGAGACAGAGAGTATTTGTGATGGCTGTCCAATACTCTATGTATATATCTTTGTATATATTGCAAGTGAAGATTAAAGCCCTTGTCTCGAGTGAAGACTGGCAGTGCCTGTGTCTTTATTCAGCAAGCAGGGAGCTGAAGGTCATTTGCTGCTGTGAAGGAATTTTTCCTTCCTGGCCAGAAGACTGTTTCAGTTATCTTTCCAGAGACCTTCTTCTTGGAGTCCTGTCCATGTGGCTCTGTTCTGCAAGTGGTCGTAGCGGACACAACCAGTGTCTCTACGTCCCTAACATGATCTGTATAGCATCACTCACTACACGTGAGTTGACATGCCAACCTAACAGTGGCCTTTTCTGCACAGGTCAAATAAACCAGCCTCCTTGCATCCTGTCCATGGGAAGTCTCAATGGTTCAAGGCTTAAATTCTGTTTCTGGTGTAAACAAACCAGATGACATCACAGAACCAGAACTGAGCTATACTCCCCTTAAAATACATTTTTAAAAGTTGCCTTTCACTCCAGATCTTTAGGGAAGACCCAGAGCTCTCTACTGCAACAATGGGGAGGAGGTTGAAACATGTCCCACTGAGCTGTCTGGCACATCCACTGCTGCCACCAGTTGCTCGCTCTGAGGTCAAAATGATGCAACCAGCCATGTGATCAATATAAAGCACCTTCTTCTGACATCAGCATGAAGCAACCCACAGTGGCAGATGTACCAGGATGCTCAGCAGGATGGTCATGTGAACAGTCACCCCAGTACTGGAACAGAGGACGAAATAATGGGAAGGTCATGAAAAGAGAGGACTCATTAGAAAAAACAATAATGCTGGGAAAGGTAGAGAGAAGTAGAAAGAGAGGAAGACCACATGCTAGATGGATGGACTTTATTAAGGAGGGCACAGTATGAATTTGCAGGAACTAAGCAGAGCAGTGGAGGACAAGGAGTGTTGGAGATGTCTCATTGACAGGGTCACCATGGGTCAAGATCAACTTGAAGGCTATTAACAAGTCCTGGGAAACACTGAATTAGAAGACACTCTCATTCTTGAATATTTTAGAGCAGGGGAGAGAATCGATAACAAGTGTCATGCAACTGCATATAACCATCTGGCTCTCATTATTCCTTCATTAAAACCTTTCCCCTACTCCACCTATTACATTTGGAATATATTTTCAATAAGACTGAAGCACAATAGGCAAGCAAAACTCACCAAACCCTTTGTTTCATTTGCTGGACTGGAAAATCAGACTAGTTTTAATCTTACTATTCTGTGGAATTTGATATTTGATGAAAGGATGTGTATGTTTTGTTTTGAACTAATATCTAACCTTTTCCTCAAGGGTTTCTGGGGTGAGAAGAAGGTTCTTTTACCAGGAAACTTTAATCCTAGTATGGTTTAAAATTGAAAATTCTTAGTGCCCTCCTGCAAAGCTTCTATGTTTATATTTAAATCCTTCCTTTAAATAATTAAAGTAGATATTGAAAGGGTTTAATTAAAATAATATGAACTAGCACTGGGATATATTTCCAGTAAGACCCATGGACAAAGTTGTGAACCTTATAAATACGGAAGATGTATTTCAATTATGTATATTTAAATTTATGGGCCATTTCTGTACCTGAAAATACTCCCAAAGTGCAAAATTGCATTTCCAGTGCCATGAAATAATTTAAGTATAGTTGCAAAATAACATTAAAGCAATTTAATTGCAAGAAAAAATGGAATTGAAAAATTCAAGCAGCATGCCACAAGATCAAAATAAGAAACAGAAACAAACAAAAAGAGCAGAAACATAGAGCCCCAAAAGATGAAAACAAAGAAAGATGGACAATTTCTTAATGTCAAAGGTAAGGTAAAGGTAGTTTTTGTCGGGCATCAGAATGCTAATTGGGAATGATCTAGATTGGGATTAGATAGCCTGATACACTTTCAATATTTTGGATTGGAATTTAGTATAATCTATTTGCTATGCCATGCTGGACAAGTTATTCCTTTTCTGCATTCTCTCTCTTGTTTCTGTCTGCTACTCGTATTCCTCACTAGCTGCACAACACCCCACAGAAAGCATCCCAGATAATTCTTCCTCTTTCCCCTCCCATTGCTCAGAGTACGAAGATTATCACACACAAAATCCATGCCGGGTTATACGTGGGTTGCAACCATCAGTGATGGATCTTATTGCATTGCTCCATGCCCAGGCAATAGACAGCCTTTCCAACCTGGGCTTCTCCTGCAGCTTTTCAAGAATGGCAAAATCTCATTCTTGAAAAGGTGCAAGAGAAGCCCAAGTTGGATGTGGGCTGCTTACTGCCCGGGCATGGAGCAATGCAATAAGAAGGGAAATGTGGGGGGACGGACAGTGTCCTTTTAAGTTTCATTGAGATCCAATGCAGTTCGCACATACTCTGCCAGTTGCCCATCCTTTAGGGCTTCTCTGTTATAGATGAACAGCATTTTTAATTAATATGCAGGGGTATATTAAGAGCTCCAAGGGGCACCCTCCATGCTCCAGGCAGGAGCCAGGCTCCAGAGGCTGAGGACTGTGAGGAGGAGGGCCCTCTTCTTCCTCCTCCTCTGGGCCAGGCTCTCCCTCCTGCTGCTGGCCATTTAGTAAATTCAAACAAAAATCTACCAAACAATGATACCTTTATTGGCTAACTGAAATGCACAATATACTTGTTGCAAGCTTTTGAAGCTCCACTGGCTTCTTCATCAGACAAGATGTTACATACCAAACAGGATAAAAAAATTGGAGATGTTAGTAAGATGCTTGCATTTTGTTGTTTCTGTCCTTAGTTAAGATGGTATGGGGAGGATATCTTTAGCAGGTGGGCCCCTCCTCCTCTGGGCATGTGGCAATTGGGAGATTTTCAAAGTCCAGGAAATTTAAAGTCCATTTGCATATCAACAAGGACTCCTCTTTTGCATTTTTACTTGTGCTTAAAAACAGACTAGTAAGTGATAAAGAGTAAATCATAGCAGAGTTTGGTACTCCCGTCAACACTCTGGGTACACAGTTTTGTACAAGCAGACATTTTCAAATATTGTCAAGAAATGCTCAGTAGTCTGATAGTTTAATGCAGATTGATCAAGGCTTGTGTGTCAGTGGCTTGGTCTGACATCTCCAGGAGAGGACATAGAGGAAGCCTTGCTCCAAGCCACATCCACCAACCAATCATCCACAGCTGGAATAAAGGACACCCCCAAGATGGAAACCTGATTCTTCAATTAATGTACAGATCTTCTGAAAATATCTCAATCCTGCATTGGCCTTCCTGATCATCAAAATAACCTTATTTATTTAGACTAAGTCTCACCCTGTTAATTTACAGTCAATCCATCAAAGACACGGCCTTTGGAAATGAAGAGAGTCCAATTTCATGTTAACTACCTTTGGAAAACTGATAGAGATGGTTAACACTATGGTAATTTACCATAGCATGCATATAAACATGAGAAAACCAGTTGTAGTACAAGGAAAATTGTACCGCACTATTCTCTACTTTTCAGATTTAAAAAAACGGACATGGTAAATATCATCGACTTCTAATAAATGATACTTTTACACAGCATGGCATCTGTCCAGACTGAATGAACTTGTTAAAAAGTCTAGTGAAATAGCTGGTGTAAAGCTGTTTCTGCACAAACCTTCAAGGCCAATTCTCAGTGGATGAAGACCAACATAATATAAAAAGGAGAATCCCCCCAGGTGGTCCCTCATACGCAGCTTGAATCTACAGAGGTTATTCCCACTGAGGCCAGTGCTGGTTTAGTTTATTATAATCTTGTCCTTTTTTCTGTACAATGAGTAGGTTGCCTGCTTTGCTATATATAGGGAGGGAGAGAGAGAGAAAGAGAGTAAGCCCTCTCTCTCTCTCTCTATATATATATATATATATATCCCCTGTGGAATCTCATCTTATATAGCTTTGATATATATATATATATATATATATATATATAGTGGTCCCCCGGGTTACGAAGGTAATCCGTTCCGGATTACCTTTCGTAACCCGGAAGCATTCGTTTCCCGGGGAACCGCTATTTGCAACGGACCGCGCGGCCGATTTAAAGGGGCCGCACGGTTTTTTCTTTCGTATCCCGGGGGATCTTTCGGATCCCGGGGGATATTGTAGTGGTCCCGCCGGTTTCGTACCCCGGGGGATTTGTAAACCGGGGGACCACTGTATATATATATATATATATATATATACACACACACACACACACACACACATATATACATATATATGCCAGTAAATATAGATATATGGATATAGATATAATTTTTATTTTTGCTTTTTTTACAAAAAAAAATCACATGAATGTTTATCTGTCTCTATGTGTCTTGCTATTGCCTCCTGCAAGGGCTTGTACATATGTGGGATTCTGATATAGCTAGCAATGTCTTTAGGCTGAATGAGGCAATTGCTTCAGGCAGCAGGTGCTGAGAAACAGCAGTAATAGCTATCCGAATGTTCCTCCTGGCCTTTCCACTCTGCTGTGAGACAGAGGTGTATGTCCAATACTACCCGTCTTACTATCTCTAAACTGGCCTGTGGGTGTCCAGTGTGGAAGAAGGTCCTGTCTTGTTGACATTATTGAAATCAGATTCAACTGCTGGTGTGGCTAGCATCTCTGCATGAAATGGAGATGACATCTTGACCTTGCCACAGGCAACAAAACACCTTAGGCTGACCCTGGTAAACAACACAGTAAGGCCTAGGTTCACACAGAGAGGGGAATTCTCAAGGAAATCACTCCCTTTCTCACCTTTTTTAAATAAACAATTCATTTTTATTAAAATTTCAAATATTACATTCATGCCAACACATATTTGATAAACTCAATACAACAAGTCACCATATTGCATAATCATCATGGAACAAAACATTTCAAGGGGAAGAAGAGTGTCATAAACTGATACAATGCATCTGTAGTTAATCATACCATTACAATTTTTCTTTACTATTCTATTCCCATTTCATTGTTATTTTCTTTCTTTCCTTCCATCTATTATTCCCTTCCCATATGTTCCTAACATTTCTCCACTCTTATCTACTACTTCTCTATCTTCTTTCTTCATTTAAATCTGTTATTATTACTTACTAAATTACTCCCCTTCCTCACTTAAACTCTTCTTTACTTCCACTCCTTACTCAATACTACATTCTCTCACCCTCTATGACTATTTTTTTCTGGATTGTGATTTTCTGTATTGCTTGTGCGCCTAATCAATACTCTCAGGGGCTTGCCTTGGAGCTTTACTTTTCATTCTTTTTCATCATATTTTCATGAGTTTTTCTTTTCAAAATCTACTGATTAGAAGGCATTCTCTTTTCATAGGAAACCTCAAAGAGTCAACTAGACTTTAGGGAGAAATGTTACAGAGATTTGTACAATTCCAAATGGAGAAAGCTGATAGGGAGAGGTTTCTCATCATCCACTGAAGCTAGATGGTGGGAGATCTGGGACAGGAAAATTTTGTAGGTACCACACTTCAGGAAGCATATAGAAAAACTTTGGAATTTTTACAACCAGACTATTGTAGTCATTGTTGCCAAACTTGATGGCTTTAAAGGATGATTCAAAGAGTCTATGAAGGCTACTAGCCTTGATTGTCTAGCAGATTTCTGAGGACTATTTGATGGTGATCCAGACAGGAGGTGCTATTATACTCATGGCATGTTTAAAAATTTCCAGTAGATATCTTGCTGGCCATTGCAAGAACAGAAGGTTTGACTACTGAGGCCCTTGATCAAATCCAAGAGGTCTCTTCTTGATTTTCTTAACTCACCTATTGCATAACAAAATTACATTTTTAAGGTTGTCTTATTTTTTCCAGAGGATTGTTTTTCTACTGCACTTTTTCCATTTTTATAAGCACAAGTTGCTGTATTGAGGAGGGACTCCAACAGTTAATTTGTTACACAGATTCATATTTACCCAGATTGTACCTTGCTTTTACCTTTAACTTTCCTTTACCTTCTTTTACTCTGTACCCCTCCCCCTTTTTTTTAACCTGTGCTGGCCTATGACCATACTAAAGATGAACTAGAACCCCAGTTTGTAATTATTACTTCCATGTACAACATCTTAGTTTTGTCCTGTAGTGCATGTAATTTTACATGTAATGAAAATGCAGCAAGAGTCAAGTGGCAAAGCCATTCCTTCTTCTTTAAAGAAATTAATAATTTCAAAATACGACCATTTTGTACAGCTTCAGAGCAAACAAAAGAGACTGAGGGGCTATACAGACCTCCCCAAAGGGGTAATCTGCAGCTGCCCCTTTACTGGCCGGATTGGGGCCATGGCAACCTCACGCTGCAGCTCTGATCTGGCCTCTGGAGAGCACAGAAAGGAGCCACAAAAACCAGCTCTTTTTTGTGCTCTCCAAGGGGCGCAGCTTTATGATGCCTCTTCGGCACTGAATGATGTAGATCCAGTGCCGGAGTCATGCCATGATGGTGTGCATCATGTAGATTGGTGCATGCAAAAATGGCACCCTAGGGGCATCCAGCATGAGGATGCTGCACCCTAACTCCACCCACTGGCTGGCACAAAGTGCTGGTCTATATAGCCCCCTTGGAGAGTACAAAAAGAAGCTGCTTTTTGTAGCTCCTTTTTGTACTCTCCAGAGGCAGGATCAGGGCTGTGGCATGAGGTTGCTGTGACCCCAATCCGACCAGTAAAGGGGCGGCTGCAGACCACCCCTTTGGGCGGTCTGTATAACCCCTTACTTCATAATTCTGCAGAATCTCTGTAGATGTGAAGATTGGGGAGTTGCCTCTATGGAAATATTAAGCTAGGACAAATCATGACTCCCCCTTATAAAAGCTAAGGATTTAGAAAGGAGTGTTCACATTTTTCCCCAAGTTTTTCTCTTTCACTTTAAAGAAGATAGACTATAAATACAAAGCACTCTAGTTATTTCTTTAAACTTGGGAAACCAGCCCCTGTTTTTACTTCTTGCTTCCATGAACAGGCATTTTATTAAAATAGGTTAACTACAATTAACTACATTCATTGTCTCTTGCAAACGCTTGCTGGAGGAAAAAATCGTATTTCAGTATTCACTGGGTGATGGGAAGGGGAGAACCACTATTGATTGAAACACTCTGCCTGTTGGCCCTCTTTTACAAAAATCTGGAAGTTTAGAAAGTCCAAAAGGAAATGGATGTGTGCCTTATTTGATGCCGTTTTTTAATCGGGCTCTGTTTTTAGTGTTTTTATTGCTCTCACATTATATCTTTCTGCTGTTGCATCTTTATGTTTTATGTTATGTTGATACAATTTTAATAGAGCAGTGTTTTTAATGTTTTGTTTTTTTCTTATAAACTGGCTAGAGTTCTTTGGAGATAAGGAAGAATGTAAACAGGTTTTTAATATGTACACACACACACACAGGGCAGTATATCAATAATCTATGGACTGAATGTCCTCAAGAAATTTGGTGCAGTCGATATGAATTCTCTAAGCCTCTTACTTCTTGAAATCTACTCTCTGTTAACAACAGCAACAGCAACAACAAAAATGATGCAAGATGCTGTATGCTTTTGTTTGGTCTGTTTGTCCTTTCCTACTCTTTATTTATCTTCCTCTTATAATAAAAAAAAATAAGCATGAGAATTTGGGATTCAGTTACAATACATAAAACTAAAGGTTGGGAGTGTAATTGTTGGACTACAACTGCCAGAAAACCCCAGCCAATGTGGTCAGTAGCCATAAAGATACTGAGAGTTTTAATCTAAAAAAGTAGCTTCTCCAAGCTCTACATAAAATCAGAAGGAAGGAGACAAAAAGATGTGACCAAATGATAAGGGGAGATGAGATCACCGCAACAGGTTCATGCAGTGTATCTGTTATACCTATTTTAAATGTGTGGAGAGGGTTGAATTAGTTGCACTCACAATCACCACACATTCCTTCTGCATGTCAAGTTGATGTTCATTGGAAGGAGTTCTCTATGCACAGCAGTGTGTAGAGCTCCTACACACAAGGAGAAACTCTGCTATTCTGGGTATTCTGCAAATAACTGAACATGTGGAGAACACCTTCTAATGAATATGAAGTTGTGGTATATTTTTACATCTCCTGTTGTAAGATCTCAAGCACATTATTTTGTGTTTTGCATTTTTTTTCTTTTGAATCAAAATGCATTAACTGATGTACTAAAAAATATCCATCAATGTATCAGCCAGTATGTTAAAAAGGGGTGGGGGTTGTGTGACCCCTTAGCAAAAGTACACTGGGCCCTTGATATCTGCTGGGATTAAGTTCCAGGACCCCCCCCCCCCCCATGGATACCAAAATTCATTGATGCTCAGTTTCCATTAATGCCATGGTAAAATGGTGTCCCTTACATAAAATGACAAAATCAAGGTTTGCCTTTGGGACTATATAAATAAATAAGTGTGTGTGTGTGTGTGTGTACACACACACACATTTTCAAGCCATGGATGATTGAATCCATGGTGAACAAATCCAAGGATATTTTGGGTTGACAGTAGAATAAAGACAAACAGAAAGGCTCTGCGAGAAAATCTCAGATTGTCTTGCCTGAGAACAAATGGCTTGGAATCTACCTTGCGATTGTCATCCAATAGCCTGTATTTACTTAAGGCTTTTCTAGATGTATTGAATTTCATGTGGGAAATTGCAGCTGTGCGGAATTAGACAGCATTGACCTATGAAATATTCTCCCAGCGTGGAATTGTTTAATAGTACTCAAATCACTAGTCACATTTCTAGCAAATGCTGCTTTGACTCTTGGGTCTGCTTTCCATGAACAGAAGAATTTCAGTCATGGAAGGTGCCTCCACTCAACTTTCAAGTATTCCCTGCCCCAACTTGGACCATGAGTCACCCCACTCAACAGGGTTCCCTAATTCTACGTGCAATATTTTCATGTGCAGATATCTGGATTCAACCTAGCAGATGTGTCTGCCTTGTGGCTTTTGTGGGGGAAAAGTGTTCAGATCCATGGCATAGATATTTATTCATTATCATGTTGCTAAATCCCTGCTCTCTACCCTCCTTCCTTTAGGTGGGGATCAGGCCACCACTAGAAAAGACTAGTGGTGGCACAAAGCAGGAGTCTGAAATCAAAGACATGAAGCAGGGCCTAGGTAATACTCCTTGCATTGTTGGTAGCAAGGTGGGAAGGAGAGTCATTTACAGTGCCTCAAATTTACTGGAGGAAAGACAGGATATCAATATAATAAGTATTTAAATGATATTGATAAGAAGCCTGCATGTAGTGATCCAAGACTTTGATAGCTGAGCTAGATTTGGTGACTTAAGCAACCGAAGGAGCCTGACAGGCTCAATGGAAGCTTGGTAAAATGTTTGCTTCTTATCTTAGATTTTACACAATGCCTCTGGCTCTTTGGACCCTTCCCCGGTCTGCTCTGGCTTCTGACAACCACCTTGACTGGACCATCCCAACTAGGCCCTGGCAGTAACAGCTCTAGAAGAAGTAGTTCTTACCTTCAAAAGATTTTAAAGTCCAATGTTCATTTCTAGGAACATTGACAGTCACATTTAGTTGACTGTCATTTTTTTTTTCCTAGTGTGTATCTTGAGTTGCCGGATTTTCATAAAACATGGCTTAGATTGTCAACATTTATACCTAAATATCAACATTCATCATCTTTCATACACTGAAAGCGGGGGAAAGATGTTTAACTCTAGCATATTGTTTGAATTAATACATGAAACCTGTTTTAAGTCACATCACACAACTAATGCCTAACTGTAATGGCCTCACTAATAACCTATAAAAATCTTGAAATTAAAAAAAAACACATTTCTTTGCTGCAATCAAATCAGTTTGCAAAGACAATGGAAAAGAAGAATACCAGTTTCTATTGTTATTACCTGTTTGCCTGAGATCTTGTTTTGCATCGACTTTCTCAGAGAGATGAAAGTTTATGCCTGAAATTTCACTGCTTAGCTAAAGAAGTGTCATAGAAAAGCCCCCAGCACTTCATCTTCAAGATGCTAGTCTGCTGCTGATATTGTTTTTATATTCACTTGCAATAAAAAGCATCTCCTTCAAAATGCTTTGGACTTGGCTTGAATCAGATTTACAACTTAGCTTTTTAATACTGTTCTCAAGTGTCTAGCAAAAGGAAAAGGAAAAGCTTTTACAGGTTTCTTTAGACTTCTGCTTCAGGGAACAATTTTTTGTTTTTGTTTTTTTAAAAAAATTACTAAAACTTCCATCGTACTGTTGGGTGTGATAGAGATATTAAAGCAGATGCAGTCCTATCGTGTGACATAAACTTGTTCATTTTGAAATCATTTTGACTAGTAAATTATAATATACAACTCTGTTTTCTTCTGCCTCCTCTGCCTTTCTCGCCATTTTTGTTACTTATTGTACACAATGCACACTGTTCTCATTTCACAATCATAAACAGAAAGTGACTGAATGGAGGGAAAGAGATGGTGCAAATGTGACAGTCGAGATCCTGCATCGGCAGACATAGCAAAGACAATGGAATTCCATTGTTGCAGCTGCTGATGACCTCTTACACGAAGTAGCACTGCAATCAAAGGTTTCTGAAGTACTGATGATCATTCTGCTATGAAATGACAACTTCATTGCTCCCCTGGTGACAGGTCATGTTGAGACGGGCAGCTGGAAAGACCCCTCAGGGTTCTGCTGCAGACCCTTGTTTCAATGTGCCCCATAACCCAAGAGAGCATAACAGTCATCATTTCCCAATTCCCCAATCTGTAGAATGTTAGAAACTCTTCAGCTGGGACACTGCCTGGGTTAAAAGGTTTTATTATTGGGGAGGGGGGTTATGTTTAGTCATTAATGGATGTAAAAGTGAACCCAAAAGTAACAAGATCTTTAGCTCAGCAAATGATCTCAGAAATATTGAACAGGATGCCAGCCAACAAGTTTTGAAATGGTATGAACAATTTTGCTTTTATATTAAAGCATCCTGGAAAAGATCATGAGATCATTTATTATAAAGTTTTTACATGAACTAAATGCAACTGCTAGTCCTAGAGCACACCCACTGAATTGATTGTTTAAGAATAAGTCAACTAAGGATGGGTATCTTGGCTTACATACAAAAATAAATACCATATATACTCATCTATAAGTATAAAAAATCATGTCTAAAAATTGACCCCAAAAGCCTAGGTTGACTTATTTATGGGTCAGTATGGAAATGTGATAGCAGCTCTTTCAGATTTCCCCATGCAGTTTCTTTCTGTCCTGAGCCAAGCAGATAGAGTCCTTGGTGATTGATTGATTGCTTTTTATTTAACATTCTCCCTGCCTCCTGCTTGCAAACACACACTGAAGGAGCCTCTAAGTTTTACACTTGATCTATCCATGTCATGTAAAATCCATAATTTTAGCCCCAAAACTTGTCCTCGGTTTATAGATGAGGTTGACCTATAGTCAAATATATAAGGTAATTTTAAAAGACACTACAAGATGATATTACAATATAACAATATTTATTTATTTATTTATTTTCGATTGATTGATTGATTTAAAGAATTTGTTTCTCATGTTGTTCATTGTTGTGTGCTTCCAAGTGGATTCAGACTTATGGCAACCTTAAGGCAAACCCACCACAGGGTTTTCTAGGGCTGAGAGTGTGTAACTCACCCAAGATCTCCAGTGGGTTTCCATGGGGAACTGAACTCTGATCTCTATATTCCAAGTTCATTGCTTGAATCACTACACCATACTTTATGCCCCATGCTTCAGTCAAAAAGGCTACTGGAGCACCTTGTGCATTTTTAATATTTACAGTTTTACAAGACATTCATTCATTCAAACAACTTAAGGCATGTGCAAAAAAGGTACTGTACAAAAACATTTCACAAAAATGTTGAGGGTGCTTCAAAATAAAGGGAAACAAACACTTTGTTTTTGCAAATTTTTAAAAGCCCCAAAAGAAAGAAAGAAAGAAAGAAATCTTGGAGGAACACCATTTCTCATTGAGAAGGAGAAAAATTATGAGTAATTTTATATGCCTTAAAAAATAATAATAAATAAATAAATAAATAAATAAATAAAAGCATATTGGTGTTGTACAGACCAGGGCAGTCTATCGCCGCCCCTTTGAGTGGCTGATTGGCAGAAGGGCAGCCTCACCGACTGCCCCAGAGGCCCCAATCCACCACTTCTCCAGGCCACGGAGAAGTGGCAAACTGCCCCTTCTCTGTGGCCTGAAGCGGGGTGCAGCAGGCATCCTGGGCGCCCACTGCACCCCGCCATCCACGGCGGTCCTGAGGGAAGAAAGGGGCCACCTACGAAGACCCTTTCTCCTTGGGATTCTTGGCGTGGCTGTGTAAAGGCCACACCAAGGACAAGTGCCAAAAAAGGAGCTCCATTTTGGAGCTCCTTTTGGTGCCGCTGAAAGGGCGCCCTAGGCACCCTCCAGCGGCACCATGACATCAGGCGTGCGCCAGTCCATCTGGACGCGGCACGTGTCAAGACATCATCATGGAACGCGCTGTCCATACACGCTAGGGCTGGGGAGGGTGCAAATGCTGAGCCCTCCCCACCCCTACTGACGCCCCAGTGATTGCCCTTTGGGGCCGTCTGTACCAGGCCATTATAAGTGTAGCAGTGAGAATTGTTTAGCGCTTGGAATTTCGACTGAGCACACTTCTTTATTCTGTTTAGCACCCTAGTAGGGTTGTTGAAGTTGCTACTGTATGGTAGTAGCACTATCTTGCTCTGTTCTTTCGTTGGCCCTGTCTGCATGGACCAAATAAAACATCCTCCCCTTGTTCTCTCAGTGGGTCCAGACAATGTACAGCCCAACCTCTGGTTCTGGTGTGAACAGTCTGGACAATGTTTGGCCCATTCAACACCAAACCTGTGGTGAGTAAAATAACTTGCCTTGTGCTCCAGATCTTTCCAGAAAATCCATAACACTCAATTGAAATGTTTAGAATGTGTCTCGCTTTGTTACCCTGCCCAACCACTGCCATGGTGAGTCAGTCACTCTGAGGTCAGAACAAGATGCCCAGCCATGCAATCTACTCTGGGCACCTCATTCTGACATCAGAGCAAGAGATGGGTGGTGGCGATGGGTGGCATAGGGGGACATGCATGTGAACAACAGTTCAGTGTCACAGTGGAAGTGCCAGGTAATGGGGGGACTCTGGGCTGTCCTTGATTATTCTGGCCAGTGTAAACAGGACCCTTGAGTCATGGTGCAAGACAGTTAAGGCAGAATGCTTGCAGTGTGTGGAGAATTTGTTAAACTTACTTAATGGGAAAATAAAATGTAAAATACACTGTGGGACTTATTGCTGAGTTAATACACCAGGGAGCATGTTGCAAAATTGCTACCAAAGTTGTCTGTATAAATTCTTGTTTTTTCTCCTCCTGATCTCCTTTAAACAATAAGTACAATTGCTTGTACTACATCCAGCAGAGAAAGTAGCTTAATAAGTATTCTCTATGAGCAAGTCAATGACAAACCCCCTCTGAACAAACTGGCCAAGAAAACCCCATGATAGGTTAGGGTCACTGAACATTGGAAATGAATTGAAGGCACACAACAACAACGATAACAACAATGCTTATGTAACATTTATTAATGTTTGGCATGTTTGTGGTGAACTGAAAACTCAAAATGGTTGGACCTATGGTTTCATTTCATTTTGGGATTTATTTGATTACTTTAGATGTATTAGCTTGTAATATCTCAGACTGTAGATTTGGGGGGGGGGGGGATTACTAAAAGAACAACCATTAAACCTATAATGGGCTGGATTTTATTACCTCTGTGTTAAGTATACTAGTAGAAGTTTATGTTATGCCATCCAACTCAAACATCAGCTTAAGTTGTAAATGCTTGGTACTTTTCTATATTCTGTCACTGAGTGGAAAAATAACCACATTTAATACTTTATCAATAAGTTCCAGAGTCTAAACACTTACTAAAACATATTTAGGAAGTTTTGTGTCTTCAAAAGACAAAATGTGCAGGCAAGAAATGTTAATTTGCTGGACCTGAAGCATCCATCTCAATGCTAACAGTCCAGTATAATGGTCATTAGTGACATATGCATGTGTAAGTTGCACTATACATGAGGGATGAATTATTCAATATAGCCTAACAGATGTATTGTGCTGACAGTGGTGGATGCTGTCTTGTGCATACAATAATATTATGCACTGTGGTTATACACTATGGATTGCAGTTATGCACTGCATATTGCAGTTGCACACTGTACATTTTACCTTAGCCCCCAGTGTTAATCCACAATGTTGCCATTTCACATGAGGATTGTGCAGTGCTGGTACAGTATTGTTTCCATCCATGTAAATTTGCACTATGCTGAGGAGGTGTTAGATTTCAGTCAACTATGTTTACTCAAAGGTATACCCAGTTGTCTTCAATGCAGCATACTGCTAAGCAGATGTGCATAGGATGACTACTCTAACAACCCAAGTTTGGTCTCGATCATTAACTCCTGCATTTTTACATATAATTGAATGGGCTCTACAAATGTTATACCATACACAGTTATTTGTATTAGCTATAGTAAAGTAACTCATTCATGCTTTACCTGGGGTCATTTCACACTACAGAATTATAAACAGCACTGTGATTCCACTTTAACTAGTATGAAATCCTGTGATTGGCATTTTAGGGAGGGCATGTAGAATCCTCATCCAGAGAGCTCTAGTGGCACACCAAACTAAAAATCTCAGGATTATGTAGAATATATCCACGACAATTAAAGTGGATTCATAATTCTACCTTGTGAAAGAGGCTCGAGTGATACCTTTAAAAGCAGGCACTGTTTTTGAACTACTGCAAAGCTCCAAGCATCCTAATCTGGTCTTCCTTGCTTTAGATCACTGTGTTGCAAGGTGAAACTAAAAGCTGTTATTTGATCTTGTCCTGGAAGAAAGGTACCTTTGTATCTGTAAGGATTCATGCCATCAGGTCAAGAAAGCTATTTCACAATAATATGTGAATATAAGATAGAACTTGGATTTTGGTTTCAGGCACAAGAACACTGACTCAAACTACAAATATGAATATTGTTTATTCGGCACAGAACATAGAAGAGAAACTGAATGTACCCTGGCTGTTTAAACACCTCTGACATTTTCTTAGCCCCATGCATTATAGTAGTGCCAATATTAAATGCACATTTTCTTCTTTTCAATTTCCTTTCTTTCTTTCTTTCTTTTTAATATCAGTGGGAGATGAAAGTTCTATTGAAAATAAAAGTCTAAAGTTATTTTACAAATTATGAGCATGCCTTTTGTCACTAGATGGAATGGAATAAAATGCCCTTTGCTATTCTTTGAAAAAAAAATAGGATCCCACTTTGGTGTACAGCTTGATATCCATGAATGGCACAGTGGTCTTGACTGTGTGATGAAGATTTGATTAGATTGAGGGACATGTGAATCTCTTTCAGCTCCATCCACCTTCCTCTCATGTACAGCAGGCCTGGAGGAATCTTTGGCCCTTGAGGTATGTTAGATGTCAGCTCCCCAAAGCTTCAGCCAGCATGGAAAATGATAACAGCTGACAGGAGTTCTACTTCAGACAAGGACTGTGGTTCTCCAACTAATCACGACTTCAGGAGAGAGAAGGAAGCAATGTCAAATTTATGTACAAAATAAAATAAGTAGGCTTCATTGTCCACAATTTGATTCTTTCAGTAACTCAGAAGCTTCCTAGATCTGACCACCATGATCTTTATGTGTATTATTGATAATAGATAATAGAGTTGGAAGAGACCACAAGGGCCATCCAGTCTAACCCACTGTCATGCAGGAATACATAATGAAAGCACTCCCTAGTGGCATCCCTGCCTGGGTGTCACCCAGTGTGGGGTGCAGAGCTTCTGGGGGTGGGGTGCCATTCTACTCATGAGTAGAATGGTGGGGTGGAGGTGAGCTTGGCCCTCTTAGGAGGCAGCTGCCACCTGCCCCAGGCTTTCCAAGACCCACATGGCATTTTTTGTGCAGGACTCTGAAGGCCTCAGGAAACTGGGGGCTGCCTTCCACGTTCTGCATGGCAACTGCCATGTGGGACTCAGAGGCCTTTGGTGGGTGGGGGAATGGAGTAGCAGAAAAAAAGCTTGCTCCTTCTTCCATGATCCTACAGAAAAGGTGGCATATAAATAAAACATCATCATTAGACAAGGCTATCATGTCACCTCTTAACCTTTTCTTCTCCAGGTTAAACACACTGTTACCTAAATTGCAGAGGGTCCCAATAGGGCGCCCACTAATTGAATTCAATGGGGAAATAAATTTAGCGCAAGAGAGAGCAGCGAGAGGGCCAGGGTAATACTAGCCAGGATTTTTCAGCTTATGTTTACCAGTTCAGAAAAACTAGAACTCCAGTGTACCAAGTACAGCTCAGTTTTATTATTTGAGCAAGAGGACTAAGATATAAAAGGTAGGAGTGGATAGCAAATTCAAGGATTGCAATTAGCAATGCTTACCAGTTCCAGAAGCCAGGCTTCAATCTGGGGAGTGGATGCAGAGTGGATTGGACTCAGATCACTACCTGGAACTGAGTTTGGTTAGCAATCTGAGGAGTTTCAGTTGGAATCCGACAGCATGCCTGCCTGACTCCAACTGAGTCTAAAATAGGAGTGCCCGACCAGGGGTATTTATGGCCCAAATTTGACTTCAGGCAATTTGAGTTGATTTTCCAGAAATTCCAAAAACAATGGGATTCCCAGCTGGTTGATGGTTTTAACTTCAGAGTTACAAAAGGAGTATTTTTGATTGATGGCAGTGACTGTAGTGAGCAGGCCGAGGACACAGCCAATCACAGAGCACCAGGAGCCCAGCCAATGAAAAGCTGGCTGGGCAGGGCTATAAAAGAGCAGAGTGCAAAAGGGTTTTTTTGTTGTTGGAGTTTTGAGGTGAAGAGACACCTAGGAGGGAGGGTGTGCTCTTAGGGTTCCTGAGGGAACATTTATAGGATAGTTATAGACCAGGGAAGGGTCTGAAGAGTCCAGTAAGGGACTAGATAGGCTTGAGGGAGTCTAGGAAAGAGAGGCTCAGAATAAGCCTGTAGGTTTTAAGCAAGATTTTGGCCTTAATACTGGAGATAAGGTTGCCTGAGTGGCTGCAGTATTATTGTTTAAGGAACTTCTGTAACTAAGGAACATAACAAACAAAGCTTTAATTATATTTTATAATTTATTTTATATTTTACAAATAAACTTTATTCATGTTTTGAATTACCACTTGGCCTCTGGTCAACTTTTGAAACATGTTACCAAAGATATCAGTAGAGATAGGTGGTGGGCGAACAGGAGAGGGTTCGTTCAGTTCGCCACATAT
This sequence comes from Urosaurus nigricauda, assembly GCA_034509955.1. Classification (NCBI taxonomy): domain Eukaryota; kingdom Metazoa; phylum Chordata; class Lepidosauria; order Squamata; family Phrynosomatidae; genus Urosaurus; species Urosaurus nigricauda. Next base: position 128,480,657 of record JAOEGL010000003.1, read on the forward strand.
TTAATTGGTGGCAGCGATGGGATGAAAAGGCCCAGGGTGCTGTCATCAAGCGAATTTAGGAGTGAACAGTAAAGGTGTTCACCACAGTGACATTGATTTAATCCAGCAGGAATAAGATCAGGACAACCCCAGAGAGTTTGGGATAGGATAGGATGTGGGAAAATACCATGTGAGCTAGCAGACAGATAGTGGCTTACTGCTTTAGGCTACCAGACTTCTTTGTGACCTTCAAGAGGAAATGTACATGGCAGGGGGTGGGGATGGGAAGCAGCAATACTCATAGCCATAAAATTACATGGACCCTTTCTACATGCCCTGAAGTCTATGTGACCAATCAGAAGTTCACTTTAAGGTCACCTGACCTTTCCAAGTTCAGAACAGGCTTCTCTGTAACTGCTATTATAGTACAATATAACAAAATATTTGAAATTTGAGATTTGTGATTTTTTTAAGTCCAATTTTTTCCCCTGTGTCTAAGCTAAGTAAGTTTATAAATGATCCCTAAATTAAAGTCAGATTATGGGGGATATCTAAATTTTAAATATAAAGTAAAATATACTTTGGGGATAATGTTATAGTGGCTTTTAAAGGTGGTATATCTCTTAGCCTAATCTGACCCTGGAAGAATACATAGCTTTGCTCTGTTATGATGCTTTCTGTCTTGCCAAAATCTCTCTCATAGACTACCAGCAATTTTGAGGACTAATTTGAACATATTATAGAACTTGGATAGAACTGGGATGTTAATGCCAGTCACAGAAATACTTTCACATTAACTAAATTAGTCTTTTTAAACTGACCCCTAAAAGACTCAAAGGGCCTATGGAACAGCTTTTTGTATTAACAGAGCTAGAAGACAGACTAAAGGTAGAAAAAAATGACATGCAATCTTGATTTTCTTCTCACTCATTCATCATTTCTGACCTCCACTGCCATAACACCCTATTCTCTCTTTTTGATGCTTGAATGCTTAATTCACCCTTTCTGGCCCTTAGTTGCTTTATGGTCATATTAAAATTGCTCAAATAAACATAAAATATGGAGCTTCCTCAGGTCTAACAGACTAAGATGGTTCAAGTACTTTCCCCAATACAGTACAGTAATTAAACTGGATAATAAAAATAATTCCATATTATCCTATCCATTAGTGTAGAAAACATTTGCTGGAATCTTATATGACCTGTTACATTGCATGACTTTTTTTATACCTAGCTATGTCACTGGGTTGGTAAGAAACCCCTTTATTGAATTGTGAAGCTGCCTAATGGGACTCTGGCAAGAGGACCATTGCAGATTGGTGTGTGATGCATATTGATGCTCAGTGTACATCAGTGTGTGACATCCATCAGTGCTGCACTGCACTGCACACCAATGGGCATCATGTTCATTGTGGCTCTGACTATGTAGCAATGTAACAACATCCCGCTATCACATATGGTGGCAATTGTGGTGTTGTGGCTTTAGCCTTGGATGATTACTCTGAAAACCAGGGTTCAAATCACAGCTCAGTCACTGGGTGACCTTGGACAATTCACACATTCTCAGCCTCAAAGGATGGCAACAGCAAACATCCTCTGAATAAATCTTGCTAAGAAACCCTCATGATAGGTTTGCCTTAGGGTTGCCATAAGTAAAAAATGACTTGAAGGCTCACAACAACAACAACAACAAGTCCACTTACAAAGACATAAGACCCCAACAAGATTCCTGTGATCTCCCTAGTGAGCTCAACATCCAGAGTCTGGGACTTGTAGTTCTAGCTTTGGTCTTGATTTACAGAAGGCTACCATACTATATATATTATAACAATTTTCTCCTCTTATTCCAGAAAGAAAGAAAGAAATTTGTCCATAGCTGACTTTTGTTAGAGGAAATATCAGAAGCCTTTCGTGTGCAAAACATCCCTGCGATGCAATTTTGAGAACTTGTGAAGCTATCAATAGCCCTAACATCATGCAGCCCCTTGCTGAGAACTGAGGTCTGAACGTTTTATAAGGAACTAAGGCTTTGGTTAACCTTGGCTCTGGCAGACCTCATTAAAATAGTACGCTGTCAGTTTCAAGCTTTAAAATATCAGACCTGTCAGTTTTATATTCAGTAGGAACAATCTGCAATTTTATTTGGGCAGTAGTAGTTTGTGTGTAGTTGAGTTGCCTGGAGCAAAGGGGAGAGGTAAATATTGGCCAATACTGCCATCTAGGGGATAAGATGGTTCTGATCCTTTTAACTAAGAGGGTGGACATGGCAACTCTAAAAGCAACATATTTGATTCAGCACCATAAAATGGAGGGGAACATGGTCACTTTGCAAGACAATAGTATTAAAAGCAATCAACACCTTTGAGACTAACTGGAAGAAAGAAGCTGGTAGCATGAGCTTTCATAGATTTGAGCCAACTTCCTCAGATGCATGTAGCTTCTTTTTTTCAGTTAGTCTCGAAGGAGCTACAAGGTCCCTTTGCATACTGATTTTCCAGACTAACACGGCTATGTGTTTTAACAGTACACCACTGGTTCCTCTCATTGCATTTGTATGATGGATAGGATAGGATCAGATCTCTTTTTTTCTGTCCAGAGGTCTTTCTACTTACAGGGTGTGCTTTCTGCATCATTTGTTACTCACACGTCCAAGACTGCAGCACAGGATTTTGGAATGTGTTCTGGGGATATATTGATTTCATACATTTGTATGCCTGATTTATTTTTAACCATGGGCACATTCACACTGTATAATTACGACTCTGTGAGTCCACCTTAACTGCCATGGTTAAATCCAGGGATCTGAAGTTGGGGCGGTGGGAGTGTTAGTTAGATTTTTCAGCCAGAGAGTTCTAACACTTCACCAAACTAAAACAAAAAAAAAAAAAACAAAAAACAAAAACAAAAACCAGGATCCTATAGTCTCCAGCCATGGCAGTTAAAGTGGAAACATAGTGTCATGAGATTTTCTATGGAAGGTCCATTAAGAGTTGGTTTGCCATTGCCTTCATCTAAGAAGATTGATACCGCACACAACCATATGAAGACTGTCAAACCAGGCTGATACTACACACAGCACCCAACTCATAAAGGCATTTGACTTGGCTGTATCTACACAACCCTACAGGTTTTGTTAAAACCGTCAGGACCTCATTCAGTTATTAGCCTTGTTAACTGATCATTCTTTACTATCTATAGAACACTACAGATGTTATTTTTTAAAAGCACATAATACTTCAGATGTTTCCAATATTTTCAGATGCCTTTGTCCCCCACAATATAATTTCCCACAGTGTGTGAGTCCTACCGAGCTAATACAGAACAAAAGCCTAGTTTCCTCAGAGCTAGTGATAAAAGGAACAGGCAGAAAAAACACTGTCACCACTAAAAGGCTGCCTTAAAATTGAATGAAACCAAAGGTGTGTTTCATTCTTTTCCTTTGATTGTAAAGAATAAAAGTTTAGTGAATCTATTCAAAGCCATATATTAAGACCTGCCTCCAAACTCTAATTCCATTATACTTTATATGAAGTGAGCTACATCATACAATTCAATGAACCTTTGGCTATGAATAAGGAAATAAGAATTGTGGGAGTCTCAGGATGTTCTTGCTTATGGTGGGAACTCAGCATGTTGCACATGTTTATTCTATAGATGGAGAGAGAGATAGACATGTTTGTAGTGCAAATGTAAACCTGCCCTGATGATAGGATTTACTATTTCTTTCTCCTAATTTTCTTCTGGGTTAGCAAGTACTGTACAAATTTACATACCTAACAAGGAAGAGTCACAAAGGCAATTTAAATTTTGTGTGAAGATGCTCTTAAAACAATCATGGGTTTTGTAATTGAAAGTGATGTTGTATACCTGGCTGCTCAACTCAGATGTAAGTGCCATAGAATTCAATAGGGCCTATTCTTTGCATCTTAATTTAGTCCATGGCAGGTCTGAGAGACATTAGGCAAGGTGTTTTCTAGTCCCTATACCACTTCCTGGTTGATTGATTGATTGATTGATTGTATACCCCACCTTCCTCTCAGGATGAAATCCAAGATATTCCCATGTCTAAGTATTCCCACATTGCCTCTACTTCCTGCCTTGCCTTTCCTCCTGCCCTGTTTTATTTTTAACCGAGAAGCAGAGGAAATAGCAGCACTTCTCTCTTTCTCATTTTCCTTTTCCTGTTGGCTGGCTGAGCTGCTGCCTACTAGAAAATACTGCCAAGCAGAGATTGACAACAACCTGGCACTGGGGGCCTACACTAGATTATCGCATTTTTAAAAAATCTGAATTATCCCTGATGGGATACATTCGTGTTTCAGATTATTACCTGGCTTTATTGCACTCAAAATCTCTGCTGTTGCCACTGGGCGACTGCAACCCGGCCGCATTTGGGGTACCACAGCCAATGAGGATACATGAGGCCCATCCTTTTTTCACTCTAGTGACCTCACTGGCTATATATTTCATCTCTCTGCCACCATTAAACTTAATGGGAACTATATTCAATTGAATAGCATGTGTCTGCAGGCTCAACTGGTTGGCACAACATTTTCCTTTACAGTATTAAGTTTATCACACTAGTACCTGTATTGTTCCCAAAGTGTTCTTGTAACATACCATGTAGAAACGATATTGGAGTGGGTGTTACTGCATTCAATATTTTGTAACGTACCCTTAAGGAGTGTCTAAGCAGTTTACAACTGTAAGCTATTTGCCCCCCAACAATCCGGGTACTCATTTTAGCGACCTCGAAAGGATGCAAGCCTGAGTTGAGTTTCAGCCCTTATGCTGTTCTTGAACTCACCACCTTATGGTTTTGAGTGAGTGGCTGCAGTATAAGCATTTAACCACTGTGCCACTGCGCCGCACGCACACACACGCACACATAAAGAGGCATCCCTGCCTGCCTGGCACACACACACAGAGGCGTCCTTGCCTGGGTCACACACACACACACACACACAGTCCTCTGCTTGCCCTGAGGGATGCTCCCTTTCCCTGGCTTTGCTCTTGTCTTGTCTTTGCTCTTGTCAGTATACTGGGGAGGGGGAGTCTCCATCCAAAAACATGCTATCAAGATGTTTACATCATGATCATTCTTTTTCTCAGAACAAAAGTATTACATGATTAAAAATACAATTAAATGTTAACACTACTTGTGGCACCCTCCTCACTTCATACCCGGAAGAACAGTAGAGATTGCAGACGTTCTAGGACAAGAGGGCAAGAAACTGATAGCCAATCAGAACACAAGGACGGAACGGGAGGTTGTTGGAATATCGCACTGGGCTCACCTGGAATGGACTGATAACATTCCTGCCAGCTGAGAACCCTTTTTAACAGTTCTCACTCTGGGACGGTCATAGGACAGTTTAGGCATCATATGGGAACTAAATGGGAACCCTGCTGTGTGATACACTGCATTCCGTGGTGGGGCTCTGATTACATTGGATATTTGGTATACCACTATTTCCAACTAATAAATTCAGCTTGAGCTCCACAGTTGTCACTGTGAACAAAAATGATGTTTGCCACTTTTTAATCAAATATTATTCCTATTTTTTTAAACTAGGTCATTGACATTAAAGAAAAATTGAAGCTTTCAAAAAAGTTCTGGTCAACATTACCATACACCATCTGCAAGGAAGAAAGAGTGACAGCTGGTCTATCAAATGAAGAGGACTGCTGGAATGGGCATACCAAAGCTAAGTAAGGGGGAGAAACATAACAATTGATATTTGCATGTGAAACTTCAGTGAAATGCTGCACTATTCCGCAGCTCTTGTTTTGTGAAACCATGCTATGAAACACAACGCTGTGTGTTTATGAAGGATGGTGCTCATCCAAGGACAACTCAAAGACACTGGCCTCCAAGAATGTATGTAGAGAATGTAGAGAATTGCTACTGTCGATTCCAAAGAAATCATTCTTTGAAAAGTACAATTGAAAAATACTGCTTAGAATCCATTCTTCTGGAAGGACTTTGTCTGATACTGTTTAACCAGTTGGCAGCTTAAAAGAAGAAGTCAGAACCAAGCTTCTCAGTCTCAAGGCCTGTTTCCATGCAATTTTTTTAAAAAGAACTATGCTGCACTCACATTTTGAAATGTAATGTCAGGATAAAGCAAAAAGATGTTGAGAGTCATTACAATGAATCAAAATAGAACTTTAAAACTGATAAATACAAAAACCAAGAGAATATAAAGAAATATTTTCAGATCCAGAGCAATAAAAGCACCAGTAAAAGAGTATGTCAGTTAAAGATGTGTTGGTTTCAAGCCATTCAGAACTGGTGGGTTTTGAAGACCTTTTAAGATATTGTAACAAACAGGAACAGCAAGACATCCCTTATGAGGGAGTTCCATAGAAGCTAATATTGAGATTGTCCTCCCCTTATTGCCCACTAGTCTTAAGAATGAGGCAAGGTATTAATAAATTTGCATAAACATAAGTTATCTTTCAAATAACTTGGCCCGCAAACTGTTCAGAGCAATGCTACTCAAAGTGGTGGCCCGTACATAAGTATTGGGCCACAAGCTAAGAACTGCTGAGTATCTAGAGGAGAAGAAATAATTGTAGCCAATGGACATAAAAATGGCACCAGTCCCTGACTCATTAGGAAAAATATTGCAGGTTCCCTGTGTCAAATAGCTTAAGAAGCCCTAGTTCAAGGTCAAAACCAGACCCTTGACTTGTGTCTCGAATTGTTCCAGTAACTAAAACGACTCAGTGCTTTTTCCAAGCGACAAGTCCCAGGATCCCTTTTTGTCATGCAAGACCTTTTGAAGTCATATGAAACTGTTCTGGCATTTGAAATAGACATGCCTCTGGAATCCTCTTTGATGATGTTCTCTCCTCCACCCTGTAGTTGAAGGCCCCGTCCTAACTCAGATCATACTAAAGGTAGCTGCCTGATGGCATTCTCAAGGAGTCAGTATGTCAAGATCACATGGCATCGTTCTAATCCCTCCATTCCCAGCAACAGCCACTGCTAATTAAAAAGAGGCCAAGCAGAGTTAATTCTAGGCCACCAATTAGCAAATCACACACAGAAAGATTGCTCTTTCGAGCCCTTCTTTTTTGAAAAGCAGCCAGTAATGCCTTATTATCCTCTGTGTCATTTGATCAGGTCATCTCTGAACAAGGTGTTGGGAGAAGCAGGTGTCAGAGAAATTGTTTCATGCAGATGGAACACTAATGAACAAATGAAAATGAGATCATAGCTATTCGGAACCTTGTGGCCCCTGAAAAAATGCTCAGCAGGTCTTCCTCTATCACTGTTTGTACACAGAAAAGACTAAGCTAAACCTTTGTGCTTAAAAAAATCTCTTATTATTTTTCAATCAAGTTAATATTCAACTATGTAAATATTCAACTATTGTGTCTTTGCATGAGATGATGAATACTTTCTGCAGTTTTCCCCTACTGTGGAAGAAAGGATTTCTGTACAGTTCTCCCCTGATATTCTGAAGTGTTTCAGGAATTTCTTCTGTGGAGAAATACATGTACATTTTTTGTGGGGGGCATAACAATTGTGTATGTTTTATGCAATCCCACCCCCACCACACACAATTTCATGCAACAACAAAAAAAATCCCATGTGTATTTCCACACAAAATAATTTCCCAAAATATTTTTGGATGTATGAAATATTTGTACTGGGGGAAACTGTGCAGCATTCTTGCCTCTGTATTATTCACACTACAGTCAGCCCTCCACATTCTCTAGAATTAAGGGCACAGGACCTTTGCAAAAGAGGAAAAACTGAGAATAACCCTAAGTCCCCAAATCTCATGTTTAGCACACACAAAATGTACTATCCACAGATTCAACTTATTGGGGCCCTCTTTGAGGTGACAGTGTTCCTTCACAAGACAGAAGTGTCCAGCCATTTTTAGTAGGGACTTGCAAACCTTGCCACACATTTGTAGTCTCTCAGTCCCACAATGCTTGCAGTCTCTATTAAAAATGGCATTAAGGCTGTAGCAGAGGTGGTAGTTCTGAGACAATCCCCCAGATCTCAAACCAAAGTCTTTCTATTCACCTACCATCCTCCCTTTTTAACAACAAACCACTAGACATTCCAGTCTTGAACTCAGATCTTCTATATAAGAGATGGACAACTTATGAAGGTAGTGAGGCTATGCTGTCATAGATAAATGGAGGGTAAATGCACCACACCACCACTGTCATTCCATGACATTTCAGCTGCAAGATAGCAGCCCAAGAAACCCCACTTTTACAGACGTGCTACCAATTTAAAACAAGGTTACGGGGAAGAACCTGCCTTGCCTTGAAGCTAATTGGTATTTTTCAGTAGCACTAACTGGTGTCTAAAGAAGAATGCGTGCATCTTGTTTTAAAACATAAGCACTAATTCAAAGATGACTTTTTCACTTTGCTAGTCCATTCCCAGCATGGCCATGAAACCCTTTGGGTGACCTTGGGTGACATAGACTCAGCCTCAGGGGAAGGCAATGACAAACCTCTGAACAAATCTTGCTGAACATCCCATGATGGGTTTGCCTTAGTGACACCACGTCTGAAACTACTTGAAAGTACAAAAAAACAAGTCAAGTTTCGTGACACTACAGCAAAAGTAAAGGAAAAGATGTCCTTTTGCCACCACCATGCTGTGAATTTTTTTGCCAAATGTGGTGACTGCTATAGGGATTTGGGTAGCTAGAGGCACTCCAAAAATAGCCATGGGACTATATATGCCCCATTATTCTATTCCTGTAGAGCCTATGCTGTGCTCCACAACCTCAAAAGTGAAATCTTTCTACCTTTCCGCACCCCTCGCTTTGCAATGTTTTCTCTTCATGATAGGCTAGACTAACCATTTGGCAGAGTGAAGCAACTGCCTTTGCTGGCAGGTATTGGAAGCTGTGATGGTTATTTGTGACAGCTCACCCAGCCGTTCCTTTGAGTACGTGGCTTACTTCGGCTTTTAGCAGCCTGGGTGTTCTCCATGTCATACCCTGAACTGGGCCTTAAACTAGGCTGCTGCCGTAGCTGCAGGTGAAGATCTTGTTCCAGTTTCTGCTGCCAGTCCTGCCATCTTCTGTATATAAGACTAGGTGCCTACCGTTAGACAACATCTCAAACAGCAGACACTGGGCAGCCATTCCCCCTGGGCCTGCAGTCACGCCTTCATCTTTCAAGATAGAGTTGTGAGCCTGCTGCGCTCGGATAACCTCCTCTACCTGCCAGTTTACCTCTGTACATGAAATACGAGGCTGGTGCCCTTTTTTGATTTTGTTTTCTTTGATAGCAATATAACTTGGGCCAATCATATTGGGCCAATTCCAGGGAGGGGAAGCTACAGACTAAGAAATAGAGACAGAGAGAAATCCGGGTCCCTTTCATGTGACACAATTATAGTGGTAGGATTCCACTTTAACTGCTGTGGAAACATCTATGGATTCCTGGCATTTGCAGCTTGGGGGAGGTTACTTAAGACTGTCAGTTCTAGTGCCTCACCAAACTAAAGACCACAGGATTCCATAAGATGAAGCCACAACAAAGTGGAATCTTAGGCTTCATCTGCATTGCAGAAAAAATGCAGTTTGACACCACATTGACTACCATGGCTCAGTGTTAGGGAATTCTCAGATTTGTCATTTTGTGTAATATTTAACTTTATCTATGAAAGACCTCTGATGCCACAATGAACTAAAAATTCAGGCTTCCATGGGATGGAGCCATGACAGTTAAAGCAGCATCAGACTGCATTAATTCTGCACTGTAGATGCAGTTCTAGTACTCTAATTGCAATGTGAAAGGGGGCCAGCTCTTGATGCTTCCTAGAATCTCTTCTCTGTCACCTCTAACTGCTGTGCAGGTTGTTGCAACAGGGCTCTTTGTGTCACTCAAGAATATCAGAAATCCTAGGGCAGGTGAGAGATTACACTAAAGCCTGTCTCCATGAAATTGCTTCTCCAGAAGCATGAATGGATGCTTGCAAGATTAAAAACCCCGGCACTGACTCTTCCTTCTTGAGATTTCTGATGTTGGTTTTATGCCATGACAAGGTGCTGCACTGAAGCTGCTTCCAAGCCAGAAAGATGACATGACAATATTGATCTCCTTCATATCCTAATATATGTTGAGATTGTGAAGAAAACTAAGGAGCTTAAGCACTGTCAGGTTTTGTTGTTGTTTTAACATTAATAGTACCATGAAAGCAATATCAGTAGTAACACTGCCACAATGCAGGAAAGCAGCCTAGATTATTTACAGTTCAGGTCTTTTAATTTGCACATTGGTGTTTGCTAACTCCCTGCCATGTGTTTTCATGAGTGAAGGGCTAAATGGAAGGATTAGGCATGTGGACACTGTCTGCCAAGTTTGATGTTTTGACACTGAGCAGGCATAGAGAAGAGGGCTGTCAAAGCTATACATCAGAAAGAGCAACCATTTGTTAACTGCTTCTGTATGAAACTCCCAATGCTGTTTTTAAGCCTTTGGTTGAAAAAACTGGATATTGATGATTTCAAATAGTGGATAATTACAGTAATTTCTGACAACTGCAGTCAAAGATTCATCCAATTATATGGCTTTTGACTGAAAAACTACTCCTCAAGTTAGAGGCAAGTTGTTTGTGAACTTTTCACTTTGAGGAAGTCCTCTTCGAATTGACTTGTCCATCATAGAGTTTTTGCAGGCCCATCTGCCAAAGGGCACATTGCAAAGGATGGTTGGTTCTGGTTTATGGAACTGTTCAGCCATTTCTTGAACTGTTAAGTTTCTAAGGAGTTTATCACATGGGAAGAATTTCTCTCAATTGCGAATGGAGCCAATTTGCAATTACGTGAATTCACTAGTTTAGCAAATTTAAGTGAAATCTGATTGTGTTCGGAATACGTTCAGAATGACTTCCCATTTCCCAAAAATGACCCCCCCCCCCATTGCCCAAATTTGTGTGAGATATTCTAATACGCAATTACGTGAAACCCCATGATTGCGTTTAGAATGACTTCCCATTGCCCAAAATTGTGTGAGATACACTCATACACAATAACGTGAAACCCCATGATTGCGTTCGGATTGCCATTGCATTATACCCCCAAATTCCATAGTATGATAAACTTCTAAGCCACAATGTATCCTGAACAATGTGTAGTCTAAAATGAGGCCAAGTGGAAACTAGATCAGGAACTGCTGGTAGATCTCTGCATGATTTGTAGCAGATCTGTGAGAGTTTCTGGCTCCCAACTGTTTAATCACAACAGTGAAAAAAGCTCCCCACATTGCAACAAGATTAGGTTGCTGAAATAAAGAAAAATTATTGGTGGAACAGGAACAATTTTTTGCGCGAAAGCACTCCTCTCTGGTGCTGAATCTTCACCATCCTAATATTTCAGCTTTTTGAAATATCAAGATGCCTGGAGCACTTTTTACCCCAGAAGGTAATCACATCGAGTCTGTTTTACTTAAAGAAGTGCGAAGACTAATATTTATTATAACAAATACCTTGTGATATGTAAGACACTAAAAATCCTAGTTCTGTCTAAGGTAGAAATGAGAAGGAGCCATGCTTAGAATTGAAGCCCACAGATGGTAACATACTTTCTCCTCTACAGGACAGAACTAAAGAAAGAGTCTTAGGAGAAGAAGGAAGTAACATCAGTAGTTCTTATTTATCAGTGTCAAGTTTAAAAGAAGGCCAGCCTCAGCCTCAAAGGATGGCAATGGCAACCCCCCTCTGAGGAAACTTGCCAAGAAAACTCTATGACATGTTCATTTTAGGATCACCATAAGGCAAAAATGACTTGGAAGCATACAACAACAACAAATAGACCAGAAAGGACAAATGAGAGGGTGGGACATTTGAGGAGGTGTGGGCACTTGTCAGTTTAGTTGCCTGCCATGCAAACACATCTTCAGTACAAGCTGCGTTGCACCCTTGCCAACTTCAACAGAATACAAAGGTTTGACATTAGCTATGGAGCATGTTATATGAATAAAATAAATGAATTGCCCCCAGTAAAATTATCCCCATGAAATTTTCCTTCTATTCCCAAATTTCAGACATTACAATAACTTAAAACTTCAATTGACCATTAGAAACATAGCTGAGGCATCAAAGAAAAGGGGCAAAAAAACTGCCAAGAGAATGTGCATACTGTAAATATGAATTCTAGGTGCGAACAATTTTAAGGGCCTCACTCAGTGCAATGCTAGAAATCTGGGCTTTTGTTATTATTGTTGCATGCCTTCAGATTGTATCCAATTTATGGGGAGTCTAAGGCAAACCTATTGTGGAGTTTTCTTGGCAAGATTAGTTCAGAGGGGGTTTCTTTTGCCTTCCTCTGAGGCTGAGAGAAAATGGCTTGTGCGAGGCCATCCTATGAGTTTCCATGGCCAAATGGAGAGTCAAACCCTTGTCTCGAGAGTCATAGTCCAGTGGTCAAATCACTGCACCACCCTGGCAAAAGGAAGATTTATTGTAGAGGCAGAATTCTAATGGATGGGGAAAGGCCTTAATTGTACCCCCATATTTACATTCCTGGGTCATGGCTGTATAAAGATATCCTCTTCCTCAATATAGCTACTATATGTCTGCCTTGAGCAACTATTATGCAAGTAACTGCAGCTGATAGACCCTGTGTTTCTAGAGGGAAAGAAAAGAAAAAAATGTCTATTCTTGTTCTAGAAATGAGTTTGGAAAAACTAGGAGAGGTTTTTTTGGATTACATTGCCCAGATTCCAATAACCAACATAGCTACAGGTCTTCCAGGTTTGTCTAGAATACATCCAATATTTCCCAGCATATCCAAACTGGAGAGGAAAAGTTAGGAATGGTAATTTGCCAGAAAAAGCTGGTTGTCCATCCTGATCGTCCCATTCAGTAATCCCTGACAGATTGCCAAACATTCTTGAATTCTTGAAACAGTGCTTGAAAAATTCATTTATATGGAATTCATAGCTTATTAACACTTCTCATGCATTTTTCAACACATTTTTCGTCCATTTTCCTCTAGTTATTTTGCTAGCAGACACATATGCCTGAACTTTATTTCATTAAAGTACATGTCTGAATTGAAACACAGGGCCAAAACAGATGGCCTTTTTGCGCCACCATCTGGGAGCTTCAGAGCATGGCGTTTATACACCAAATGTCCTGAAGCCACCCTGGCTCTTTACACATGGGCTGGCTTCCAGGGGCTCCAGCAGCATGGCTTTTATACATCACACACCATCAGAACACCTTAAAGCTAGCTTCCAGCCAAAAGGAGAGTGCTCTTTGCCGCTCTTTTTCTGCCAGCTTCAAGGGGGATTGAGGCTGTGGCAGGCAGTTGCCGCAACCTCAGTCGGACTTCAGAAAAGGCAGCTTCAGGCTGCCCCTTCAGGGCCATCTATTTCAGCCCTTAGTATTAGAATCAACAGGATTTCATAAATGATGATGGAGTGCTTGATAAAGTATGTTGTTGTTTTTTTTACTCTAATAGCCATATTGGCTGGGACATTGCCAGAAACTGTCATCCAAAAAAATAATATTTCCAAATTCCTGACAAAGTCATCCCATTAAGTTCAACAAGAGCATTAGGTTGAATACAATACATAGCACTTTCTTTACCATATTCATACTGAAGAGGCTAAGAATTAGTTTATTCTTGATTTAGGGGCACTGGACGCAAGTGGGCTTGTCACATTCTAAGTGTGTTTTTAAGTGACATTTTGCACACTTGGAATTATTAATTTCTCTTGCAAAAGTGTTTACATTGTGTTTACATTAAACCCTATCATAAGAGTAAATGGTACATTCTCTAAATTACAGAAGGGGTAATATAAAGATCATGTTTGCTCCTCCTTTCTCACCTCCTAAATCTACATAAAGCACAACATGTCTCTGTGCTGAACCTGATGATTGGGTTGTATAAAAGTATTTCGTAAAAAAGTAAATGCTGGCACAATAATATATAAACTGGCTCATTCAATTATAATTTCTCAGTAAATCTTAAAATGTGGGTTATGGTACTGATCAGTTTAGAGTGACCTTTCTGAAACACAGGGTGCTTATTAATGTCTGTTTTAAAAACAAGCAAACAATACCAAATCTTTAAACAGAGCCAAAAGACTGAGAGATTATGTAAAAATGTTTACAGCAAATGATGGATGCACACTGCTTGGATTAATAGAGCCTTCAGGCTTATGTCAGGGAATAATGATATATTGTAAGGATGGTGCATCTTAATTCTTTGTTCTGACACACAGATATCTACCAGAGATCATGAATGATGGCCTTACCAACCAGATCAACAATCCTGAGGTGGATGTGGACATCACCAGGCCTGACACCTACATTCGGCAACAAATCATGGCCCTGAGAGTCATGACTAACAAACTCAAGAATGCTTATAATGGAAATGATGTGAACTTTCAGGACACAAGTAAGACATTAATATGGTTTGCTCAGTTCCACTTTCTCTCATATCTGACTGTTTTAAACTTCCAATTTTTTTTCTATCCATAATACAAAGAAACTTGTGGATTTTTGGTAGGTTCTTCAAAAAATGAAGGGAAACAAATACTCCCACATTTGTACTAGCTAAATTCAACAGATGTACCTACTCCGAGCACAGCGAGGGTCGTATTGTACCTTTCTGCCACTGTGGGAGTTAAAAGCTGAAGAAGCAGGGAAAGACATGAATCAAGCCATCTGATTTTTCCCTCTCAGAAAAAAAAAGATGAGTCAGACAACCCTAATTCAACATTATTAAGACTGAATATAAAAAGATTCAGATCCCATTTTTCCCTCACTCAAACCTTTCACCCTAGGCTCCTGCCACTTTGCAAAATTAATTCAATTTGACACTGATTTAACTGTCATGGCTCTATCTTGTTGACTCCTAGGATTTGTAATTTGTTGTGGCACCAGATTTCTCTGACAAAAAAGGCTAATAAGTCACAAAACTACAAATTCCAGAATTCCATAGCATTAAGCTGCATTAAGTCTGTACTGTAGATGCAGCATCGAGTTCTTTCCATCTCCAAGCTATGGCCCTGTACAGACGGGAACTTTGTGCCGGCCTGTGAGCAGAGTCAGGGCACAGTGCCCGGATGCTTGACACTCTAACTGTGCCCCCAGAGCATCATGATACCGTGCACTATTCCAGACAGCACGTGGCATCATAGTGCAACTCCAGCACTGCATCCACATGATGCACTGCCAAAAGGGGCGCCATACAGCCACGCTGCTGTAGCTATGGTGCCCTTTGGAGGGCGCAAAAAGGAGCCACATTTTGTGGCTCCTTTTTGTGCCCTCCAGAGGCCGGATCTGGACCACAGTGCAAGGTTGCCATGACTCCAATCCAGCCAGGAAAGGGGGCCTGCATGCTGCCCCTTTTAATAAATTTTAGTCAGTTTTTCTCAATTGAATGCTTTTACACTTAAAATTCTCATCTATCCTAGTTGAAACAAATGGCTGCAATGCAGCAATGTTTTATCTGTTGGACAGAAACTCTGCTATTAAAGTTGTTTTATATGTTAGAAATATGCATAAAATATAGATATGTTTGTTATTTGACCATTTATTTCAGTTTCCACCTTTCTGTCAACATGAAACCCAAGGTGGCTTGCTACATAAAGTATAACTTTAAAAAGCAACTATTATAATTTTTTAAAGTTCTTAATATTAAATAAACATTCATTCATTCATTCATTCATTCAAATAAACAATTAAAAACAATTTAAAAAGCATATCCGCTATATAATAAATAGGTATAAATATTGGTACTTAATATTGTTGTTGTTAATTGCCATCAAGATGACCTCATAGAGTCATCCTATGAATGAGAGGTCTTCCGGAGTTCGAGTCACCAGTAGCCCTGTTTGGGTCTCCCGGGCTCAGGACCATGGCTTACTTGATTGAGTTCCTCCATCTGTAATGTAGTCCTCATCTTTTCATACTGCATTCCACCCTTCCAAGCATTATTGTCTTTTCTAATGAATCATGTCTTCTCATGATATGTCCAAAGTACTACAGTCTCAGATTAGTCATCTTGAGAGATGAAATCTCTCTCTTCTAGAACAATCTTGGTCCCATTTATTGGTCCCAATCCAGTGGTAGTGGATTGGATGAGGAAAAACAGATTGAAGCTAAATCCAGACAAAATGGAGGTACTGATAGTCGTTGGCCCGAAACCAGGTCTGGGAATACAACTCCCAGTCCTAGATGGAGTCACACTCTCCTCGAAGGACTCTGTTCGCAGTCTGGGGTACTCCTAGATTCGTCGCTTCACATGACTAGTCAGGTGAATGCAACGGTCAGGAGTGCCTGCTGCCAGCTTCGGCTGATACGCCAGCTGCACCCTTTCCTGGAAATGAGGGACCTGGAAACTGTGGTACACACTCTGGTAACCTCATGCTTGGATTACTGCAACACGCTCTATATGAGGCTACCCTTGTGCTTAATCCAGAAACTCCAATTGGTCCAAAATATGACAGCCAGGCTTGTTACCAGAACACCCAGGAGAGAGCACATAACACCTGTGCTCAAATCTCTCCACTGGCTGCCGATCAGTTTCCGGGCACAGTACAAGGTGTTGGTTTTAACCTTTAAAGCCCTACATGGTCCCTTAGGGACCACCTCTCCTTATATGAGCCCCCTCGCACACTCTGGTCCTCTGGGAGGAATCTGCTGCAGCCCATGAAGACCAGGCTGTCGCAGACCTCTCAGAGGGCCTTTTCAGCTATCGCTCCCAGGCTGTGGAATGACCTGCCGGATGAGATGCATCTTATTACGACCCTGGACAGCTTTTAAAAAGCTGCAAAGATGCATCTCTTCTGGCAGGCCTTTCCGGATGATGGCTAATCTCTCCCGGTCTCCAATGACACCTATCCAGCTCTCCCAGCCACACATCAGATGCCACCTTCAGGTTGCCCAAGAATGTTGATTTTAATGCATTGTATTGTTTTATTGCTATTTATTTTAATTCTGTGTTAGTTTAATTCCATTTTAAGGGGTGGAATGTAGGGATCAGGTTGTAACTTTTTAATTATACTTGCTTTTTAACTTGTTGTACCCTGCCCCGATTGCTCATTCAGAGGGGCAGGTTATAAATATTATTTATTATAAAATTATTATTATTATTATTATTATTATTATTATTATTAATTTGTCATGGTATCTTCCTATCAGCTATGTCAACTGTCCAACTTTCATAGCCATACAGAGACACTGGAAATATGATGGCATGGATGATCCTGACTGTTGTATTCAATGATATATATACAGTATTCACACTTGAGGATCTTGTGTAATTCCTTCATATCTGCCCTTCCAAATCCTAGGCCCAGTCTGCATGAGCCAGCATACTCCTGGGGCAGCCCAGAGTAACCTTGTTCTACAGCTGCCCCCATTACCTGGCCTTCCATTTGGTTCTATAGCGGCCCCCATTGAGAGTGCTGGTTCTACAGATCCACTGCCATTGTGGGTCACTTGCTTGAGAACGAGCCACCTAGCTTCAATCACATGGCTGGTTGTCTCATTCCAACATCAGATTGAGTGACACAAAGCAGTGATGGACATGCTGGGTGGCTCAGTGGATGACTGTGCATAGAGCCACCATGTCACAAGAGCAGAGGGCTTTGGATCTTCCTAAAAGATCCAGAGTAACAGGTATCTTAGATTATAAGCCTGAGAGCAGGGGGCCGTCTAAATATAAGATTGTATTTACAGCACTGTGTAAATTTATAGCACTATATAAAATAATAATAATAATAATAATAATAATACCATTTTAAGGGTGTTATACCCCTACTCCAGTGGGGAACATGACTTTTTTAAGTAGTTGTTTCAAGTCTTTCCTATTTTCTGCTAGTAGTATGGTGTTGTCTGCACATTTTCATGTCTCCTTTCTCCAAATCTCATCCATCTTTACATATGATAAGTTAAACAGAGTAATAAAAAGCAGCCTTGTTTGATATCATTGTCATTTGGAAAAAAATTCTGTTTCTCCATATTCTGTTCTGACAGTCGCGTATTGTTCGGAGTGCAAGTTGCACATCAGTACAATCAAATGCTGTAGCACACCCATTTCCTTAAGAGCAAGCCATGGTTTTCCATAGTCTATACAATCAAACACTTTGAATAATCTGCAAAGCACTGGATGAATTTCTTCTGAAATTCTTTGGTGTGCTCCGTGTATCTAGTGTATGTATGCAATATGGTCCCTAGTGCCTCTTCTTTTTCTGAATTCAACTTGGACATCTGGTATTTCTCACTCCATATATGATGAAAGTCTTCTACAATAGTTGACCCTCTGTAACCACTGATTCAACCATCCACAGTTTATTCAAGGTTTATAATTCCAAAAGGTAAACCTTGATTTTGCCATTTTATAAGGGATACCATTTTAATATTCCATTGTATATGGTTGAATTTGAACATCCACAGATTTTGATATCCATGGCGGGGTGGTGGTGGTCCTGGAACCAAACCCCAGCAGATACCAAGGGCCCACTGTATATCTTGTATAATTTTGAACATCACTTTGCTTGCATAGGAGATTAATGCAATGGTCCAGTATTCCCTAGCATAGTTTTCTTGAACAATGGAATGTATATCGAGTGTTTCCAATCTGTGGGCTATTGTTTTGTTTTTCATATTTATCAACAGATTTTAGTTAAAACTTAAGCAGATTCTCTCTTTGTAGACTGAAGCAGCTATATTGGTATGCCATCTGTTCTTGATTATTTATTTTTCCCAAGTGCTCTGAGTGCAGTTTCTTCTTCACTTTCAAAAATCATATGTTCATCTTCAAATGGTTTTTCCTTGAATTAATCTATCATCTTCTCATCTCTTTCACATAGTTCTTCAGTGTATTCTTTCCATTGACTTTTTATTTTTTCTTGTTTATATAGTGTGTTCCCCTGCTGGTTGTATATCATATACATTCTTGCTTTAAATTTCTCTTTTATTTCTTGGAACTTCTGGAAGAGATCTCATGTTCTACATTTTTGTTGTCTTCTATTTCTCTGCATTGATTATTATAGTAGTTCTCTTTCCTCCTGCAGATAAGTCATTGAACAGTTGCATTCAAGGTGGTAATTTATATTTATATACAATTTAGTATTTAAATATTTGTTTGATGTTTATATTTAAATGCCTTGAAGGCATCAGATCCCATTTGATCTTGGAAGTTGAGCAGGGTGAAGCCTGGTTCATGCTTGGAAGTGAGATCACCAGGAAATGCCAGGTGCAGTAGCCTATATTCAGAGGAAGGCAAGGGCAACCATCTCTGAGTATTCCTTGCCTAAGAAAAAACCTGTTAAATTCATGGGATCATCCTAAATCATCAGGTGACTTGAGGTGACACTCTCAAAGCGAGACAGGTGACACTCTCAACCTCAGAGGATGGCAATGGCAAAGCCCCTCTGAGGGAACTTGCCAAGAAAATCCTATGATAGGTTCACCTTAGGGGTACCATAAGGAAAAATTACTTGTAGGCACACAACAACAACTGCTGCTGCTGCTACTACTACTACTACTACCACACACACACATATATGTACACATCATACACAAAATAAACAAATAACCACCAATACAATACAACAGAAACAAAAAGAAAAAAACACTTCTCATTATAAATACAACCATTATAAAACTGAACTCCCACCCTCCAAGCCAAACACATAATGACAATGTTTTTTAAAAAAACAAACAAACTGCATGGCGCAGTTAAATAAAAAATAGATTGGGAATTTACAAAAAAAAATAGAGTGAGGAGGATTTAACTCTCCCCTACATTTGCACTGATCCCAATCTAAAGTAGAGTCATGTGTGTTTATTCTAAAGTAAGGGGGGAAGTATGAAACAAGCTGCATTTTAACATGGTGTGTATTTGGATCCTGAGAGTGTCCCAAGGCTGTTTCATGTTCCAGTAATTAAACAATGACAACCATGGCTTTTCATGTTTCAAAACCTAGAATGTGTGCACTCCCAGAAACAGATAGATAGGATTTTAAAGGTATTTCTTTTTCTTGTACTTGCTTATTCCCACCCACCACCGACTTCCTAATCATGTTTCTTTTCCACAGGTGATGAGACCAGTGGCTCAGGAAGTGGTAGCGGTTGCACCGATGACATTTGTCCAACAGAATTTGAATTCATCACCACAGAAGCCCCCCTTGTTGACTCGGACAGAAGGGAAGTTGACTCTTCAGCATGTCATCCCAGCCAATCTGGGTTCACATGGTTCATCATCTGCCTGGTCCTCCTACTGCAAAGACAGTGCAGATAATCCTGGCTCTGATCAGTGATGACTGTCTTTTAGCTATTGATAATATAATAATAACACAGCCAACTTTCTCCTTTTCTTATACTCTTGGACAAGGGACCATATCACAAACACTTAACAGTTTTCTACAACAGAAGAGCGGTGCGGCAACCTGCTCCCCTTTGTGTTTTCCCAAAGAGTATCAGGTGTCAGAACGGACAGTTTCTCTTTGTTTCAGATAGCTGTGAAGACAATGTCCCCTCCTCAGAGACCTTTTTTTCTCACATTTTTATTACAGGAGACTTTTCGGAGCTTAATTTGCTTTTATGCTGCAGGAAAAGAAGGTGAGGGAGGGAAAGGGTTAGAGCACGAGATGTTATTTTCCAGGGGAAAGGGGAGAGAAACCAAGACCATAAATGTGTTTCAAAATCAAGCAAAGTCCATAGCCCAGCAACAAAAAACAACATCAAAAAGTGAAGCTCAAAAGAGAGGTGATACCTCTTTGCGGGGATGTTTCTGTATTACACTTCAGGTTACCCAATGATGTTTACCACTGGAACAAAGTTTCTGAGTTTGTTTTTTGTTTTTGTTTTTGTTTTGTTTTTTGCTTGTTTTAATTTGACACAAAACAAGTGGTTCACAGGCATTAGGTAGAATGAGGAAAATGCCTTAGGCAGAAAATTTATGAAATGGGCAGCCGTAGTGGCCCCTGAACTGCTCCTTCTGAACTCCCAAGGCATGCCACACTACTTGAAGACAAAGCTGCAACCCCTAAACTAACCTGCTACCATCAAGTGTAAAGGATGGTGCCATCCCTTCATCAGCATTGAAGTAAAATTAAACTACGAGTCCAGTTTGCATCAGTATATGAAATTGAGGGAGGGGACCATCTTGTTCATTGCCTCAGGCAGGAATAAAACCCAGCCTGAACAAGGATATGTTTTGTACTGTATTGGCCATAGACAAGCTTTGTCAATAGTCTGGGGGGAAAACCAGACAAGCTCTAGTAACAGAATAGTTTCATCCCTCTTCAAAAAACTACACTGTTTGGCCCAGTTCATATCTGAATTCTCTTTGGCCTCACTGGTTTATATTTATTCATGGTACATAAATCACAAAGGAGTCCACCAGGTTACACATCATCACTGTCTGTAGTAATGAGTTGACAATCCCTTAAAAATGTTTTAACTCACTCAAAGTTTTGGACATGGGGGAAAATCTCTTGCAATATAATCTCTTTTCTTTAGCCGCAGGTTTGGGGGCAGCTGTGTTCCTTACCAAACCAAAACGGCAGTTTTCAAAGGTAATTGGATCAATATGTTAAGTTTTGCATAGAAATGGCATCCTTCGTATCTAATAGTTTCTGTATCAGAAGGAAACTCTGTTGCTAAAACATTGACACAAATATCTATCTATATATAGTACTGACATGCAAAATTTCTTTCACTTTTTTAGTCTTAGTATAACCATCTATTTTTATATATATGAAAATATATATATCTATAAACCACAGATTTTAACTTCTTAATTACAAACTCAGGGTTGACATATCGTTGTAGGGGGGAAAGTTTTGTCAACCAGCTTTTCTTTTGGTTGTACTGCTTAAGAAAAAAGCATCATTTCATAATTGGCAGGTGCTAGAATCAAAGAAGAGTGTTTTGTTTTTTTTCATTTTCAGTTGCCTATTGCTTTTTGGAATTTCTAAGGGACAGCGTGAACCCTTTTTCATGTCTGTACATTTGTGTAAGCAGGTGGGGGCAACACATGGAAATACAGGGAGCAGTGTGACTTTGTAGGAACAGATTGTACTCTGGGATACTTTCTTCAAAGGTCAGATCAATTGCCTCTATGGTTATGATATCTTCAGCGTGCATCTAGATAATATGGTCAGACTTCTCTGTTGTGGCCTACACTGAGTAACTTTATGCATACTCAGCTACATAGCAGAGTCACTAAGGAGCACTTTTAGAGAATTTCAAAAATGCATAATGGCAAGAGTGTCCCAGTGTACATCAGGCTCTACCAATGCTCACTGGTACTCCATAGCCAGTGTTCTGATGTACTTTGGTTCTGATGTGCATTGGTCCCATTGCATGTTGGGTCCCATTATGCATTGGTTTACATGTCCCAATGCACAACAGTCATTTTTCTGGCTCCCTTACGTAGTAGTGTAACAACAGCTACTTGCTAAATATCAATGTTGCAAAACAACTCAATTTTATTTTCCACAGAAATAAGTCCACTTGCAAAGACATACGTCCCCAAGTGAATTCCATCCAGCAATCAGATGTGATGGGGAATAATGGGTTAAACCCCAGGTCCTGCTGCCATAGAAGATAAACATAAACCTTCCTTTCCCTTGCTATGTAGCCCTCTAGCATCACATCAGGAACCATCCAATGGCCAACCTTTGGTAGGTCTCTGTGAGCACTATACCATGCTTGCCCCTGCTGTGATTAGCCTAAGGACCTGGAAATGCTGAGGCACTTCTGCATGTCACAAGGTAAGGTGCCAAAGGGACTTGTCAATGGCAGCACCATTGTGCCCAGAACAAGGGAAGCAGAGGAAGGAAGACATGTATACATGTCCCAGGCTCTCTGCATCCCCTCCTCCATTTGCAAGGTAGTTGGATTTCAGCTGAGATTGTAACCATAAGCCAGAACTTTACTACCTAAACCAGCCTAGTTGAAAAGGGCTAGCATAGAATTATTTGTAACAAATAGATTGCCCAATTTTGACGATCCTTTTAGTATGGATGAAGAAAGACTTAGCACAACACTTTCAAGTTGTCATTTAGGCAATGACCATGTAATTTGTACACATTTCAAAATAATCATTTCCTCATCTAATCATAATTAGCTGTCGACTTAGTAGCAGAAGTAGTAAGCTCACAGCACAAATGTATAATATATACTTAAGCACTTTTACACTTCTCCCCCTAAAATGAACCATATATTCAGCTAATGGTTATATAATAGAAAGGAGAAAATGCAGAGATTTTGGTTCTCATAAAGAAAAGAGAAACAGAGAGAGAGATTTAGGTATTAGTACTATATTATTATTATTATTATTATTATTATTATTATTATTATTATTAAAAGCCCTATCCCAAATGTCACAGTGATTGCTAATTCATTTAAAGTCACTTTCAGTCTTGACTGTAGACAGAGGTGTAGCTGAGGGGGAATAAAATGATGGCATTGCCCCCCATAAGAATTGTACCACACCCCAATGAAATTTTCCTTCAGTCCCCAAATGTCTAGCATTACAGAGAATGAGATATTGAAAATCAGTCACAGTTTCATATTCATTTATATTTGCTATGTTTTCATTCCCTTGGAACT
This sequence comes from Urosaurus nigricauda, assembly GCA_034509955.1. NCBI lineage: Eukaryota > Metazoa > Chordata > Lepidosauria > Squamata > Phrynosomatidae > Urosaurus > Urosaurus nigricauda. The sequence goes on from JAOEGL010000003.1 coordinate 128,504,210, forward strand.
TTGCCCGCCCCATTCTGTGGATGCCTAAACTGCATTTCTAAATGTTCCCCTGGTGTTTTAGGTTACAGCTTTGCTAGAAGTGTGGGGACTGAAGGAAAATTTCAGGGCCCAAGAATTCTTATTGGGGGTCAGCGCTCTCATTTTCCCACCACATCTACATCCCTGACTGTCACTCATTTCACAAAGTCACTTTTAGATGCAGCCCAACACAAAATTCAAAAAATTATCCTCTGATGGACAGTAGTCCCAGTTGTCATGAGTACTAGAGTTCCATTCATTTCAAGAGGATTGAACTGCCATTAGCCTTCACTGGATTGAGGTTTACATGCCCCCAAACCTAATCACAGAAAGACCATTTAGCCTGGGTTGCAGCCCACAAAACTGTTTTGTGGCCCTTGATCCCTCCAGATTACCCAGATTGCCCCCTTTTTGTCCAAAACAGTTGTCAGGAGCAGCAATTCACCTTTCAGACAAGTTGCAGTCCCTTACCTCTGCTCTTGTTTGACATTAAGAAATACCCTTTTCCCTCCCAAAATCAGTAGTGGACTTCCAGCCACTCTTCCAGACTTTGTGGCCTTCTAAGGTTCCTGGGAGCAGAAAAATTGGACCCAGGACCCACTGCCCTGACTTTAACCCAACATTTAACACAACCCAGTTAACAACAGTTCTTCAGGGCCTCACACAAAGTCTCTCTCTAGGCCTCTTGCTCAAGATTCTTTTAACTGAAGATGTCAGGGATTAAACTTGGGATGTGATATATGCATATATTGTTCCACTGAATTATGATCTGGAATAGCCTCACAGATGATGTAGTCAATATTTTTCCTATCCAATATCTTCACTTATCTCAAAAGTACTTTCATATTTTTATAAACTTGACTGGTACCCACTGACGCAGTACATATACACAAAACATTTTCAGAGAGGAATGTTACCAAGGACTTCTATACCTCTAGAATTTTCTATTATTTTCTTGATCTTGTAAGGATGCACCATGTGATGAAATCAAAATGCAACCATAGGAAGTGCAATGCTCATTTTCAATAGCTGTGTATCACATTATCTGGGTCTTCCTACCTACAATCATATGTATGACAACAAGCAAACACAAAAAAATTGAGAGGTACTCATTCCATGCAGATGCCACTGAAATCAGCATCCTTGCAACAAATTCTTCATACACTTCCAACTCTGATGCGTGGAAGGTGTTGCCATGTGTTTGTCTGTTCATCACATAGAAAGCAACATGTATACATATCATTGTCTTAGAGGCTCTACTTCAGTCATCCAGATGTTTTAGACTTCAGTTCTCAAAAGTCCCAGCCAGCATGACCAATTGTAATAGAATTATTATGGGAGTTGTAGTCCAAAGCATCCAGAGGGCTAAAGGTTTCCTGACCCTGCTTTATATAAAGGTGGCTATGATTGACCAGAACCATTAACCAGACTCAGAAACTTTTTCATCGAAAGAGATGTCCTGGGATGCTGAGGATCTTGTGTTGTCTCATAAAAGAATGCATTGAGGGTCCTTTGCCTCAGACATTTCCACACGACAAGGGGGAAAAAAAATCACATATACATACTTTCATACACACCCCTGCCAATGTATTTTCAGACACAGTGTGTCTTCTGCTTCTTTACCAGAAGTGCAGCTCTAAGCATCTCTCCTTATCTTTACCCAGGCTCAAAAATCAGAGGAGATGTATCACAAGATCTTGCCTGAGTTGCCAGAGTTCAAAAGAATCAGTGTGTTAAGGCTGAAACCAGACACACGCTATAAACCCTCCATTGACTCCTAACCAGTGCTGAAGCAACAGCTTAGACTGTTCACCACCTTTATGGTCTCCTAAAGCTACACAGTGCTCTATCCAGGATCTTAATACCTTACCAACCATTTTGGCAGGCACCATACACTCACCTCTTCTGTTTGCCTGCTGATCCTGGACCCAGCTATTGCAGGGAAATTAAAGTACTGTATCTTCCATGGCCAATGCAGTGTGGTGAACCTGCCATTGACAGATCATTTCTAGTAGCATCTCTCTATGCATAATAGATGTGTCCTGGTCTATAGCATAGTAAAATATTGAGTTCATTTTACATCTCACATATGAATTATAATCAATTTCTTTTGTTTTCTGATTTATGCTATCAAGTTCATCCTGTGGCTTACTTAGACACTTTGGTTCACTCATCCTGTACTAGTGCACTAAGATTCTTATTTGGCCTTTGCTAATGTATGAAATATTTCTAAAATGGAAACCAGTTGAACTTCCATATGATGATACTGCATGCAAGTATAAAATATGGTCCCATGTGTCCCAATGAAGATCCTCTACAATCATGTGCTTGATACAGACATAGAAAATGGTACAACTCTGGCACATGAGCTACCTACTTCTAAAATGACTTCCTACACCACAGATATGTGTGGAAGAATGCTTTAGGATTGTCTTCCACTACTAGTCTGTCCCTTACAGCATACTGAATCCTCATTTGGGCAATTGGATCTGTTACTTATGGCATACACATTTTAGGGTGTCTTAGGGTGTCTTCCCTACTTAATTAAACCTTGTTTCTGCTTCTCAGCATTTTTTTTCAAGTAGACTATTTCCACGTCCCAGAATTTTTTATAGAACACTGTTTGCTGTTACTGTTTTTAAAGAAATCTTAAAGCCTGTTTATGGGAGCCATATGGGAGGTATTTCTATTCAGATCAACCCAATACCAGTGCAGTGGGTAATGGGCATAGTTGTTTTTCCTCCCAACTTTAGCACCATCATATCCCCAGTATCTAGTAAGAACAATGCAGGAAAGAACCACTTCACCTGTTTGTCACAGATGCTTCTTTCCACAGTCATCAAGAGGGAGACATTTGGGACCTGGCCATATTACAGTGGCTTTCACAAAATTTCCATGAATGCATGAGTTGGGCCTGAATTAAGTAAATGCAGGTTGTGATCTAGCTGAATATTTGAATTCCCAATAGAACAGATTATGATCAACCTAGGAATGCATCACCAACCTGAGGCATTTTTGTGGTCCATGATGGCACCCAGTCAGGGCACTTCTGCTGAAGATGTTGGCTGCCATTTAGGGGTCATGGTTCTACCTCCCTGTCCTGACAGATTATGTTAGGTAACAGGAAAATATGTTAACATGTCTCCATCCATCATGTTTTGGTCTGAGTCCAACAATTAATGTGAGTTAAATCAGGGATAAATTTGTCCAATCATACTTCTCTGCATATTTCTTCACTGTAGGTATGGTGATGGCTTTGTGCGAAATGTGCACATAATTCTCAAATCTTCCCTAAAGCTTGAATTGTCTCTATTTCACACCTCACATTGTCTTGGAATGTGAAGGAGCTATTAAATCTACAGAGCGTGTTGAATTTCAGAGTTAGGAAATAAAAATTTTAAAACCCGGTGCTTCTAAAAGCAAGTTTCTATATCATTTGAAGTGCCTCACTTTACACTTTCCTTGCTTATAATAACTGTTTGTTTAACTGGAAATACTGAGTTATTTCTGTACCGTAATGCAAAATTTCCTCTTTCCTCTTCTGTTTCTGGCCAGATACAGCGAACAAAGCCTCTGTTAGTTTTACAATGAGATTGCATTAATAAGCATGCAATAGACGGAGCAATAGGTATAAAATCCTACAACATATCCAACCATGTTTTATTAATATAACATCCTAATGAACTGGGTGTCAGAATGATGGTATTTTGGTTGCTAATTGTTTTATAGTAGTTATTCTAATCAGCTTGATCACTGCAGCACCAACCAACTCAGATTGCTTCCAAAGGATACTGATAAATTTTACCTTGGAAATAATCCATCTGCTAGTATGACCTACATTTCCATTATTTCCCTTTAGTATTGCATTGTACTGATTTCCACATAACAGCTGACATACCTACAAGGCTGTGATATCTGCCTAGTAATACTGACAATGACTGGCATCCTGTCCAGCAATTGTGATGTTGTAAGTCTGGAATACATAAATTTATGTATTATGAAATCCCTAAATTCAACCTAGACTATGAGGAGATCGAAACAGTTAAATAATTCCCGTACCTTCTACCAAATGTTGATCACAATGGTGACTGCAATGAAGAAATAAAGAATGGGAAGGGCAGCTATGAAAGAATTAGACAAATTCCTAAAGAGTGAAGATATACAACTGACCACTAAAGTCATAATAGCCCAAGCTATTCTCCATTACCATGTATGGATGTGAGAACTGGCCAGTGAAAAAAGGCGATTAGAAGAAAATAATTCATTTGAGATGTGGCACTGAGAAAAGCACTGAGGATACTGTGGACAGCCAAAAAGACAAACAAATGGATTTTTGAACAGATCAAGCCTGAAAGATCCCCAGAAGCCAAGGTTATCAAATTGAACCCTAAAAATTGTCACTAGCCTCATTGTGTCAGTCAATTGGTGTAGAAAGAATCAACTAATCCTATGCTATACCTATCAGCAGAACATAGAAAATGTGTTTGTTTGTGGCTATAAGTCCCAGGATCTCTCCCAGCAGCCAGCAAAGCAACTTAGGAATTCTGGAGTCCAAAATCTAACATTTCCAAGCCCTATCTTCATCATTAGATAGGATTAAGTGGACCTGTCAAAATGAAGATGCATGACCCATTCTGTAGCTAAATAAACTTAGGCTGCTCAAAGAAAAGCATACACGGTTGATACACATACATTAGCAAACAGAAATAACCATGAGGCACCTATAACACTGTGAAAAAGGACAGCAGTTCTACAATTGGTCCTCCAGATCCACAAATTCTTTATCCATGGATTCAGTCATCCACAGTTTGAAAATATAAATTCCAAAAAAGCAGACCTTGATTGAGAGAAACCATTTTACTATAGCATTGCATTTAATGGGACTTGAACATCCAAGTATTTTGGTATCCACCGGGGGGGGGGGGGGTCATGAAACCAAATCCCAGTGGATAACATGGGCAATTTTAAGCCTCTAAAATAACATTTTGCACACCAGTTCCATATCTGGTGACTAGTTTACCAGGAAGTCCATGAAAACCAGGAGCTTGTGATTTAAGCCACTGTTTTCAGAAAATGTCTTCAGTCAATCAAATGACTCTTTCAAAAACTGCAGCGGTCCCCTACACACATACACCTTTGTTCATCCCTTCCAGATTCCAGTCTTTCCATTTTTAGGTTTGATTTTCTATGGAATTGCAAAAGACCTGCTGCTCCAAGAGGTGGGCTTTCTCAGGGGTTGTGAATATAATCTCACATTATACAAAAAAAAATGTGAGATATGAACATCTCTCCAATGTTCAGCTGGAAACAGAACTTCAAGCGGTACTGTGTCGTGGAAATGATACGAGGCTATTACAGAGATGGGAAATCATATGTTTAAAATTGTTGCTCATTAATTCTTTAAAGTTTTCACGGCCATTTTTAAAAAATCATTATTTATACAATTAAATGACAGTGATGTTAATGGGTTGAGTATTGATAAGGGGTTTTTGTTATTTTAATTTGCTATTTGTTGAGGTAATTTGGGAATTGGTCCTTTTTACTCATTTTAATTAATTTTTTCAATGTATAACTAGTGTGTTATTAAAGGCAAACTAAAGCCATTGTTTCTTTGTTGGTTTTTTTGGGCTATGTGGCCATTTTCTAGAAGAGTTTATTTCTGATGCTTCACCAGCATCTGTGGCCGGCATTTTCAGCACCTGTGGCTGGCATCTCTGAAGATGCCAGCCACAGATGCTGGTGAAACGTCAGGAATAAACTCTTCTAAAACATGGCCACATAGCCCAAAAAACCAAGAAAAAAACTATGGATGCCAACCATGAAAGCCTTTGACTTCACATTAAAACCATTATGTTAACCAATTAATTACCAAATTAATATTAACAAATTGGCTTTTACACTATCATTCCCAAGCTTTGGGCTATCACTGCCTGCAGTAATATTGTTCATGAGCCACAATGGTCTCTGTTCAATTACTGTATATACTCATGTATAAGTCTAGAAATTTAGTTCAAAATATTGACCCAAAAACCTGAGTCAACTTATCCATGGGTCAATGTAAGAACTGCATCTTAAGTCTTATTTAAAAGAAGGAGCCATCCCCTGATGAAAAGCAAGAGTATAATCTGTTCTGGAAACACTGACCCCCTTTACTCTCTCATTCATCCAATCTTAAGAATAAGCACAAAGAGTTATGTCTGATGGACTTTTGGAAGTTATTTGACATTGTTTTGGTTTGCTTCATCCTTTAGATCCTTTCCTATATGCCCCCAAAACTTGCCCTCGACTTATACATGAGGTTGACTTATAGTCGAGTATATACGGTAGGTTTCCATAGTCTTTAAGCCTTTCATGGATTACAAAACAAGCTAAAACAAGTGCTCAGAAGCATGAGCAACATTGGCATTTTCTCCACCAATACAAATATCTCTTTAAAAACAAACAAACAAAAAATCATATCAGACACTAGGTGCATTTCCTCAAATGTTTTCATGTACATATTTGTTGTTCCATGCCTTCAAGTCTTTTCCAGTTCATGGCAACTCTAAGGCAAACCTATCAGGAAATTGTTTGGGCAAGATTTGTTCAAAGAAGGTTTGCCTTTGCCTTCCTCTGAGGCTGAGAGAGTGTGACTCACCCAAGGTCACCCGTGGGTTTCCATGACAGTAAAAATTCAAACCCTGGTCTCCAGAGTCATAGTCCAGTGCTCAAACAATGAGACCACACTTACTCTCTTGAATTCACATCAGAAAGAAGGAAAAAGTGTGTTACTCTTTGGAGTAAAATACACTAGACCAGAAATGGAATTTGGACTAACCTAATCAGCTGCAACATTCTGGTTACTTTTATGGGCTTAGAGGAAAGCTGCTGTAATTAAGAAAAAAGTAGAATTAACAAAGAGAACTTCTCTCTTCAGTTTGCACATGTATCAAGCAATGAGAGATTGGGTGTAGTGTTACAATGCCCCAGTTAGCAATTGGGGGAACTTCCTACCATACCACAGAAATAATCACCTGTACAAAGACATGCAACCACCCTAGAAGCTTCCTGAACTGGTTATTGAAACAAACCAGTTTGCCAGACCAGGTTGCCAGAATGAAGGCTCCTATGCCTTTAATGGCTGTGTAAAGGAGGGAATTTCAGAAGGCGGGTAAGAGGACATTCATCTGGTCAGAAATTAACACTGTATGCATCTGGAAAATTCTCGTATTTATTTTTTTCTTAGGTTTAGCATGTGCATGCATTCAACCCTCAGATACACACCTCCCAGTAACAAAGAGCAACCAGTCAAGTTCCAGAGAGCCTTTCCACTCTGTTTAGAAGTGCTTTCTCACTATGATGGTATCATTACCTTTTGCCATTGTGACCATTTTGTTAGACGCTTAAGAGCACAAACAACTCACATGACTCTGATGACAATATATTTTACTTGAGAGGAAAGGCAAAAGACATTTGGCAGCACAGAAGGAAAGCTGAAAAAGAGGTCAAACAGTACTGTAACCATGCCAGATTTTCTGACCACACAAAATAGCCAGTTGCTGTAGCTGTTTTTGGAGAGTTGAAAGTTGGCAGTGAGCATATCTTATTGTCACTTTTCTTTGCAGCAGGTAAGAATTGCCTCCAAGTAACTAGAGGGTTATTCAGACAGTGAAAATAATCCAGGATGAATTTTGGTTCAATCGTGTTGTTCACATGCACCCCAAATGCACCTGATTAAGTTGAGGGGGCCTGCCAAAAAAACCCCACTTAATCCAAGATAATCGATATTGGGGTTTTCTCTGATTTTTTTTTTTAAACATCCACATCATCGGTAGTGTGAATAACCGCTGCAAATAGACCTTAAAGACCCAGGATAAAACTCTGCAAGCCTTCAATGTGTTCCAAGTGCATTCAAATCATCAACTTCATATTTACTGGAATGCTTGCACATGTGAGAAATGGAACCTGCAGAGTTGTGCATTGTGGCATTTTCATAGTGTAAGTAACAAACCCAGAATGCATGAGGGTTTGCATCATCATGCTAAAAAAAAAATTCACCCTTAGGTTGAGCTCAACATTCCCCTTTGAAGACTAGTTTTGGCACTGTCATTGAGCAACAAAGAGCTCATTGGATGACCTTATATATTTATGCAGCCCCAGTTACTTTCCTCATTATTTTAGGAATGTTTTTTCAAAAAGATCTGTTTTGCTTTCTCCTGCAGTCAATTTTTTCTCGTAAATTAGAATTTTAGCAAATTGGTTAGAACTGATATGAAATTCACCACTGATTTCTCAGTAGACACATCTATTCCAGCATGGAAAGTTCCAGAGAAAGCAGCCTTTCCACTCTGTTTAGAAGTGCTTTCTCACTATGATGGTATCATTACGTTTAGACATTGTGACCATTTTGTTAGATGCTTAAGAGCGCAAAGAACTAATATGACTTTGGTGGCAACTTGAGAGGAAAGGCAAAAGGCATTTGGCAGCACGGAAGGAAATCTGTGGCAAGGAGCATGGAAAAGAGCAGGGAGAGGCCACAGAACTAAATGGGGTTTACATTTGTATGTATTTTTTTAAGAATTGTGCAGTACCTCAGACAACCTTAAGTTTCAATGAGAGAGATACTGTAAGATGCTAATTAAATCACAATTAGGTTTCAATTAAATTAACAATAAGCACTCTTAGAATTCACAATCTAATTTGTTAATCAGCCTGCAGCAGCATCTCTTGGTGGGGAGTACAGAGAGGTTAAACCAAGTGTAGCAAATCACTGAATATATTAAATTAAAATAGAATTTGGGAAGGATACTAGAGAATGCTACCACTTTTATATCTGCACACAAGATTTGTTTTAAGTGTCTGATGCAAAGCTGGGGAACTTGCATGGAGTCATGGTCCCCTTTCCTATCTGGGAAAGAGCTCAGGAACTAAATGCCCAAGAGATGTGGCATACGGGGAAAGGGTGGAACTTATCAAGATTTTTTAAAAATAGAAACCGTATAAAATTGAACGTTTTTTTCATTTCTATTTCATTCTTTATATTTAAATTTAATTATTAACAAGAAGCATTCTCCACCATTCCAAATGGCACCCCCATTCTTGAATAGCTAGTACTTGGAATGATTGATTTCATTAGTAACACACAAAATTGCACATTTCATTTTTAACACATAAAATCTGCTTGATTACTTATTATTATTATATTTATTACATTAAAACCTAAAAGAACCTGAAAGGTATAAATTGACTAATTAAATAGACTATGGAAAATTGGCATTGAGTGTGATATTGACACTCAGTGAACCTAAATGTACTACAACAAGTCAATGTGTACTATTACCAGTTTGCTGCTGAACTTTGGTAGCAAATCGCCATGTCCTTTTTTTAAAGGCAAACCCAGGGGGTCCAAAAAGGGACTTGGGAGGCACATGCAGCCGGCTACATCAAGACTGTGGAAAGACAATTTTAACAAAAGACAAAACTTGGAGGGGCAGAAAGACTGTGTAAAAAGTCATTATAGGAGAGATTTCTGTGTTTTCAAAGGTAAAGGCAAAAATACCTCCCAGCTAGTGCATATTAATTTAAAATTATGTTGTGAAACTTCCACAAAAACAGATCACCTTAAAGTGCAATATTTTCCAACATGCAAAATTGTTGAGTAAACTAAAAGTGCGAAAGAAGTAGATACCTTATTGTGCAAATCATCCCGTTATATAATGCTTGGAACTGCGCCATGGTTTCTTTCTAAATGTCTAACAAAATTGAAATTCCTTCAAATATGTTACTTTCAAAAGTCAGGATTATTACATTTGTTTTTCTCTGATGAAGTTCTAAATGCCACTGTGGTGTATCTGCTCATGTGTCATTAAGAGCAATGCACTGGATGCTTTTTGGGAGGAAAGCTCTTCCAGGCATTAATTATCTGCAGGCTGAAGTTTAAAAACAGACAATTAACCAAAGTGGTTAGAAGTAAACATAAGATAGAAGAACAAACTGATTTTGCAGCAAAATCACTTATTTATTTATTTAAAAGACAGAAAAAGACAGTGGAAACCAACAATACAGTCTATGCTGAATGCAAGCTGTTTCTCTAAGTAATAGAACAGGAACAGTATGGAAGCTAAAACTCTTCTCCTAACCAATCTGGGAGGAGGGTAGAAGGTTGTAGCTAAAACTTACAGATCAAAACACACACATGGATTTCTTCACCTTCCCATGTGAAGAAGATGGCTGAAAATTGGAGCAGCAGGTCGGGGGGGGGGGGCGTCCAAGAAAGTATATGTTTTTTTTAAAAAGATATACACTTGCTGAATTAACTGAGTACACACTACTTTTGTACTCTAAGCTCAATTTAAAGCAAGTAAGCAGAGGTCAAAGGGGTAGAGTGGGAGGAAAGGGAGAAACTGAGAGTTTTGAAAAGTAGCTTTAAAAGTGTAAGGGTAGAGGATAAATTGGGACTTTTCCTGCCAAACTGGGAGGTTAGAGGGCATTTGGGCGTCAGTCTTTATTGTTCATCAGCAGAAATTAGGAAGGGGAGGAAAACCCATTTTAGAATAGTCTGTGTCGTCTTCAAGAAAAGCCACAGGAGGGCACCCTATGATGTTATAGGGTACATGTTCCAATTCCAATTCCTTCACTGTTTAGAGATTGCCAGTTTTATTCACTGAGTTAAAAAAGAGGAAAGCAGATACTGTTTACATTTGTAAATTAGCATAGTAATATCTCTAGCCCATGAGACCTATGACTAAAAGTGTCAGCAATGTGTTAGTGGAACCTCTGAAGGAAAAAAAATATATTGCATTCTGATGTAAAACTCACAGCAGGTCTTTTGGTTAAGGATTTAATTCAGAAATCACAGCATAATTTAAAACTTATATGAATGCATGCAATGAGTAACACTGGGCTAAACACAATTGTTACCCCCAGCTAGATAAAACTCACTAAAATGAACTGGAACTACTAAGTTCCTACTTATGTAAGGTTTAATAATTTCAATAGGGTTGGTCTAGCTGGGACAAAACTGGCTTTAGCCCTGAGTTTTGGAAAAGCAATTACACTACCAAGCAATCACTAGCAGCACGTGGAAGCACCCTGCCACAGATGGACTGCATGTCCAAATAGTCCTATGTATACAAAAGTATGGGATATACCCCATGATATGGGATGCACCATGGTATACATGATATATCTCATAATAGGGTCATATCTAGCACCTGGAGCTGTATCTGTACTTGATACAATTATGTGTCACCTAGATGCTATTTGGGAGTGTGAGATTTTATGTATGATGTATGGGAGTGTATGATGTAGTGTAGTACAGTGGTGGTCAACTGCATGATGGGGGCCAAGGGCAATTTCCCCCCTTACCAACCCAGCACACGCATACATGGGGAGGGGGGCAAAAAATTCCATTTTTTTTCTGCAGTCCCTCTCAAAATTGTGATCAGAAGTGACACTACATCAATTCTAGTCATCATTTTGAGAGGAACTGCAAAGGAATGCAGAGGCATTTGGAGGTAGCAGGGGGTTGGGATGGGTGAATAGATGGGATTTTTGCATGTTGTCTTGAGTTTGCAGTGGGAGGGAGGCTTTTTGGGTTGTCTGAAAGCAAAAATTGCCTTACAGTCACACCATTTAAAAAACATTAGGGATTGATTTACTATTAAATAGTAAATCAATAATATCTTGTGGCAAGGAGGGGGAGAACTCACTGAGTCCAAGCCCTCTCTTACCTTCCAACAAGTGGTTGGTGCTGTCCAAGCTGACACAGTAATAATCTGCTTGGTGGCCATTCTCTTATAAGGATGCATCAAATTCCACTGCTGCACACAAGATGGAGCACCTTTTGTGTACACAGAATATGATGCTGAATCTTGTAAAAACACAACATAATCAATACTCAGAGTTGGCTAAATATATAGAAAGGGAGAAGCATTGATTACAGTTTTACCCAAGGAAGTGGTTTTTAAAACACTGGGGGCATGTTCTGTCCAGCAGTTAGCACACTGTGCTAAATAAATGCTGAAAGAGCAATAGCAGTGAAAGGGCATGCAATAAAAACTGTGCTTCCCCTATGATTACAGCATTCTGATTTTGTGGATCTAAGGCACAGATGGATGTCTTGCAGCCCCCTGTCCATGTCTGTAAAGTCCTACCACACACACACACACACACACACTATTTTGTTTCGTTGAAAAATGATGCTTGTCCCCTCTTGTGCATCTTGCTTTGTTTTAAAGTATTAAAAGAGATGGGATTTTTCAAACCATGAATGGACATCCATGCATTTCTGGTTTAGATTGTGGTTCAGCCCATGGTATGTCCAGGAGATGAAAAAATGACTCCTAGACCTTCCAAAGTTGACTTACTTGATCTAAAGTATTGTGTGGGGTTTGTGACAAGGTGTGTTCTAAATGTGTAGGCCAAATCTTAGCACCTTTGATGTCCGATTATGACATCACAGACTACCTGCACAAAGCTAATCTTTCAAGGGAATCCAAAGTATTAGTGTGCAATTTAATGCAAGTGGCCAGAAACTGCACTTTTGTATGGTTGCTAATTGAACAAATGGTTCATGTTCACCAATTAACTATTCAAGGTTGGCCCTAAACAGATGGGTGCTATAGGGCGCCCCGATCACGTGCTAGGGTTGCCTCAGGGTGGAGCGTATACACGCCCTGCAACCCTAGCACGCGATCAGGGCAGCATCGCTACGTAGCACCGTTTAGATGGCGTACGTAACAACGTCACTGCAGTTGCGCAGCATCCATACAGCACTATGCAGTTGCGACATGCCAAAGGTGCCGCCTGTGCTTTTTGCATCGCAACTGTGATGCAAAAAGGAGCAGGCATTTGGCATTTCTTTTTCTTCTGCGCACCTTCACCGCACTGTTTAGCTGCTACGGTGATGGTGCGCAGAAGAAAAAGGAGGCTTCAGACCACCCTTTTCGGGCCGTCTGTAAAGCCCCGTTGATTCCTGGAGACAGACCATGAAAAACATTGCCCGCTTTAAGGGTCTTCGGTGTATTTTTTTATATTGAATCTTGCATTCATGAGAGGCTCAAATCCCTTCCTGTGTCTCCTGTGCTGAAACAGGACAAGCAGAAGGACCAGCACAACTAAAGCTATCAGAGCTCCTCCGATGGTGGATCCAGCCATAAGTGCCCAAGCACGGGCCTCTTCAGCTGATTCTGGAAAGACAAAGAAAAATTAGAAGGTCAGCCTAGGAGTGTGTGACTATCCCAAGGTTATCCATTGACCTTTAAAAACCCAAGATCTCTCTCTCTCTCTCTCTCTGTGACACAGGTAGACAGACAAAGACACACAGACAAACAAGCATCACTGGCAAAATCTGCTGGTTTTAATGGTTTTTAAGTTGCTTCTCTATCCCATCCAGATAAGTCTGAGGTTGTTGCAGGAGGGTTAAGTATCTGAGCTACTATTCTATTCTTTCACCATATGTCTCCAAACAAGATGACAGGGAACAAGGGATTTTAAAAAAAAAGACAGATACATTGGCTAATGAGATTGTTTAAAATACTGCAAGTTAGCACAAAAAATAATATACAGGGATCACAGGATCTCTTCTTTAAAGGAAGGCACTGCAGGTTGATTCAAATGAGAATGTATTCCTCATGCTTTTACTTATCCCTTTTAGAAATATAAGCAAATGAATTTCTCCTGTATAGAGTTAGGTGAGCCAGATGCTAATGAATCAAATTCTTCACAAGCCTGACCCAACCCAGTAACTTTCAGATGTTTCAGATTAGGTTTTTACATTATTTTATACCACATAATGTGGAAGTTTTGATTGTTTTAACATTTTTATTGAGTTTTTTTTTTAAAAAAAACTGATCCTCATTGGAAGCTGTTTTGGGTCCCACTCTGGGAGACAGACAACATATAAATAAAATAAAATTAATCCCTTTCCTCTCCAGTAAGCTGTAAGAAGATTGTAAATGAGGTGCACAGCTTTGTTCCTAGCCTTCTACCTATTTTATGTACAGTCTAATTAATACTTCTTAGAGGTGTCCCAGAGCAAATGGAGGAAGAGCACACAGTGAATGTTTGTGTTAAAAGAATGAGGAAAAGGACTTCAGAGACATGTGTCTGGAATGTCAGTATGTAAAGTGATCTTGTCGTACCTTTGAATCTAATTGTGCAAAGGAAGTTGTTGCATAAGCTTTGATAAACCATCTACTTCCTCAGATGCACTACAAGTCTATAAAAGCTTATGCTACAACCTCTTTCCACAGTTCATGTCAAAGATGCTACAAGACCCCTTTGCATGAGGAAAAGGAAGTTAATTTACAGAACCAGGACTGGGGGGCTAGGGGAAAAGTGCAAAATAGTTGCAGTGAGTTCTGGGGAAAACATGAGTTACTCTGGTGAAAGTTACCTGGCAGTTCAATGGCATAGCTGTAGCCAAGTTGTGCTGCAGGGAGAAACATTTCCCCATTGGTGATAGGAGGGAAGAAAGGCACCATGTTGAACATCCGGTTGTGACCAATAGGAGCCAGCTCTTGAGGCCATGCAGTCTCAGCTGGGTGGAATCGTTTCATCCACTCATCGAAAACTGCATCAGTAAAGGAATGGAGGACCTGGAAAATTCAATTCACACTGATGTTAAATTCACATGAAATTTGCTTTCTTGTTGTGTGCCTTCAAGTCATTTCTGACCTATGGTGACCTCCAAGCAACCTTGACATGGGATTTTCTTGACAAGACTTCTTCAAAGGAGGTTTTCATGACATTCTTCTAAGAATGAGAGCAGTGGCTTCACTCAGAGTGTGCAGGAGGTGCACCCATTGTTACCATTGCCAGTGAATGAAGGTTTTCTATTTTCTTTGGGTAACAAGTAGTCTTTTAGAACATACCTTGAAAGAACCAACCTGCAAGCCATCTTCCTTAAGCACTATTACCAAATACTATAAAGATAAAATAGAGTTCTTAAATTATCTATTTCTTCCCACACCACTAAAACTAAAAGGAGTTTATCAGATGGGAGGGATTTCTCTCTATTTCGAATGGAGCCAATTCGAAATCACATAAATTCACTGGTTTAGCAAATTTATGTGAATTCTAATTGCGTTCTGAATGCGTTCAGAATGACTTCCCATTTCCCGAAAATGACTTCCCATTACCCAAAATTGTGTGAGATACTCTAATACGCAATAACGTAAAACCCATGATTGCGTTCGGAATGACTTCCCTTTTGCCCGAAATTGCGTGAGATACACTCATACGCAATAATGTGAAACCCTATGATTGTGTTCGGATTGCCATTGGATTATACTTCCAATTTCCATCATCTGATAAACTCCTAAGTATCAAACTTTACTGAAGCCACCAGAGGGAGCCCATTTACTTCTTTATGCTTCCAAAACATTGAGGAAAGAATTTCTGAGTAAAATAGCAAAGCAGGTATTATTTTCTTCTCAGCTGCCTTTTTCTTTGTCTTTGTCTTTTTCTTTTTCCTTTTCTTTCTTTCTTTCTTTTTTTTTTCTTTTTTTTTTTTTGCTCATGCAGAGAATTGTTCACAATTGTGCACATTCACAAAGATGTGAACATTTTTGCATTATTATTATTATTATTATTATTAACCATTTGCTCTCCTTATAAAAATAAAATCATAATTATCTTCATTCTGTATTCAAATCAACTCAGCCCACTATTCTTTTGCATTCACAATTCATTCTTGTCCTTTTCATAGCTAGACTTAAAGCTTTATAAACACATAAAACTGTTTTCTGTGAAGTCAAATGATTCTTCTACTTCTGTTTCTACCTTGTACTTCTTATTCTTGTTGTTGTTGCGATGATGATGTTGGTGGTGGTGGTGGTGGTGGTGATATCCCACTTTTCCCCAAAATGTCTTTTTTCTCTTTTTTAAAAAAATTGAAAAATAAATTCAAGGAACCATCCCTTGGGCAGGAATTAACTCTCCGCCCTCCACTGCATATCTATCTGGATCGGGAATGATGAGAGTTCTTCTGTAGTCCAATACATCTGGGGAGTACTGCAATTGAGAAGACTGCTTCAAGGAAACCATTAGTAGGAGAAAACTTACCACAAAGATGGGGTCATTCACTGCAGAGTGAGGAAGAGCACCAGTTCCATTCAGAACAGAGTGGACCAGGTTATGGAGACTCACAACTGGAAGGTCCAAGGTTCCATCTGGTTTCTCAAAGCCTTCCAAAGCATTCCTGTGACAGACAGCAGGAGAAATAAAGCATTACCACTGAGCAGTCTCCACCAACCTGAAAGAAATGCCACATTTAAACAAAATGATCTATAGCAACTAAAGAACAAACCTAAAGCTAAAAGTGGAATTCCGGAAGAAAGGAGGCTTATCAAAATCTTGAAAGGAGAGACAGTTCTGAACATCTTCCATTGTTGGTAGCTGATCACTAGGCTTGCTAAATGGGTTCCTCTGCAGAAGGCCTTCATTGGTTCCATTACATAGTTTCACCAGATGGTTATAATCATCCAAACTTAGGTTTCAAACAGAGATATACAAAGCAGTTAGACTAGATGTTTGTGTCAATTTTTGCTATCTTTCGTTTACAACAGGACAAATTAAGATTGCAAGTACTAATTGGTATAATTGACATATTAATTGACTGATATTTCCATTGATTGATCACTGGGGCTAATTTTAGTTGCTCATACTCTAAGACATTTGCTAATAATAATAATAATGGTTCATAACTCACATTACAGGTTTTGAGATAAGTAGAGCTCATAGATTTTAACTGCAGCTTGTTTGAATACAACTCTCAGAATCCACTAGTCATCATAGCCACACATATGGATTTGAGGGTAGTTTGGGCCTTGCCCACTTTTGAGTCTGACCATCCCCATTTTATGATTCTTATTCCACCCACGACTGGCACACAATTGCACAAAAAATGCCATGGTGTGGTTCCTAGTCATGGAACAAGCCAACTTCAAAATAGGGTTTTTGACAACTAACCACAGTTCAGGTGTAAGAGAAGGTGAAAATTAAAGCAAATGTTTTCAATCTCCGTCTTGTAGCTAGGCCAGAAGAAGAGCAAAAAGATAACACTGCTTCTAGACAAGGTTTTTATTACACCATTGGACTCTTTCAAACGGGAGGAATTTCTCCCAATTCCGAATGGAGCCAATGCGGATTCATGTAAATTTGCTTGTTTAGCGAATTTACCTGAACCCCTGCTCCGTTCGGAAGGCATTCGGAATCACATCCCATTACCCGAAAATAACCCCCCCTTGCCCAAAATCACGTGAGAAGCTTAAATTCACAATAACGTTAAACCCATGATTGCATTCGGAGTGACTTCCCTTTTGCCCGAATTTGTGTGAGAAGAATTAATTAGCAATAACGTGAAACCCCAGGATTGCGTTTGGATTGCCCTTGGATTATACTTCCAATTTCCCACGTCTGAAAGAGTCCAGAGTCTTTTATGCACAGAACTTTACATGATGTCTGAAAATTGTCTTCCATTCACAGTGCTGCTTTTTTTCCACCATCCACCCCCCCCCCCAAAAAAAAACCTAAGGCGAAAGAGTCAGAAAACAGAACAGTCCCTTCTCTTTTCTAGAAACAGGAGCTCTTCATTTGAAGCACCCCAACTCTTAATCACATAACCTTAAATCATAGTTTGATGTTATGTCTGAACCATATGTCTTAGGGTGTCAATATTATTTATTGAAGTGGAAATAATTCTGTACTTCATTCACTATTTTTGAACAGCATCTAGATTGTGATTTTGATATGACACATTGATATATAAACAATAAAATGATTCACCAGTTAAAAGGCAGATAATCAGAGTAAGAGAAGCAGGGGAAATTGCTAAGAAACTGGCTCTATAGACCCACAGTACAATGCCCTCACATTTCTGTTACCTATTACATATTATCTCCCATTGTGAAAATCTTGAATTCAGACTTATGAGGTTTGGGTTGTCTGGTCTTGATGCTCCAAGTAGTTGATCGGTGCATACATCACATTCATTTCGGCCCGTAGCAAAATTCCAATAAGGCAATGCGAAGGACTCATTGCCAATCATCCGCTAAATAACATAGGGTGCAGAAGAGATGGAGAAGAATTTAAAATATTTATATTTGTGTGTGTGTGTGTGTGTGTGTGTGTGTTGGTAATAATGTATAAATCAATGACACTTGTTTACTTTTACTTTTTTTGCAACCTGAGAACACTCATATTGCCTCTTCACAGCACCTGTCCAAACTCTGTAGTTCATTTACTATCTCCCCTATAGACACTGCTATAGTCTAATGAAAAATACCTCTGTGATGTTATAGATTTGCATTCAAAATCATTGTTTGATTTATTGATTGCATATTAGACTGTAATTTGTTGGAAGGCAGAAAGAATGGAATGTGGGAGTGAATGCTGAATGGTGGGATGTTTGGGGTGATTTGCCTATGGCTGGTGACTGACACTCGGGTCAATTCCAGAACCATCCCACAATCATCCCATTATTGGCAATGGGATAATTGTGGGATGGTAATGGGATGATTGTGGGATGGTTCTGAAATTGACCCTAGTGTGATAATGTCATTAGACAAGAGTTTTTGGAGTTAGTCTAGAGCTGGAAGGACAGAAGAGAGCTTTGTCTGGGGATTTGGTATGTTTGGTTTGAGTTAGTTGGTAAAGACTGTGTGAAAGGGTGTGTGGTATGTTGTGGCAGAGGTGCAGATCAAGGAAAGCCCTCACTCTAGGGAATTGCAGTCAGCATGGTTGATGTTTTCACACTTGGTGGGAGAATAACATCACGTTTGGCCACAGCAGTGGGATTGGTGGGATTGCCTGAGTGGAAAGTTGGTGGAATAAGAGTTGGAGAGTCCCCACAACCTTTACATGTGAACGTTGTGTCTTAATGAAAAATAAACTGCCCTGATTGTCTGCCAAACAACTATGAAAATCAGAGCTCTTCCCCCCACTAGTGGAAAAATTAGTACTTGCAGGCTGAAATCTAGTGAAGTTCTTCAAGGTGGACATGTCTTCTCCCTTTTCTCAAGAGGTTGAATGAACAAGGTCCATCAGCTTCAAGGTATTTGGGGGAATAATAATTTTAAAAAATTCATAATTGGCTTTGTTTAAGATACTAAGTTTTGAGTATGTCCTGCCCTATTTGAGGATTTTGATTTTTGTGAATTCCTTTATTAAATTATCCAATCCACATTCAGACTAAAATGATAGACTGAAATTTAGTTATCCATTGGATTTCATTACTTCATCAAGTTTTAGAACATAAACCTTAATATAATTTTAAAAAAAATATATATCAGAGGGATTATCAGAGCTTGGTAACAGCACATTTACAAAAATATGTGTTTAAAATAAATACTCTGTGAGTATCAGGGCCAACAACATTACTTTCTAAAGCTAACAGTAACAAGTCCGGCAATATAACTTTTCCACTTAGGGAGCTCATTACTTGGTAGGGATTATCTTCAGTATGTAAAATAATAAGGTTAGTCTTGCAAAGTGATGTCCAGTCCCTGGGAATTATGGATAAAATCATGCAAGTGTCTAGTTCTGCCACAGCTCAGAACTAGATAGATTTTCCTATTCCTACATTACTCTGCTTCTAAAACCTGGTGTTCTGTTATTGCTTAAAATTAAAAAGCTATCATATTGGTTAAAGAAGATACAGAAAAGGATAAGTAAAGTGATTTGAGGAGAGAGTTTACTTCTTTCGAAGGACCATCTTTGAAAAAACCTAGAACTTTTTGAGATTCAGGAGGCATACAGTATTAGTTGAAAGATAGGTAGAAGTTTATAAAAGTTATGAATTTTGCAGAACAACTATTTAGAGAGAAATAATCCTTCTCACTAACCCACCTGTGCACACACAAACATAGCAACATTCTGTAAAACAAACTGCTAAGAGATCAAGTTCTTACAGTCTCACCAGGTTGTCTCCCTTCTTACTTTGACTGGGTTGACCTTGGCATTGGGACAACTATGAATGATGCCATCTGTTGAGCTGTCCACTTTAGCCTACCATGCTGAGAATCCTTCCCTTCCCATGGTGTTGTGAAGTACAGTAACTACAATAATTGTTTCTTTTAAAAAACCATAGGGATACACATTTTCGCTAACCTGCAAGTCTCTTTCCAGCATCAGCAAATGATACCTGTGCCAAGTAACAAAGGCAGGTCCTTGGTGGGAGAAATCGATTGCTGTGAAAGGACGGCCTGGTCCTGTAAATGGAACAGCAGAGTAGTTTAAATTAGAAAGTCTAGTTTATAGATATATGTTGGAAACTACTAAATTCAACGTTGACAAATATAGAATTGAATGAAATACAAAGTTAGATTGTCCTATACAAATTAAGCAATGGAAAGCTGTTCAAGGTTCAACATCTAACGTTTCTTTAGATGTAAATCTTAGTTTGGTTCAGCAAAAAAATGTTGTTTGGGAACTAGAATTATAGAATCATAGAGTGGGAAGAGACCACAAGGGCCATCCAGTTCAATCCCCCTGCCATGCAGGAACTCCCAATCAAAGCATCCCTGACAGATGACCATCCAGCCTCTGCTTAAAGACATCCAAGGAAGGAGACTCCACTACACTCCGAGGGAGTGCGTTCCACTGTCAAACAGCTCTTACTGTCAGGAAGTTCCTCCCAATGTTGAGGTGGAATCTCTTTTCCTGCAGTTTGCATCCATTGTTCCACATTCCTGTCTCTGGAGCAGTAGAAAACAAGCTTGCTCCCTCCTCAATATGACATCCCTTCAAATATTTAAACAAGGCTATCATATCACCTCTTAACCTTCTCTTCTCCAGGCTAAACATCCCCAGCTCCCTAAGGCGTTCCTCATAGGACACAGTTTCCAGACCCTTCACCAGATGGTGAAAATATACAGTGTGGGGTGACTAGTTGCCCTCCTTTGGACACACTCCAGTTTCTCCACATCTTTTTTGAATTGTGGTGCCCAGAACTGGACACAGTATTCCAGGTGGGGCCTGAAGCAGAATAGAGTGGCACTATTATGTCCCTTGATCTAGACACTATACTTCTATTGATGCAGCCCAAAATAGCATTGGCCTTTTTAGCCGTCGCATCACACTGTTGACTCATGTTCAACTTATGGTCTACTTGACCTCCTAGATCCCTTTCACATGTACTTTCATTCAGCCAGATGTCCCCCATCCTATATCTGTGCATTTCTTTTTTCCGCCCTAAGTACAGTACCTTACATTTTTCTGTGTTGAATTTCATTTTGTTAGCGTTGGCCCAGCTTTCTAGTCTATTCAGATCATTTTGAATTTTGATCCTGTCCTCTGGGGTATTAGCTACTCCTCCTAATTTGGTGTCATCTGCAAATTTGGTAAGTATGCCCCCAGTTCTCTCATCCAAGTCATTAATAAAGATGTTGAATAGCACTGAGCCCATAACAGAGCCCTGTGGGACCCCACTGGTCACTTCTTTCCAGGTTGAAAAGGAGCCATTGTTGAGCACCCTTTGGGTTCAGCCAGTCAAACAATTACAAATTCATGTAACAGTTAACTTGTCTAGCCCACATTTTACAAGCTTGTTTGCAAGAATGTCATGGGGAACCTTGTCAAAGACCTTACTGAAATCAAGATATACTATATCCACAGCATTCCCTTCATCTACCAAGCTGGTAATTTTATCAAAAAAAGAGATCAGGTTTGTCTGGCATGACTTGTTTCTCTGAAACCCATGTTGACTTTTTGTGATTATGGCATTGCCTTCTAGATGTTCACAGACTCCCTGTTTAATTATCTGCTCTAGTATATTTCCTGGAATTGATGTCAGACTAACTGGACGATAATTGTTGGGGTCCTCTTTTTTCCCCTTTTTGAAAATGGGAACAACGTTTGCCTTCCTCCAGTCTGCTGGGACTTCTCCTGTTTTCCAGGACCCCTCAAAGATTATTGCCAATGGTTCCGATATTACATTTGCCAGTTCTTTTAATACCTTGGATGTAGTTCATCTGGTCCTGGAAACTTATATTCATTTCAGTTAACTAGGTATTCCTGTACTATCTCTTTACTTATTCTGTGCTGAAATTCCCCTATTCTGTCTTCTGCTCCATTATTCTTAGGTTGAGCACCCTTTGCCTTTTCTGAGAAGACTGAAGCAAAGAAGGTATTGAGTAATTCTGCCTTTTCTCTGTCCCCTGTTAGCATTTTGTCATCTTCTGCATGCAGTGGCCCAACTGTTTCCTTCTTCTTCCTTTTGCTGCGGACATATTTTTAAAAAGCCCTTTTTATTGTTCTTAACCTCTCTAGCAAGCCTCAGTTCATTCTGCGCTTTAGCTTTTCTGACTTTATCCCTACACGTGCTTGCTATTTGTTTTAAATCCTCTTTGGTGATTTCCCCATTCTTCCATTTCTTATACATATTCCATTTAAAACTTAGCTCAGTTGAAATTTTCTTAGTCATCCATCCTGGCTTCTTGAGACACCTCCCATTTTTCTTCTTCATTGGAACTATTTGAGAGTGTGCCTTCAGTATTTCCTTTTTGAGAAACCCCTATCTGTCTTGAACTCCCTTCTCTTTTAGTATTCCTGACCACGGGATCACCCCTAATATTTCTCTAAGTTTGTTGAAATCAGTTCTGCTAAAGTCTAGAATGTGTGTCTGACTATGCCTGGCTTCTCCTTTCCACTGTATAACAAACTCCAGGAGAACATGATCACTGCCACCTAAGGATCCAACCAGTTGCACCCCATCAACTAGGTCCTCCCTATTGGTTAAGAGAAGATCTAAAATAGCTGATCCCCTTGTTGCCTCTTCCACCTTTTGGGCAATGAAACTGTCTTCCAGGCAAGTGAGGAATTTGCTATACCTTAAGGATTTGGCTGAGTTTGACTTCCAGCAAATATCACTTACCTCTCTTTAGAATGAAGTTGTCTGATTCAACTAAATGTTGACAATGTATGCTGATAGTGCTGTTGTGGAGAAACTTTAACAAGGAGGTGGAGCCCCAGCACCACATAGTTTGAGATACAGGACTGACTGGAGCCCTTTCACACTACACTGTTATAGCGCAATGGTTCCACTTTAACTGCCATGACAACATCTTATGGAATCCTGGGATTTCAAAGGCACTAGAGTTCTCTGGATGAGAATATTAAATACCTATCCATGGGAAGATTCCATGGGAAGTTGCCATCCACTTAAAATGGAATATAGCCCTAACTGTAGTGTGAATGGGCCTAGGCATGAGAATAATTCCTGACACTCATAACAGTTGTCCTTCCATATACATAGTGCTTCAGATGTATGCACTGTGGGACTAGAAAGAGAAGGTCCACTATGAGAAGCTTGTTCAATCACACTCTCCTCAAATTGGGTGCCAAACCTATAAAAAGGCCTTGGCTCACACAGAAACTACTAGCTATTCCAACACAAAGAATTAAAAGTCACCCCACACTGTATATATCTGACAGGTATAAATCAGTGATGCAGAACATACAGATCTCTCAATATTATTGAACTGTAATGCCAATCAGTTTTATCACCAAAACCTGTGGTGAGAAAGGACAGGAGTAGCAGCAAGAATATGTAAAGACCCACAGGTTCCCCACCCCTGGTTTCTAGTGACAGTTCTTCCCATTTGGCAATATTTTGTCATCTAGCTGATTCCAGTGTAAAAAGGTACCCTGAAAGAAAATATCCATCACTTTCTGGAAAATAGTGTTGCTTTCTGGCATTATGTGTGCACTGTAGAGGGGCGGAATATTATTATTGTTGTTGTTGTTGTTGTTGTTAGCTGAATGCTACTCACCAGCCATCTATTGATTCCTTATATTATATCCCTATATATATCCCTATATAATTAAGCATCAAAGAAAGAGGTGTTCTGATCGCTGAGTGGGCTAATACAGTGCACCCGTGCCATACATGGGTGAACTATATGCAACTTCAAGCATACGCTGAAGTTGTGCAACAATGAAACAAATGGTACATGTGCTCTATGGTGCATGCCCTGCTCATATACACGGCCCATTGTTTGCAAAGATCCAGAATGGATCCCCACCCCCCCCACCCCCTGCATTAGGGTAAGTCCCACTGTATTCATTGCTAATGTGCTGCATTTAGCTGGGTGGGTCACAAGTTGTGCAAGTTGATCTGTAGCAAAAAATGCGACCACAGTTCTCAAGTACAGTGGGTCTTTGTTATTTGCTGAGGTTTGGTTCCAGGACTCCCCATGGATAACAAAATCCGTGGATACTCAAGTCCCATTAAATATAATGGCATAGCAAAATGGTGTTCCTTATATAAAATGGAAAATCAAGGTTTGCTATTAGGAATTTATAATTTTTTTGAATATTTTCAATCTGTGGACACTTGAATCCATGGGTAAAAAAAATCCATGGATAAGGAGGGCTAACTGTACTTTTGCCAGTTGTGGAGAACACAGGCAATTTAGAATGTTGGGACTAGCCAATGGGAGTGAAGCCAGAAGAGGTGGGGGCTGTTCCCAG
The DNA here is from genome assembly GCA_034509955.1 of Urosaurus nigricauda. NCBI lineage: Eukaryota > Metazoa > Chordata > Lepidosauria > Squamata > Phrynosomatidae > Urosaurus > Urosaurus nigricauda. The sequence goes on from JAOEGL010000003.1 coordinate 128,528,681, forward strand.
GAGTGGGTATAAACAGAGAGGCATAGCCATGTGTGAGGGGAATGTGCCATTGTACCTTGAGGGGATAGCAGCTGAGGAGGCTGAGGGAGACTGCTGTGAGGTGCAGTTAGAAGGGTTTTAGTTACCCATGTTAGGGACTAGAGGAGTCCAGATTTAAAGTGTATGTATTAATATCCCACGGGATAGATGTACATATCACTAGGAAGTGGTGGAAATTATTAAAGTCATAATAAATATGAATATTATTAAACTGAGGAAGTTCAGTTAGAGTGGCGGCTGGTGCAACAGATAACTAGAAGAGTTAAGAGACACAGAAGCTAGATAAAGTTTCTATGGGAACTAAGGCCCTGTGCACATTGGCTATTAAGGCTGCCCTGGAGGTGTAGTCAGGGTGTAGCGTCCTCACGATGCATGTCCGACTCTGTCCCCAGGGCGCCTTGACACCACGTGCAACTCCACACAGCACACGGCATCATGGGTCTCCTCTGGCACTGCGTCCATATGGTGCAGCACCAAAGGAGCACTGTATAGCCACACCACCATGGCAGTGGCACCCTTTCAAGGGTGCAAAAAGGAGCTGCTTTTTGTGGCTCCTTTCATGCCTTCAAAAGGCCAGATTGGGGCTGCAGTGTGTGATTGCCGCAGCCCTGATCCAACTAGGAAAGGGGCAGCATCCCGTCACTGTATGTACAGCCCCTAAGACTATAAGGGAACATTTATAAAGACAAGTAAAAGAAACTGTTAAACTTTGTAACTGCTAAAGCCATTTATACACCATATCAAGTTTGAATAGCATCGTACAAGAAAGATGCTGTATTCAACCTTGCTTGTGAATAAAACTCATTTCTTTGTTTCAATGAGTAGTTGCCTGAATTGTGCTTACCGATAATATCATCCACACTACCAAACATAATTAAAGCGCAAAGGGCTTTAATTATGGGCAAAAGGGCAAAGACCTTTTATTATTTAGGACACTTAAATTGGTAGGTGTGTAGTTATCAATTGACAATTGATAGCCACGGCAGCGCAGCTGTTGGAATTTTAAACCCCTAGAATGCTGCCAGTTGAAGTGTGTTCCAGTGTGAGGTTCATTTGTGAGAGATCTGAGTTTGAGGGTCTCCACACATACTTAATGTCAGATAGAGAGATAGTAGTAGTGGTCTCTACCTAATTGGTGTCATGGTGGCAGACAATGTAAAGGGGTTTAAAGAGATTTGGGGAGTGATACGTTGTCATCCCAAAACAAAATAGGTGGCAACTGGTGAGGTAGTTGGCAAGCTGTCACACTTTTTTTTTTTAAACAGTCCTTGCTCTTATGCTTTTAATAGTAGCTTTGCCTGAACACGTTCACAGCTAACAGTTATCCTTATGCAGTGAAAATCTTCACCTGCTGATCTCTATTGACCAAAAAACTGTTAAAAGCCACAAATGCAGCCATGGTCATAGATTCTGAACACCTGCTAATCCTGTTCTTCAGTGCTCTTTTTTGCAAAAGAAGTTACTGTTGTTCCTCCCAGCAGGAGAACATGAGAACAATTTCTCAAACTGATTATATATTATCTGCTGTTGTGGATGTTCCATGTTCTATTTAATATTTTTCCTACAGTTTGTTCCTATTTTTATTTATCTTTTTTATTTATATTCTATTTCCCATCTTTTCTACTGTAAAAGCCCATTGCTACAGAGGGGGTTTTGCATTCCACCTTTTTATATCCCATCCCTCTGGAATGAAAAACACTCACCTAGGAGTGTGTCTCTGACAGAGTAATAGTGAAGCCACACATAGTAGTTATAAATGCTGCAATTGGCAACTTGTGGGTCATTTCCACTGGGACCAAGCAGACTCAGCCAATGTTCAGTTGCAATCACGTATTCTGGATGAACAGTTGTCTTGGCACGGTTTAGAGCATCTAAGAATTGTTCTCTCTCTTCTTCAGTCAAAGCGTGGATGTTCTTCCGGACAATCAGGGGCTTCCTTTCTTCACAGTTGGGCCCCTTCCAACCAAATTTGCAATCCCCACAGTTATAGCCAGCAAAATTCCCTGCATTAGAAGAAAACATCAGTAATGCTTCAGTGAATATATGAATATGCAAACAAAAGGCTGTAGAAAACTATCCAAGAAATGTTTGCCATTTGGACAAGGTAAAGATGCTACTACTGTACCTCTACAATGTCATGGCTTGCTAGTGCTGACCCAAAATATTTTTATATCTGAAAAGAAACACAAAATGGTATCCAACACCTTCACTTGTTTGTGGAAAGGAGCTGTGTTCCAGATATGGTGGGTTTGTTGGCCAACCAGGAAAGCAAGTCTTTCCTGCCCGGCCAGCAGCTCCACCAGACCCAGAAAAGGCTGTTGAAAAGAGGAGGAAGGTATTTAAAAATAACTCACATCAAATATTAAATATACTAGATACCATATCACTCCCTTGGAGGAACAGTTTCACTGGCTGTAAGTCCAGTTGAGGGTCATGACCTATAAAGCCCTATATAGCTTAAGAGCCCACTTTCTGCAATATCCCCACATGAGCATCCCTGAGCCTTCAGGGGAGAGATTGTTCTTCAACCCACCACCATTGTCACAGGCTTGTCTAGTGAGGACACAGGAGGGAACATTCTTGGTGATGGCTCCTATGCCAAATCCTTTCTGGCATAGGTTCGGCTGGCCCCCACTTCATTCTTGTTTCACCAGCAAGCAAAGACCTTCTTATTTAAACAGGCTTTCAGCTTCTGACTGGTTGGGATAGAAGGATTGAAGGGGTGTGGTGTTTTAATATGTAATAAGCACTTTCTTCTCCAGGATGCCCACACTTGATCTGGGGCTTCCTTCCCCAATCCACATGTAAATAACCTTTTGCAATGGGGTTTTGGCTCTTTGCAGCAACAGCCTTCACTTGTGCTCCCTGTGAGCTATCCAGCACCACTACTACAACTGTGCATGGCTCTGAGGTCTAAGGACAGAATGAGGCATCCAGCTTCAATAGCATGGCTGGACACCTCATAGCGGCCTCAGCAGCAGCACTAGGTGACAAACAGGGACCGCATTGGACAGCAGCTACACATGGTTTACTGCAATAGCTGAAACCCTACAGCAACAGAAAGGAGGTAAGGGGGGAAATGTGGGCCAAAATGCTCCAGGGACAGCCCAGAGTATTCTGACCAATGTAGACCCATCCCTAAATAAGACTGCTCAAAGGTGAATCTCATGAACCTATCAGACAACACAAAGCCAGCTATGTCAACAAATTTTCACCGCAAAGTAAATTGCTTTTATATATCGCTTATAATGAGTACAGTCGGACCTCCAAATTTGCAGATTTGACTTTAGCGGATTTGATTTTTCTCAGATTTGATTAATAGGTTCTCTCTATGAATCTCTAGTTCCTCCAATAAAATTCTATGGTCAACATCAGCCAGAGGTCATGCTGGAAGACCTAGAGATTCCTAGAGAGAACATTTCTCTAGGCATTTGTAGACCCTTGAGCCCAATTCTATGGTCAACTTCTATCAGATGTTGATCACAGAGTTGTACTAGAGGACCTAGAGATTCCTAAAGAGAGGGTCTCTCAGGTTAAAAAAAATAGTATTTTTGTTATTTGCAGTTTTTCTATTTTCACAGGAGCTCTGTGCTCCTAATCCCAGCAAATGTGGAGGGCCCACTGTATATTGCTTATAACAAGCAATATAAGAGTTAAATAATATAAGCATTAAGTAGGGAGTCCTATTCTGTGAGATCTATCTTCAAGTCAGGGCAAAGGGTGATTAAACTAAAGTTTCACTAGCTGGTCTCTGCATACAAGGGAATTTATCATATGCACAAAAGATGCATTATAGAATAAGCCTTTCAAGAGCAAAAATGGCAGGTAATTGTTTGTAATTGCATGCATGATTTCTGCCCTAAATCAGCAGACTCATGACAGTGTATTCAAACAATAATCCCTTACAAGAAATATTAAGAGAAGAAAGCAAGGCTAGGTCAGACTTTCATATTTAATTACCCCAGATTTATAGCAACAAGTGAGTGGAACAATGTCCATTGCATACAGTACCATCATTCAGCCACTCTCCTTCTAAGCTGCCTTACAGCACACAGTTCATTGTAACTACATTGTAATTATGTATTCGGCTGGGGATCTCTTTAAAATGGACCTGCAAAGTTTGTAAGCTGCCATACCCCAAAGCATGCCACCTTTTCAGTGGCTGCTCTTAGGCTGTGGAAGTTTCTTCCCTGGGAGGTCCAGTTGGTTCTCCCTTTGGTCTCTTTCTGCCACCAGGCAAAGACCTTTTTGTTTAGGAATGCCTTTGATACTTAAACCATGAGGTAGAAGGGGTGTGCTGTGCTTTCATCTTTTCTTTTTAATTATGTTTTAATATGTTTTAATTGTTTTGAGCCATGTGCTTTATTAACAGTGATGTAGACTTGACTGGACTTATCTCCCCTCTGCAATAAATGATGTGCTAACTCAACTTGCAATGTATATGTTTTTAGAAACTGATTTGCTGTCCTTGGATCAGTAACACAACACATTTAAAATGTTTTTCAGTGGGGAAAAAGCAAATGTATTAGGCAATGGACCTCAGGCAGAAGGATCCTTCTAAAGCTTTTCAAGAGATTTAGAAGGCTCTTCTGATGTGCAGCAAAAAAGCTGTCAAATAGCCCTCAATTCCCACTTCAAGCCTATTGCCTTGTGCATTTACTGTTCCCCTCCATAGTACACAGCCTGTACTATGGTAATGGGGTCTTGCTTGGTGCTCCTAGGAAAAGCTTTAGAAGGGTCCTTCAGTGTTCAGAGGACACAGGCAGCCGAGTAGATCTCAAGCCCTACTTCAAGCCTAGAATAACCAACACTCATTAATTCCATGTGTCGTTCAAAGAGTGCCCCAACATCAAATATTGGTTCTGGGTACTCGGAAGAGCTGTGGTGAAAAGAGGGTAGCCAGCACCATCAGCACCGGAATGAAAGCCCAAACTCAACACAGTTACAGCAGATCCAAGGGCAAAAAGTCCGAATATAGTTATCATTATATAACTCAGAGAAATGGAAAAAAGAGGGAAAAGATTTGGTAACAAATTTGATTACAGCACCGAGATTAAATATAGCAAGATGTTGGAAAATTAAAATAATTGTAGAATTGGAGGACTGGCATAAAGAGGTATGGAAATTAGCTATTAATGACAAATTGACATGCAAATTGAAAATAAAAAAGGGATTAGGAAAAAGAAGTGATTTTGTTGGAATTTGGAAAGAGTATATTGAGAAAGTATTGAGAAAAGAGGATAGAAGATTACCTCCATGAGAGGAACTGAGATTTTGGATGGAATATAAGGGTGAAAATGGCTCCAGGGAAGGTGAGCACTGGAAAAAAAGGGGGGGGAAGGGAAAAAAGAACCTAGCCATTCCCAAATGATAGAAATCGAGAAATTTTGGACTTCGACTCCCAGAACACCTGATACTTGGACAAGTTAGTGGGGCTTCAGAAAGTTCAGAAAGTCGAAAGCACCAGGAGGAAAAAGGAAAGATGAATTTAGAGAAACACAATCATAATTTGTGTTGTACTATGGGAATGTGAGACAAGTCCTAGAAATTTAGGTCAGGAACTGAAAAAGTTGGATGGGGGACCTACAAATCCCAGGCAGCCCCCATTTCTAGAATACATTCTCTGCATGACTTCCCTAAAAACCTACATATCCCTATGATCCTGCACTTGAAGACCATGACCAGGAAAAGTGTTGGCCTTTGAGTCAATTGACCGATTCTGGTTCAGAATAACCAATATGAGTTGGGAAACAATATAACTTCGAAGTAAGTCCTTCCCAAATTTTGGACGTCCACATATTTGAGATTTTAGCTTCCAGAACCAATAATTCCTGCCCAAGGTAGCTGAGATTTCTGGGAGTGGAAGTCAAAACCATGGAGAGAACCAAGGAAAGTTCAAATAGTGAATGATAGTCTACTTTGACAAAGCTGGATATATCCTGGAAATGAAATTCGGGTCCGGGAAATGTGGACAGGAGGTATCCAAAGTCAGGGTGTCCTCCAGCTGTAGGATTTGTCCTCCACATGGCTGTGGAGGACTGGCCTCCAAATGAAGGACTGTCTTCCAAATGAAGGAATGTCCTCCAATTGTAGGACTGTCCTACATTTGGAAGACGGTCCTACATTTGGAGGATGGTCCTACATTTGGAGGACAGTCCTACAATTGTAGGATGGTCCTACATTTGGAGGACAGTCCTACATTTGGAGGACATCCCTATGCAGGACTGTCCTCCACATTTGGAGGACAGTCTTACATTTGGAGGACAGTCCTACATTTGGAGGACAGTCCTACAAATATAAGACTGTCCTACATTTGGAGGACGGTCCTACATTTGGAGGACATCCCTAGGACTGTCTTACAAATCTGTATTGGCCTAGGTAGGTTTCTCCTCCACATGTAGGGCTGTCGCAGAAATCTGGGCCTCCCTACACTGATTGAACCTCCAAATGTAGGACTGTCCACCAAATGTAGTACTGTCCCATGGAAGACGGTCCTCCAAATGTAGGACTGTCCTCTAAATGTAGGACTGTCCTACATTTGGAGGACGTTCCTACATTTGGAGGACGGTCCGACAATTGGAGGACGGGCCTACAATTGTAGGACGGTCCTACATTTGGAGGACAGTCCTACATTTGGAGGATGGTCCCACAATTGGAGGACGGTCCTACATTTGGAGGACGGTCCTACATTTGGAGGACGGTCCTACATTTGGAGGACGGTCCTACATTTGGAGGACGGTCCTACATTTGGAGGACATCCCTATGTAGGACTGTCCTCCACATTTAGGGTGTCCTGCACATTCATGTCCTACAAATCTGGAATCTGCTCCGTCGGGCTGTCCTCCACATTTAGGAATATCCTACAAATCTCGATTGTCCTCCGTAGTGCTCTCCTGCACATGTAGGACCATCCTACATATCTGCATTTTCCAAAATAGGACCAGCACCGTCCTACAGACTTCCAATTCAACCACCAAGATCTCTCTTCTCCATCTTCCACTTCCCTACTAATCTCTGATTCATCCTACTCTTCGAAGTATCTCTTAAAAATTTCTTCACCAGGACAAGCCCTAAAAATTTCCTCTTCCAATCAACACCCTCAAACGTACTCATTATTTCTACTCTGCTGCGTGTAGGCGGACATTTCCATGGATATCTAAGATGTGAACTGAAAATGAGGATGGCTCCTGGCAATGGAGGACGGCTCTCAAAGTCCGCCATCTTTCACTCTATAGTCCCGTTCTGGTTCCGACAAACCCACAAGACTTGGGACAATCTATCACTTACAACTCGGCTATTTCCAAACTTTAGACCTCCAGATGTTTTAGTTCCAAGAACTCCTGACTTTTATCCAAGCTAGCTGGGATTTCTGGGAAATCAAGTCAAATACCACTAGAAGGACAAGGAAAGATGTAAGCAGAGGAACACAATCATCATTTCAACTCTACCAAGGAAATGTAGGACTTGCCCTGGAAATTTAGTTCGGCTCTTGAAAATGTAGGACGGGAGCCCTACAAATCCTAGGCGGACGTAACTTGTAGAATGTGTCCTCCACATGGCTGTCCTACAAATCCAGATCTCCACTTGTAGGACATGTCCTAATAATGTGTTGGCCTTTCAGTTCCTAAGCCCCTTCTGATTCCCACTCAGTAATAAGAGTTGGTACAATCGATGATTTAGGAGTTCATCTCATGAAGGACATCGGGAGTTTATACCATCAGTATCATACCATAATCCCATTATTTGGCAAAACTATTTCACATGACGTCGTAGAAACCCGCCATTCCAATAGTCACAAAGATGCATTGGCGCGCATCTCGTTAGTTTTGGGATGTCAGTTACAGTGCATTTCTAATACTACTTTGGTATCGCAAGTGCAGGTGACAAACATCCGTGTAATTACTCTCCATTTTTGCTTTATTTGCGAGATGCTTTAAATGCCCTTCAAGCTCTCTTTAATGTCAAAATGAGCCCCATTGTAATAAACCCTTTAAAAGTCCGCCCTTCCTCAACTTTACACCACCCGACGTTTTGAACCTCAGCTCCCAAAACTGCAGACTCTTGGAAAAGGTAGCTAGGGCTTCTAGAAGTTGAAGTCAAAAATGCCTTGAGGACCAAGGAAAGGTCTGTTCAGAGGAATGGGCTAAGCATTTCTTCTCTACTCTGACAATGTGGGACGTGTCCTTCAAATATAGGTCTGGTCTTGAAAATGGAGGACGAGGGTCCTAGAAATGCCTCTACTTGTAGAATGGGTCCTCAGCATGGCTGTCATAGAAATCAAATTGTCCTGTCTGTCTGTACCTTTAGTACATGTCCAGGAAATGTGTTGACCTTTGATTCGATAGAAGGATTCTCCTTCTGAGTAACCAATATGAGTTGGGACCCTCTATTTTTTGAAGTAAGCCCTTCCCAACATTTGGACCTCCCCATGTTTAGGGCTTAAGATGCCAGAACCGCTGACTCTGGGGCTAGAGAGCTGGGACATCTGGGAGTGGAAGTCAAAACCACCGAGAGAACCAAGGAAAGATCAAAGAGTGAACCCTGGTTTACTTTGGCAATGCTCAACATATGCTGGAAATTTAAGTCGTGTCCTGTAAATGTGGACAGGAGATATCCAAAGTTAGGTTGTCCTCCAGCTCTAAGATTTCTCCTCCACATGGCTGTGGTAGTAATCTTGCTTGACTTACTGCTCCCGACTTTTCAGACATGCCTAGAAAAAAGGAATGTGTTCCGTGAGGCTGTGCTTGGAGTCTTAGGCGCCTGAGAATTCTAGCTTGTTCTAGGTAATACCGCCCTCCACTTGTAGGACTGTCTTACAAATCTGTATTGGCCTACGTAGGTTTCTCCTCCACATGTAGGGCTGTCGCAGAAATCTGGGCCTCCCTACACTGATTGAACCTCCAAATGTAGGACTGTCCACAAAACGTAGTACTGTCCCATGGAGGACGGCGCTCCAAATGTTGGTCTGTCCTCCAAATGTAGGGCTGTCCTACATTTGGAGGACAGTCCTACATTTGGAGGACAGTCCTACATTTGGAGGACAGTCCTACATTTGTAGGATGGTCCTACATTTGGAGGACAGTCCTACATTTAGAGGACGGTCCTACATTTGGAGGACGGTCCTACATTTGGAGGACAGTCCTACATTTGGAGGACAGTCCTACATTTGGAGGACATCCCTATGTAGGACTGTCCTCCACATTTAGGGTGTCCTGCACATTCATGTCCTACAAATCTGGAATCTGCTCCGTCGGGCTGTCCTCCACATTTAGGAATATCCTACAAATCTCGATTGTCCTCCGTAGTGCTCTCCTGCACATGTAGGACCATCCTACATATCTGCATTTTCCAAAATAGGACCAGCACCGTCCTACAGACTTCCAATTCAACCACCAAGCTCTCTCTTCTCCATCTTCCACTTCCCTACTAATCTCTGATTCATCCTACTCTTTGAAGTATCTATTAAAAATCTCTTCACCAGGACAAGCCCTAAAAATTTCCTCTTCCAATCAACACCCTCAAACGTACTCATTATTTCTACTCTGCTGTGTGCAGGTGGACATTTCCATGGATATCTAAGATGTGAACTCAAAATGAGGATGGCTCCTGGCAATGGAGGACGGCTCTGAAAGTCCGCCATCTTTCACTCTATAGGCCCGTTCTGGTTCCGACAAACCCACAAGACTTGGGACATTCTATCACTTACAACTCGGCTATTTCTAAACTTTAGACCTCCAGATGTTTTAGCTCCAAGAACTCCTGACTTTTAGCCAAGCTAGCTGGGATTTCTGGGAAATCAAGTCAAATACCACTAGAAGGACGAGGAAAGATGTAAGCAGAGGAACACAATCCTCATTTCAACTCTACCAAGGAAATGTAGGACTTGCCCTGGAAATTTAGTTCGGCTCTTGAAAATGTAGGACGGGAGCCCTACAAATCCTAGGCGGACGTAACTTGTAGAATGTGTCCTCCACATGGCTGTCCTACAACTCCAGATCTCCACTTGTAGGACATGTCCTAATAATGTGTTGGCCTTTCAGTTCCTAAGCCCCTTCTGATTCCCACTCAGTAATAAGAGTTGGTACAATCGATGATTTAGGAGTTCATCTCATGAAGGACATCGGGAGTTTATACCATCACTATCATACAAAAATCCCATTATTTGGGAAAACTATTTCACATGACGTCGTAGAAACCCGCCATTCCAATAGTCACAAAGATGCATTGGCGCGCATCTCCTTAGTTTTGGGATGTCAGTTACAGTGCATTTCTGATACTACTTTGGTATCGCAAGTGCAGGTGACAAACATCCGCGTAATTACTCTCCATTTTTGCTTTATTTGCGAGATGATTTAAATGCCCTTCAAGCTCTCTTTAATGTCAAAATGAGCCCCATTGTAATAAACCCTTTAAAAGTCCGCCCTTCCTCAACTTTACACCACCAGACGTTTTGAACCTCAGCTCCCAAAACTGCAGACTCTTGGAAAAGGTAGCTAGGGCTTCTAGAAGTTGAAGTCAAAAATGCCTTGAGGACCAAGGAAAGGTCTGTTCAGAGGAATGGGCTAAGGATTTCTTCTCTACTCTGACAATGTGGGAAGTGTCCTTCAAATATAGGTCTGGTCTTGAAAATGGAGGACGAGGGTCCTAGAAATGCCTCTACTTGTAGAATGGGTCCTCAGCATGGCTGTCATAGAAATCAAATTGTCCTGTCTGTCTGTACCTTTAGTACATGTCCAGGAAATGTGTTGACCTTTGATTCGATAGAAGGATTCTCCTTCTGAGTAACCAATATGAGTTGGGGCCCTCTATTTCTTTGAAGTAAGCCCTTCCCAACATTTGGACCTCCCCATGTTTGGGGCTTTAGATGCCAGAACCGCTGACTCTGGGGCTAGAGAGCTGGGACATCTGGGAGTGGAAGTCAAAACCACCGAAAGAACCAAGGAAAAATCAAAGAGTGAACCCTGGTTTACTTTGGCAATGCTCAACATATGCTGGAAATTTAAGTCGTGTCCTGTAAATGTGGACAGGAGATATCCAAAGTTAGGTTGTCCTCCAGCTCAAAGATTTCTCCTCCACATGGCTGTGGTAGTAATCTTGGTTGCCTTACTGCTCCCGACTTTTCAGACATGCCTAGAAAAAGGAAATGTGTTCCGTGAGACTGTGCCTGGAGTCTTAGGCGCCTGAGAATTCTAGCTTGTTCTAGGTAATACCGCCCTCCACTTGTAGGACTGTCTTACAAATCTGTATTGGCCTACGTAGGTTTCTCCTCCACATGTAGGGCTGTCCCAGAAATCTGGGCCTCCCTACACTGGATAAACCTCCAAATGTAGGACTGTCCACCAAATGTAATGCTGTCCCATGGAGGACGGTCCTCCAAATGTAGGACTGTCCTCCAAACGTAGGACTGTCCTACAATTGGAGGATGGTCCTACAATTGGAGGACGGTCCTCCAATTGTAGGATGGTCCTCCAAATATAGGACGTTCCTACATTTTGAGGACAGTCCTACATTTGGAGGACATCCCTATGTAGGACTGTCCTGCACATTTAGGGTGTTCTGCACATGTAAGTCCTACAAATCTGGATTCTTCTCCCTAGGGCTGTCCTCCACATTTAGGAATATCCTACATATCTCGATTCTCCTCCGTAGTGTTCTCCTGCACATGTAAGACCATCCTACATATCTGCATTTTCCAAAATAGGACCAGCACCGTCCTACAGACTTCCAAATCAACCACCAAGCTCACTCTTCTCCATCTTCCACTTCCCTACTAATCTCTGATTCATCCTACTCTTCGAAGTATCTCTTAAAAATCTCTTCACCAGGACAAGCCCTAAAAATTTCCTCTTTCAATCAACACCCTCAAACGTACTCATTATTTCTACTCTGCTGTGTGCAGGTGGACATTTCCATGGATATTTAAGATGTGAACTGAAAATAAGGATGGCTCCTGGCAATGGAGGACGGCTCCGAAAGTCCGCCATCTTTCACTCTATAGGCCCGTTCTGGTTCCGACAAACCCACAAGACTTGGGACATTCTATCACTTACAACTCAGCTATTTCCAAACTTTAGACCTCCAGATGTTTTAGCTCCAAGAACTCCTGACTTTTAGCCAAGCTAGCTGGGATTTCTGGAAAATCAAGTAAAAAACCACTAGAAGGACAAGGAAAGATGTAAGCAGAGGAACACAATCCTCATTTCAACTCTACCAAGGAAATGTAGGACTTGCCCTGGAAATTTAGTTCGGCTCTTGAAAATGTAGGACGGGAGCCCTACAAATCCTAGGCGGACGTAACTTGTAGAATGTGTCCTCCACATGGCTGTCCTACAAATCCAGATCTCCACTTGTAGGACATGTTCTAATAATGTGTTGGCCTTTCAGTTCCTAAGCCCCTTCTGATTCCCACTCAGTAATAAGAGTTGGTACAATCGATGATTTAGGAGTTCATCTCATGAAGGACATCGGGAGTTTATACCATCAGTATCATACCATAATCCCATTATTTGGCAAAACTATTTCACATGACGTCGTAGAAACCCGCCATTCCAATAGTCACAAAGATGCATTGGCGTGCATCTTGTTAGTTTTGGGATTTCAGTTACAGTGCATTTCTGATACTACTTTGGTATCACAATTGCAGGTGACAAACATCTGCGTAAATACTCTCCATTTTTGCTTTATTTGTGGGATGCTTTAAATGCCCTTTAAGCTCTCTTTAATGTCAAAATGAGCCCCATTGTAATAAACCCTTTAAAAGTCCGCCCTTCCTCAACTTTGCACCACCAGATGTTTTGAACCTAAGCTCCCAAAACTGCGGACTCTTGGAAAAGGTAGTTTTTACTCTACTGTGGCAATTTGGGATGTGTCCTGGAAATATAGGCCAGATCCTGAAAATGTAGGGTGGGGAACTAAAAATCCTGGGTAGAATCTGTACTCCATATGGCTGTCCTACAAATCTAAATATCCTTACTGTTCTGCACTTTTAGACAATTCCAGGAAATGTGTTGGCCTTTGAGTTACTTGATTGATACTTGTTCCGACAAAGCAATAATAGTTGGGACACTCTATTACTTCGAAGTAAGCCCTTCCCAAAATTTTGGCCTCCAGATGTTTGGGACTTTCGCTTCCAGAACTGCTGACTCTTAGCCTATCTAGCTGGTACTTCTATAATGTTTCCTGCCTTGCCTTTTACTTCATTCGGTTCCAACAAACCCAAAATACATGGGACACTCTATGACTTAGAACTTAGCCATTCCCAAATACAGTAATAGACCTTTGTATAAGTTAGCTGGGGCTGTACCATGGAAATGTGCGAGGCATCCTGGAAATTTAGGTCAGGTCCTGGAAATGTAGGATTTTTTCCCTAAAAATCCTGGGTGGTCACCACTTGTAGAATGTGTTGTTCGCATGGCTGTTCTACAAATCTAGATTGTCATATTGGCCTCCACTTGTAGGACATGCCCTTCATATGTTCATAAGTCCCTTCTTCTTCGAACTAAGCAATATGAGTTGGGACCCTCTATGACTTAGAAGTCAGCTATTCCCAAACTTTGGACCTCTAGATGTTTTGAACTCCAGCTCCCAAAATTCCTGATTCTTGGACAAGCTGGCTGGGGCTTCTGGAAGTTGAAGTCGAAAACACCTGGATGACCAAGGGAAGGTCTATCCAGAAGAACATGATAATAAATTATACTCTATTGTGACAATATGGGAAATGTTCTGTAAATTTAGGTCGGGTCCTGGAAGTGTAGAACAGGGGCCCTACAAATGCTGTATGGCCTCCACCTGTAGGATGTGTCGTCCACATTGTTGTCCTACAAATCTAGGTTGCACTATTATTCTCCACTTGTAGGACTTTCCTACAAACCATGATTGTCCTGCATAGGACTGCACCCCACATTTAGGACTATCCTACAAATCTGGATTGTTCAATGTAGGACCATCCTCTTCATGTAGGACTCTCCTTCAAATCTCTATTGTCCTACCTAGGACTAGGGTCCAATGCAGAAGCATCCTAAAAAATTCAAAATTACCTACCTAGGACTCTACATCTGTCATTCTCCTACAAGTCTGCCATGCATCCTCCACATTCAGCAGTGTCCTAAAAAGGTCCTCAGCAGGGCAAGCCAAGAAATTTACTCCTCCAAAGAAATATGCTGGAACTCAATGATTAATTCTACTCTGTTGGGTAAATGTGGGATGTTTCCTGGAAATCTATGGTGTCCCCAGAAAATATAGGCCATGTCCTGGAAATATGCTGTAGACTGGCTCCAACAGTTCTACAATCTGTCCTGCCAATGTATGACATGTCCAAGAAATGTGTTGGCCTTTGAGACCATAAGCCCATTCTGCTTCTGACTAACCAATAAGAGTTGAGCCACTCTATGATTTAAAGGCCATTCCCAAACTTTATATCTCCAGACATCTTTATATATCCAGACATCAGCTCCCATAATGCCAATGTGGGAAATGTAGGACAGGGTCCCTAAAAATGCTGTACGACTTCCACCTGTAGGATGTGTCCTCCACATGGCTGTCCTTTGAAGCTATATATACTGATCTCCACTTGTAGGACTTTCCTACAAATCAGGATTGTCCTGTGTAGGGCTGTCCCCCACATCTAGGACTCTCCTACAAATCTGGAATGTCCTACATAGGACCATCTCACAAATCTAGATTGTCCTACATACAACCGTCCTCCACACATCCTCCAAATCTTTATTGTCATATGTCAAACCATCTTCCAATGTAAGTCCATCCTCCAAATTTCCTAGGATCACCAAATCACCACTTGTAAGACTTTCCTACAAATCAGGATTGTCCTGTGTAGGGCTGTCCCCCACATCTAGGACTCTCCTACAAATCTGGAATGTCCTACATAGGACCATCTCACAAATCTAGATTGTCCTACATACAACCGTCCTCCACACATCCTCCAAATCTTTATTGTCATATGTCAAACCATCTTCCAATGTAAGTCCATCCTCCAAATTTCCTAGGATCACCAAATCACCACTTGTAAGATTTTTCCAGGAAATGTGTTGGCCTTTGATTGTATAGGCCCATTTTGCTTTCTACTAGCCAATAAAAGTTGGGCCACTCTGTATGTTAGAAATCAGCAATTCCCAAAGTTTGGACCTCCAGATATTTTGGGCTTCAGCTCCCAGAATTCCAACAATGAATTGTACTCTACGGTGGCAATGTGGGATGTATCCTGGAAATTTAGCTCGGGTCCTGGAAAACTAGGGAGTTTATTACATGGGAGAAATCCCATACAGAAACTAAACTTAAATTATTCAGACAATGTTTGGGGTTAACCCAAACAGAAAGTTGAAAAAACAGACATTTGCGGGAAGTCTTTCAGACAATGTTTGTGTGAAGGAGAAATAACAGAGTTTATCACACAATGGAATTTGGGGGTACGATGCAATGGCAATCCGAACACAACCATGGGGTTTCACATTATTGCGAATGAGTGTATCTCACGCAATTTCGGGCAAAAGGGAAGTCATTCCGAACACAATCATGGGGTTTCACGTAATTGCGTATTAGAGTATCTCACACAATTTGGGGCAATGGGGGGTCATTTTCGGGAAATGGGAAGTCATTATGAACGCATTCCGAACACAATCAGATTACACGTAAATTCGCTAAACTAGCGAATTCACGTAATTGCAAATTGGCTCCATTCGCAATTGAGAGAAATTCCTCCCATGTGATAAACTCCAATGTGAAAATAACCCAAATTCAAAGTAGTCAAAACCAGCTCCTTTTATTTTTGCTTAATTCTGAAAGTACAAAAGAGCTTTTTTCCCCCCTCCCCTTGTGTCTGCTCAGTTAATTGAGCCTAAACTACTTTTCTGGAGCTGAGAAAAAAGGAGGAAAATGGGAGGAGGAGGCAAGGAATTGCAACATTTTAAAAGCAAATGACAACGTGAGATGACAGAATTAATTGGGACTGCCCTTGCAAAATCAAGGCAGTTGCAAGGTATGCTGAAGGGTCTTTTGGTACAGTGCACTTTAAACTTTTTTATTATGTTTTAAAAGTTTTGAATTGTTTTAACTTTGTGCTTTTAATATAATTGTTTAACTCTATTTAACTTTGTGTTATAGAATTTGTTGTTGCTGTTGTGTGCTTTCAAATCATTTCCGACCGTAAGGCTCATCTATCATGGGGGCTTCTTAGCAAGATATGTTCAGAGGTGGTTTGCCATTTAGATGTACTTTAATTTATTGTACGCCCTCTTGGGTGCCCCATTGGAAGAAGGGTAGGATACAAATTTAATGGAGGGAGGGAGGGAGGTGGAGTCCCTGTTGAGGCTTCCAAAATGCCAGTCATGCCAGCTACCCAATTGATAAGTCTGCCACTTATGCACTATCCCTGTACATTACTCAAACGCCAGTGGAGCCAAGTCAACTACTGTGTCTGCCCTCTTTGGTTAAAATATAAGCACATCTTCAAGTGCGGCATTTAGAAAGCAAAAGAGAAGAGTGAATAAATAGGTTGGAGAAAGAACACATAAGAGATATCCAGTCCAGTCATAACCTTTCATCATGAACTATCTAAAAGGTTATTATGAAATAAAAATGGAAGGAAGCACCTACACACTCTCCTCAGAGGAAAGGTGGGATATGAAATGCAATATATAAATAACCAATACACCTACAAATTGTAAGCTGACAATCAAATTTGCATCCATTGTAAGATTTAACATTGATATCACTAGCATTTTTCTTTCTTTTTCTTTTTTACCCTGCAGGAAAAGTAGCTAGCCTAAAGCATCTAATGCAGAACACACAAACCCTTTGAAATGAAACATATCAGTCAGCTCAGAATTTCCATTCAAACTTTTGGCACACATTATTCTTACATGAAATCCTATAATAGTGCTTTGTATTCTGGTGGATCCAACACAATTTTGGCAAAGACAGAAAGTCTTGCCTTCAGCATTACACAGAAGAGCTTTTTTCGCAACCATGCATCAAAATCACCAACAAATCAAACACAAGATAGTTTAAACCTAGCATTATGTAAATGCACAAAGGAAAAAAAACACTAGCAATTTAGGATAAAAAGAAATCTTGGAGATGTTCAGACTGAAGCTATATTTTGCCTAGCTTAGTGACATAAACTCACTTTCTAGATTGGCAGGAAAGGGCGACATGAAGTTGCCTTTTCCTTAATACTTAGCAGCTGCACTGCAAGTCCCAGGTGTGTAATAAAAAGGCATAGGGCAGCTACACTGAAGAGGTGTGGGGACGACTTACCCGAAGTCTTTTCTGTTGCTCAGCAACTACATTGGAAGCTGTCAGGATGCTAGAAACACAGGCAGAGCAGCTGCACAGGTGGCAATGATTGGGGCTTTTGGCCGCACTGAACCTTTAATATTTTTGTTGTTGTTGTTGCCAGCTGCGAACTTTGCAGTTCCGCAGGTACATCACACATGAACTGTGCAGTTATGAAGATCTGTCAAATTACCATTGCGGTTTCGCTTCCCTTTTTAAAGTGCGCAGTTGCATCGGTGCACCATGAATGAACCCATTTATTTTATAATAATAATAATAATAATAATAATAATAATAATTTATACCCCACCCCTTTGAGATCAATCGAGGCGGCTTACACATTAAAATACTATTACATCAATAAAACAAACTGCATCCCTCCCCCCCTTAAAAAGATATTAAATCCATTATAATTTAAGTTTATGAATAAACAATTTTATGAATGAATTGACATTTTATGTGCAGTTGCATAACAGTTATAGCACTCCAGAGTCCCTACTGCGCGTGTCTAGGGTTCGGATTAGAGCTGGAGCTAGGGTTTGGGAGCTTTAAAAAAACTGCACAGTTGCACTGCAGCATTTAGACACAGCTGCGCAGTTACACCCTTTTTAAAAAGAAGCTGGGGAAAGCAGCTCCTTTTTAAAGCTGCTTTTTCCCCACTAAAATGCAAAAGAAGTGTGTTCATGCCAAACTTTCAGTGTGGGTCATCTAAAAGCTACACTTTCATGCAGGCATGAACACACCCCTTTTTGCCAGGCTAGATCAGCCCATAGTTAATTTTAATTCTTCCCCCCAAATAGTGTCTTTGAAATGCCCAGATAATGCAGCTATTCTGTTATTGTTTGGTGATGGTGGGCATCCCTTTGTCTGTCTGGTGGCTAGCTAAAATATTCCTAGATAGTTAATTTGAACTAATGAGAAGGAGAAGATTTCTTGATAGCTGGAAATCTCTACACTGCAGTTGGAATATGATACTGTATCTGTTATATACTGTACTCAGAAAAAAATGATTATACTCCAGCTAAGGAAAAGGAATAGCAGGGAAACAAATCAATCCAGTTTCCAATTTAAAACTAAAAGAGATTGAGATGATCAGAATTCTGACTGAACTCAGTGTTGCTTACATCAGAATGGACAGGTATAGTACTGATATGATTGTACTGATATGAAAGAGACAGAACTCTGGATTGAGATTTAGTTAATCTTACAATAGACCTTCTAAACCAAATGGGATTTCAATTAGTCATGCCTAACCTTTGGTTTCAGTGGAATAAATTGAGATCCCACCCCGAAGTCTTGGAGCTGGAAATTGTCTGGAAGTTAAATCACTTGGTGTCTAGAGAGGTTTTCACTGGGATTTGTTCTATACCTTAAGACTGTTTCCCTCCAATATAAATACTCTGCTTGCTGTTAGCACACCCACCCTGCATACATGATGATGTATTTTGGAGTCCCTGTATTTTCACATCTCATAACTGGAGATAGCATGTTTTTGAGAGATCGATGGTCTTTCAGGGATTATCACATAGAGGTTTACTGAACTGAAATCATTGGCTAAATGCTTCAGAAGCATGGAGGTGGGATAGCTGGTTGCACTTCTGAAGCATCATTGAGGCGTCCCGCTCCTCTCCCATCGACAAAGCATTTGCAGAGCAGCCATTTCTTCAATAACAGGAACTTCTGTTATTGAAGAAATGGCTGATTTGCAAACGCTTTGTCGACAGGAAAGGTGAGGGCTTCAGAAGTGCAACTGGCTATCCCACCTCCACACTTCTGAAGTGTTTAGCCAACAATTTCAGCACGGTAAGTGCCTCCATGTGAAAGCAGCCTAGGTCAGGTTTTTAGGAGAAAAGGAGCATGTCCTGGAGCATTACCTGTTCACATTTAGGTAATGGGACATCAAATCTAGATGATTGTAT
The DNA here is from genome assembly GCA_034509955.1 of Urosaurus nigricauda. Classification (NCBI taxonomy): domain Eukaryota; kingdom Metazoa; phylum Chordata; class Lepidosauria; order Squamata; family Phrynosomatidae; genus Urosaurus; species Urosaurus nigricauda. The sequence continues at coordinate 128,547,928 of JAOEGL010000003.1, forward strand.
AAAACTCTGCGATCACGTTTCCATATTTCCATTTTTGGTTAGCTCCGAATGCTGTATCTATGTGAATTGTTATTGTGTGTCATATTTTTCCAAATAAAAACTGTTTTAATTCACCCCAAACCTGTAGTTCTCCTCTGTTAGCATAAACAGGCACAAATGGTCCTAAAGGTTACCCAAGCCTCTGGCAAAAGCCAATTTCTCCAACATTTTAAATAGCTCTTGTTACCCAAAATGCAAGAGTCCCAAGAGGGCACTCACAATCAATACACAATGGGGGGATTTAACTAGCTCACATGACAGCTGTGAGAGGGCTTGAGGCAAATAAAGCCAGAGTCAAACCTATTTATAATGGTTCCAAAAAAAAAACCCTGACTTTCCAGGATGCAAGTTCCAAATGTAATTTTATTTATAACAGCAAATTAGGAAATCAACTTCATACAAAAAAACATACATTCAAGAACTAATGATGTAAAAGTATTAGCTGATATCAAATTAGAGGCTTTACCAGATGGTAATACTGTAGTAATACTGTACCGAGTTCAGGTGCAGAGCTCCAACCGGGGAGGTACACAGTGAAGTGAATCTGGCTCAGCTCACTGCCTTTGGATCGCTGAGGCCTGTGTGTGCTGAGGAGTCAAGGGAATTATGCATAGGGTGTCTTTCTGACTTCAACCAAGACTGAATTGGGACCACCCAAGTGGGTACATATATAAGACAAACTCTATCCTGGGGCAATTGCTGGACTTGAATGGGTTTTCCAGATGAGAGATTGAGCAAGAAGATTGAGAATCATCCAGTCATCCATGCAGATATCCCTAGCCAAAGGCATATCTGTCCCAAAGGGAGATACTCCTGAACTTCTGTTTTACTTGCAAACACAGATATCACATACACCATTAATTCCACCAATGAGGACCTTATGCAGATTTCGATCACTGGAGGAATTCCTCTGGGCTATGGGCTAAGCACTCTGGATCAGAACTATTAGTTTTGTTCCATTTTTCTGAGAGGTGAAAAATTCAATTTTTCTGAGAGGTGAAAAATTCCCCTAGAGATGACTTCATAGGGTTTCCTTTTATGGTCCTGGATTTCTTTATATGATCAAAGCAGCTTCCTCTACACTGGGGCACTCTCTGGACTCTGAGCCTTGTGACAGCCCCTTTAATATTAAGTTTATATCAAATGGAGGGACCCCATATAGAGGGGTGATCTTTGGGGTAATACACTGTCTTATTTCTTTTGGTAACATTACATAACTGCAGAGCAAAGCAATATTACAAACCTGTCTTAAATCTTTGGTCCTCTTTCATGGGACTGACAAGGTGGAGGAAAGCTTGTACAAATTACTAAGGCCTGGTTGTCTAGAAAAGGGCCCATGGTCCAACTATATTGCATGTGTTTTAAATCTTTCTTGGTGTGGTCATTATTCATTGATGGACCCCATTGATTTTTAAATTCAATGTAAAACTAGTAAATATCAAGGAAAATGATAATGATATATACTTGTCCATATTCGCACCAGACCCCCGCGAATATGGAAATACTGCAAATAACAAAAACATCATGTTTTTAGCTGAGAAGACACCTCTCTAGGAATCTCTACGTCCTTTGGTGAAATTCTGTGGCCAAAGTCCTACAGACATTGACCACATAACTGCACTGGAGGAGCTACAAAGGCCTGGTAGAGCATTCTCTCTAGGAATCACAAGGTCTTTCAGTGCAACTCTGTGCTCAAGGTCCGACAGACACTGACCATAGAATTGCACTGAAAAAGCTACAAAGGGCTAGTAGAATATTCTCTCTAGGAATCTCTAGCTCTGTCAGTTCAACTTTTGGTTAAAGTTGACCATAGAATTGCGCTGGAGGACCTAGATATTCCTAGAGAGGACATATTAATCAAATCCATGTATAATCAAATCTGCAAATATCAATCCACAAATATGGAAGAATGACTGTGCAGTTGGACCTCCTTATAGATGGGCTTGCCTTTCACAGCTTTGAGCTTATGCCGTCCGCGGCTTTGAGCTTATGTGGAAGGCAAGCCCCAGCAGAAATAATGAGGTGTGTACTCGCACTGCGCACCCAGTGTGCTGCCACAAGCATGAGCCCCATTATTTTCTATGGGGCATGAGCATACGCTCTTTTCCCCATGTGTGGGGGGAGTTCCGGAATGGATCACCTGCATATGGGCAGGGCAGACTGTACAAAATTTGAAAGATTTTTAGACAGCTCATCAGGTGCTCAGAACTGGTGCGGGGTGGCCAGGAAAGGAAGTCAGATTCCTTGGGAGTGGTTCCCATGGTCACTAAGTGAAGTGGACTGACTGTGGGAACAACAGGGGGGGACAGAGTCCTGGCTCCAGCAAAGCCAGGCTCCCGATTCCAGAAGCCTCAGTGTTTCTCCTGTTTACCACACCAAACAGGCAACTCACTCTGCCCCCCATCCACCAACTTGCCTTCTTTGCTACTGAGAAGACTAGGGGTATATCCACTAGGAGGTCCCCAGGGTATCAGTTCTCCAGGGTCTCTTCACAGTTTTCAGGCAGTCAGGGAGGAAAGTAAGAGAACACAGTAAGAGTCTCTTGCTCAGATCCCTTCCTTTCATTCACAGCTGGGAACCCCTTTCCCGCTCAGCCCAAAATCACTACTCCAGCCCAGAGATGCTAGGCTGCCTGGTTAGCCAGCCCACAGTCATCCACCAGCAGCCCCCAACCATCATGCAGGACTGCTGCTGGTGAACACTGGGGAGGGGGGGATTCATACTTGCCTGCAAAATTTCACAAATCTAAATGTGCTCTCAGCAATCCTCCTCTTTCACTCAAAGGAAATTAAATGAAAAGTGGAGCACCACTAACAGTTCAGATTCAGACACAGGAATTTATCACACAGGGGGAAAGCGGTGGAAAGTGGGGGTTTGAACGGATATTAGCCTGTAAAAAATTACTTGATCATGGTGAAGATTTCCACATGCATCACAATTAAAGTGGACTTATCCCAGCAATAAGCAGGTAATAAACAGCAACAAGTCTTTCACAGGAAAATCCTATGAATGATTTGTTGCTGGTTATTACCTGTTTATTGCCGGGATAAATCCTCTTTGATCACAAGGACATGTGAAAATCCTCATCGTGATTGTGTGATTTCCATGGGCTAATGTCCATTTAAACCCCTGCTTTTCCCTGATTTTCCACGTGTGATAAAGTTCATATAGTCTTACTTGGAACAGGCTACTAAAATCAATGAGTCTGAAGTCACAAGTACTGTAACTTAAGTCCCATTGATTTATGCCTAAATCTGGATTAACACTATTGTCTTCTACAGACTTTTTTCTTAACAAAGTGTTAATAAGATTCATGAAAGAATCAACTTATGCATGAAAGAAATTGGACTCAAAGTTATCTTTTTTAATGTGGGAATTGAAACTGCCTAAAACAAACATCTGCCAAAGTTCTGAAAATCATCCCCACCATTAATGTATCTAAACTCAGATTTGAAAACATGTTTCTTTAAATGTGCACCTGCAGCCGTTTCCCAACTTAGGGGACTTGAATGTTTGGCACTTTCAGAACATGGAATGGGGAAGGAGGAGAGTTATACCAGTCATTAATCTTCAGCAGAAACAGTCAGGACCCTAACACGATTACACAGAGAACATGCAGAATAAATTGAATCTAGCAGCACTTTAGGCTTTTTCTAGTACATTCTAGACAAAGCTTGGAAAAGTTACTTTTGGAGTGCAGTCCCTAGAAACCCACAGTGAGCACAGCCATGGCCCACGCGGCCTGGGAATGCTGGGGATGTTAGTCCAAAAAAGTAATGTTTCCAAACTTTGATCCTAAAATCTTCCAGGCTTTTCCCAGGGCTGAAGATCATCCTCATCCTCATCCACATCCACATCCTCATCCTCTCTCCCTCCCTCCCTCCCTCCCTCCCTCCCTCTCACCTGTGCACTGGCAGCTTCGGTTGAAGAACTTCAGTGGCCATCGTTCCCGATCATCCACGTTGCGGAGAGTGTAAGGGCCGCTCCAGGGTCTAGTGTCTACCTGCACCTCTTTACAAGTACCCCTGCCTTGCTGTGAACCACACACATTGTCAGGATCTGACCCCAAGGCTGGGCAGCACTGCTTGGCTTGAAGCATCTCCACCGTCATACAGGCTCGAGGGAATTGCGCTTGGGCCTTTGGAGGCCAAAGAAGGTTCAGGCAACCTACGAATGCCCAGCAGAGCAGCCACTGCCTCCCCAGTTGCAGCAGGAAGGCCATCACATAAGGGACTAGGGCTTCTGCAGGTCTAGTGACTTTCTGTCTACGTGTAACAGAAGCAGGGAGATTTTTATGAATAGCCTCTGAGTTGAACAAGGGAGCTAACTTTTACCTGACCAAGTGAGAGATTTCTTTTTCGATCTGCACTGCCTACCAAATTAGAATCTGAGGGGGTTGCTTAATCCTTGACTGGGATGTGGAGAAAAGGCAGACAGTTTAGCTCTTTGTTTGCCAAGAAGCCATAGCTGGGGGGCTTTATTTTTGGGGTCAGCAAACCATAATTAGGAGGATTAGCTTTGTGTAAATCCTCGTGTTTAGCACATGACACAAGGGCAAAGAGTGGCCTATGCAGAGGTAGAGAAATGACTGAAGGTCCTTGGCTTACATTCAAGGAGACAAAAGCCTTTTATTTGCTTCTCATGGCCTCTACAACCATACGCAACAGTAGTGCTGCCACTGCTGCACTCTCAAGTTTCTTTGTGGGAATTATAAACACAGGTTGCAAAATTATAAAAGAGAATAAACTGAATGGTTCTTAATAGTTGTGGCTTATTTTTGTTTTGTTTTTTAAAGGCCTCATTCCCACTTACAGATAAATTGGTGTGCAATCTGAACCGATGGATCGATTCGACATCAGATCATAGTTTACACTACACTTGCCTTGATCACATTTTCTGGCATTTTCTGACATTAAAATAACCCACTTGTGGTTCCCATTCACAAATGAATAGATACAAAATGATTCGGTTCCAGCTGGCCAAAGGGGAAGTTTGAATCAATTCCAATCTGCTTGTGGTTCACACTTGCGCAGAATCGATTTATCAAAAGAGAAGTGGAAAAAAATCAGCGTCAAAAAGACATGGATTAAATGGGGCTGGAGCATGGACCCCCTCTCGGAATCGCTTCAGCAGTTCAGATTACTTGGGATCCAAGGTTGTTTGAACTGGTTCAAACTGATTTGCGATCCGATTTAAAAGGTAGTGGGAATGAGGCCAAAACAAAAGCAAAAACCAATCTATTCTGACTGAAGTCTGCCCTCTCTCATGTTAAAAAAAAAATACCCTTACTGACTAAACCTGGTTACTAGATATATAACTGAGAAGGAGTCATTATACAATGGAAGGTGAATTTTCTTTCTTCCATCTGTCTTTAAAAACTTAAAAGGATATTTCCAACATAAAAGATTCTAAGTAGGCTGTTAATGATCAGTTGAAGCATGGAGAACAGAAGAGAAGAGGCACTACCTACCCAAGAAGCAGATTACATGTTTTGTATTCATAAGGAATTGGGTTAAGGATGTATCTGAAGAAGTACAACTGAGGTCTTCAAAAGCCATCATCAAGAAGGAGTGTTGCTGACATTGCTTAACAAACACATTGCATTATGTTTCTGTGGGCTCCTTTGTATCACGCTGCAGGTCATGCTATAACAAGAAATGTAAGAAATGTAGGGCAAAAAAATGAAATGCACAGATACAAGATGAGAGACACCTGGCTTGACAACAGTACATGTGAAAGGGATCTAGGAGTCCTAGTAGACCACAAGTTGAACATGAGTCAATAGTATGATGTAGCAGCTAAAAAAGGCCATGCAATTCTAGGCTTTATCAATAGTAGTACAGAGTCTAGATCAAGGGAATTAATAGTGCCACTCTATTCTGCTTTGTTCAGGCCTCATCTGGAATACCGTGTCCAGTTCTGGGCACCACAATTCAAAAAGGATGTTGACAACCTGGAACATGTCGAGAGGAGGGCGAGCAAAATTGTGAAAGGTTTGGAAACCATGATCTTTGAAAAACAACTTAGGGAACTGGAATGTTTAGCCTTGAGAAGAGAAAGTTAAGAGGTGATATGTTTAAATATTAAATAATATTCTGAGGATAAAGAGGGAATATGTTTAAATATTTGAAGGGATGTCATATTGAGGTTGGAGCAAGCTTGTTGTCTGCTACTGCATAAACTAGAACTCATCACAGCAATGGATTCAAGCTACAGGAAAAGAGATTTCATTTAAACATTAGGAAGAACTTCCTCATTGTAAGAGCTGTTTGGGAACGCATTCCCACGGTGTATGGTAATCTCCTTTGGAGGTTTTTAAACAGAGGCTGAATTGCCATCTTTCAGGGGCATTTTGATTGTATGTTCCTGCATGGCAGCAAGTTGGATTGGATGGCCCTTGAGGTCTCTTCCAGCTCTATGATTCTTTGATTCTAAGTCTTGAATACCACTCAGAAGAACAATGTCCAAATTTCCTACTCCTTCTACCAGTTTCCCTCTTTATCCTCATATTACTTCAGCTGTTGCAAACTGAGTCCAAAGTGCAAAAGTAGTTTGCATTCAATTAACTCAGCAGGAAGGAAGAGGAGGAGGGGTGATCTTGCCTTTCCCCCTATACTCAGGAAAAAGGAAACTGATACACCCTCTCCTTCGTAGGCCTTGTCTACACAGGACAAAAGTCCCATTCCCTCCCACCCATCCACCTACCCCCCTGTCTGGTGTCATCCTGTTCAGACAACATACAGGCCAAAAACTGGTTCTGGTGTGGGCAATCCAGACAATATCTGGCACATCCCGCAATAGAACTGGGGGAAAACAAGGTTAGCATGAACTAAGAAGTAATCTTACCTTTTGCTCCATATATTCTTTGGACGTCTGGAGTCCTCTGTTTCCATGCCACCATGGTGTCTGCATGGGCATACTGCTAGGTGCATCTACCACAACCACAAGTCACTTGTTCTGAGGTTAGAACAAGGGACCCAGCATGCAATATCACTGGGTGCCTTGTTTTGTCCTCAGAAGTGAGTGACCTGTGGTGGCAATGGATGCAGTGGACAGCCCAGTAGGAGGCATGCAGACAGCCAGTGTGCATGCAGACAGCCGGTGTGGCATAGAAATGGAGTCCAAGGTAATGAGGGCAGAACAAGGCAGCTGCAAGGCCCAAGTTTGTGTTCATCCTCATGAATAACTTTTGCCATCTTGACCACTCTGATGTTGTCTGGCCATGTGTCCAAATTTTCATCTGTGAAATTTTGGAAGCCATGTAGACTTGATAATGAATTCATCCATGCATTTGGTTAGACACAAGTCAAGTCTAGTACCAACCTCTTTCCACCTGACCCCCACTTCATTGGCCATGGCACCAAAGAAAATCCAGATGTTAGGCTCTTTGTGGCAAGACACAGCTCTTAGGAGCATTCATGACAACTCTTAGAAATGGAAGATATTCTAACTGCATTTTTACAAAGGACTATTTGCCTCTATAATAGGTTCTTAGGACTTCCTGCTATACATTATTCCTTTGTCTTATTGGATCTGTTGTTTTCTAGTCTGTAGACTGCTAGTTCTGGCTTGACTTCACTTTCTTCCACAAAACACTTCCTCTCTTTGGACTGGATGGCCCTTGTGGTATCTTCCAATCTATGATTCTATGATTCTTTCTTTTACTCTGAAGCCAATAGTAACAGGCCCCTGCTTTTTTCGCTTCCAAGTACAGTATATAGATGCATCTATTAACATATCCTCAACACTGAAGATGGTCTTTTCTTGATACCCTATTACAGGCTAACAATTGCTGGATGTCAAAGTGGTCAGAGCATTGGGAGAACTGCCAACCACAGCATGTGAAAATTGATCACAACTTCTCCATCATCACTCAGATTCCATCAACCTATATGGAATCCTAATTTCTGATGCCAAGTATGTGATGACTAGGGGGCTCAACAGACTGGCCATTAAAGCCGGCCTGGGTGTGAAGTCAGGGCATGGTGTCCACATGACGCACGCCCTGCCTCCACCCCAGGCCAGCGTGACACCGCCTCTTGCTCCACATGGCGTGCAGGATCACAGCACTCCTCTGGTGCTGCATCTACATGTGGCTCCTTTTTGTGCTGGATAAAGGAGAAATTGGGGCTGCAGTTTGCGGTTGCTGCAGCCCCAACCCAGCACAGACAGAGGCAGCTGCAGGCCAGCCCTTACGGGTGGTCTGTACAGCCCCTAGCTTTCCAGAAAAGATGTGGACATGACATTAGACACACCTATTTCTTCCTTTCTTGGAAACTGTTCTCCCATCTTGAAAAACCTTCATTAAAAAGAGATCTAGCAAATAGTTCAACATCAAAGTGCATGCCATTCCATGAGCAAGATATATTAGCAGAAACAAAGACCTAATCTGCATAGCAGAAATAATGCAGTTTGACATGACTTTAACTGCCATGCTATGAAATTCTGGAATTTGAGAGATATGTAGCCTTTTCGGACCAATTGTTCTGGTGCCACAACAAACTTCAAATTCCAAGATTCCATAAAATGGAACTATGGCAGTTAAAGTGGTGTCAAACTGCATTATTTCTGCAGCGCAGATTAAACCAAAGAACTCTTCAATTAAACTGGACAGGCAGTGGGTGCATATATCAGAGGGAGGGAAACAGTATCTAGGTAAATAATATTTTGTTTGCATGTGCTGGTTGTGTATGTGTGTGAGTTTGTGTGAATTTGAAACAAGGTGGTAATTTAATAATCTAATTTGTCTACCTAGGAAACATCACCAATAGGGCTGTCTTTTCGTTGTACTTGGGACATAACACTGCTAAGCCACATAGCCCTTGGGACATGTGACTCTATAAAGTCAAGTGAGGCCTTCAATGAAATAATCACATGCCTCTTCCCTCATGGATGTTTTATGTGAGCATGCTAAACTTTGCCTTGAAGTACTGCAGTGGATGTTTGGGAACACTGCTGCCCACAAGGCCTTCAAATTCACCAACATATTTGTGTACATGGGACAATAGCAGCATTGATTGCTGGCAGTGAGTATTAATAATGGTTGATAAATAAAACAGATTTTTTTCCTACCACCATGTCACCCTGAACCTCTCTGATCGCCACTGATTTTGGCAGCTAAGCAGAATTAGCTCATTGTTTGGTAGAACATCAGGGGATTTCAGGAATCTCCATTTAGAAGCTAGGCAAAAATCTTGGTACGAATCCCTGCCAGTTAGAGATACTTGCCTGGATGGAATATGGGTCTAACCTAAGTAGCATAAACCCTATGTTTCAATGATGTTTCCCAGGGGAGCGGGGGGGGGGAGAGCTTTGGGTTTATTTTGTCATATTGATTATAAGACCTGATTATAATATAATATTGATTGAGTCAAAGGTATCTAAATGGTAAGTGGAAAAGGCAGCCCATTTTTATTCACTCTGTTCATTTCGTGCACATAAAGCAAGAGAAAGCAAAATGTACCTCATCAAGGACAGAACAGTCTTCCACAATTGTAGTACACTTTTAGACCATGGTTGTTTTTAAACTACACAATGTATCCGTGTCAGACTACTTTAACTGTTGTAGCTGCATCCTACAGAAGCCTGGGATTTGTAATTTGGCAAAGTATCTAGAATTCGGTCTCAGAGAGTTTTAATGCTCATTTACACAGAATTCTAGGTATGGTGGGCCCTTGGTATCCGCTGGGATTTGGTTCCAGGACCTCCTGTGGATACCAAAATCTGTAAATGCTCATGTCTTATTAAATACAATGGTGTCATAAAATGGTGTCTCTCAAATAAAACAGCAAAATCAAGGTTTCTTTGTTTGTTTTGGAATTTATACATAAATTGTTGTTTCAGTTCTTAGTAAAGATGGTCTACTGGGGAGGATATATTTTATGCAGGTAGGCTCCTCCTCCTTCTACCCATGAGGCAATAGGAAGATTTTCAAAGTCCAGGAAATTTAAAATCCATTTGCATCTCAACAGGGACCCCTCTTTTCCAATCCAGTATGTATCCATCCCAGTGAGGCCACAGGCCATTGCCTCAGTCTCCCTGCCTGAGCTAGCCAGGCTGGTCTCGGGGTTGGTGTTAGCATCTCCTTGTCTATTAGTGCTGGTGGACTTCCACATCCATGCTGAGACTGCCCTTTCAGGAGTGGCCTAGGACTTCATGACCTCCATGACAACCATGGGTCTGTCCCAAGATACCACTGTCTGTGGTATCTGGCTCTACTCATGTTGCTGGGCACACTCTGGACCTTGTTTTCTGTGCTGGGTGAAGTGATGATGATCTTGGTGAAACGCTCCACAGTTCCATTGTCACGGACAGATCATTATCTGGCCAGGTTTAGACTGACCGGGACTCGGAACCTCTGCAGGGGTGGGGGATCCATTAGGATGGTCTGCCCCAGGAGGCTGATGGATCTGGATGGATTCCTGAGGGCTCTCGGGGAGTTTCGTGTCACCTTGGCAGGCGATTCCGTTGAAGGCCTGACCAACCTTTGGAATAAGGAAGTGGCCGGTGTGGTGAACACAATCACTCCTGACTGTCCTCTCTCACGGAGTGGAGCCAACCATCCCCTGATTCTCCAGCAATTTGAGGAGACAGAGACTAGAGCGACATTAGCAGAAGACTCAGAGTGAATTTGAACGAACATGAGCTGCAGCCTACTTGAAAGCCTACTCTGTGGCAAATTGTTTTTTGCTGACAGCATTGCATCTGCAAGGAGCCGTCCAGCAGAGCTCTTCCAAGTGGTCAGGGGTATTTTGCACATTTACCCTCAAACAGAAAATGTGGACCACATGGAGGCCCACTGTGAAGAATTTGTATGGCATTTTGCAGATAAAGTCATTCAAATCCGCTCTGACTTGACTGCAGTAGTCGCATGCATGCAGCACACTGGTCTGAAAATGACATGGATGTGGCCACTAGGAAGAACTAGAGCAGAGGTTACTACAGTTCAAGTGGCAGGTGCATGAGTCAGCATTTGGTGAGCTGTGCATCATGGGAAGTCTGATGCAACATGCACAGAAGGTGAAGCCAGCCAGAGGTGCATCATGGGTAGTATTCTGATGCAACAGATACTGAGTATGAAACCAGCTAGGTTTCACTGGTGGCATGGCTGTCACATGGCTTCTAGGAAGACCACCTATATAAAAGAGAAGGTGACTATCTCTTTTGTTGGGTTGCTGTTGTTGTCCCCTGTGCTGTTTAACATATACAGTGGTCCCCCGCCTTACGAATCCCCCGGGTTACGAAAACCCCGGGATCCAAAGGCGGCAGGACCGCCATTGTATCCCCCGGGATCCGAAAGATCCCCCGGGATCCAAAAGAAAAAAAGCTGCGCGGCCCCTTTAAATGGCCGCGCGGTCCGTTTAGAATAGCGGTCCCCCGGGAAACGAAAGCTTCCGGGTTACGAAGGTAATCCCGGAACGGATTATCTTCGTAACCCGGGGGACCACTGTACATGAAATTGCTGGAAGAGGTTGTCTGGAATTTTGCGATGCAGTGTCATCAATGTGCAGATGACACTCATCTCTACTACTCCTTCCCATCTCAATCCAAGGAGGCTGTCCTTGTCCTAAACCAGTATCTGCCATCAGTAATGAACTGGATGAGGGCAAACAAGATGAAACTTAATCCAGACAAGACAGGGGTGTTCATGGTCAGTCGGAAGGTGGATCAGGGAAAAGGGATCCAGCCTGTGTTAGATGGGGTTAATACACACCCTGAAGACACAGGTTTGTAGTTTGGGAGTACTCTTGGCATCAGCTTTGAGTGGCCGAGGTCTCTGCTGTGACCAGGAGTGCTTTCGCACATTTAAAACTTGTGCACCAGCTGCACCCATTCCTTGAGAAGCCAGATCTGACCATGGTGGTACATGTCTTGGTTACATCCCGTCTGGACTACTGTAATGGGCTGTACATGGGGCTGCCTTTGAAGAGTGTTTGGAAAATTCAGCTGGTTCCAAGAGCTGCTGCCAGGCTGTTAACAGGGGCAGATTACAGAGACCATACAATGCCCCTGTGGAAACAGCTTCATTGGCTGCCACTTTGTTTCCGGGCACAATTCAAGGTGCTGGTTATTACCTATAAAGCCCTATATGACTCAGGTCCACACTATTTGGCAGACTGTATCTCCTTGTATGAATCGGCGCAGACTCTGAGAACTCGCTGCCCAAGGAGATCAGAATGGATCTCCCTCCTTGATGGCCTTCCGCCGGCAGGTTAAGACCTACTTGTTCACACAGACTTTTAAGGTAAGGACAGGATGGGATGTTGTACTATTTTTTTAAAAAAAAAACCTGAATACAGTTCTTTTAATATATAGTTTTATCTCTTTAAAATGTGTTTTATTCTTTTAATAACTATCTGCTTTACTATCGTAATAATTTCATTCCTTTTTAATGCATTTTTTTATTTATTAAATTTATTTGTATCCCGCTCTTTCCCCAGGACTGGGACTCAGAGTGGCTTCACAGCCTTAAAAAACAGTACAAATTAAAAACATTAAAAAAAAAGTACATTAAAACAGATCGTACTTTTTTTCCTACGTTTTATAAATATATAATAATATTTAAATATAAATATATAATAATAATATTCTATAATAATAATAATAATAATATTAATCATCATCTTGATGGCACAAAGGGACCTTGAGATGCCACCAACCAATGCCACCGGATGTCCTCACCCCAAAGGAGGACAAGGCACCTCAAAATGTAGGACCTTCCAGGAAAAAAAAATAAATAAGAGGACATGACCTAATAAAGCCTAACAACACAACTGCAGCTACAAAATGCATGCTATAAAAATGCCATTCCTTTTGAGAATAACTCCTGGGGGGGCAGAAGCCTGGAATGGAGGACGCGTCCGGGAAATGGAGGACGCGTCCGGGGAAAGGAGGACCTCTGATCACCACCATCACCTGCTCAATTCTATTAATTGCACATGGCTCCTGCCTTAGTCCCTGGTGCTCCAATTGCCCTGCCTTTGCCAAGAGCTATATGGAGAGTTTTCCTTCCAGCTCTGATCTTGGAAGGGAGCAGAGAAGAGAGCAAGCAAGTGCCTTTTTTTCTCTCCCAAAGCCCAGCATTTTGGAAGGAAAAAGAGGGACCATCCTGTCACTTGCCGAAACCCGGGATCGAACCAGGGACCTTTAGATCTTCAGTCTAACGCTCTCCCAACTGAGCTATTTCGGCAGCTGGTGCACAGAAGAGGAAGTGATTTCACCAAAAGGACTTTCAACCTTTCTTTCTTTTCTTTGCCTCCCCTCCCCACCAGCTGATCACATTTAATACTTTTCATTTTTTTTAATTAACAAAAAAGATCAGATTTCTATTTATACTTTGCTTTCCATACATACCTTTTAACTATAGTTCCTCTTAAGCAGCAATGGAGAGAGAGAGAGTTCTGCATTTTAGTCCCAATGGTGCTTTTTAAACAAGTTTTTAAAAACAGCAATGTTCATCCTTTTCCCAGATATTGTTGCACACATTTTAAATAGAGAGAGAGACAGGTTTCTGAATGCAGAACAAGCTGTCCAATTCCACCAGCCATTTGCTGCAGCCAAATAGGAGATTTGCACACAGATCCCAGAAATTAGGTTTCTCTAAACCTTGATTTATAATTGCTTTACTATAATTGATTTTTTTGCACACTGCAGAGAAAAGTTTTCTTGCAAGAGGAAAGGGGGGGAAAATTAACCCATGTTTATTGGCTAAGGATCCATGTAAAATAATTTTACATTGCTATCTTTCCCATGGCCTAAGAGTACTATCATGCACATGGCGCATAAAAAGGACGGGATTCTCTGAAGGGAGTTTATCATATGACGGAATTGGGGGGTATAATGCAACGGCAATCCGAACGCAATCATGGGGTTTCACGTTATTGCGAATGAGTGTATCTCACGCAATTTCGGGCAAAAGGGAAGTCATTCCAAACACAATCATGGGAAATTCCTCCCATGTGATAAACTCCAAGGAGGCTCGAATACAATTCTGTATACATACATAAGGAGCTTATCCAGCCCATGGAGATTTCCTTATCGAAAAGGACGAAAGTTGCATCTGCACTGGGGAAATAATCCAGTTTGACGCCACTTTAAGTGCTATGGCTCTGTGCTATGGAATTCGGGACTTTGTGGATTGTTGGTGACTTGTCACTTGGGGACACAAGCCACTCTTTATCGCATCCCCTGAAATGCCACTTCGCACCCTTTGTGTTTGTGGGCACCCCATACTTCTTTTTTTGTTAAACATGCCTGGCTCACCAGTTATTCACTTTATTTTGAAATATGCATATTCCACCTTTCCTTCTACCATATATTTGCAGGATGTTGTTGTTAACTGCCTTCGTGTCGATCACGACCCATGACGACTCTATGGATGAGACATCTCCAGGCCCCCCTGTCCTCTATTACTCTGCTCAGCTCCTGCAAACTCATATTCGTGGTCTCTTTAAAAAAAAGCCCATCCATCTAGCATGTGGCCGTCCGCTCTTTCTACTTCCTTCTACCTTTCCCAACATTATTGTTTTTTCCAAACGATTCATGCCCTCTCATGATGTGTCCAAAGTATGACAGTCTAAGTATTGTCATCTTGGCTTCTAGGGATATTTCTGGCTCGATCTGCTCCAGGACCCATTTGTTTGTTCTTTTGGCTGTCCATGGGACCCTGAGCACTCTTCTGCAGCACCACATCTCAAATGATTGATTTTCCTACTGTCTTCTTTCTTGACTGCCCAGCTCTCACATCCACACATGGTAAAAGGGAATACAAAGGCCTGTATGATTCTGACTTTTGCACTGAGTTGTATGTCTTTATATTTTAGGATCTTTTCTAGTTCTTTCATAGCTGTCTTCCCCATTCTTAACCTTCTTCTGATTTCCTGGCTGCGGTCCCTGTTCTGATCATGTTTGATCCCAGATATTACAACTCTTTTACTTTTTCTGTTTCCTCAATCACTAGTTTGAATGTGGTGGTTATTTTGGTTTTCTTTATGTTCAACAATAAACCCGCCTTTGCACTTTCCTCTTTGATCTTCCTTAGGAGTTGTTCCAGGTCTGTGAGGTTCTCGGCTAGTATTATGGTGTCACCATACCATTTAATAAAACACCTTAAAATTAAAACCACAAAAATGCAATAGTCAAACCACTGAAGTGTTGTATAAAACGGTTTTATAGCAGCAGCAAACAGGCAACCTAAGAATCTGTGTATACTTGCCTTAATTCCTGAATGCTTGAGCAGACCATCTTTACTCTTTGGGACTCCTGTGTTTTTAAATCCAGAAAGTGGTTTTGCTAAATTTCCCAGGCTTAAGGTCTTGATGTGTTCTAGGGTGGAGTGTGCACATGTGTGTGTGTGTTAAAAACTGGAAGGAAAATCCCCTAGTTGCCCACCTCAGTCTATACCAATATTTTGGATTTTGCCTGGAAACTTCTCAGGCACTTTCATGCTGAATGGTTATAAAACTGATTCCGCTTTGGCTGACTCTTATGGAATCCTGTAGTCTGTAGTCCAGAGACTCACTAGATCTCTCTGGCTGAGATAGATTGCAAATCCCAGGATTTCATAGGACATTGCCATGGTAATTAAATTGTAATCATATGAGGGGTTATCGTAAAGTTTTAATGATCACCTTTTAAAAAAATTGACAGAAAGTTTGTTTTGATTTGTAATTGTTAACTTATCTCTATGTAGTCACTATCTAGATTTACACATTTTTCCCAGAGTATCTTGGCCCTTCAAATACCTGATATTGTAGAAGTCTGCAGATTGCGCCTTACGAGGGGGTATAGTAAAATAATAATTATCACCCAGAAGTTATTATGGCATACGATGATATTTTGTCAGTATCATCATTGGTCCCTAAGTGCATGTTGCTGAGAAAATCAGCTCATTGCATCCTTTATTTTTGTGACTGGCTGTGCCAGAAGTGACTAAAGTGTAAAATCCTTGTCAGGAGCAATCTGCAGACTTCTACAAAAATGGTATTTGGAGGTCATGAAACGCTGGGGAAAATGTGTAAATCTGGATGATGACTACATAGAGATAAGTTAACAACTATAAATCAAAACAAACTGTCAATTTTTTAAAAAGGTGATAATTAAAACTTTATGATACACCCTCGTAGCACTCTAGACGCCAACCAGGGCAGAACTTTTGGCAATGACATAATGTGCTCTCAACAGAACCATTCAATAACCTGGGTGCTATATTTTGAGCAAGCTGGTGTTCCCAAATGCTGATCAAAGGCAATCCCATGAAAAATATAACAGGTGAATACAGTGCAGGAGGAAAAGAATCGAGCCATGCTTCTTCAGAAACCAACACTACATTGGGCTGGGAAATCTGCACTTGAAATGAGTGTATTACCATACATTCCGAACGCAATCATGGGTTTTACATTATTTCGTATTAAAGCATCTCACATAATTTTGGGCAATGGGGGGTCATTTTCAGGTAATGGGAAGTCATTCTGAATGCATTCCGAACGCAATTGGAATTCATGTAAATTTGCTAAACTAGCGAATTCACATGAATTCGAATTGGCACCAATTGGCTCCATTCAAAATAAAGAGAAATTCCTCCTGTCGGATAAACTACAAAGTAAAAATACAGATACATTATATTTGCATTTCAATTTTTAACTTTTAAAATTATTGCACATAATTTGATAATGAGTTTATAAATAGTACAACCCCTCCCACAAATTCTCAAAAGCAATTTTTTTGTTTTTAAGGAAGAAATGCTTCTAGCATCTTGTGAAGAATGCTGACAGAACACTTTTGATCAGGTTTCCTGGGTGGAAAAAAATAATGATCTTGTGGTAGGTTAAAGACCAAGCCATGTATCCAATGATGTCATTGACCAGCTAAGTGTCCATTGAAGTAGTAGAGGCATATTTTCAGAGAGAGCACAAGGGTGGTATCCTACAGTTTTGGCACTGTACAACAGAGTAATCCTGTACAATTGTGTCAGTGCTAATTTTTCTCTCCACTAGTATCATATTGGACTAATAAATTTTGGGCCTTACATCTGGCATGAGCAGTCTTTGTAGAGTGTAGGCCACAATCTGTTAAATCTTATGCAAGATAAAACCTATTAATCTTTAAGGAGCCACAAGCTGTTTCATTTTTCTAGTTCTGACAGACAGCTACGAAGCATCTGTTCTGAGTACCTTCTGGAAATGATGGAGAGATAATTCCATAACATATGGACAAACCAAAGAATACCAGCACATAGAGCAATAGTACAATCTCTGTCTCGACTAGACTGTTGTCAGCTCATAAGTCCAAAAATCCCTAGTCAGCACAGACAATGATAAAAGATGCTGGGAGTTACAGCCCAAATACATGAGAAGGGACACATGAGTCCCAACCATACTCTAGATCAGGGATGGGCAAAGTGCAGGCCCGAAGGCTTCATGTCTCCCCCACCCCTGGACTGTCTGTGTAGGCATCCACTCCAAACCACCCTTTTCCTGTCACAAATACAGCAAATTGCCAGTGAAAGCTTCCTGGGCTGGCAATTCACTTATTGCAGAACTTTTTCACACTGTTTTACATTCTGAAAAGTTAATTTGTGAAAAGCAGAAACGCCCTTCTAGCCATTTCTAGGTTGATTGATTGACCGGACATTTTCAGCCCACAGAGTCCCAGGGAAGACGCTAGCTCCCAGACCCAGCACAATAGTTGCTCTCTACTCTAGACAGACCTATGAGAGAGATGACTGTCCCAAACAATATACACAGGATACCTGGTGTAATGTAACTTTTATTATCAGAGCTTGTGATGAATGAATTATCAGATGCTAGCTACTTTCTGTGTCAAACACTTTTCAAAAGTAACAAGCAAGAACAAAGTTACTTTACTGGTACACTGATCAACAGTTTCCACCCATTTTAAAATCATTTCTTGGAGAAATCATGACTGAAGTTTTTCAAAATTATTCTCTCATCCTAATCTCAAAAATATTAAGAGGAAGCTATGGGAAAATAACAAATCATGCAAAAAGTAACACCTTACTCTTTCAGCATTTAATGAGCAACAATGAATTATGTTTTAAACAATGTAATGTTTAAACAAAAATAAATCACTTTTCAAAAGTAACTTTTCCAGCTCCTATGAGAGTAACAGTTCCAGATAGTGAAGGAGAACTGTGAAGTAACACTTTCAAGCAACAATACACATTCTAGAACTGGCAGAGCTTTGATCTTAATGATGATCTACAGAATTCATGAAAATAGTAAATCCATATGCCCTTCATGGACTAAGCTAATGAAACTGGTCTAAGAAGTACTATAACCTTAAAATGAAACTAAAAGAAATAATTCTGCTGTCATATTTTTCATCTTAAGAATCAGCTTTATAGCCCAAAACTAGCTTGATGGGTTAATGATTGTGGGGAATACTATCCTTGGTCATTTCATTTGAAGACTGATGTCTTTATAGCAATAGCTATCTTTTGCAATAGAGTAGATGGAAACATACTTTATAAAAATTGATAAATGTTTTCCATAAAGATTTCATTAGATTTTCAAGATGGCACTGATTCTGGACAATTCATTTACCACTTATTATATGCCATATTATTACTGCTGACCTACAGACTCTGTAGAGATAATTACCCAGCACTACAAGGAATATTTTTATTTTTAATATTTTTATTATTGTTGGAATCCCGCCTCGATCAGATGGAGAGGCGGGAAATACAAATTATTATTAATTATTATTATTATTATTAATATGGGCTAACATCCATGTAAATGTGATAGCTACATGGGTAACTGATTCCCTGATGAGCAGCCTCACATTTAAACCCACTTACTGACATATGTATGGAGAATTAAAGAAACAGGATTTTCTCATGATACAGAGTAATTCACATGATCTTTTTGTATGACAGAATGTGGTTATTACATTTTTAGATTCTTACCATTAGCTAAAAAGGTTATCAGGGCCGTTTCTGTTAATACACACTCTGGTGAGTTATATTGTCACGATGGTGCTGCTTTTACCCCAAAAGTGTCAATTTACAAGATTTGGTTGGTTTGATCCCATTCTTACATGTACCTTTAGCAGATGGTGTTTTGGCAAAGCTGAAAATGGATGGAGAGAGTGATATTCATGAAAATGGCAAGAGGGAAATCTGCATAGCAGCAACACTGCCAAGTACCAAAGCCCTCTACCCTTTGGATATAGTGCTTCAGTTTTAGTGCAGAAGAAACTCAGAAAAAGCATCATGGGTTATATGACCTACATTCATAGGAGCCTACATATTTGCATTTTCCAACAGATCTGTAGAATTTAAAATGCCTTTATTAAACAAATAAAGAGAAAGAAAATTAAATATGTGTGGCTGAAATAAGTATGTTATTCAAGCTGGTAGACAAATATTTGGCATGAGCTCTGTCAGGTTTTGAACTTCCCTCTCAAGTTCAATACTTTGTTTATCTACAAAAACATACTTATACAGAGCCATTGATAATTGAAATTAAGATTAGACATAGTACAAAACAGTGTTTCAAAACATATAGTCAAGTAATGACTTCTAAGTAGTTGAGAAAGAAGCCTTCACAGGTATTATTAGCGACAGAAAATACATCTTAAGTGAAAAATGGCTCCTAGACTTTTTAAAAACAACACTGTTAATACATAATATAAAATTGCTATATTAAATGAGTATGCTTAATTGTTAAAAATGCCTTAATTCCATACTTTAAAAATAATTTTTACAAATTTAATATTGCACTGGAATGTTGATTAAATTAAAATGGGCCCCAAAAAGGATTAAGATTAGAGGTCTAGTATTTCATTCTATCTTTGTCCTTGATATCAATATTTCACATTTCTTGAAAAACAAGGCACCTTCACTTTCATTGCTTAAGCAGTTTTTTTTTTTCTTAAATGTATTCTTGAGGTAGAATGGTTTTCTTCATTTCTTCTTTCCAGCTTTGCTGGAGATGAAATCATACCGACTCCTCAGGAACAGGAAAAGGCTCCAAAGCTTTCTCAGCATTCTTCCAGTTGTGGAAATTCTCCTGATACCATTCAACTAGTGTAAGAGAATAGATATTTCAAATAAAATAAATATTGCAATGAACAGTGTAATATGTACACACACAATTCAATGCAATTCAAAGCAGGATTAAACAAAGAGTGCAACAGATGACAGCATGCTGGGGCTCACAAGTTAATTACAATCATGAAAATAAGTTTGAGTTTGGGTTTTTTCCCTCCACTTCTCACTCTGAAGATCTTTCTCTCTCATGGCACAAACCTCAAGTTATATTGACAACATGTTCTTAGGCAGGAATGAATGCAGGGGCAAAGACCATTTTTCCCCCTGCTTAGTACACCTGTAGCCTAAAAGGAAGGTGGATAGAGCATAGCAGCAACAGACAAAATTGTCAAGAAGAAAGCTGTATCTGGTAAATATATGTAAAAACCATGTACGTGTTTTATTATAAACATATATTTATAATAAAAAAGTTTAGAGAAATAAAATCCTTCCAAACCCACTAAGAATCAATGTTACATGAAACACTTATTTTATTTTTAGTGCAGTAAATGATATTGTGTTAATCTTATAATTTATTTAGGATAAAAATTTATTAGGGAATCAGTTAAATTCACTGACTAATTTTAAATCTGTGTAGAAATTTTAAAATTTATCTTTATATCACCTTAAGGACTCATGAGCTTTAACCTATTATGGCAGAGTAGCACTACCATGCTGCACTAACTGCTTGGACCCCATATCTTCTGGGCGAAAGAAAAACTGGGAGGTAAAGTGAATTGTCTGTCCTGGAAGTCTTAAGGAATAGCAATGCACTTTGTAACTATAGTCCTCCCTCCATTCTCGCGGTCTTCGGATTCGCATCCATCACTGCTCCACGCCTATATTCAAGCCAATGGGGCTTGAATATAAGCAAAACTCCATTTTTGTGAGGGAATCCACAACAGATCCCCCATGAAAAAGGAGGGGCGACTGTATATTGAAGAGCCCACTCCATTTTTCAGCATAAACCAAATTGCCAGTTTTATCAAAAGCAAATGTGGACTTCCAGCCATTCCTTTTGTTTTTGGCATTTTTGCAAAGCTGTGCTGATCTCCTTTATTTTACTCATCTATGAGCTTAGCAGAGCATTCAAACTAACAATGGAAGCTTCACAAATGGAACTATACCAGCTGAAATCTACTGTTTGACATGCTCAAATATATATATAAATATTACATGTCAAATTGAAGATTTTCTCCCTTCTGTTGCAGTATCCATTACACAAACTTGGAAAGACTAAATGGCATACAGTATTAAATGGCTATACTGTCAATATAAAAGTATAAATCTTGGTAATTCTTACTGTTCATACACTGTCCACTCTCCAGCCCATAAAAATCAGTGTAATTTTTGCTTATTAAGATATACAAATACAAATGCATACTGATATACTTTGCTTTAATAACTGAAGCTTTAACTGTTTAATTCTGAGTTGTTAATGTTTAAATAATAGCAAACCTAATATCCAAAATAACCTATAAAACCTATGAAAACAATGATTTTATATTCTTTCCCTCCGCATCCATTCCAGATAAACTGACAAAAAAAAACAAAACAAAACACCTTACTTGTTTTCTTTATTCCTTCTTTCCAAGGTACCTTAGGCCTCCAGCCTAAGCTGTACATTTTTCCAGAGTTCATTGGATATCCCAAGTCATTTGTAGGTCTTTGGGAAAAATGAGAGAAACTTTTAATAAAGTTATATCGCTTCAAGTAATGTATATCAATCATTAAGAAAAGGAAACTAAAAGTAAATTACTTTCTTCTTTTCAATCTATCCATTTGTTGATGATGCTCTGTCTTTCACCCATCAACTCAAAGAGTTTATACACTCAGACATGCAAGCAATCCAAATAATTTTAATCTCTAACTAGATTATGTGTGTATAATACGCATGTATCCCTAGAGGCCAAGACAACAAACTTGGACTGTCATACTTTGGACACATCATGAGAAGGCATGAATCGCTGGAAAAAAACCATAAGGTTGGGAAAAGTAGAAGGAAGTAGAATCATAGAATCATAGAGTTGGAAGAGACCACAAGGGCCATCCAGTCTAACCCCCTGCCATGCAGGGACTCCCAATCAAAGCATCCCTGACAGATGGCCATCCAGCCTCTGTTTAAAAACCTCCAAGGAAGAAGACTCCACTACACTCTGAGGGAGTGTGTTCCACTGTCAAACAGCCCTTACTGTCAGGAAGGTCCTCCTAATGTTGAGGTTGAATCTCTTTTCCTGTAGGTTGTATCCATTGTTCTGGGTCCTGTTCTCTGGAACAGCAGAAAACAAGCTTGCTCCCTCCTCAATGTGACATCCCTTCAAGTATTTAAACAGGGCTATTACATCACCTCTTAACCTTCTCTTCTCCAGGCTAAACATCCCCAGCTCCCTAAGTCATTCCTCATAGGGCATGGTTTCCAGACCCTTCACCATCTTAGTTGCCCTCCTTTGGACGTGCTCCAGTTTCTCCACATCTTTTTTGAATTGTGGTGCCCAGAACTGGACACAGTATTCCAGGTGGGGCCTGACCAAAGCAGAATAGAGTGGCACTATTATTTCAGGACAATTCTTCTGAAAGAGAAGAAGGCCACATGCTAGATGGATGGACTTTATTAAAGAGACCAAACTCATCCAGGAATATGAGTTTGCAGAAGCTGGGCAGAGAAGTAGAGAACAGGGGTACCTGGAGATGTCTCATCAGCAGGGTCACCATGATCAACGCAAAGGCAATTAACAACAGAGAAAAATGTTATATGTATGTATAATCATAAAAAAATCACAGACAAGAGCCAGTATGGTGTAGTGGTTTGAATGTTAGACTAGGACACTGGGATACTAGAGTTAAAGTCCTTGCTCAGCCATGGAAAATAACTGGGCGACCTTAAGCAAGTCATACTCTCTCAGCCCCAGAGGAAAGCAAGAGACCTCAGAGGAACCCCCTCTGAACAAGTCTTGTTCAGAAAACCGTGACAGGTTCATCTTAGGGGTTACCATAAATCAGAATTGTCTTGAAGGCACAAAACAACACAAGTCATCACAGGAGAGATTACTACTTGATTTTTCTGCAGAAAATGTTCAATTTCTAAAGACAGCTTTGTGAAATTAGTGACATCATATCAAGCTAGTTTGGGTTACTGCAGGCAACAGCTCTTGGAAGTGTAAACATAAACCACATGCTTAGATGTACCTTTGTTTTAAACAGCATGTCCCATTCCCTCTTACAGAAGAGGGAAGTATAAATTAAAGCCAAAAGATATATAAAATTCCAGCATACCAAATCAAAACATTTTGTTTTTCAGGAATTTACATCACATGCTCAAAGTGTAGCGTGCAACCGAAATTTTGAAAATTCAGTTCAAAGTTTATTTATATCCCACCCCTCCTGTAAGAAGTACTCACTGTTGTGAAGTAGCTTAAGCTGGGAGAATATATGGCCCTAGGTATATGTCTTGTTTGTTCTTTTAAATTGATGTGTGTTTTTAACTGATGTTGTATGTTAGGTGGTCTATTGTTGTTCCTCGCCTCAGGAGAGGTGGGTAAGAAACAGCAACAACAATAATAATGCCACCAGCCAGTTTAATGGATAGTAAGTGAGTCAAATGTAGGCATCCTTATGACTTCTAAATTCATTCTGGTTATTCAGTCTCACTATAACTCTACATGCAGCCTGTCAGGTTACAAAATGTGGAGGCAGGAATATCTGGTAACTGAAACACTCTACAAAAAAGAAAAAAAAAGAGGTTGGCAAGAAAAACCACATTCAGGGCCAATTCAGTAGCTGCAAGTTTTGCTCTGTTTTTCAAGCAGTGTGATTATGGTATTTCAGTATAACTGGACTGCCTCAAGGGGCTATAAAACTATGAAGAACTCCAATAAAAATACTTGGTCATCCAATTCATTTCTTATGTTTAGCACCAATTTATTGCCTAAAAAAATAAGAACATTGTTTAACTGCAAAAGTGCTTTAAGCAGTTAAGTCTCAAGCAGGTCATTTGACTGCATTATTATTAGAAACATTTTTACTCTTTTCTCAGCCCCTTCCCAAAAGGGTCCTCAAGAAGCTTACAATGATGATCAGTAAAACACTCCCTCTCCTACTAGATGAAAAAGCCTTTACAATTTAGAAGACACAACACAAAGGAAAAGGGACTGAGACTTGCAAGAGGAGAGAAAAAACAAGAACAATCATTGTACTAATACGAAATGCTGTGCCTTGTATTTACCCCCACCCCTTTTGAGTTTTCCATAATTTTTTCACAACCTGGAACTGGAATGGATTTCATTAACACTGTTACCACTTGATGAACAAGGTGCAAAACAGATTTACTGCAACAAAAAAGGCAAGTAAACAAACGCAATTTAAAGTGCCATGTATAGCTCACTGGTTTTTAGTGCATCTTGAAGACAACTGCTGAATTGTGTATGAATGTTTCAAGACTGTTCTTTCCTAGCTCAACACCTACTGTCTACCAACAACTATGCAAGCCCACCAACTTCCAATCTCATTATCTTTATCCAAGATTTCACGCTCCTAGGTTCTTTTCAATCCTTACAAACTACATCTCACTATTATATCGTTCATATACACTTCAGTTCTGCAATCATTCACTTCAGAGAGGCTCTTAGCTTCATTAAATAAAAATGCTTTATGCCAACATTTGTCAAAACATTAATAACAAGTATAAATATTAGCATTAAATGACAATGCCTGATTGTACTGATTTTGGCTTATTGAAGAGCAGGCATGGGAATCAACCTTCTGTTGTTTGACTGTAACTCTCAGAATTCCTCACTATTTGCTATGCTGACTAGAACTAAAGGAAGCTGTATGAAAGGCCACACAATTCCTGACGCTGTTTTATGAATCCTGGGGCAGGTGGCAATTCTGCTGATCTTTTAAATTGAAAGCACTGGACAACATGCAGTCCTCCAGATATTCTTGACAGGAATTGAAATCCACAACCCTATGCAGCACTGCTAGAACAGGGATTGCTAAAACAATGTGACTGAAGGGGGAGGGAAGACTGTGGATTACTGCAGAAAGAACACAAATGAGAGGGAAAAGGCTGACACGAAGAATAGTGCAGCCACTAAGCAATGGTTCTAAAGATAATTTGTATGCTCTGTTCAACAAACAGAGCCCCCACAATTATACACTTTTTTCTGATTTAAATCATTCTCAAATGTTTGTATTTTGCTGAGAGTACTTGTGAACTGCAGACTGTGAAATCAAGGCAAATCGTAAATCAATTTTTCATTTTACACAGTAAAACAAGACCCAATATTCCTCCCAAAAACTGAACAGAAAAGAGAAGAGATATCCGAGAAGTTCTGGTATGATCCCCATCCCCATCTTTCCCCATCTTAGGAGATAGGAGCTCCACCAGTTTTCTGAGATAAAGTAGGATAGGTTAGTGCAGACAATCTCCATGTCTCCTTTTCCACAGAGCAACCAAATCAACATAGATAGGCAACTATGATATTTGGGATGGCTAACAAGGCAAGCCAAGAATTGTAGACTCCTGAACAAGAGGTCACACTGTATTACCTCAACTTACAAAACTGAGCATTTTACATGAGTACAAAACACAGCTGAAAAGAATGCTTATTTAAAATAACAGTGATTCTTAATAATCACCAATATCTTACCTGTCTTTAACATAATCCATCCAATATTCTGTCTCAGCATCTGAACTGGTATTTTTTATCTGTCAAGGGAAAGATCCATATTACTAATTTAAAAAAATCAAGAGCATGTATCAATGTTTATGATGTTTTGTGTAAAGACACTTCTAACAAACTAATATGAAAATCTTTTACAGCAATTAATTTATTAATGCATGTCAGATACTCAGTTTTATAATCAGTGTTCAATGTAACATTTTATTTTAGAATGTACTCATAAATAAGATCCACCATTTGTCTGAAATGAAACAAATAAAAAAAATGGTAGTTACATCACCAAAAACACATATACTACTCCAGTTGAAAAACAGAACCATTCAAAACAAAGACATATATAAGTAGGAGATATGTACTTCAGGGGCTCTACAGACTGCCCCTAAGGAGTGGTCTGCAGCCGCCCCTTTTCGCACCGGACAAGGGCTGCGGCAACCGCATGCCAAGGCCCCAATCCAGCCTTTGCAGGGCACAAAAAGGAGCTGTAAAAAGTGGCTCCTTTTTGCGCCCTGCAAAGGGCAAGATAGCCATGGCACTGCTGCTATACAGCACTCCTTTTGCAGAGCGTCATACGAATGCAGCACCAGAGGAGTGCCACAACGCTGCATGACATGTGCAGCGTCATAGTGCCCTGGAGGGCAGAGTCAGGGCATGCATCATGTGGATGCAACGCCTCAACTCCACCCCCCTAGGCCGGCCTTAATGGCCGGTCTGAAGAGCCCCTCAGTTAGATACACTTATGTCAAAAACACACAGCAGAAATAATCCAGTTTGAGACCACTTTAACTGGCCTGGATCAGTGCTAGAGTATCCTAGGAATTGTAGTTTAGTGTGGCACTTGAAAGAAAAGGGCAAATGCCTTACAAAACTATAATTCCTAGAATTCCCTAGCACTAAGCCAGGGCAGTTAAGCCAGTCTCAAACTGGATTATTTCTGCAATATGTTTTGAACCAGAAACATACGTTTGATTTGGACCAAGCGGTATTCAAAATGCAGGATTAGGTAGAGTAGAGGAGCCAATAAAGGGGAAAAGTGTCAGCAGACTCCACCAAGGATGCATCCGCACTGTAGAAATAATCCATTTTGACACCACTTTAACTGCCATCACTCCATGTAATGGAATTTGGGGAACTGTAGTTTTGTGAGACATTTAGCATTTTCTGTCGAAGAGCTCTGATGCCCTGCCAAACTACAATTCCCAGAATTCCATAGCATGGAGCCATGATAGTTAAAGTGGTTTAAACATGGATTTTTGCTACAGTGCAGATGCAGCCCAAGCAGCAAAGCAAACAAGTCCAGCTTTGCACCTCCTGTTTCCTTGAACATCACTACAGTATCTAAGACATCTATTTCAGAGCCATTCACTCAGCAAAATGCATCAATTTAAGTTATCCATTCAATTAATTATTTCTCATCATCAGAGTGGCAGTTTTTAATTTTGTTACTCACTAAATGGATTAATTCCTTGGCAAGTTGTGTAATAGACATTTCAAAGTTGGTCCCAATGTTATAGATTTCACCTGGCTGTCCCTTCTTCAGTATAATAAGAAATGCATCTGCTACATCACTAGCATAAAGAAAATTTCTTCTCTGAAGTCCAGATCCATGAATGCAACTACAAGGAAAGAAGACAGTTGGTAACCACTCTACTCCTAACATTAAAATCAGGTCTGCAAGGGTATAAACTGCTGAATAGTACTCATCAAAGCCAGAGTACATAACATCAGAATGTTAGGATTCAAATTGATATTCTTTACATTTAGTTGTGAAGCAGTGAACATGAAGAGCAAACTGCAAGGCTATTGGTAACATGCATGTCTTGCATTCATAAGTGTTTATCACAGTATCAAAAGCTGGTCTCACAAATAACAAGACTATTTAAAATCTATAGGAAAGTATGGCCATAAAAGACAGTAGCGTGTACCAGGGATAACAGGTGAACACTAAATGAAGAAAAAAAAACCTCTTTTCTTCATTATTTTCAACAGAAATTTTAGATGAGTGAA
Organism: Urosaurus nigricauda; assembly: GCA_034509955.1. Classification (NCBI taxonomy): domain Eukaryota; kingdom Metazoa; phylum Chordata; class Lepidosauria; order Squamata; family Phrynosomatidae; genus Urosaurus; species Urosaurus nigricauda. Next base: position 128,575,705 of record JAOEGL010000003.1, read on the forward strand.
AACCACATAACAGTAATTATATCCAGCTTAGATGTCTGTGACATCTAGCGGTGGGACAAGGAATTAAGAATCCATGTTCCTTGATCAAAACCAGCAGGCATGCTAGATTACTCCTTGGAATCAATGGGGCCCCAAACTTGGGAAACTCAATTTACTGGATTTTTTTTTAATGCAGTAGCATTCAGTTTAAGGTGCTTACTCTCCTATCTTGCCAAGCACCTCTTTAAGAAAGGTGGTAGTAATGGGGGGGCTAATAAAGAATATAACTAAGACACATACCATTTTCTGTTCTGATGTAAGAGCGAAATAAATTTCGGGATAACCTGAGAATTTTTTAAAAAAATAACATAAGAGAATATTGTTAAAAATCTAGATCTCAGAACCCAAAACAAGATTTTTTTTTATTTTTTGAAAAAAAAAACGAACATTGGCTTACCTTGTGAGATGTTTGTTTTCAGCGATGAGGGCGGAGTCATCCTTCATGAGGGTTGGTTCCCCCTGTTTGCTCCAATCAGGCAGGACTATGACTTTTGGGCGTGTCCACCAGGGGAATCCATCCCCCTTGTTTGCCCAGTCAATGTATAGCCAAGCAGAGAGAGTTTATAACAATGAAGAAATACTAACAACAATAGAGAAAGTTTAACCATTTAACTATAACAATTCTAGACACTAGAACAAGGATCCTATTAACCTTACAACACCCCCCGACACCGAGAAAAAATTCCTCAGTTACGGGTGGGCAGGATGACTCCGCCCTCATCGCTGAAAACAAACATCTCACAAGGTAAGCCAATGTTCGTTTTTCCAGCGTTGAGGGCGGAGCCATCCTTCATGAGGGACATACCAAAGCTCCCTAGATGGGTGGGAACTGAGGTAAGGAATTATAGGATGGATTGAAGGATCCGTCTACCAAATGATGCCCCAGCCAGTTGGAAGGCATTGATTCGGCAGCGATGGATAAATATGGAAGGAGATGACCAAGCGGCCACCCTGCAAATATTGGAGAGAAGAACATTAGTGGTTAGGGCGGCAGGTGTGGCAGCACTGTGAGCGGAATGAGCGCTGACCCTTCCTTGCAGCGTATTACCCATCATCGACTCACACTGAGAGATGCAAGCCCAGATCCATCAAGCCAGGGTCGATGAAGAAAAACTTCCCAGGTATGTAGGACCGAAGGAGACAAATAGACTGTCTGATTTGCGCCATCGACAAGTGCGTTTGATGTAAATACACCGAACTCTGCCTACATCTAGTGTGAGCCAAGTCTTTTCAAGTTCCTTTTTGGGGTCAGGAACGAATGAAGGGAAAATGATCTCCTGTGCTCTATGAAATGTGAAGTTAACTTTAGTCATGAACATCAGATCCCGTCAAGCAGAACTGAATCCTCGCAGAAGATGCATATTTCACTCCTGTGGCTAGTGCTCCTGGTTCAGAAAACCTTCTAGCTGAACTAATAGCATTAAAAAAAAATACTGTTTTCCAGGTAAGAAACTTAATATCAACTCTGTCAAGTTATTCAAACTGTGGTTTGGTTAATGCCTGAAGAACTACATGAGGGTACCAATTAGGGTATCTGTGAACTGTGGGAAGTTTAATAAGAGAAGCTGTTCTCAAAACTTTATATATACACCCTCTCTCTCACACACACACATATATATGAATGATTAGACAGTTTCTGGGACAGTATGATTGGAAGAGCTGATGTCCAGTAGGTGCCTTTCAATATCCACATGTGAAGGTTTAATCCTGGATATGGTATTTGACCTTGAGTTAAGAGATCTTTGTGATTGGAAGACGAACTGGTTTCGTGACATCTGGAAGATCTCTGGAAACCCTGCCCTTCTGAAGTCACGAGAGACGAGACCGGAGCATCTACATGAGGGATCTGGAGTTTGGCTATTGGGAGCCACAAACATGCTTCCCGTCACCCTAAGCTGGCATCCAACCTTATGTGGAACTTCAACAGGGCCTAAATCAGGCAATCCTCTACAACTGGCAGCAAAAACCACCATTCAAAGAGGTTTGATTTAATCAGTGTATGTCAGAACAGATTATTTATGTGTACCATCTGTTTTTTGATACAGCTAGAAGAACTACTGTAGGCTCCTGGCATGAAATGGTGTTCATGCCAAACGATTAACTGAAACAGATCAGGCAGTGTAGATGCACCAGTAACACTAGGTCCAATAACTGGGAACAACCTACCTGCTCGAGGGTGTTCTTCATGGATCTTACCCTTTGCTTGGTCAGGTAGACTGGTCAGCGATGTGTCTACAACCACTCCAAAGTGATGCAGGTTCTGAAATGGAACTAGGTAGTTCTTTTCGTAAATTACCAGAAAAACATGTCTGGATAGGAAAGAAATCACAACTCGACATCTTATATATATCCTATGGGAGAGAATGAGATCTATCAGGACATTTGAAATTATGGGTCTATATGAAGGTCCCACTGTTTTCAAGACGTGTCTATCTGTGTAGTGCGTGTCACAGAAGAAAACAACAGACTGAATGGTAGAACCTTGTATGGAAAGGTTGGTAAGATATTTGTGATAACGTGGTAGCTTGGGCTGTGGGCAGGAGACCACTACCCAAAAAACAGGAACACACAAAAATCTTGGAGGAGACGTGTCTCCAGACTTGTCTGGATAATCTCCCATCTGAACCTGTGATTATTATAACTCAATTGTTATTAGATAGATAGTATAGTGTTGTTGTTGATGTTTTTATGGCCTCAATATCAATCAGACATTTTGTGACTTTTATATCAATCTATGTTTGTTTGCCTTCCTCTACCTTAAGGAGGCAATGAAAAGTCATATGAATGGTATAGAAAAATATATCAAAGTATATTTTAACAAACAGCTTCATTTCATTTATATACCGCTTCATACCCTTAAGGAGTGTCTAAGCGGTTTACAATTGTAAGCTATTTGCCCCTCAACAATCTGGGTACTCATTTTAGCGACCTCGGAAGGATGCAAGCCTGAGTTGAGCTTCAGCCCTTTGCTGGTCTTGAACTCGCCACCTTATGGTTTTGAGTGAGTGGCTGCAGTACAGGCATTTAACCACTGCGCCACCAGGGCTGACATTTAAGGATGTTGAGGTCTTCTTATTATTCCTAGTCTCAGCCAAGAGACTTTATTCCAAACAATTTGTCCCCATTAAGTGGTGAGAATCTTAGATATTTTTTGTAATGGGCATTTTTATGTGTCAGTTCTTTAGTCAAAGTCTGTCCTTGAACTGGTCTTGGATTACATCCAATCTCATTTAGGCTAGTGTCTCCAGACATAGCCACTACCTTTAACCATAGTTAATACCCTGATAGTACTTTATTTTGACCTTAAGTGTTTGTTTGTTTGTTTGACAAGTGGGCTAGGCCACACATGTTTAGCCCCAGAAAAAAAGGAAATAGCAGACACCTTAGTTGAGCATAAACTCTGGCAGCCACAAGTGGCATCTGTTGATTCTCATGACAAAGAGGGCTGAGATGTAACCATATATATGTAAACAGCTATTGGATTTAGAATCACAATAATAAATTATGGAGGCCTTGTTAATATCCTCATAAAATCTGCATGAAATGGAGTATTTGGTGTTGAAGGCCCAGGCTTGGAGGAGGGAGGAATATCCTTCCCTGAGGAAATCAGGATGGATCATCCTCTAGCTTCAACTGGTCAGAGTTGACATTAAATTCCAATATATAAGTTGTACAATAATACCATAAAACAAGTACAGTAATAATAAACAAATACAGTAATAATGAAGGATCATCAGTCCCCAAACATCTAACAGATTTCAGGAGCTTTCAGGAGGTACTGAAAGGCCCTCATCTTTATTTTTTATTTTTAACTCTTTTTCAGATCACATTCCTCTTCTGAGGAGTGAACTATAGGTATTATTTTCCTTTGTTTTACAAAAGGCATATTAGTTAGCAGAAGCAGCAGGCCTTTCCTTTTCTGCCTAGCTGCCCTTAATCAAAATGGCTGCCACACCTTCAGTTCCAGCTTTGCCTATTATTTTTAAAAAGGCAAGCACAATAAATAAATGTCTTTTTGGCCAAATTCTCCCAAGGAGAGATTGACACCTTAGACCAGGGGACAATGGGGCAGAAGCAGACTCCCTGCACCTGGAAATCCTTTTGTTAATCCTCTCTGATCCCTTCAGTCTGAGTGGATCTTGGAGGAAGGAGAGGAGAAGGCAGTTGGTTTTGGAGGGAAACTCTCCATTTGAATTTCTGAAGCAACTGAAGCCTCCTTCAAAGCTGGCAATGCAAGTCAGAAACAAATCTCTTGGGTAAAGCTTAACCCACAAACATAGGATTAAGGACTGAATCCTCACTCACCTCTTGAAATCTGCCTTCTCTCTCTCTCTCTCTCCCACTGTCCAAACCTCTTGCCGGGTTTGATGTCCGCAGTGGGGCGCAATCTGGCCAGGGACAGGGCCTCCAGCCGCGCCAAGGTCTGTCAGGGTCTCTATCTCACCACCCTGGGGCTGGTGTTCTGGCCCCCCTCAGACCATTCTCCCTCAGAGGCAGAAGAGGACTGAGATTTGGAGAGAACATCCTCATCTGAGGATTTTAACTGCAAGCATTTTGCTTCTTAGCCTTAGATGGCGCTCTCCATTATGTTTATGCTTGGAGGAATAAACCTGAAGTAGCATTGGCATGGCTCCCGCCTTTTTTGAGTTTGAATTTGTGCGCCAAGGAGGAACGTTTGGGTGCAAATTTGCCCTGCTCCAAAGGGGAATGGCATCCCTGGAAGAGCGGGAGGCGGGGGGGAAAGAAGAAGAGGGTTCCCTAGGTCTCCTGGAATTGTAAAGGAGCCTGTCCCTCTGTGAGCCCGACTCCAGGGGCTGAAGGACCACTGAGCTCCCTCCAGTGAGCTTGGGGTCCATCTTGGAGGGACGACTTTCCAAGGGGAGAAGGCGTCCCTCGAGAATCTGAAGAATGAGGGAGAGGAAGATAATTCCCTGGCCCTCCTTTATCTCTGAGTCCTTTCTGCCTCTGACCCTGACTCTTGGGAAGAATTCTCTGCCACGGCCTTAGCCTGAAAACGGGCCCCTCTCTGAGAGGAGACCGTTTGGGAGGCAATACAGGATTGCACCAGCTGTAAGGCTAGTAAGGAGGAGAAGGGAGCCGACGTTCGGGAGGGAGAGGCTGCAGGGTACCCAAGCTGCTCACTGCAGCATTACTCACATTTCTCTCGGCGTCCTCCTTGCCGACCGCACCCTCCCGATTTCGGGACAGGTTCCTGCGGTCTCTCTCGTCCTCCTTGCTAACCGCACCCTCCCGATTTCGGGACAGGTTCCTGCGGTCTCTCGCGTCCTCCTTGCTAACCGCACCCTCCCGATTTCGGGACAGGTTCCTGCGGTCTCTCGGCATCCTCCTTGCTAACCGCACCCTCCCGATTTCGGGACAGGTTCCTGCGGTCTCTCGGCGTCCTCCTTGCTAACCGCACCCTCCCGATTTCGGGACAGGTTCCCGCGGTCCGGCGCCTTCAAGCGCGGAGAAAAGGGATATCCCTCCTCCGGCTGCGCCGAGCGGCCTACAGGCCACACCTCCCGGGTCAGGGCTGATCCATTCCTCTTGTGGAGAGCCTGGGTAGCATGGCCAGATTCCCCAGACATGCCTGGGCCCTCTAGCTCTTCGGACCTTAGTCGGCCCTCACAGAGAGAGAAGAGGTAAGGAGTAAAAGGAGAATAAAGAAGATTTTGTTTTGTGAGTAAAGGAGAGTTAGGAAAACACGACCTGACGGAGCGAAGGCAGGAACTAGACTGGGCAAACAAGGGGGATGGATTCCCCTGGTGGACACACCCAAAAGTCATAGTCCTGCCTGATTGGAGCAAACAGGGGGAACCAACCCTCATGAAGGATGGCTCCGCCCTCAACGCTGGAAAATTATGAGAACATATTTAATTCTAGCAATACTGAAAAATGTTTCCACTTTCACTCCTCACTCTTCATCAAATAGATCAGCCTAAAGTTTTTATTAAGCGTATTTATAACCCTCACTTCAGCCACACAAGTTCTCAGAGTGGTTTACAGACTACTAATTTGACAGTTTCCTGTCTTTAGGCTTACAATCTAAAAACACATGACACAAAAAGAAAAGGGAATGGCAGTGGGGAAGGGATCAAGTCCAGCAGATATTACTGGTTCTTCTCTCCCTCCAAGAGGGAGAGATGAATGGAAGGCCTTTCAACTTCCTCTGAGCCTAGGCATGGTGGAGCTGTTTTTTGCCTCTCTTTTTCTCCCTCCAAAGCTAAAAACATAACTCCCTCCAATAAATATAAGGCATTGAGCAGGAAAGGCATTGAGTAGGCATGGGGAGATGAGACAAGGACTTGAATCCACGCTCTGGTTCCATAAAGCCAATTTAAGGCTAAAATGCTGATAAATAAGGGTTGTGCATGTGTAATCCTGGTTGCTAGATGGAAGAAGGGAACATGTTGTACACGTGGTTCCCTGGTCATCTGGGATTCTACAAGCATAGAATACTGCCCAGAATACTTTTTATTCAAAAGGATCCCCATCACTTAGCAGCATTAGCACACAAACTGCTTAATGAATATTTTGTTAAAATTTGTTATTTGTGAACTTACAATCATTGGGCTATAACTGGCAATATGTCCATGTTTGTTCTGAACGCAATTACTACTGTTAGAGGGCTAGTTGCCATTTACTCTCTAGCCTGGGAGTAACTGATAAACTCTAAATTAAATCTTGCTCCAAAAAAATTTGTATCTAGCCCATGGTAGCATCATAAACACTTCGGTGACATTATGGCAGAATATTTGTAAACAGTTTTGTTTAGAGGAAAATGAGTTAGGCTGCAATCCTCAACATACTTACCAGAGAATAAGCCTCACTGGGCAAAGTTGGACTGCACAAATTTACTTTATAAATGTTGCATCTCAATTAAACACATATGCAACATTGTCTGTAAGTTATGAATTGCAATGTTATGTTGAGGACATGTACAGAGTAACTTATTCTTATTGCTTCATGGTAGCAACTTAATATTTATGGAATTAGATCAGTTTTGACTTTGTATTGAATAAGTAACTTCCAATTTTTTCACCCTTTTCCTGAAAATAAAATGTATCTGATAGTTAGATTACCCACCTGTAAATTGACATGCAATATCTATTCAGCACTATGTTTTTTTCAGAAAGCAAATGTTCATTTTATCACTTCTTTAAAATTTATCATGCAATAAGCATTTCTGCATAGGGGTTATTTTATATAGGAATACTGGCTGAAAAGTGTCTTTGTCTAACTTACCTTTTCTGGAAATTGATGGGGACCATAAACATTGCTGCTCCGTGTGATAACAGCTGGAAACTTTAAAATATAACATATATTACTAGCCTGAATCCAATCAAAACAACTATAGAACTGTTTACAATACTTCCTTTCCAAAACAATGACAAAGGGGTGAAACAGATGGGGCAGAAGGAACAGCCAGAGGCCACTCTAGCCACGATCACTCCAAGACTGCAGCGACCAGACACCACAATCCCGATGTTGGCTGCTGCCAGTTACAAATGTGCCACTGGAAGGAGCAGCTTTCTGGCACTCCTTTTCAGGACAGCTTCAGGCTGCCTTAGGCAGCCTTCGAGCAACTTCTGGGTGGTTTGGGGGCATGCGTCATTTGAACGCCATGCCCCCAAAGCACCTAGAAGGCACTTTACTGGCCCGTGTGCTTCTGGCCTAAGTAATACTCTAGTCACATCTCTAAAAAATACCGAATAATATCAAATTAATAAACTTACAAGTGTCTAGATTTGGGACCATTTCACATATTATACATGTGAACCCCTAACCACCTAACTATACCAATTAGGTCAGGGCTTCTGAAGGGAGGTTGGGTACCTCATTTTATTTGGTTTTAGGGAAATTTTGACAGATCATGCCTCCCAACCTAGAAGTTTCCAGAAGTACAAAACTGGGCCCACAATTCCTTACAGCTGTCCAACCTTGACCTAGAGTGTAACATGAAGTATCTACCAAGCCTAGGAAAAGTAACCAGTGCCCCTTTCCTGGGCGGTAAAATCCGTGCCTCTAATATGGAGCAGAAATAAGAAGAAAGTGGGAAGTCTTTCACAACTCTTGAAAGCTAGGCTTTGGAGTGCTTTGGAGATTTTATGGGAAGAGGTCAAAGTAGTCTACAGGCTGCACAACCAAAGGCACAACCTCTCTTTCTACTTATGTTGCTGCAGCTTAATTCAAAGAATGCACACTACACTGTTCCTTTTCCCCTTTTCTTTGCACCTAGACATCTCTGTGAAAACTTGTCCAAAAATAATACAATTTCAATATCACTGAAATTATTGCTTACCTGGAATCTTTCCCAGTAAGACTGGACAAAGCATTCAGCAGCTGCCTTAGATGTTGCATAAGGATTTGTAGGTTTTTTAGGTGATGATTCATCAAATTCCTAGAATAACAACTTTTTTTCATATTCCAGATATTTAGTATGTAGAAAATACACAAGTTTCATACAATTTTTTAAAGTATGAATGGCTGCAATTAATGAGAAAGGGTAACCTCCAAACTAGCCACATTATCAAGCATCCATCTAGAAAGCATTGTCACATTTAAAGTAACCCTTGCACAACATATTTCTTCAGTGTAGTATTTTTATCTTCCTAATATTTTCAAGATCCCAGTCAGTGCTGTAAAAATAAGGCAAGATGCTTATTATGTTTTGGACAAGAGATATTCTGTTCCTACTATATGACCAGTTTTATAGGCAGATCATAATAACAGTAGTAGTAGTAGTAGTAGTAGTAATATTTATTTTTAGCCCACCTCTCCTTTTCGGATCAAAGTGGGTTAAAAAAAATAAGCAAATGATAATTACTTAATACAAGTTATAAAATCACAATCCCCATTCCCAACAAAAGACAACAAATTATTCAATATAAAAGCAAATTCAGATTAAAATTCCAATTTGAATTAAAAATTATAAAGACAGGAGGATAGTAGAGTGGTTATGGACAGAAGGGCAGTCTATTTAGTTGTTGGAATCAGTCGGGGAAGGCCTGCTGGAAAAGATCCGTCTTAACTGCCTTTTTAAAGGCTTCAAGGTTATCAATCTGACGGCTATCATCTAGCAAGCCATTCCACAGTTTTTAAGCAGCTGATGAGAAGATCCTCTGGGAAGTTGTAGCTTGGGAAGCAAATAGACAAAGCAAATAAACAAAACATCATAGACATACATGTATAATAAGATCAAAAAAGAGAGGAGAGAAAACAAGAAAAAACATTTGATCCAGACTCACCTGACCACAACTTCCCCCATAAACTTCATCAGTACTGACATATATGAACTTCTCCACATTAGCCTCATAAGCAGCACCAACAAGTATGTAAGTTCCATAAACATTGACATAGTTGAATTCTAGTTTGTGCAAAAATGAAAGATCTAAATTTTAAGACAAAAAGGGGGAGAAACATCTGTTAATTTGGCTACCAAAAAGTCAAGGCTATGGACAGAACTCTTTAGGGCATTCTAGATTGGCAAAAAGAAGTGTGTTCATGGCTGCATGAAACTCTAGCCTTTAGATGAGAAAAAGGGAAAGTATGCCATGAAAACCCTTTTTTTTATTTGCGTTTTAGGGGAGAAGAAGCGCCTTTAAAAAGGTGCTGGTTTTCCCAGCTTCTTTTTTAAAAACTGCGGAACAGTGCAGCTCCATCTAAAGGTTGTGGTGCAGCTGCTAAGCATTAAGGAAAAGGCAACTTCATGTCACACTTTCCTGCCAATCTAGAAAGCCCCTTTGAGTTCTAACCTGAACTTAGAACTGATATTAGAAAGAAAGAGTCATTCTTTAGCTCCCAAAAGTTATACAAAAAGGTGTACCAATTAATGTAAGAGGGAACAGATCTTCCTCTCCAATGGAGAAGAGAGAGGACTACTCCCACTAGCCTCTCAGCTATAAGCATGGAAATATCCACTCCCTTTGCTGCTTTACCAGTGTTCTCACAATAGTAATGGCAAAGAAGGACAGTCTGGGAAAGGCTTTGGATGCACCAAATCCAAAATTGTCACTTTCCTCCAATGTGCCCTGGGAGCAAAGTACACCAGCCAAGTTGCTGTTGAATGGAAGGACAAATAAATTACAAACAAGTGACCCCCCCAAAAAAAAAATTTAGGAAAAAGAGAAAACACCATGATACCCCATCTTCTGCCCTTCCTAACTTCTTTCTCTCTGGACCCACTAGGACTGTTCTATATGGTTAACATATAACTGGTACAGCATGCAGCTCAGAGATAGTTCAATACAGGAGCTCTGTTACTAGCTGAAAACATGGCAAACAGTTGTGATGCTAACAAAAAAATGAGTAGCAAACTGAGATAATTCGTAATTCGAGCATACAAACACCTATCCCAGGTGCAACATCAAAGTTCATAACCAGCATCAGCACAAACTATGGGGCGAAACAGATGGGCAGGAAAAAGTGGCTTGAAGCTGCTTTTTCTGAAGCCACATTGAAACTCCACCAACTGACTCCCAAGGCAGCTGGAGTGCTCATGTCATGACCACATGACATGGCTTCAAGCCAGAAAGAAGCGGGGGGAAAGCTGCTTCTTTCTGAAGTGGCTTTTCTCTGCATAAGGGCACTTTTCTGCTGGCTTCAAGGCATGTGTCATCTAAACATCATGCCTTCAAGCCAGCCTGAAAACACCTCTTTTTACCTGTCTGTTTAGCCCCTATGTCTCTATGCATTCCATAACAACTGGAAGATCTTCAAGTATATTATATAAATAGTACAGATGCTGAAAATTATTATAATAGCATGTAGTGCTCACCTACATGTGTTTGAGCTGCAAAATGTAATACTATATCAATTTTCTCAGTCTCAAATAATTCTTTTATAAAACTGGATTCACAGATATCCCCCTATGAAAATTAAAAAAAAACATAAAATTAGTGAACAACACCAGTTCTGCATGCAGTATAAACTCTCAAACTGTATCAAATGTTATATAAATTCAGTTTATAGCTAAGAGATGCCTCAATTTTCATTATTTTTACAAAAGCAGTGTTGACAGTGTAATTCTAGCTGTCTACACAGACGTAGAGTTAAGTTCAATAGGACAACTATCAGAGAAGTCACAGAACTAAATTTTGCTGGTGTCTTTAGAGCTGTAGTAACTCACTAAACAAGTTGAACCTACCTGAACAAACTTGTAGTTATGTTTCTCAGAAACAGTCTCTAGGTTTTTTAAGGTCGCACAATAGTCCAGCTTGATAGAAGAAAGAGGAAAAACAGTAAATTTCATTTCATTTACAGAAGATACAAAGAAACAAGTCTACTCATCACAAGGGAGATTTACATGCAAAAGTGCCCTTGGGTATGCATAGTATCACTGACATGCACATCCTTCCATGTTCACATCAGAACTGTAATGGAGTATCTTGTTGAAACACCTGAATATATCTTTTGATATTGACTGGTGAAAATATAATCCACATGGACAAATAAAATATAATTAATTGCCTATGACCAAGCTGGAACGGGACAACACTTTTTAAGCAAGTATGGCATTTTTAGCCAAAATTGGAGTTTTAAAAGCAAAACAGTGTAAATTGCCATTATCTCCATCTCTGGTAAAGGACTACTTCATATATTATGCTTCTCCTTTACAGACACCACTCCAGTATAAGAGCCACTGTGGTGCAGTACTCTTAGTGTTTGGACTACGACTTTGGAGACCAGATTTCGAATCTCAGCTTGGCATGGAAACCCAATTGGTGACCTTGGCCAAGTCACACTCTTTCAGCCTCAGAGGATGGCAATGGCAAACCTCCTCTGAAGAAACCTACCAAGAAAGCCCCACGATAGGGTCACTTTAGGGTTGCCATAAGTCAGAAACAACTTGAAGGAACACAATAATTATGCGAAATGTATACTCACATGTAAATGGTTATAGCCTCCCACCAAACAAACAAAACAAACAGCTTCATTTATATATTGCTTCATACCCTTAAGGAGTGTCTAAGCGGTTTACAACTGTAAGCTATTTGCCCCCAACAATCTGGGTACTCATTTTAGCGACCTCGGAAGGATGCAAGCCTGAGTCGAGCTTCAGCCCTTTGCTGGTCTTGAACTCGCCACCTTATGGTTTTGAGTGAGTGGCTGCAGGACAGGCATTTTAACCACTGCGCCACCAGGCAACAACTAAATACAACATTAATTGTTTACGTATAATGTTTTATAGGTTTGTCCCTACTTACAAGTTCCATCTATGTAAGAAATATATTACATCATGAAATTCCCAAACATGTACACTCAGATCAATCTGGATCAGTCAAGCATCACAGCATATCTATATATGATATGACATGATTTGCTGGTGTAGTAGCAGATACTACACAAAGCGTGAATACTGCTGGTATAACAAGTTGAAGATGAAGAGCCCACCCTCCAGTCTATCTGTCATCATCCATCCTGGGAGTGAGTGAAAAGGCAGGCCCGACTCCATCAGGGCTGGCTAGAGGAAGGAGAAGGGCCCTCCCTCCAGTCCATCTGCCTTGGTCCAGGCCTCAGCGGGAGAGAAGAACTTTTGGACCTTTATCCCCTTCCCCACCACCATCCCCTTCTCCTTTTGTGTCAGTCTTTTTAGATTGTAAGCCTGAGGGCAGGGAACCATCTGTATAACTATCTATAAGCCGCTCTGAGAGCGTTGAAGGCCGAAGAGCAAGGTATAAATATGGTAAATAAATAAAACCCATGATAGATATTTATTATTCACTAATAGTTGTACAATGAACTTTGTCCATTAGGATCAATAAATATGCAACACATAAAGCAATCCGATGCACCCTCCAACTCAGATCCTCAAGTCCTACACCATTGCTGTCTTCCAGTAGGTTTCCAAGGAGTTAATCATCCGACGGAATTTGGGGGTATAATGCAATGGCAATCCGAACGCAAACATGGGGTTTCCCGTTATTGCGAATGAGTGTATCTCACGCAATTTCGGGCAAAAGGGAAGTCATTCCGAACACAATCATGGGTTTTATATTAATGCATATAATGGGGTATAATGCAATGGGAATCTGAACCCAATCATGGGGTTTCACGTAATTGCGTATTAGAGTATCTCACGCAATTTCAGGCAATGGGGGGTCATTTTCGGGAAACGGGAAGTCATTCTGAACGCATTCCGAACGCAATCAGATTTCAGCAAGCGGCCTTACCTTGTCCAGGTTAATGATCATATAGTCTGGATGCTTCTCCACAAGAGAAGCCACCACGTGAGACGCTCTGCGGAAACAGAGAAAAAGAAAACCAAAATCTAGCTCAAATTTAAACCCTTCTCTATTAATTTCAAATTTGACCATAGAGTTGCGCTGGAGGACCTGGATATTCCTAGAGAGGCCAAATGGGGGGGGGTGAATAATGAAAGAGTGGACTCACATGAAGCCGGCGCCTCCGGTCACCAGGACCCTCTTGGAGAAGCCATTGGAAGACTGCCCCGCTGCCATTCCCCTTAATACAGCACTGGAAGTCTATGGCCATTGGCCCCGCCCCTTCCTGCTGTCACTCAAACGTCATCACTTCCGCTCGAGGAAACGTCATTTCCGCTCATGACCAGGTGAGGAAACACTGACAGTTTAGCCACGCCCACTTTCCATCCAACGCGGCGATTGGGCGGCGGCGTCTCCTAGCGACGGTCTCTCCGACGCCACGCCCACTCTGGCTCCCAGGGCTCCCATTGGCTGCGCCGGACGTTCCATCCCCGCCCCCAGTGCAACAGTGCTGCAGACGTGGTCGGGATGGGGGCCCGGAGGTGACGATGCTGCTCTTTCTTCAAGGGCTTTGGCTCTGGCTCACCTGGGCCGCCCTCTGGGTCCCTGCCGCCCGAGGCAAGACTGTCCGAGGAGGGTTCTCCAGCGTCTCCGCCGCCCGAAGCCAGGCTGTGGCCGAGTTCCAGTTCCATGGTAAGAGAAGCACCACCAGCAGCAGCAGCCCAGGCCTGCTTCCATATTAGGGCTTGGGCTGCATCCACACTGGAGACATTATAACCCGGTTTGGTACCGCTTTAACTCTTTGTCTGCCTCAAGGCTATGGAATTCTGGGAGTTGGAGTTTGTTGTGGGCCCAGAGCGGAGCAGAGCTCCGCTCTGGGCCCCACAACATACTCCAACTCCCAGAATTCCATAGCCTTGAGGCAGAGAAGAAGCCCATAATAAACTCCAACTCCCAGAATTCCATAGCCTTGAGGCAGAGAAGAAGCCCATATTAAACTCCAGCTCCCAGAATTCCATAGCCTTGAGACAGACAGAGAGCCCACAGTAAACTCCAACTCCCAGAATTCCATAGCCTTGAGACAGAGAAGAAGCCCATAATAAACTCCAGCTCCCAGAATTCCATAGCCTTGAGACAGAGAAGAAGCCCATATTAAACTCCAGCTCCCAGAATTCTATAGCCTTGAGGCAGAGAAGAAGCCCATAATAAATTCCAGCTCCCAGAATTCCATGGCCTTGAGACAGAGAAAAAGGCCATAATAAACTCCAGCTCCCAGAATTCCATAGCCTTGAGACTAAGAGCCCCTAATAAACTCCATCTCCCAGAATTCCATAGCCTTGAGGCAGAGAAGAAGCCCATATTAAACTCCAGCTCCCAGAATGCCATAGCCTTGAGGCAGAGAAGAAGCCCATAATAAACTCCAACCCAGAATTCCATAGCCTTGAGACAGAGAAGAAGCCCATAATACACTCCAACTCCCAGAATTCCATAGCCTTGAGACAGAGAAGAAGCTCATATTAAACTCCAGCTCCCAGAATTCCATAGCCTTGAGGCAGAGAAGAAGCCCCTGATAAACTCCAGCTCCCAGAATGCCATAGCCCTTGAGACAGACAGACAGAGAGCCCACAGTAAATGCCAACTCCCAGAATTCCATAGCCTTGAGACAGAGAAAGGGCCCACAGCAAACTCCAGCTCCCAGAATTCCATAGCCTTGTGACAAAGAGCCCATAATAAACTCCAACTCCCAGAATTCCATAGCCTTGAGCCAAACAAAGAGTTAAAGTGGGGCCAAACCGGGTTATTTCTCCAGTGTGGATGCCGCCTTAGAAGAAAAGACACACTGTCCATTCAGATTCATTCATTCAAAGCGACACTTGATCTTAGCCAAAAGGCCGAGAAGCGATGGTACGTGAAGTTTTTATTGGCAGATGAGGACAAAAAGATCACAGAGGAAGTTGCAAAGTTTATTTTCTCTGCAATCAGAATTCGTAAAACCATGTGTTATAAAGGCGAGTAGTGATGTTTTCTCCCAGCTTAAACACTTATGGAAAATTGAGGAGGGATATGAGCTGGATAATGAAGTGATTAGTCTGTTAACAAAACCCTTGTCACAATCTATTCTGTATGTATGTTTGTTTTTATACGGTGTGTATTACTCTTGTTATTTTATTGGTAATTGTAGAAAATTTGCTGTTTGTTTGTTTTAAAACTGCCTATGGTTTGTTAACTGAAATAAAGGCATTCATTCATTCATTCATTCATTCAAATTCACTTGGGAGCTGAACTATATCTACACACTGCATGATTAAAGCAGTTTGATACCGCTTTAACTTCCATGGCTCCATCCTACAGCATCCTGGGATTTGTCGTTTTGGCCAGGGAAGGCTAGAGACCTTGGGGCACTACAGATCCCAAGATTCCACAGGATGGAGTGTGTTGTTGCTTGTTAGCCACCCTGGAGTCACCCTCGACCCATGGCAGCCTTTTCAGGGCGAGACATTTCCAAGGTTCCCTGGAATGAAAATTCATTGCATGCTCTTTATTTATGCAAAGTAAGATGCACTTGATTCACAGCTGCGATCCTACGCCAACCTTCTTGTTGTTGTTGTTGTTGTCGTTCTGTGCCACCCACTTGCTTCCAAATTATGGCAACCCCAAGGACAAGCTCCCCCAGGCTTTTCCTGCCCATATTTCTTCAGAGGGGGAGTTGTCATTGTCTTTCTCTGAGGCTGAGAGTGTGTGACATGCCCTAAGTCACCCAGTGGGTTTCAGTGGCTGAGCAGGGATTCAAACCATGCTGACTCTCACTAATTGCAAGTCCCAACAAATTCAGCAGGACTTACTTCTGAATAGATTCGCACAGATCTGGGCTGCAAGAGTATATTGTGTTGTTGTGAACCACCCCTTGAGTCAATCTCGACCCATGGATGAGAAATCTCCAAGACTCCCTGCCTTCCATCGCCCCGCACAGTTCCTGCAAAATCACATCTATGACCTCTTTTAATAGAGTCCATCCATCTGTCATACGGTCTTTCTCTCTTTCTGCTTCCCTCCACCTTTACAGCATTGAGTGAGTCCTCCCTTCTCATGATGTGTCCAAAGTACAACAGAGCCTCAGCTTTGTCATCTTGGCTTCCAGGGAGATTTCTGGCCTGATCTACTCTAGCACCCATTTGTTTGACATTTTTGCATTCCTCAGCACTCTTCTCCAGCACCACATCTCAAATGAATTGACTTTCGTCCTATCCTCTTTCTTAACTGTCCAGCTCTCATATCCATACGTAGTAATAGGGAATGCAATGGCTTTTGTGCTTCTAACTTTTGTGCTGGGTTGTATATCTTTGCATTTTAGGGTCTTTTCCAGTTCTTTCATAGCTGCCCATTCTCGGTCTTAATCTGATTTCTTGACTTCAGTCCCTATTCTGATCAATGTTTGATCCAAGGTATGGGAACTCTGTTACTATTTCTGTTTCCTCATTGTCTAGGCTGAATGTATGTAGATCCTCCACGATCATTATTTTTTTGTTTTCTCTTACATTCAGCAATAATCCTACCTTTGCACTTTCTTCCTTAACGTTCCTTAGGAATGACAGCTTTTCTTAATGAGCCACAGTAGTCAAAGTGGTGTCAAACTGCACTGGATGCACCCCAAGTCCAAATTAATGCAGTGGATCTTCCTTAATGTCCTTCTGAGGGTCTCCAGAAGGAGAATTAAAAATTCAAGGTGGAAGGGGATCAATACCAAGGTACTTAATTGCACAATGGGATGTACTAGTAACTTAGAGCTGGTTTTAAAGGAGAGTGGGGTGGTGTAGTGGTTTGAGCCTTGGTCTATGACTCTGGAGACCAGGATCCGAATTGGCTCGACCATGGAAATCTACTGGGTGACCTTGGGCAAGTCACACTCTCTCAGCCTCAGAGGATGGGAATGGCAAACCACCTCTGATGAAACTTGCCAAGGAAACCCTATGATAGGGTCATCATAAGTCAGAAAAGACTTGAAGGCACACAACAACAACAAGTAGGAGGCTATCAACGTTTACTACTTAGGATGGCTGTATATCACCCCTGCTGTCGGAGGCAATGTGCCTCTCTATTAGCATGACATGGAGTGTGATGTTGCACTTAGGACCTACTGGTAGGTTTTCTGTAGGCAACTGGATTACATTCCCAACCTTTGGTCCTCCGTTTGTTTTCAGCTTCAGCTCCCAGAAGCTTCAGACAGCTTGGCCAACAGTCATGCGAGCTGAAGTTCAAATCATCTGGAGGATCACAGACTAGAAACCACTAAGATAGATCTTTGATCTGATCCATCATTTTGAGCACATTATTCTTGTGCTCCAAAGCAGCAGTGTATCTTCTGCTTGGAGTGAGAAGTGTGATAGTCCACTCCAATATGCTATCAGATCCATTTCTGATTTACCGAATCTGTCCCTATAAAGTTCCTATTCCACAGGCTTGGCATTCTGCTGCACCACCATTTAGCTACCAAAGTTGTGTTCACTTAATCTCAGTGTATCTGCAGCCTTAGGAAACAAGGTACTTGTGCTGTCACCTATTTTAAAAAAATCTTAATGGATTTTATCTAAATCTATTCAGAATTAATGAACCTTTGTGTCAGCAAAACTATACAGTTCTGACACAGGGAGTTGCATTATTCCTAGCCATAAATCCACTCGATAGTCTCAAGGAGAGTAGACCCAGTGAGTCTAGGGAATTTATATATATTTTTTGATTTAGCAAGTTCCCATTGGATCTACTATAGTTACAGCCAACTAGGTTTTAACAATATGTGCACATTGGGTGGCAACCATACATTTTACATATTCAGGTGTAGCCACGTCAGTCATTTAGCAAAGTACAGTAACATCCAAAATCCACAAAACAGTTATACCTTTATTTGGCCAATCAAACTACAGAAAATGCATGATGCAAACTTTCAAATCTTTACATAGTTTTTGTCTGTGTCAGTGTTGACCATTCTGTGTGTTATGTCCATCTGAGAGGGAGAAAATGACCCTGCCACCAATGGTATGCATAAAGTTTTTATATGGAAGATAAGAAGATGGCATATTGTTTTAAAATCTGCTGCCAAACTAATTGGCGGAGGGCACAGTATCTTTACATAGATCTAGTAGATGTCCCCCGAAATGAATACTAAAAGTTTTGAAAGATTTCCCATTTATTTTTTGAAATTTATATACCTGTGTCTCTGACTTAGGCTGTGTAGAACTTTAGGGTGATTTAAACGTGTGCCTTCAAGTGAAGTGGCCTATAGCCCATGAAAGCTGATGCTGTGAGAAATGTTATTCTTTCAGGCATCACAGGACTCTTTGGCATTTGAATCAAAATATATAGTCTTCACACCTCTGACAGTAGCTGCTGCAATCTTAAATGTGTCCACTTTCAGCAGCACTCCTTGTAGAAACAGCCAGTTATGAAATGGCTGGCTGCATCCGTGTTGACCGTTCTGTGGGGTACGCACAACTGAGAGGAAAATGGCACCTGCCACCAATTTTACAGTGGGCCCTTGGAATCAGTCTGCTGGGCTTTGTTCCAGGACCCCCACCATTGATACCAAAATCTATGGATTCTCCATTCCCATTATATACAATGGGGAATGGTGCCACTTACTGTCTATATTCATGTATAAATCTGGAAATTTTAGTCAAAACATTGACCCAAAAAACCTGAGTTGACTTATCCATGAGTCAATGTAAGTACTGTACTTTAACTCCTATTGTGAAAAGGAACCATCCCCTAGTGAAAGACAAGAGTGTAATTTGTCCTGGAAGCATTGACCTCTCTCTATTCATTCATTCATACAACGTTTAGTATAAGCACAAACATGCCTCTTGGAATTTTGTAAAAAAAAAAATGCATTGTTTTCCTTTGCTTTATCCTTTAGATCCTTTGTTACATGCCCCTAGGTTTTATCCTCAACTTGTCCATGGGTCATGCAAAATCCATACTTTTAGCCCCCAAACCTGCCCTCGCTTCATACATGAAGTCGAGTTATACTCGAGTATATACGGTACATAAAATGGCAAAACCAAGGTTTCTTTTAGGACTTTTAAAAAATATTTTCAAGCCACAAATGATTGAATCTGTAGATGCAGAATCCGTTGATATGGAGGGCTGGCTGTATATGAAAAACAACAGGGTGGCATGTTTTTAAAATTGCTGCCAAGCTAATTGGAGGGAAGGTACAGCTTTACTCAGCTGATTATTGCACCAGCCAAGGAATGACCAAGTTCCTTGTTTTAGGCTGAATCTGGCTCTTCTTTCCCATTCCAGCTCCTACCACATGGAGCTGACACCCATCTGTAATATCATTCTGAGCAGGAACTGAACAATGACCTTTCATTTCATGGCTGGGCAGTGATTTAGTAAGTAAGGAAGAGATGCTGAAAACTAGGAGCAACTGAAACTTGTCTTTGAGAAGACACAAGAATAATGTTGGTAAGAGTGGACACTTCAGCCAATTTAGTCATCTCAGTAATATTTGTATTCTCTTTCTTTTATTTAATATGTGTAACAGAATTTGACTTCTTTTTTAAATACCAAGGTGACTGTGCTCTTCTGTATGTCAGAATCAACAATGTCGCAACAGCTGTTGGAAAAGAAGCCAAGCTTCACCTATTTCAAGCTCAGGAATGGCAAAAGTTGCAAGACAGCACCCAGGATTACAGCTGTAAAGAAAAGCTATCCAAAGCTCAGCTGATAAGTGAGTATGACAAGATGGTGGCAGGGGGAATAGGTCCTTAACTTATTGAGACAGCTTGTAGCCTTATTAAATACATCATTTGGTTGTCTTCATATCTGTTTAGCATTTAAAAACGTACAAGAAGAGTTAGAGCAGATATAAATTTACTCGGGCATCAGAAGTATAGTAGTTGATACACCCCCATATTAACTTCATAGCTATATAAACAGTAATTTTTTTTGTAGACAAGCCTTTTCTTTCCCTTCTCGATGTGTTAGACTATAGCCCACATTATCCCCAGATAATTGGAAGTGGCTGTTTTTCAGTCTCAGCTACTGTGCTTCCTCACAATTGTGCCTCTGTACACCCCCACTTTCCTTAAGACTTTCTGGTCAGTCTTTTTCCTCACTAGTTTGGAGGTTGCACACACCACAGCATGCCACATACCAGAGTAAACATGTGCAGCAGGTAATGCAACAAGACATCACATACAGTAAACAAATACAGTAGGATATACATGGTGATAAACAGGAGTGAGGATACACATGAAAGCAGCTGTAGTAACACAACATGCACTAACCAGCAGCTGTCTTTCACCTGTGTAGCAGCATACACTGCTGCAGCTTGCTCACTCTGGTGATCACTGTTTTGTCTTTAGGAAATATCAAAACTCACAGGGATATTCCTTTGGGTAAACATTTTTTCATAGTTAAAAATTGCAGTGGCTTGTAGCTTAAGATGAGTTAACTTAAGGAAGTTAACTTTCCACCTGCATCTACATTCAATCCCTGAAAGTCACTGGAGAATCTTGAATGCTGTGGAGCAAAAGGTGAGGTACTGTTGGGGGACAAGAGAAGCCTTCTCACTTCGAGCTTCCTAAAGACTGCAATCTAATACTCACTTACTTAAGAATAATCCCCATTGTTCCCATTGGGGCTTAGTTTTGAGTAAACATGCATAGAATTGTGTTGTAAGTTCATTTATCTTAGAATCTAGACTCATATCAGACTTTATCATTTTCTTAAGAATAGATTACCTTTTATACAGACTCTAAATTATACATTTCCAAATTTCCAGAGTTAGACAAAACATAAATGGTAGGGAGTTTTTACCTTCACTTTAGATTGCTTTTAATATATCTGTTTTTATCTTTGATTTGTTTTTTGTTATCTTCATTGTGTGGCGTTGAATCAAGAAAATAAATAAAAATATTACACAGTTTTAAACATGCTTATCTTTTATGGTCCACAAAACATTGGAGTAGGTATGGTTTGCAATGTATATTGGGGGATTTTTTTCCCCCTAAAGTGACAGTAATTCCTTTTCATTTATTCTCAGGGTTTTCTCTCTTCAAATTAATTAAAGCCTGAACTTGTTTCCTTGGAACTGATTTAAAAATAAATTTCTTTTCATCAACTAATTGTACAGTTAATTAATTGTGGGATTAGGTGATCATTTTTAATACACTGAGTGTTAATATTTGAATTCATAATTATGGTACCATAGAAGCAGCATGCAGTTTTGTCTGGTACTGAGAAAGTCTCTTATATCAAGAGGCTCCAGTGTTCTTGTCTCTCCCTCACCTTCCACTTTCCCCTTCTAATTAGTCGCTTCTTGAAAATGAAGCCGGGCATTCAGGCTCTAAAGTTTAATACCACTTCTGTGAAACAAAGACACTAAAGATCCTTTTAGAATTATTTTCAAAGAAATACTAGTAAAGATATTTGTAATTTGTGTATTGCTCCGAGTAAAGGCATGCAAATTACGTTTTAGAAAGATAGAATACCGGTAGTTTTAATATCCGTAAAGAGGTAAATGAATTAAGCCAACAGTAACAGATTTCCTTTAGTTTCATATAATTTGCCATTATATGCGTGATTTTACTTAGGTCCCCCCTCCCCCCCACATGATTTTGAAATTATGCTCCATTGGCCAGCTTGTCTAAATAGAGATGTGGAGGCTTCATCATGTATGAGGACATAGATAGCTGCCATATTGCCCATCCAGCTCTGTATTGTCCACTCTGACTGGCTGTCTGTGGTTTCAAACTAGAACCCTTTCAAACTAGAACCACCCTTTCAAACTAGAACCTTTTATGTTTCTACCTAGAAATGCCAAGAGTTGAATGTGGGCTTCCTAAATGCAAAACATATCTGGTACCATGTTGCTAAAGTGGCTGTATTATGCCACTGACAATATATGAGTTGGACCACACTTAATGGCAAGGGTGGAGAACTTCTTTCAACCTGAGAGCTGAATTAAGTTTCAGAGTAGTTCTCAAGAGCCACATTCTAGAGCCGGATAGGGCCAAGGGCAAAAAGAGGAGACCAAAAAATACCAATATATTTTAGTTTACACTTAGGAGCCCTAGGAGAGCATTTTAAATGTCTCAGTAAGTAGCTGAGAAGCCACTAAACAACAGTGGGGAAAGGGTTATGGTCACCCAGAAAAACCCAGAGGCCCACATTGGGACCCCAGGAGACTAGATTTAGCCCTAGAGCTAAATTGCATTGTGGTCACAATCCAACTATAGTTCAGCACATCTAAGTCCCATTCATGGAAGCAAGTGAGTTTAACATGTATTTAACTCTGTCTTGTTGAAGTTAAATATAGGCTACTTAACTTAGGAGACATTGTGCTTTATGAACTTCCTCATTCAAAGTTAGTTAACTCACCTGCATTGTACGTAGATACAGGAGGAAAAATGTTTGCTGTAGTCCAGGGAATTAGGACTGACCTCAACACCTTGTTGCATATGAACACTGTAAAAAAAAAGGGTGCGAGAGCTAGTCTCTTTTTCTTTTCTGTAATGAGCAACTTTCTGAATGTACTCATTTCCTTCTTTCTTTTTGAAGTGAGCATGAACTCCACTGAACAGAATTTGACAGTGTCCCAGGTTCCATATCCAGACACATGGTATGTGTTTTATGTCGACAAGTTTACCTGTGCAGAGAATTATGAGAATTCTGAATCCGAGGATGTTCAGTTTGAAATGGTGTTACTAAATCCCGATGCGGAAGGGAATCCATTAGATCACTTTAGTGCAGGGGAATCAGGTAAGATATTTTTCTTGACATTGGAGATGGCATGAGGGTTAGTATGACACGTGTGCTTAATTGTTCTGTATGGGTTAATAATTAAAGCTGAGAGCTTCCCATCCTAGTTTCTTTTAAACTGTGGATAGTTTCTATTCTTCTTCTTCTTATTATTATTATTATTAATCTTTATATAGCACTGTAAATTTACACAGCGCTGTACATACAATCTTTTAATTAGACGGTTCCCTGCCCTCACACTTACAATCTAAAAAGACATGACACAAAAGGAGAAGGGAATGACGGTGGGAAGGGGATATATAGTTAATATATACTTGGCAATTTATTTGAATTTTATTTACCGTGATTTACACCAAGGGCAGGCAACCAGGCACCTTTCAGATGCCCTGGACTACAGCTCCCATATTGCCCACTTCGCATAGCCCATGATGAGAGTTAGGAGAGTTGCAGTTCAAACCCTGTGGAGGGCACCATTTTGCCTACTGTGTCATAGATAAGCTAACTAACATTATTATTCCATTTTATAACAGGGCAGTTAACATTAGTTGATTGCCTGATGGCTACCACAACTTGAAAAGAATGGTAACGTGATGTTTCATGGAGTGAATTTACATATAGAGATAAATAACTATCTTAAAAGTAACAAATGGTAAGACAATATATAAAAGCAGGGGGATATACCTATATTGGGAAACACAGGAACCAAGGCCCTTTCATTAATCTTGATGTGACACAATTCTGGTTAAAGTACATACACCCTGAACATAACTTCTCCAAAACTGAAATCTTTTTGTATTTTGCATTTGTGCTATATGAATTCACTGTACCTTTTACGTATGGCAGCAGTGACATCTTGTGGTAGGAGAGACACACCACAAGTATCTATTGCAGGGCATCTCAGATTTTGTCACAGTAAATGTTTTACAAGTTAGACACTTATGCTTAAGATAAAAGTGGAACCTCTTTCACATAATGTGAAAAATAGTTGATTGAGGCACAGCAACTACAGTGTTTACCAACAACCAAAGAATGCTGGAAACATGCAGCTAGGGCTGCTTTTTCAAACTTCAATCACTGCTACCAACTAAATGGAGGAAAATGGGCCCAAGTACTACATACATGGGAAAGACCATTATAACAAGCATTGCCACAGACTTGTATGGGGCTTGGAGGTCCTTCTTTTAGAGTAGCTCTGTTCCTTCCTTAAGAAGCAAACCCAGAAGGTGGTGCTGGCGGACTCGTGCTTGGCTCCCAGGCATTGACCTGTGGGATCCCTCAGTGATCTCTGTTGTTCTCTATGCTATTTTTAACATATACATGAAACCATTGGTAGGAGTTGTCCAGAGTTTTCAAGTGCAGTGCCATCAATATACAGATGAATCTGCTACTCCTTTCCACCTCAATCCAAGGAGTCTGTCCTGGTCCTAAGCCAGTGTCTGTTATCAGTAATGGACTGGATGGGGGCAAACAAATTGAAACATAATCTGGATGAGACAGAGGTGCTCCTGGTCAGTTGGAAGGCAGATCAGGGAATAGGGATCAGCCTGTGTTAGATGGGGTTACACTCCCCTTGAAGACACAAGTTTGCAGTTTGGCGGTACTCCTGGACTCAGCTCTGAAACTGGAGGGCCAGATCTCTACAATGAACAGGAATGCTTTTGCACATTTAAAACTTGTGTGCCAGCTTCACCCATTCCTTGAAATGCTGGATCTGGCTTCCATGGTCTGTGCCTTGGTTACATCCTATTTAGACTACTGTAACGCACTCTTCTTGGAGCTGCCTTTGAAGTGTGTTTGGAAACTTCAGCTGATCCAGAGCTGCTGCCAGGGTGTTAATAGGCAGGTTACAGAGATCACACAATGCTCCTGTTGAAACAGCTGCACTGGCTGCCAGTTTGTTTCTGGGCACAATTCAAAGTGCTGGTTATGATCTATAAAGCCCCATATGGCTGAGGTCCGGGCTATTTGGCTGACCGTATCTCCCTGTATGAGCCAGCCTGGGGCTCTGAGATCCTCAGAAGAGGCTCTTCTATACGTCCCACCACCAGCACAAGCACAGTTAGTGGGGATGCGGGAGAGGGTCTTCTCAGGGCCTGCCCTTAGATTCTGGAACTCCCTTCCCAAGGAGGACAGAATGGCCTCTCTTTATTGTTCCTTTTCTGGCAGGCTAAGACCTTTTTGTTCAGGCAAGCTTTTAAAACAGAAAGTTTTTAAAGAACTTCCTAGGGGTGCTGTATTTCTTTAAACTGTATGGTTTTTAATTGCCATTATCTTTTAAATTACATGCTATTTAAAAATGATCTGTTTTAATTTGTAACAGTATAATTCCATTTCAATGTCACCTTTGCACATTTTTGATTGTACCATGCTTTTAGATTGTAAGCTGCTTTGAATCCCAATTTTGGGAGGGAAAACAGGGTACAAATAAATATACAGTCAGCCCTCCGTTTTTGCGGGGATCCGTTCTCCCCCCTCACATAAATGGAGACTCGCCAATATTCAAGCCCCATAGGCTTGAATGGGGTGTGTGCCCGCAAGCACGCTTGGAGTGTGTTCCACAGGGGCACACCTCATTGAAAATAACGGAGGTTGTTCTTCCTTGAATATTCAAGACCATGGATCTCAAGTCCGCAAGAAAGGAGGGGCGACTGTAATAGTAAATATAATAACAGTGTGTTCCTGTACATGAATTGGCACATCAAGAAAGGAGAAAAAGCATGTGATAGAATAATGTGCTCTGGTCACACCCCATCATCAGTTCTCTGAAATCAGATCTCAATGGTGATGCATAAGGTATACCAGAATTTCAGTGCTGTTATTGCTGGTTGTCTAAATGGATGCTTTTTGATAAGTGCAGCTCAAGAGACATGGACAGGAGAGGTGAGACCTGTTACATGCTTGTTCTGTCCTTGCCCTTTTGAATGTAGCCAAAGGATAGACTGGACAAGTGAGAAAAAAGAGCAGTGAATGTCTGTGTGTGGCAAGATAGTGTTCCAGGATGCTTACAGGAGGCCTAAAGTAGCCCTTTCTGAGCTCCACCATTCTGGATGGTGGAGCTCCGATGATTACCAGCCAGTCTCCAATGTGCCTTTCTTGGGCAAGGTGTTAGATCGTATGACCTCAGCTCCCAGGCTTTAAAAGTGACTTTCTAGAAAACTTCAGCTAACACTACATTTCTTGTTCTGTCAGCACCAGTTGAAATCTTGTTTATTGTCTCATGTACTTTAGATCTCTGTTTTTGGATTTTATCTATTAAGTTTGCAGCTCTTGTGTTAATCTTTTCAAACAGTAATTTTGTTTCCTTTGTCACTTTTATTTTGTTACTTGTATTTACTTTGACACTTTTTTTTGAAATTGTTTCGATTTTTATTGAAGAATGAGCTATTAAATGTCTAAATGAAGGAATGCAAATGACATCCTGTTCTTCCTCCTAGGCCTACATGAGTTCTTCTTCCTGCTTGTCCTGGCATATTTTGTTGGTGCTTGCATATATGCTCAGTCATTGTGGCAGACTATTAAGAAAGGAGGCCCTATGCACACAGTGTTAAAAGTACTGTCCACTGTTTTGCTGTTGCAGGCTGCTTCAACTTTTGCAAACTATCTGCATTTTTCAAGGTAAATTGAAACCCCAGTCAAGGAACATTGCCCTATAAAATAATGACAGTAATAATGATAATATTAACAACAACAAGAACATCATCATCAACAAATGATGATAATATCATCCCACCTTTATCCCAAAATTGGGACTCATTTACTGTCATACTGTGCTTTGGCTTACAGCAATCTTTCCTGCCTCTAATAGCCAAGTTCCTTTGATGTTAGAGATTGAATTTGAAATCTTCTCATTGCAAATATTGGACTCTTCCACTGTTCTGTCCATGTTCATCGGAGAGCAGACTTTGAACCCACTGCTATGCTAGTACAGTCGTCACAATTATCTGTGCATAGATAAAGGGCCGATGATTTAAGAGAAGTCTGTACTTTGCCAAGTAAATACATTTTCTTCATGTTCTATGATGTTGCCCTGGTATTTCCTACAGCAGTGTGGACGGCATAAATGTGTTTTACCAAAGTTCTCGTGTGTGCACTCTTTACATGCTTGCTCTGGGATGCACCAGTTTGCATGCAGCAAATACAGTTGCATCATAAAATATGTGGGGTGTAACAGCTCAGTGGGGAAAAAAGATGTCTAGTAGGAAATAACATCCAGTGGTAAGAACAGGCCAAGAAAAAAAAAACACACACACAATGAAAAATTGTTTTGTTTTCAAAGGCCTAAAACACATGGGCTAAATGAAGTGACTTCCAGCTGCTTTGAGGGCATGGCATTTAGACCACGCATGCCTCCAAAGTGGCTGGACAACACCCTCCAGTCCAAAGGACCAGATTAAAAAGGAGCTGCTTTAATCTGCCGCCTGTGCTGTGCAGTTTGGGAGCGGGCCTTGCAGTCACTGTAGTCCCAACCGGATAGCAGCCAAACGTCTTCTTTGCCCCTTGATCCCACCTTCATCGTACTTCTATGCAGTTAAACATTTCAACTTCAACTTCTTTTTAAATAGTATTAATCCTTTGTACATTTTGTTAATTTCCAGATGTTCTATACATTGTTTATACATCTTAACTGAGCCCAACCCTGCTGAATAGACCTGTACTGTTTACCACATTGCAATTTTCTCTTAGTGATTTCTTCTTATATATGCAAAAAGGATACATATATTCAAGCATAGATTGCAAAATAGTGCATTCCATTTTTCTGCTGTTTAAAGGTCTTTTTACAATATTTTTAAATTATTATTTTCAGAGGAAACCAAATATGGAATCACCTCAGTGACATTTGCTTGTATTGCAACAGCCTTTCTTGTGGGGGTGGTGTGTGTGCATGTGTATAAAACATTTATATATCTCTATCTATATCTATCTATCTATCTATAATTTTTCTAGAAAGGTAAAATTCTTCTTCAGGAAAGTTTAAAGAATAGAAAAAATGCTAATTTTCCTTTGTCTTTAACATTTGCTAGGGAAAACCCTGCATGTTTTTTGGAAAAATAAGTTCTTACAGAAATACTTACATGTCTTTTTGTGTTCAGAAATAATTCTGGTTGTAAATAGGTTGCATGAACAGTACCAAGATTAGATGAACATTTTTAATGAGCAATTTAAAGAAACAAATTCACCAACAGTTTTTGTTTGCTTTTATTAGTTATTCAAAAAATGGAGTGGGAGCACCTTTCATGGGAAGCCTTGCAGAATGTAAGTATAACTTACCATATATACTCAACTATAAGTTGACCTCATGTATAAGGCGAGGGCATGTTTTGGGGCCAAAATAATGGAGTTTGATATGGCTCGTGGATAAATTGAGGGTACAACCTAGGGGCATATAACATAGAATCTAAATGATGAAGCAAAGGTAAACAATGCCAAAGAACTTACAAAATTCCAGAAGATATAACTTTGTGCTCACTTTAAAGACTGAATGGATGAGAAAAGAGTGAGATCAGTGCTTCCAGAATAAATTACATCCTCCTTTCATCAGGAGATGGTTCCCTTTTTAAAAAATGAGAATTAAAGTACGGTACCTACATTGACCCATGGATAAGTTGACTCGCGGTTTTTTTGTTCAATTTTTTTGACCTAAATTTCTAGACTTATACATGAGTATATACAGTACTTTTTAATTACAGTCATCCCTCAACATTTGCGGCTTTGACACTTGCGGATTCAATGATTCACGAGGTCAAGGCTGCTGAGCACGCACTCCTCTTTCTCATCCTTCTTGGGCTTTTCCCCTCGGGAGGGGAAAAAGTGCAGGAGGGAGAAGCCAGTAAGGTGTGTGCACCTATCCTGCCCTTTTCCAGGACAGAGAGCTACCAAAGGGTTTGGGTAAAATAATCCCCCATCCTTTTCCAGGACAGGGAGCTGCCTGGGGAAAAACAGTTCTCTTGCCTTGAAAAGGGGTTTGGGGAAAGTGAATACACCCTCCTTCCTGCCGTTCCAGGGCTTCAGAGAGCTCCCTGTAGCTCCCTGAAGCCTTGGAAGGAAAGAAGGGAGCCATGGTTGCACACTCCCCTGCCCTTCCATCACCTCAGAGAGCCTGCTAGAGCTGTTTGAAGCTTCAGAAGGGAGATTGGGGCATGTACGCGCACACTGCTCTCGCTCCCCCCCCCAGGCTTTATTTGCAAATTTTGACTTTCTTTGAGGGGGGGTCTTGTGCCTCTAACCCCTGTGAATGTCAAGGGTTGACTGTACTTATAAATATAGATAACTCAGGGCAAAACAGATGGCTCTGAAGGGGTAGCATGACACCACCTTTGAGAGAGCTGGATTGGGGCTGGATTGTTGCCCCAATCTGGCCAGCTTTTCCACCTCTTTCTGGGGCATAAAAAAGCTGCCCCTTTGCCTCTAGAGCCAGCTTTTTGCCGGCTCTGGGACAAGTGACATCTGAACATCCCCAAGTCACCCAGAAGCCAGCCGGCATGTAATCACTGGTGCAGCTTCCATTTGACTCAGGGGTGTGGCATGTCTAAACGCCATGCCCTCAAGCCAGTGTAGAGCTGGACTTTCAGGGCCGTCTGTTTTGCCCCTCACTTTACCTGAGTTTTCATATATCTTTATTTCATGACATGCTGAATTTGCTGGAAAATCAGGACTGATTTCACTATGGAATACCATGCTTAAAAATCCAGATCCCCATTTTTGCATGGAACTGCTATCTTATTATAAATACATATTCCAAATGGAGCTAATTCTCTAGTTAATGCACGTGTCTACTCAGACGTACACCCCATTACTGGCAGGTAAAGGATTGCAGCCTAAATGACTAAGAATACCAAATTACAACACATCAATTAATAAAATTCATCTTCCCCCTAAGGTGAGGTGAGAAAGTGTCAAACTTGACAGATCTGCTTTGAACTAGATGCAAAATGGTGACACAGAATGAAGGAACAGGGTGCCTCTAAGCACCTGCTCAGCCCAAGAATTTGCTTTCAAGACAATAACAAATCTCATATCCTTTTACACACAAATCCACTCTTGCATTTTCGCAAGCTATTTGGCAAGGTGGTGTGGTTGACTTCTTGTCAGTTTTGTTAAAGTATTGGGAATGAAAATAATATAATGCAAATTGACCTGAGATCTGTCACTAAAAAGTGTTTTCTGGAAACATACATAACAGTACTGGGTAGCCCAGGTATGTTAATATCCTAAGTGTCAGAAAACAAAGATGGGGAAATGAAATAATGAGCCTGTCTATCTCCACCATTTTGTTCCTCATTTTAAAAATGCATTTGCTGTTTCCTTATTTCTCCTTATGCTGTTCCTTCTGTCTGATGTTAGTATAATTTTTTAAAATATTTTTTTAAAAAAATACAATGGTTAAGGTTCTAAACAGGCTATTATTTCAGCAGCAAGACTAATCCTGCCCCATTCCATTTGACAGATACAGTGACAGTTCTAAAATGTATCTAGACTGGAGCGCATAATGCACAACTAAGGGGGCTGCATGTAATCCTATAAGGGGACCCCCTCCTTTGTCAATATTTTGACACATGCACACATTCCACTGCCAGCACCAAATTCCTCTGCTGCCAGTTTCTCATTGATTTCATACACGCTGATCTTTCCACATTGGAGGATGGGGTAGAGTAAAAGCTGTTCATTCTCTCAATGAGAAAAGAGGATCACTGAGGTGTATAGCTCCTTCGTAAGCATTACATTTTGTCTTCTGGGCTCAAAAGATTGCACATCCCTACTCTACACATTTGAAAATGGTGTTCTTCCAGAAAGAAAGTACTATATAGCGAATTCTGACCTGCATTTCTATGAGGAGAAAACTATATGTGTCAAAGATTAGTATCCAAGTACCAAACAAATGGTTTAAATATAGGCAGAGAGCTGGATCTGATCCTGCCTATATGTTGAGTTCCCTTCCTATTTACCTTGCCCAGCTGGTTATATTGAAGCTGGTTATATCGAAGGATTTACCACAGTGGTATAGATTCATTTCATGTACATTTCCTGAATCAAAGTTCTGTGCAACAGAATTTTATACAGCATATTACAGGTTGAGTCCATCTTATCCAGAATTCCAAAATACTCCAAAAAAAGCAGAACTTTTTTCATGTGTGGCTGAGATGGTGACACCTTTGCTTTCGGATGGTTCAGTGTACACAAACTTTGTTTCCCGCAGAAAATTATTTAAAATGTTATATTAAATTACCTGCATGCTATGTATGTAAGGTGTATATAAAACATAAATGAACTTTGTGTTTAGACTTGGGTTCCATCTCTCATATATCTCATTATGTTTGTGTATGCAAATACAGGTATTCTAAGATCCCCCCAAAAATCTGAAATCCAAAACATTTCTGTTTCTAGGCATTTCAGATAAGAAAGATTCAACTTGTATTATTAGCACTATAATGAATACATTTTACTTATATTAATTTTTTTCTTCTTCTTTCCATTAGTGTGCGACATAATCTCTCAGATGCAGATGCTGTACCTATTGCTGAGTTTGTGTATGGGATGGACAATTGGAAGAATGAAGAAATCTCAGAGTAAACCTCTCCAGTGGGATTCTACTCCAACGTCCACTGCCATTGCTGTAATTGTTGTTGTGGCTCAGGTGTGTTACTAGATTGTGTTGCATGTTCACATATGAGGAGATCTAGAACTTTTTTTGTAGTAGTAGTTGCTCATTGATGACCAAAGTAGTTTATTTCCTAGACCTCCTAAATTTTAATAAAGGTATGTAAGCATACTGTCCCCAGATTAACTTGTATGGAAAATAGAATTGTTCTCAAAAATTCTGGGTGGAATTTCACACATGAATGTTGCATCTCTTTCTGATGGATGGGGGATAGGTAAGGGGAGATCTTTTGGAGTGATTAGCAGGGATTAAAATAGCATTTTTAAGATGTGGAGCTCTTATCTACTGGAAACGGACATCTCACGGGTAAGAGCCAATGTCCCTTTTATAGCTATCCAAGACTGAGAGCCTCACCTCACATGTAAGGGAGTCTCCATCTGACAAAATAACCTATGACAACAGCAGCGTCTCATTGAAAGCCTTCATTGGCAGCTTTTGTTCCATACAGTGATGGACATTCAGCACAAAAAGATCACACCTCTGAACCATATAGCTTTGGAAAGCTTTGCCATGGAAAATAGCTAACACCTAAACTATCTGGAAGTCATACATGACAGATATTCAGTGTCAATTCCTCTAACTGATACTCTAAAAAAAACAAAAATTGTTTACACTTATTGAAGGAGTATGTATTTTGTTTGAACAATCAAAGCTCACCAGCAGCACAACTTTGTCATCTTTTCAAATATTATCTTATCTGATATATGTAAACAACTGTCTCCTTCTCTGCACCAAGGTGCATATAGATCTGTGGCCAATGTCCTGCCTTACCTAAGTATGCATGAAGTAATTAGCACTAGGAACAGATCTAGCCACTCAGAAAAGACTCCGTAATTAAAGTAAACAAACTGCTCACATGACTCCAAAAATTATACCTAATGAGTAAGAAAATATCTGTATAATATAAGAAAAGTATCATTCTTTGATAACTAAGATCTCTTTTATTGATAAATACTTGTACCTTTCCCCTTGCGGGCTAAGAATGTGGTGGCAAACATTTTCAAATGTATTTGAAAAAAATACATTGGGCATCATATTTATTTTAAATGTATTATTTGTGTTTTTGTAGAGTATTCTATTAATTTGGGAGCAATTTGAAGATACTAATCACCACAGTTACCACTCACACCAAAGTTTGGCAGGTGGACTTCTTATTGGCTTAAGAATTTGCCTAGCTCTTTCTCTAGGCTGTGGACTCTACCAGATCATTCGAACTGAGAGAAGTACATTGAAAAGAGAATTCTATATAACCTTCACAAAGGTTTGTGCATTATATGGAAACAAAATAGTGTCTTGGCTGTATTCTTCTAGAGAACTACTTAACAAGCAAGAACTAGTCTTGGGGAAAATATGTTTAATGGTGCTTCTAGGCATGTTTACTTATTACTTTTGTGAAGCTTATTTCCAAGAAAATACATATAGGATTGCAGCCTACAGCAATCTTATGCATAGGGAGTTAACACCATTGAACATAGTGAGGATTACTACTGAAGCAAGAAGCCTAAGATTGTTCTATAACGGTTTGATTAAGGGTACTTTCTCATTTTAATTTTTAGATTAGTTTCAGTTTTACAGCAAGGGCCTCAAAAGATAACTTTCTATTCTATTTGTTCCTAAATAATATCTATTATATTTGATATTTAAAAGCAGTTGGTAAATTATAGAAGACAAAAATTTGAGATGTAATATAAGCATGAGAATGTGCGTAAATCGTCCCAGTTTTTGTCAGATTAACCTACAGAATTGAAGCATGGAAATAAGTCATTAACAATGTGTTTTTTCTTCTATCAGGGCTGTATTCTGTGGTTTTTGTGTCATCCAGGTCTTGTAGCTATATCTCTAATGTTTAGAGATTATCAGCGAGAGAAGGTAAATATAAACAACATGAAAGGTACTTCTCAGTATGGAGAATCAGTCTCAGAATGATTTCTACACGTGTATGTCAGTTTGAGGCACTTTTACCCACTCTCTCTCCACTTTTCAGCCAAAAAGACACCAAGAGCAACGTACAAAGATCAGTCTCCACTGAGATGCTTAATTCTACAAGTTTTAAATATTTATGTGGCTACCTCTTAATCACCCACCATATGTGGAAATTTTATAGCTAATGCACACCATAGCTGTAATTTGAAGTGGTTGAAGTAAAAAAATTGAAGTTTGCTAAGGAAAAATCAGAATATGCATATATAAATATCCTAAAGGACAAATGGTTGTAAAGAAACTGGACCCAGAACTGATTTACTTGCATACAGAGAAAGACTCAGATTTTCACTTAGTGAATAATAGAAAGCACAGGTTTATTGCTTATGTATTATTCACTTCAGTGGGAACTAGTTAGTTAATATGTAGAGCCTGTTATATTTTAGATAAATCCCACTACAATTCTCAAGTGAGTGACAATCCTAAATTTAGTGTTCAGCTGAATATCTTTGCACTTCAGGATCTTGTCTAGTCATTTCACAGCTGCCCTTCACAGTGCTAGTCGTCTTCTGATTTCTTGACTGCAGTCTCCTTTTTGCTCAATGATTGATCCAAAATATGGAAAACCTTTATTTCAGTTTCCTCATCATCTATATTGAATTTATGTAAATACTCTTTGGTCATTATTTTTGTTTTATCAGTGTTGAAGAGTAACCTTCCCGTAGCACTTCCTTCTTCGACTTTCCCTAGTAACTGTTTCAAGTCTTTGCTATTTTTTGCTAGTAGTATGGTGTCATCTGCCTGTCTTAGATTGTTGCTATTCCTTCCTCCAATCTTCATGTTGATATTCTGTCCTCTGATCTTTACTTTGGTTTCTTCTGAGTCTAAACCTCTGCATACGGTAATTTTCAGCATACAAATTAAGAAAATAGTGTGATAGAATGGAGATTTACCTGACCCCTTTGCCAATTGGGAATAATTCTGTTTCTCCATAGTCTAACAGTAGACCATTGTCCTGAGTAAAGTTATGCATCAGGACAATTAAATGTAGTTGCACACCAATTCTTTAAGACCAATCCATAGCTTTTTATGATCTATAGTACAGTCAAAGGCAAATATATGCTAATTTTCTTCTGCCGTTCTATGAAGCACATGATGATTTTCTTCTGGAATTCTCTGATGCACTCTATTATCCAGTATATGTTTGTAATGAGATCCCTAGTCCCTCTTCCTTTTCTGAACCCAGCTTGCATCTCTGGACTTTCTCACTTTCTGTAAAACTGAGAGTTCATCTTTGTATGATTCTCCTTCCCATGTGTCATATTTATTTCATAAATGGAATAATTAAAATCATCCTTTCATCTCTTTTATATAGCTCTCCTATGTATTGCTTCCATCATCTTTTTATTTTACCTTGGCTGTGTATTATGTTTCTCTGCTGATCATAGAGTATCCTCACCCTTGGGTTAAATTTCACTTTGATTTTACATGTCTTGTGGAATAGATCTATGGTTCGTTTTTTTGTTGTCGGCTTCTATTTCTCTGCTATGATTATTATAGTAATTCTCTTTACCTTTGTGCAATAATAGTTGAACAGCTGCATTGTAGTCTGGCTCTATGTTTGCCTCCATTTTGTTCTGTTTCTTGTCTGTCCTTTACTGCTTGAAGCATTTTGTCTGCCATTCATTGATTCTTCTCTTTCTTTTGGCTACAGGTAGCATCTTTCTGCTTTCCTCCTTGATTATATCCCTGACTTCTCTCCGTAGTTCTTCCAGTTCCCAGTTAGTTAGGCAAATCTATTTTTGCACTATCTTTTAAATTCTGCTGGGATGCTTTTCAACTCGTATTTCAGCATGATGTTTGGTTTAGTGTTCTTCTTTAGCTTTATTCTAATTTTTGATATTAGTAGTTTATGGTCAGTGCCACAGTCTAAGTCATACCTTAGTTCCATTGCAACCAATTTCACTTAAATTAATTCGTCCCATGAACTCTCAAGGCCCCATTCTTGCTAGAGAGTCTAATGCCACTGAGTGCCAACAAGAACTCTCTTGTGGACTATTCCTTGTAAGTCACCAGACTTTCTATCTATTTTCTTGCCTTTCTCATCCAGGTTGGTTTAACACATAGATTAAAACAAATTTTAAAAAAAACACAATCCTATTAAAACCATTATTTTTAAAAGCTTGAAACTAATTTGGAACATAGTAGAGGATATAAAGGGGACTTAAATACCCTAAGGACACCAGATCCTGTTTGCTCTTGGAGGCTAAGCAGGGTCAGGCCCAGTTAGTACTTAGATGGGAGACTGCCAATGAGTACCAGGTACTGTAGGCTGTATTTCAGAGGAGGTAACTTTCAAATCCACCTCTCAGTACTTGCCTAGGGAAAACCCCATGCAATTAATAGGGTCTCCATAAGTTGACAGGCAACTTGAAGACACATACACAGAAACACACAAAGGATGTAAAAGTACAGCACATCCTTTTAGAAGACCATTCTGTCACAACCAGCCAAAGGGTGTGTCTGTTCCTGCATGGCAGGGGTTTGGATTAGATTGTCCTTGTGGTCTTTTCCAGTTCTGTGATTCTATGAATAAATAGTCTTTGCCTGAAGGAGGAACAGAGGAAGAGACCCAATCCTCCCTGGGGGGGGGGGGAATCCCACCTCCTTGGATCAATCACTGAGACAGCTCTCATACATCCTCACCAAATGTGCTTGTGGGTGTACTTCGAATACAGTCTGCCCTCTGTACCCACAGATTCAACCATTTATGGTTTGAAAATATTCTCCCTCCCTCCAAGGAACACCACTCACCATTGTGTATAATAGGACTTGAGCATCCACAGGGTGTCTTGGAACCAAACCCCAATGGGTAGCAAGGGCCCACTGTAGTTACGTCAGATACCTTTTAGGTCAGTGGGCCTCAGTCTTTGCCGTTTCAGACATTTTGAATTTTTATACACCCCAGCTAGTATGACCAGTGGTCACAGATTTTGTCCAAAATATTTGGAGGCTCAAAGAAACAGTGTTTTAGACTACATTAGACATGGGGAAATTATGGCTCTCTAGATGTCAATTCCCTTCAGTTCTAGTATAACCAGTGGTGAGGGAGCTACATTCCAAAAACATCTAGAAATCCACATGGTTCCCACCTGGGCTACTAAAACTGTATTAAGAGATGTTGTGCTCCTGTGTTTATTAAAGTGAATGTGGATTGTGCGATCAATATTTTATTCTTTTAATACAGCACTGTTTTCCCTCTCTCTCCCCATTCCTTTCCCCCTCACATATTTCTTATAGATTATTATCATTGGTGTCATCCTCTGCCAGCTGTTCTCCATGGTTCTTCTATATCGACTCTTTGTTTCTCACAGTCTTTATTGGGAAGTGTCTTCCCTTTCCTCCGTGACATTGCCTTTAACTGTAGCATCTGGACATAAAAGTCGGCATCACTTCTGACATGCATTTGGGAGATGCATTGACAAAGATGCAAAAAAGACTGGAAAACTGTGGCTATTTTAAGCTGGAACCCATTATGGATGAGTTTTGCTTTGTTTGTTTTTCTTCTGGAGGAGCTAAATAATTAAAATTCAACACTTAACTTTTCACTGGATCATGACACAAACAGGAATGAAGTGTATTTTATCAACAACAAAGTGACGAAATACATGGTGCATTCTCCTGTTCTGGATGGAGACCAAGAACACTCTTATCCGTGATATCACCACTCCAAAACACCATCAGAGCTTTAACTGATTGCATAAAATAGTCTCACAATTGGAATAATAGATTGGTTGAAAGTTGCTTTGAAACAAAGTGTTTGTGCATAAGTTTAAAGGGTCTTGACAATTGTAATTGGACCAGGAAACCAGTGTAAAATGTTTACAGTGAACTGTAGTTCTGTTGTATGTATTTTTAATATATAAAGCACTTTCTTGCCTTGAAGTTTGGATGCAGTTCGAATTTTAGTTCCATCACAACCTGCTTTTTACATTCTGTGTTTTAAACAAATGTTACAAAAGTATATGGGTGATGGACTAAGTACAGAGTTGTTGTTTTTAAAAATGCAATATTAAGATTATAATAACAGCAGGCTTTTGTCGCCTAAACTGACCAGGGTGGGGGAGGGATGGAATGTGTAATTCAGCACTCAAATTTTAATCCTGATATAATTCATTACTTTTACATTGAGGATTCAATCATAATTAAGCCATATTCACAGATTAAATTAACAGAAGCATTTCAAATAAACGTTAGTTTCAATCATCAAGTACCCATGAATTCCTGTCCAAGGATACTTAATCAGGATTAAATTTTCTCTGAATAATTGAAAAACAAAATACTCACTGGATTTGTTATAATCCATGTTGGCACTGGGTTCTAAGTAGTTGCCATCTTCCACTCACGGTAGTAGATCCACACTTTTAAATGATGCCTAGCTTTCAGACTGCCATTGTAAATGCATACTTTTATTGAAGTGCCTATTTATTACTCAAGATTGCAATCATAGGGATAAATTTTGCAATATGAATAAATATTCCTGTTTTAGTAATTGACTCATTTCAGTGGTTTTGCATATTTTAGGTCCTACTTAGAACTGGTGTCCTCAAGGGAACAGGAAACTAGTTTTAGTTTTAAAATATATTTCAGTTTCCTCTCATTTACAGACACAAGACTGTGCTTATGCTCTGTTAGTACTGTCATCAGAAACAGGCATGAAAGCTGATTGATTCATGCTTATTTGCTGTTCCTGCTTGCTCGGAGGCAGTAGTCACTCACTGTGTTGATCCGATTGCCAGAAGAAAGGAGGACATACAAAAACTCTTGCTATCCTACTTTCCCACTCCATCACCACCACCCCCTCTTGCACACTAGGACTAGCCACAGTGGGAATACAACTATTGCAGAATTATCCTCAAAGAACTTGCTCTGGGAAAGAAATCAGTAAGGCAGCCTGAGGCTGTAGTGCTGCCACTGTACAAGCTTGAACATAATTTTAGGAATGCAGCCTTGAAAACTGCAGACAGCCTCGTCTTCAAAAGCACTGCTTTAGCATAACCACTTCTCAAGCAAATAGGGCTTCCAGTTATGGAGCACTCTGTAAAAAGCGTCCCAGCATTTCATTTCAGTTTATAGCTAACACGGATATTTCCCTCTGACATAGACAAATGGCAACATGACAAAGTTACTCCTTAAATAAGCTCACTGGTCGTTCTTTGTAATTCAAGACAAGAATGGCAGGTTGAAGCTGGAAAGCCTAAAATAGTATAATTTCACACTATCAGCAGAATGATTGCAAAAGGATTTTTTTTGCATTTGTTTTAAAACAAAAATACTACCTCTGTTTCTTTTTTCATGTGGTTGAATTTCACATTGCCCCAACAACCTTTGAAATAGGATGGACATAAGGAGACTGGCAAATAATGTAGTTATTTCTTGCCTGAGTGCCATTCCTTCATAGCAGCCTGGGGTATTGCCATGAAGAGTAACCATGTGCCATTTCATACTGCAGAACTGTAGTACTGTGATTCCACATTAAGTGCCATGGCAATATCCTATAAAATCCTGATTGCTGCTGTTTAGGATGGAGCAATTAGAATTCTAAGCTGGAGAGCTCCTCTGGTGCCAAACTACAGATCTCAGAATTCCATGTAATGTTGCCATGGCAGTTAACATGAAATCATCATGTATTTGTGTACAGTTGGTCTTCCAAATCCACAGTTTTTATTCATGGCTTCAAGCATCCATGGCTTGAAAATATTTTAAAAATATATAAATTCCAAATGTAAACCTTGTTCTAGCCATTTTGTATAAGGGACACCATTTTACTATGCCATTGTATTTAATGGAACTTGAGCATCCATGGATTTTGGAATCCATGGGGGGTCCTGGAACCAAACCCAAGTGGGTACCAAGTGCCCTCTGTACTTTGAAGTGGCCTTATGTTATTTACTTGACATATGTGGCCTTTTCGAATGTTACTAATGGCAGTCTATTGGTCTTTTCAACAACTAAGTGCCACAGAAAAATGTCCTTAATGTTATCTTGTCCAAATATTTTATATTAGTCATTAATTGTTAATAAAATAGAAACAATTATTTATGGCATGATCCTCAGTCACTGCATTAAGACTAGTGTCAAAAAGTGACTTGAATGTCCCACTTAACTCTGGTTCTTTTTGAACCATCCAGTTGCACATTGCTGCAAGTTACAGGATCAGTTTCTGTAGCCTGATCAGATGGATGAAATGTTTGCAATCTCCTTTATCTGATTAAAGGCACAGAGGAGCTTTCATTGGATTGGTCCTGGGTGTGACTGCATCATTGTAGGAAGGAACAGAACCTACCCTGTTGAAAGTGATGGTATTGGCACAACCATCCCCTTTAAAAGCCAGCCCTCTCTCTTAACTGTTTTACAACCACCTGTTCATGAGCACCTACATCTAATGTGAGTTGGGTGGATGCAAGAGAATTGTGGAAAGAGAATTGTGGAGAGGCAATTGCAGACATTCCTGGGAGGTTACCAGTTAGCTACATCCATGTCAGTCTTTTCTGAAGCCCAAATTTATTTTCCCTGTTAGAACTTTACTGGTACAAGGAAAATGCTACCTTGTTGCTCTGGATGTCACACTACATTTTGGTAACATTAAATATGGTTGCCTCCTGAACCATCTACAAAAGATGAGTATCAGCGGCACTGATTTGGAGATCAATTTCAGAGAGAGAACTTACAGGAGTTTTTATTTGCTCCTTGGTTATTAGGCTGTGGATACCATGCAAAACTAGGGCAATAAAGTTGGTCTGCTCATGTTAGATTATGTTAATATAAAGACACTTCCTATTGATGTTAATAGAACCAAACCGCTAGTTTTCTGACGTAACAGGCTAACTACTGCAGCACCAGAAGCAATCTTGGAGTAGCTGCCAGATCATTTTACAATACTTTGCCAGATTCACATTACTGTCACAGTTCTCTTTCAAACTAAATGGTCATTCCAAAACAACATTTGGAACTCATAATTCTCCAAAAGTATGCTGGGCATGATGAATTAGCCCTGGTCGGCATGCTTTCAGTGTTTGTAGAATCATGGGCCTTCAAGAGATCAGAAAAGGCAGAGCAATGTGTTCCACAATTCTGCAGAGTCACCAGATCCTAGTTTTCTTTTAAAAAATAATCAGTACTTCTGGATGCAAAATCAAATTTGACAGTATGGGACCCATGTTAGATAAACTATTGAAATTCAAAAGCAAAGTAGGATTCACAGT
Source organism: Urosaurus nigricauda (assembly GCA_034509955.1). Classification (NCBI taxonomy): domain Eukaryota; kingdom Metazoa; phylum Chordata; class Lepidosauria; order Squamata; family Phrynosomatidae; genus Urosaurus; species Urosaurus nigricauda. The sequence goes on from JAOEGL010000003.1 coordinate 128,616,570, forward strand.
CATATTAGTCAACAGAATGTCTGGAAGAGGGGCATGGTTAAGGCAGGGGTGGAGAAATTGCAAGCCATATGCTTTTTTTGAGGTACACAGAGGCTCTAGAAGACTTTTGGGACCTTCTTTTTTTAAAGAAAATTTTTTTTATTTTTTTATTTTTTTGGCAGTTGGCATACAGTGAGGGTGCTGCCCTTTTACGTTCTTCTGAGGGGCTAATGTGGCTCTGTCCTTTAACAGTTGCCCAGCCCTGGCTTCAGGATTGTACAAAACTTCTTAACTCTTTGAGTGACTACAAGGAGAAAAATTAAGTATTCAGAGCATGTGGGTATAAATTTTCTTTTTTAGCTTTATTTGATTACATATTTTCAGAAAACACTACTTTTTATAGCATGGAGTCCAAGCAGAAGTAGGTTTCCGTCGGTTGCCGTCAGGTATAATGTAGCAGCTGAAAATATATTACATGACCTCTCAAGATCCATTTTGTGTCTTTGCTCACATTGTTCCTGTAGCAGATGCCCCTGTCACCCCAATCTTCATATTAGCCTGTGACAAATTAATACAAATAAATCCATTTCATAAGGTGCCACAAGGGGACAGCAAGCTTGAATCGGTTGTGCATTGCAGCATTGTTTGATAAACAAAGAGCCTGAGATTCTGTTTTGCTGTAGAAATTTGACACCACTAAAGGCAAACTAGAAGACTAGAATGGAGTTTTGAGTGGTCTGGTTTATTTGTAAGATTCACCACCACGTAGCTTGTAAATGTTAATGCCTGTATTCAAGGCTATAATCAAATAAAATATTACAGGATAATTAAAAGTATGACATATATATATATATATATATATTTTAAAACTGAATTGATCAAGTCAATAGGCAAATTATCTAAATCGTAAAATTGGAGGTATCTAAACCATGGGAAAAATGACTGTTAAAATTTGGAACAAATCAGGTATGTTTCAAAGAAGTAGCCTTGTTAGTCTCTTGCAGCATAAAAAGGAAGAAAGAAGGGAGGAGAAAAAGCGACATGGTGGTACCTTTAAGACTATCTGGTTTTTATTTTTGCATAAGCTTTTGTGGGTCTACGCCCACTTCTTCAGACACAGTTCTGAGAGTGCTCTTGATGAAATTTCAAGTTCACTGCCCAGATTAAATGTTGCTACTGCTTATGCTGATGGCACCACTGATCCACAAATATCAGAACCTCCCATTGCCAGGCACACTGTTGTTGCTACTCTTTCCTTGCCAGCAGTGCACCTTTGGCAAATGGTAGGCCCAGACATAAAGAGTTCAGGTTCATATATATAGTTACACTAAATACTTAGTACTTTTTAGCCTGTGATTGTTGTTATTTCTAGATTTTTGTTTGTTTTTTGAGATTGGTTCCAGGGTTTATTCCTTCTTTGCATTCTTCAAACACCCCATCAAATGATGGAATACATACAGACGCATTTATCCACCCTTAAATTTACATCTTTAGTTTTGCCTTTAAGCACAATAACAACACTTTCTTTCTCTATGAGAAACAAGCTTATACATTTACTGGGAAATTTCATGGGAAACACTAACAAAAAGAATGGAAGCCATACATTCCCTTTCTCTGGTGGTATATGCTTAGATACATACACATACACAAATATCACTACCCATGCCTGCGCAGGATTTAATCCCATTAATCCCATCCTCAGCCCAGTGCGCTCTCTTCCCCACTCCAGTATTCCTTCGGCCTGTAGCAGCTTTGCTGCGCTTACCAACCCTTTTGTCTCTCTCACCCCACTGCTGTTTGTCTTTTATTTCCCCCTTCATCTGATATACCATATTTGCTCAGCCTTTCCATTGCTTAACTTTCCTCCCTTGTCAGACATAAGGGCATGCACTCTTATTCTTGCCATTGTTCCCCACATCAGCCTGTTGGATTTACATAATGAGCAAGTGATTTGCAAATCATGCAGTAGGTCATGAAAAGGGTTGACCAGGACACATATACCACTGATTTCCCACTCATAATGTCGTTTTTTGTCAAAGTTTAAAGCAAGGGTAGGTAACTCCTGCAGGTCATGCCACTGCCACATCTGGGAGAACCACAACCTCATGCTAAAATTGTTGGAAAACCCACCTCTCTGGTGTGCTTTATACAGGAAAGGCACTTTTTTCCCCAAGTAAAAAGTGACCAGAAATAAATCTGAGTTGGAAAAAAGAGATCACTGGCCTAAAACTGGATGGGGACCAAAAGAGGCAACATTGTCCCCAAAGGATATAAAGACTTGCCGCAGCCATAACACTTGGAATTGTGTTTGAGACATCTAAAATTACCTAACTGGTGCTCTCTGCCATCACTATCAGCACCATGTTTATTTGTATTATGCTTTTCCATGGTAAAAGCTTGCTCAAAGTGGCTTACACTAACATCAGAAAAAAGTTAAGTACAAAACGATATTTCCAGATACAGTAATTGAATTATATTTCATTGATGTAAATACTCATACGGTACAGTGAACATCTGTCTCACATTAATAAAAGTACAGAACAATCCAATGATAATTCACATCTAATTTTAACATCTAGGATTGTTAAAGAAGAAGTACTGAAAAAGTGATCCAGATAGTAGCAATGATATATTCCCTTTAAAACTGACTATTGTCCCAGCAATAACCTTCAAACAAGACACTACTCTATAGGCACCGCCAGCAACAATGACCATAATTGGTCGAATCAGTCAAGATCCTACCTTGCATGCCAGATGAAAGCCAACCCAACAGGCTCTAGGTCTTGTAGGACAGATGGTCTCCAATCACCTCCTAAAGCTTTTATATATTGGAGACACAAAATCAGAAGCATCCTATTGACTTGATGAAGGAGCATTCTCAGAAATATAATTGAGTTCAGTGGAGATGACTCCTGGATAAGTACCGGTAGTTATAAGAATGAGTTTCTTATTGAAAGACACAGTGACTACGGAAGGGAACTTTAACACACACACACCCCAATTCCCTCTGCCTCCATGCTCCCTTCTCCCCACCATTCACATCCATCCTGCCAATATGTCATACAAAATACAAAAATAGGCCATTCAGCCAAAGTAGAAAAGACAGAAACACATGCTAGGCCATTCTTCTTCATATATATGTGCGTGTGTATTGTGTATACATACGTGGGGTCAACAACAAGCAAGCTAAGTTACACATCAGTAGTGTTTGTGTTGTACTGGGCAGATCAGAAATAAGGTTTTTATAGCTTGGTCTTCCATAGGTCCATTGAAAACAAGCTGAAATCCACAAGGCTGCCTGCTCTTGTTTGCACTGTGCAAACTTTGATCGGATCTCTTACTTTCAAGGAGCCCTCTTAAGGAGTCTGGTGTCTGCCACCTTGTGGCCCAGTGACTCAATGGCACTAGAGAATCAATGTGATCCTGCAGGCTATGGACCGTTTTTAGTTTATTAAAATTACCTGATACAGTATATTTTATAACAAATAAAACAACAAGGTCACACCCTCAGTATCTTCTTAGTGTGCACATCAAGTTTTCAGGGGTCTAGGTTTCACAGTTTTGGAGTTATGTTGGACACACACACACACACATCATTATTGACAGAATAGTCATATTTAAATCTATAAACTAAACCAGATTGGAAGCATTAATCTAGTTGCTCAGAAATGTACACAGAGCACTACCTAATGCAAACAAAATGGTCGAAAAGTTCACCGTAACAGCCTCCTTCAATCATATTTTCTCACTTCAGGATAAAGCACGGAAGAGTATGTTTAGGCTGGCTAATGAGTATTTCACGGTACACTAAGAAAGCTCACCAGGGAAAACTATGCAAACAGGCAGTCTCAAGAGAGCCTTCATTGGCTTGTTTGATGTGGTAGGTATTGCTGAAAGGGCAGCCAGGGTAGTAAGTCATTTGACAAACACCACTTGAGCACGTGATCCTCTTTAAAACAATTGAGTTATGAATTTCAATCCATAAGATGAAAACATACGTTGGAGTTAAATGTGGATCAATATTTACAGAAGACGTCTGTTCAGTTCCTTCAGCATGAACCTCTCCTTCAGGCTGAAACTTGCAAAGCAATGTTCAAGCACAGAAGAGGGAATGTTTTTATTTGAAAAGAAAAAATGTTTTCCTTAAATTATGAATACCTTAAATTGTGTTGTAAGAAGGGGGAAAAAACTGCTTGGAAGCATACCAGTTTCATTTGCATTTTGGCACTGCAATAAATTAAAATAGATTAGATTAAAAAAAGAAAATTGGCAAGTGATTAGTCAGTTACATGATTTTACTGCTTTGGGTATTTGAAACGTACAAAAATGGAAAGATATCTTTTACTTTGAATGGTGCCTGCTGCACACATACTGCAACCACTTTTCTGAAACTCAGGAGGTTTCCTACCAAGTGTACACTGAAGGTGCTGCTCAAAGCTCAAATATGTATTTGAGTGATAGGCTGCAAGAACTGCACAAGGGCAGTGGAGGTCAGTGGGTGACTTTTAAATAAACATATTCAGATAAAATGGCAGTAAGATAAGTGCATGAGAGAGAGTGGATTTAATCTAAAATGGGAAGGAACCGAGAGCAGTTATGGAAAGTTTTGTGTGTGGGTTATTTCTCCCCCAAGAACAGTAAACGGTAACTTTTAAGCTAATTCACTTTCTAGGAATTCCAGATACATCCATATACATATTATATATATCTGTATGTATCTGCTTTCCATATACCTGTAGAAGTACGCACACAGACATGTACTGCTGTATGGTGGTGCACTAATATGGACTGATGGCATTGGCCAGCTCACTGAGGAGCTACATTTTCCCATAAGCATCTATATCTTCAATGATGCTGGAACACTGAATGGGTTTAAGAATGCCTATTTCTACCCTGTTTCCCCCAAAATAAGACATACCCATAAAATAAGTCATAGCAGGATTTCAAAGTATTTGCCCAATATAAGCCATACCCTGAAAATAAGACATAATGATAGGCCCAGAGTGGAACAGAAGAGGTCGGAAAAGGAGCAGAACGGGGATATCACCCATCTTACTGCATGGGGGAACGCTGCAAGAACGCAGCCAACACTGCCAGAAGTCCCTGTTCCATTTCCCATCCATCCCACAGAGGTCGATTTTCAAGAACTGTTCATAGATAAGAGCTGCTCATTTAATGAGAGATCTATTGCTCAACATGAAAGATTGAGACCAATGGTTCTAAAGGAAATGGAGCTGCAAGAAATTCAGGATGGAATTCTGGGATTGGAGAGTTATGACGATGTTCCAGAAGAAGACAACTTAACTATATTTGAATAAATGTAGATTGTTTTACCATACTTGATAAAAATAAGACATCCCCTCAAAATAAGACATAGTGGGGCTAAACAGACAGACAAAAAAGAGGTGCTTTCAGGGTGGCTTGAAGATGTGGCATTTAGATGACACATGCCTTGAAGCCAGCAGGAAAGTGCCCTCTAGGCGCCGTTTCAAAAAGAAGCAGCTTTTCCCCACTTCTTCCTGGCTTGAAGCCATGTCATCTGGTCATGACAAGAGCACTCCAGCTACCTTGGGAGCCAGCAGTGTGGTTGGAGGGGTTTCAATGTGGCTTCAAAAAAGGCAGCTTCAATCCACTTTTTCCTGCTCATCTGTTTTGCCAGAGTGTCTTCTTGAGGAAAAATAAATGTAAGACAGTAGACTCTTTCAAACAGGGAGGAATTTCTCCCAACTCCGAATGGAGCCAATGCGGATTTATGTAAATTCGCTTGTTTAGCGAATTTACATGAACCCCTGCTCCGTTCGGAATTACTTCCCATTACCCGAAATTAACCCCCTCCTGCCCGAATTTCCATGCGAAGCTTTAATTCGCAATAAGGTAAAACCCATGATTGCATTCGAATTGGCTTCCCTCCTGCCCGAATTTGCATGTGAAGAGTTAATTTGCAATAACATAAAACCCATGATTGCATTCGAATTGACCTTAAATTATACTTCCAATTTAGCCTTGTATGAAAGAGTCCAGTGTCTCATTTTTGGGGAAACATGGTACAAACACTTTTTGGATTTCTACCCACACTTTTTCATTCTCAAAATACTTCCATTTGCACAGCTTCTGTGTTAGTCCTTTAAAAAGTGACACGACAGTCCCCTGATGGGACTGCAAGAGTATCGGCACACTCACAATGATCTACTGTCTACTTCAGCCTCCTTGAACCCATAAAAGTAGCAGAACAACTTGTGTGCCCATGCCTTTGTACTCTCACTCACCCACTGAGATGAATGGAAACAACCTCCATATGCGTGAGATTCATACACACAGCCCTGTATCTATAGATTTCAAGGGTATCTGGGGCAAAAGAGCACAAGCCAAAGAGTATCAAACATGGTCAAGTCCTATTATAACCCATGGGTATTTTTTATTTCAGACACTTCTGATTTGTTTCCAGTTTAACATGTCGGGCTAATGTTTGATTTGCCATATTGAAAAAGAAAACCTAAGTTTCATCCAATTAAAGAGCAATTAATAATACCTTATTTTCTCCAACTTGTGCAGTTGTTGTTTATCAGTGTTGTTGTATGGAACTATGTGCATTTGATATTAGGAAAATACGTCTTTAAAAATGCTGAAGAGTATCCTTGTTTCAGACCAAGACTTCATTCAGGCTGGAACAAGAAGCTTGAAGGTACATGACTCATGGGAGTCCAGAGTTCTTTCACACAACAGAATTATAGCGCTATGGTTTCACTTTAACTGCCAGGGAAATGTACTATAGAATCTTGGGATTTGTAATTTCATGAGGTGCTTTGAATTCCCAGACAGAGAATTCTTTTAGTGCTTTACCAAACCAAACCACAAAACCCAGGATTTCATAGGACGTATTGTGCAATAATTGTGTGGTGTGAAAGGACCCTAAGAAAATGGAAAGGAAAAGGCACACCTTTATTTTTATTTCACACCCTCCAAAAAAATTTTCTGTAGAGATATATTGCCTCTCTTGAAAGGCAGAGAGAAGAAAGCTCTTTTGAATATTTCCAAAACTGTATGGAGAAGAGAATTTGTAGTCTCATGTCACATAACTTCACCAACCGTACACCCAACTCCAGGATTACTACAAACTTGAGGGGTGAGTTTTCTGGATAGTAATACAAGTAAAGATTTTCATTTCTCTCTTCTTGAAATGTTCCCGTACAGTAAAGGAGGGGTTAATTCTCGCTGTGTGTGTCTGTAACTCCCTATGTGCCCAGCTTGTGTGTTGTATGAAAGTTTAGAAAGCAGAAATCTTCAGAAAAGCAGAGAGAGACTACACCATCAGATGTGACAAACTTTTACATTTTCCGTGTATGAATGTGTTTCACGATCATATGAGTTGTACTTTTATCCTCTTTCTGAAAACTTAAGCAGGCTTGCCTTTCCTCCCTTTAAGCTGTTAGGAGCTTTCTCTCTAATTCATTTTTTCTCATGTTCCATACCTTACTTGTTTTTACTATTCTGTAGGTCTTTTGGGGGCTGACATTCTTTTAAAACTGTGACAGATATACTTCCATGTACAAAGGGAATTCTCTACATAGGTAGAAAATAATGTTCGATAGCCCTGATTTGCTACCGAACGGAGAATAACTTGAACACACACATTTAGTGCTGAATGGAATGAGATATTGCATGGAAACCTGGTTTTATGTTTCTTTTAAATTGTCTATTCAGTTATTTTTTTTAAAAAAAAAAAACTTCAGCTTTAAGACAAGAACTAGAAATATCTGATGCTGCAACAAGCTTTTTTAAAGCCAAGAAACTGGAAGCTAAGGATGATGCTTTAACAGAACAGCCACTATCCGAGGCCACATTCTGTACCATAACCCCACAAATCATACCCTGTTTCCCCAAAAATTAGACATCCTCAGAAAATAAGACTTAGTAGAGGTTGCTGAATTGCTAAATATAAGGCCTCCCCCGAAAAGTAAGGCTTGACTAAGTTTTTGTACACAAATATATATTCAATAAATAATATATGGGTTTTTTAATTGTTGTTCAACAATAAATGTGAATTCTTTTTCATGGAAAAATGAGACATCCCCTGAAAATAAGACCTAGAGCATCTTTAGGAGCAAAAAAAAATATAAGACACTGTCTTATTTTCGGGGAAACACGGTAGCAGCAGAGGGAATCCTTGGAAATGCCATCGAGAGAGGGACATTTGTTTGTTTGAAATAAAATAAAAATAAGATTTGAAATCTTTGAACAATCTCACAGTGGGATTCAGAATTCCTTTAGAATTCTCAGCCAGAGAGGTCTAGTGCCTCTAAGCAAACTACAAAGGCCAGGATTCCACACGATGCAACCATGGCAATTACAGTGGTATTTATACTTGTGTAGTTTGAAAGGATCACAGTCTCAGGCTTTCCAGTAGAACATACTTCAGATCTGGACAGGCTTAACTCCAGGAAAAATGCGAGACTATTAGGCATGTAAATACACTGCAGAAATGAAGCAGTTTGACGTCACTTTAATTGCCATGACCCTATCCAAAAGAATCCAGTGATTTGTAGTTTGGTGAGGCTCCAGCATGTTCTGACAGGCCTGGTGAAATACCTCTCCAAAGTACGAATCCCAGGATTCCACAGGATGGAGCCATGGGTTAAAGTGGTGTCAAACTGCTTTATTTCTGCAAAGTGAAATTGTTGTAACTGAGTTTCTGCATATTCCTTCCGGGAGCATAGTTTTGAGGAAGCCTCTCTCACACTCTTTAACACAGCTCTGAATTCTGCTGGACAGCTCCTTTGCAGATCCAAGCTACTAACTGAACGGCTTGGTGGTCCCTGTATAGACTCCACTCAGGATCGCCAGAAATGGATGCTGGAGTGGATTGAACTAAGTGGAGCTGGATAATCTCTACAGAACTACACATTTTGTAGAAAACTACCATTTTCTTCCTAGGATCACTGAGAAACATTTTAACGCCATTCATAAAGCGCCTTTTAGAGGGAATCATGGTAGAAATAAGAAAGATTTAGTCTTGTATGATTTAGGAAGTGAGGCCAGTTTTGAAAGTTCTTCTTTCAATCAGTGTATAAATGGGTAATTCATAGTAAATAATTTTACCTGTTTCTGAAGTACAGCATAGGGTTAATTCTTTGCTCAAATATAAATAGACAGATGCGCTCCCATAATCGCCGCATTTGACTGTTTAAGCTTCCTTTAATAGTCTAATAATAAGACAGTAGATAATCACTCAATCAGACTGACTGACTGGCAGCTATTTTGAGAACACACTTGAATGACTAGGTATTCTGGTAATTGCAACATGGTTAAACATATTGCACATCTATTTCTACAAAACAACTCCTTATGACAGCCAATGCATCATATGTGAAGAGCATGTTTTGTTCTTATACTCGCACACAACCTAAATACAGATCTGTACATTAGACTTACTTCCTATATTGGACAAAAAGCAACATCTAGTGCCGATTACAGCAAATGGCTCCTGTTTGTAATATGAATCATTTGGGTCAATGAAGACTTTTTTTTTCATTAGCATACATAAGATATTGCACTGAGATAATTCTTGCATTCATCAAGGACTCCTGGCATTTTGTCACATAGTGGTTGTGAGCCTAATAGTTGTGTATCTCACCCACAGCAACATCTGTAATGTTGCAGCATCCTTATGCGGATACAGGAGGATGACAAATGTTGCGTTTCTGTACCGTACAAATATAAATAATAAGTATAAATGATTTTACTTTTTTCAGAATTAAAGGTGTTTTAATATGGCATCTTGATTGTGTTTTAACTTTTGTAATCATCAGGGTTTTGTTGTTGTTGTTTTGTTTTGTTTTGTTTTGTTTTTAGCTTTCTCTTGTTTTAACCTTGTAAGCCACTTTAGGTCCCATTTTGGGAGAAAAGTAGATACGTAGATAGATATGATATTGTTCACCTATAGGTTACTGGGAATCCTCTTACCGGGGCAAAAAATTAGAACCATGTATGCACTTTTACTAATGTATGCACTTCTACTCATTCTACCTGGAGTACCCTACACTCCCTAATATTTGACACCATCAAGACTGTCTAAGATGCATAAAGGAATAAATAATAAGTGTTGGACACACACAAATATATTTTTTAATATGTGATGGGTTTATGAGAATGCAAAGATTTACCAGAGAAATATACAGAAGTTAATACAGCAAGTCTGGAAATGTAAGAATGAATTTAAACCAGAATATTTGGGGGGGGGGGGTAGGATATGGTTAAAGACAAATATAAAAATATCAGTTCTAAAACAATTCACTATATGATATTAGCAGCTAGACTGTAATATGCCCAGAACTGGGAGATGGATATTATTCCATCAGATAAAGATTGAGTTATCAAAGTTCTTGTGTTGGCAGAGATGGACAAACTTTCTACTTTATTGTAAGAGAAATTATTGATCAACTTTATAAAAGAGCGGGAACCTTTCCTACCCTACTTAAAGAAGAAAGAAAAGAAGATTATACTCAAAGACTGGTATGCCCGAAGGTTTTTAGATTATTGGAGTACTGGAACAGAAGAATCTTGTAATCTTTTTTGAGCAGACTGGCTCTCCTTTATTGTGACAGACATATATGGTTTTTCAGATTGTAAAATTACTCCATGAAGCTGGTACAGATGATATATAATATTTTCATTGCATGCTGGATTATGGTGTGAATGATTGCTGACTATGATAGCATGAGCTGGCCACAGACTACATTAGCATCTCAAGGAGACACTCAGTGGTTTTTCTTGCTTATCTTTCCCAAAAGGAAGAGGCAGATGAACTCCATTTTGATGCATCGGGGAGTGGTGTCTATGTATATGTGTTTATGCCTCTGCATATGTGTATGCACATGAGTGTGAGTACCGTGTTTCCCCAAAAATAAGACACCGTCTTATAATTATTTTTCCTCCAGAAGACACACTATGGCTTATTTTCAGGGGATGTCTTATTTTTGTTAGGCATGGTCCAACAATCTACGGTACATTTATTCAAGTATAGTTAAGGCGTCATCTTCTGGAACATCATCATAACTTTCCAAACCCGGAACTCCATCCTGAATTTCTTGCGACTCCATTTCCTTTAGTCCCATTGGCCCCAGTCTTTCTGCTCCCTTCCCGGCCCCTTCTGTTCTGTGCCAGGCCTATCACTATAACTTATTTTTTGGGGATATGGCTTATATTGTGCAAATGCTTAGAAATTTCAGTGGGGTTCAACAATATTAAACCCATCTGCCAAAAGAAGTGGTACAATTCAGTAGTCTACCACCCCATTACGAATAATGCACAGCAAGTTCCTTTAATAGTGTAATTCTGAGTAATGTGTAGTGTGGTTTCTGAGTAATGCTATATTTCTGAGTACTGTAATGCATTCTTCGAGAGTGTGTTTTCACAAGCAGTAGCAGCAAATGTCCCATGCTTTTGGGGCCGTATTACCTGTTAATATATTAATGCAGTGCCGTGTAGAAAAGCTGTTTTTAAAAACGAAACGATCATTCTAGTCCGTTTACCAAAAAGCAGAAATGAAAAGGAACCTTAGTGTTACTTCTGAAAATACTTGAGAACAGGGATTCCTGCATTCAGATTTCAGTTCAGCCATTGATCCGCTGCATTCCCTGGATGAATATCAGTCTCAGATTGCCAGCAATAGAACGAACAGTTTACTCACAGCCTTCTGAAACCAAGAATTTAGTTTTTGCTTTCGATCAGGTTGTACGATTGCTTTTGTTTTGACTCTTTTGGTGGCGAGTCTTGTCTTAGGCTCTGGAGGGTGGCTAATAGCAGAAAAATTGCCACCAAAAAGACTAACAAGTTACTTCCATCCCATACTAGCACTCCTTTTCTTCCACTTTGGATCCATGCTGGGGAAATGAATTTATACGGGTACATTTTGTCGGAGGCGACACCGCGAAAAGAGATTTTTAAAATATCACATTTGATCTCTCTTTTAGTATGCGCCCAGATAGAGTTGGCACATTTTAGGCGCAATATTGTGCTGCAATACAGAAGCTCCCTGTCTTTCATTCTCTCTCTCTCTCTCTTTCACACACACACAGACATCACTTCAGGCAACCTCTTTTAAGGTGCTATCGTCTTTTTGCAAATAGAAAAGTGGCCGATCTAGATTTGTGTACTTTACAATCTCGCTGGAAATAACCACTAGGGGGATTGCTTAAACCATCTAGGGCTGGGTGGGAGGGAGAGGAAAAAAAAACCATGAATTGAATTTCTGGAAGTGACTGTTGAAGTTTTTCCTCCTCCTTTTTCTTCTTCTTCATCCTCTGGCTGTCATTAGCCAACTCCAAGCAAGCGCATCCTAAGAGCCCTCAAATGCAGCTTTTTGCAAGCAAAAAAGAGACACTTTATCCTCTCCCTCCTCCTCCTCCTCCTCCCAGCCCAATGCAATCCAGCTTTGGCCAAAAAAACCCTTTCCTCTTTTTAAATTGCATTCAACCTTCCAAGCCTCAGCTTCTCCTCCAGTCCCTGTTTCTCTGAGCAAACGCCACCAAAGCAAAGGCAAGGACCCTTGATTTTAGTTTGGCTCTTTTGCATCTTGCCATCTCTTTGCTCTCTTTTAGGCAAAGGCTGGAGAGAAGGGTCTGGAGAGGAAAAAAGGGAAGCTTGCATTAATAGTGGGAAGTCTGCATCTTCAAGCCCTTCTTGGGTAGCAATGTCTACCCAAAGGCTTGAAGGAAGGAAGGCATCTTTCCTTTGCACAAGAGGGAATGAGAGGAGCATCAGTTGCCAAACCAAAGAGGATACCTGGGTTACCCTTTGCCTCATTTTTGCCTCTGATTTCGTTTAAATCATCATCATCATCATCATCATCATCATCATCACCATCCCTATTTAGATGATCCTAAAAGGCTTTCCCCCTGATGTCGGGAACTCTTGCAGCAAGAATGCATGCGACTCCCAAGAAATCCTCCCTTTTTTGATCTGTTTCTACAAGTCGGGAAGATTTTCCCCTTTGAATTCAAGGAAATCCACATAACATTATCCTCCTGTGAATTTAAGGGAATCCACAATATTCTTCCCCTTTGAATTTAAAGGAAATCCACAATATCCTTCCCCTCTGAATGCAAGGAAATCCACAATATCCTTCCCCTTGTGAATATAAGGAAATCCACAATGTTTGAAAGGCTTCTGACCCACCAGATCATCCAAGAGATTGGACTCAACTGGGTTTTTAATATTTTATTTTATTTTATTTTATTGAGGAAGATCTATATGAGAGAGACCCCAAAGCGGATCTTCAAGGGGGGAAAACCCCCAGGTATTTTTAGGATTGAGAAAAGAAAAAAAAAAACATGCGTCTTTTCTTGCCAAAAAGAAGAAGGATGTGTCAAATCCTTTTCTTTTCCCTCTCTTTTCCTTTTAGAAAGTGGGGAAAGAGAGAGAGAGAGAGAGAGAGAGAGAAATATTCTTCAGAGGATCTTAAAAAGTACTTTTTCTTGACACAACAGCTGCAAAAAAAAATATAAAAATCTATTTCCTAAACAAAGCTTTATACATATTTATATGAGCTTAATCCCTTTTTTTCCTCTCCTTTTTTTAAAAAATAAAAAATAAATCATTCTCAAGAACTGCAGAGGTAAACTATATGTAAATACCTCAAGTAATAGGCTTGTAGTGCAAATCGCATCATTTTATCTCCAATTCTGCCTTCGTTTCTCTGGCTTAAAGGTGCATCGGAGATATGCATTTTTTAGCATATTCAGAACACGGGGGCGTGAAATTAAATGTTTGACAGAGTGAGAAAAATATACAGACTTTGGAGATGCCTTTTTTTTTTGAAAAAAAAAAATAATTTATGCAGATCTAAGAGGAAAGGGGGGGGGGTTTAAAAAAAAAAGCGTTTTTGCAATGAAGTGACCCTTCTCTCCAGGAATGTCTTGCTCACTGTTCTTTTCTAATCTCCGGCTGTATCTTCCTTCTTTTTTCCTTGCATTGAACTAGCCAGTTTGCAAGGAAGGCAGCCTTGGAGATAAGGAAGGGAGTGAGCAAAAGGGAGGAGAAGAAGAAAGAAAGAAAAAAAGCCAGCAGACGCTCCCTGGGTCCGTTTCCATTGCACTTTTCTTACCCAAGGCAATGGGCAGAATTTAACGGATTCCTTCCAACATATGTTTTTGCCAGATAAGTAAACAGTGTGTGTCGGAAATGAGAAAGAAAGGGGGGAGGAAAGAAAAAAAAAAAGAGAGAGAGAGAGCATTTGCAATTTAATGACATTACCAAGCTCTCAAGCTTAGGCTGGCGTGCTGCGAGGCGAAAAGGAAAGGGGGGGGGGAAAAAGGCAGAAAAAGAGAGAGGAGAGAGGAGAAAGAGAGGGAGAGGGAAGGGGGAGAGAAAGAAGAAAGGAAGGGAAAAAAAGAACAAAGTTCATCTTTCCCTTTTGTGCATTTTTATCAAGGGAAATATGACTTCTTTTTTCCCTCTCTTGTTCTCTTTTCTTGTTTTTTTTTGTCTCACTCATTTCCATTTCTTTCCTTTCTTTTCCCCCCTCCCTTCTTTTTCCTGCCCCACACTCATGTCAAAACAGCCCCCTTGTTTTATCCCACAAGGTCTCTTTTTCTGTCCTCCAGGAAACCAAAGCAGATCATCATCCTTCCTTCTGGGCCTCACTTTTTTGATCCACACTTCAGCAGAGGCTGGATGGCCATCTGTCAGGGATGCTTTGATGGAGAGTTCCTGCATGGCAGGGGAGTTGGACTGGATGGCCCTTGTGGTCTCTTCCAACTCTATGATTCTATGACTTGGGTCCTTCAGGTGCATCCCTCACAAAGGCACACCTACACACACCTTATCCCATCACTGATTCCCACACTTGGGTCCTTCAGGTGCTTGGACTCCATCTCCCAGGATTCCAAAGGGGGCTGGGGCTGCTGGGAGTTGAGGTCCACAACACCTGGAGGACTAAAGTTTGGGAATCACCGATCAACTGTGTGTAGGTGTGCCTTTGTGAGTTTACACACATTGCGTATTGTGCGTAGGCACCAGGTGGAGAGATGAGAGTCTGCCCTAGGCACAGTGGGGGGAAAAGGAAGGAAAAAGGAAAAATGCAGTGGAGGTGCCTGGAATACATATATATAAATACCATACATGCTCAACTATAAGTCGACTTCATGTCTAAGTCAAGGGCAGGCTTTGAGGCCAAAATCGCGGATTTTGATGCGACAAAGGATCAAAAGGATGAAACAAAGGAAAACAATGCCCCCAAAAACCTTGCAAAATTCCAGCAGGCGTGTTTGTGTTCACACTAAAGGCGCTAGATGGACGAGTGAGTAGTGTGGGGTCTTGCCTATCATCAGTGGAGGATTCCTTTTTAAAATGAGAATTAAAGTACGGTACTTACATCGACTCATGGAGAAGTCGACTCAGGTTTTTGCGGTCCATTTTATGGCTAAAATTTCTAGACTTGTACATGAGTATATAGAGTATATATACACTTGTCCCTCCGTATTCGCTAGGGTTAGGGGCACAAGACCCACGTGAATATGGAAAAGCCACAAATAACAAAAACACCATGTTTTTACCTGATAGGACACCTCTTCAGGAATCTCTAGGTCCTCCAGTGCAACTCTGTGGTCAACGTCAGACAGACACTGACCATAAATCTGAACTGGAGGAGCTACAAAGGCCTAGTAGAGTATTCTCTCTAGGAACTTCTAGGTCTTCCAGTGCAACTTTTAGTTAAAGTTGACTATAGAGTCAACCGAGATATTCCTTGAGAGAAGATATTAATCAAATCTGTGAATAATCAAATCCGCAAATATCAAAGCCACAAATATGGAGGGATGAGTGTACACACACACACACACACACACACATAATGAAGCCGGTGGTATTCTACTGAAGATATTGTGGGTGCCTATTCCCAGCTCAGCTATGAAACCCATTGGTTGACCTTGGGCAAGTCACACGCTCTCAGCCTCAGGGGAAGGCAAAGGCAAAAACCCCTCTGAGCAGGGGGACCAAATGCCATAACCACAAAGGAGGACAATGCACCGCAAAATGCAGGGCGTTTGAGGAAAATGTAGGCCATTACAAAATAAAAGCTAGAAACACTCGCATAAATTTATGCTTCTTAGTCATGCTCCAAATGGAGGACATTTTACAATCCCTCCTGGATGGAAGGTTGATATGTAGGACATGTCCTGGGAAAGGAGGACATCTGGTCACCCTGCCTCTGAACAAATCTTGCCAAGAAAACCCCTCGATAGGGTCACCAGAAGTCAGAAACGGCTTGAAGGCCCCCAACAACAAACAATAATTGTGTGCAAAGTGACACCAAAGAGCTCAAGTTTCATGTGGGATGGGTAGGTGTCCCTTGAAGAAAGAGGAGCGAGCGTATTTTTGTGCAGCGGTGTGAATGGATTTCGACATATAAAGTGAAGGGGTATTTGTGTATGCGCCTGAAAAGCGTGAGGTGGTGTATAGGTATGTCTTGAGGATGAGGTGGCATGAATGGTCTCCGTGTTGAGCCTGGCACAAGTTGGTAAACCCGAGTCTCTTGACGAGACTAAAGAAGTATTTCCATGAGAGGGGATACATGGCAGTAGATGATCTTTTTCTTATTTGTGGTGTGCGGTTGGGCGAATGTACTTCTGAGAAAAGCGAGAGAAGATAACGGATTTACGTGAAAGACTTAGGCGTAGCTTCAAAACGCTTGCGTTTGTGTTTGGGCGCACTGCGTGTGTGTCTGGGGGAGGCTGTTGGCGGTGTATGTGGCTACATTACAAACGTAAACAGATTTGCATGTAATATACAATATGTGTATTTTGAAGCAAACAAGAGGATCTGTATTTTGAAGTCAAGTGCCTCCACTAATTATGCAGATATGCCTGTATCTTCGGAAGAATATGAAGGATATACAGTATTAGCGCAAAACGGTATTACATAAGCCTACTCTCTTTTCTGAGCAGGCCGACTTCATTGTGTATCTCTTGAAAGACAAGAAGGCAGGAGGAACTCTTTCAGCAGCTTTACTGAGTGCAACGTTCATTTACTCATATATAAGATGTGTATTTGTGTACCAAGAGATCTATTTAATGAGTGTAGTGTAGGGCCCCAGTCTGTGTGTATTTACATTTGGTGTTTTCTGCATAATTGTGTGCATTGATTTAGTGTGTGTTGTCCATATATGTTGGCATACATTTGTGTTTTTGTATTTCTGAATTGGAGGATATGTTAAAACTGATCTGAGTATATCCCACGTATATGTCAAGATGGCCCATGTTGTGAAGTCGAAGTCTTTCACGGCCAGCATCCATAGTTATTTTGTGGGTTTTTCAGGTTATGCAGCCAGGTTATAGAAAAGTTTATTCCTGACATTTCGCCAGCATCTGTGGCTAGGATTATTATCTATCAATGATTTCTCTGAAGGTGCCAGCCACAGATGCTGGTGAAATGTCAGGAATAAACTCTTCTAGAACATGGCCACATAGCCTGAAAAACCCACCAAAAAAAAAAACTTCCCATGTTGTTGTTGTGTGCCTTTAAGTCATTTTTGACTTATGAGGATCCTACCACAAGGTTTTCTTGGCAAGATTTTTTCAGAGGAGATTTGCCATTGCTTTCCCTGATGCTGAGAATGGATTTCCATGGCCGGGCGAGGAATCGAACCCTGGTCTTCAGTATTGCAGTCCAACACTCAAACTACTTCTCCACACTGACTCTCTTGGACTTCCCATACTGTTGTTACTGTTTTCAAACCATTCACATGGGACCTTTTAATAATAATAATAATAATAATAATAATAATAATATTTCTTACCCGCCTCTCTGTAAAACAATCGAGGCGGGGTACAACAGGTTAAAAAACAGATTACACCCAACCTCCCCCCCTTAAAATAGGATTAAACTAGTTAAGTTAAATTACAGTACTAAATTAAATTACAGTACTAACAATAAAAATACAATACAACATAATACACAAAAACCGCAATGCTGGCCACAGCAAGGGTAGCAACAAAATACAGAGGGGGGTGGATAAGGAGTTGGGAATTGGCTGAAAGATTTTAGGAGCCGAGTAGATTATACAGTTTCAGGGAAGGCCTGCCGGAAGAGATGTGTCTTTAAGGCTGTTTTGAAACAGTCTAGTGATGTAATGAGACACATCTCATCCGGCAGGCCATTCCATAGACTGGGAGCAGAAGCAGAAAAGTGTAGAGTGTTGTGTGAATCATATATCTGAAAATTGTGTAGACCAAAATGTCTGTATAGTCTTGCTTAACCCACATTAATCATTTTACTGTCTACTTCTAGCTCTTACGAGTAAAGCTTTGCCTATACACTATTTTATCATAAAGCAAAAAGGGGTTGTATAGTATTTGCCCAACATGTACCTCCAGTTTAAATTCTTCCAGCTACTTTGAAGAAATTTCACAATTACTTCAACCTGGTGCCATGTTGTCATGAGAAGCTTTTATCCTAAGATGTGAAGAGAAGGACCAGTAATTAATAATAATAATAATAATAATAATAATAATTTTATTTGTATCCCACCTCTCCCTGTGTTGAATCGAGGCAGGTAACAACAAGCTACTACACTTTAAAATGACAGCATGAGGAAGATGTGAAGTTCAAAGGACTTCTGCATATTAGTAACAGTAACAACAACAACATGTTGATGGAATTATAGACATAAAATAATCCATATTTAGTTCCCAGGAAACACTGAGAATGAAGAACAGGTAAAATGGTAATCACCTTACAAGGAAGAAATTCATATTGAGCCTGCTGTCTATCTGGTGAGATACCACCAGTTTCGATGATATAAATACATAGAAATAGAGGCACTATTGGCAGTAACATTGGATGTGAGAAGCACAAGCACTACATAATGGTAGAAATCATGCAAAAATCAGCAGGTGACTACATCTGTAACTCGGTTACATTTAAAGAGAGAGCGAGAAACTATGCTGAAAATCTGAAGTTTGATGTCATAGATTTCGAACCTTAATTATCTTCCAGTGCCATTATACCAAAGTCTTCCTTCTGCCTAAGGTCATCCTGGAGGTTGAGTATAATTGAAAGTCCCCCTAGTCAGCTAGAATCCCTATCTTACAGGCACAGAGTCAGAAAGATGCTTAAAGAAAATGTTCTTGTCTAAAGACTTTTACATGTTTTACCATTAAATTACATCTTCCACATCTTCTAGATTCGGCACTTGGAAAGCAGAAAAGGAAATCAGTTTGGACATAAGGAGGTAAAGTAGCTGGAGGTGGTAATTTAATCAACCAAGGATATATTTCAATGTTATTTTTTTCCCCTTGCCTCCTAAGCATTAGCACTTTAAATTCATTATGTCTGTTTGACAGATATATGCAGCCTTAAGGATCTAAAAATGAAATCCAAGAAGTATAGCCTGCTAGAGGACATATATTGAAGTTAAGAGATTAAAACCATTGCAAATAAGAATGGAACATCTCATTCCTTATAAGCATGAGTATTTTGCAGATGTTAAATACAGTCGGCTCTAATTATATTTTTTTTAAAGATCGGCTCAAGAGTCAAAGTTTCCTAACTTCTGATATTGATGGAGTGGATATTAAAAAGACAATATTAGCTGGCATGCTGTCTCAAGTAGAAGCAGCATTCCACAAGGGCTTTTCTTCTATCGATAATTTAATAAAGGTAGGTGCAGCTACATGTTTTAAAGACTTGAGAATCATGGTTGTATTTTTTTTATAAGACCAAGAGCAAAAAAAGGAAAAGAATTAAAAAAAAAGCCAAATGAACAAGTGACTTTGTCTAACTGGAACAATTAAAGACATCTGTGTCATTACAGCCATTTAGCAATGTTAATGATCTATAATATTAATACATCATCCTTCCAAATGAGGAAGTGTCATCCTAATTAAAATGTATTAAAGCGGCCATTAGAAAGCCATCTAAAGCAATTGTAAAAGATACTGGGAGGATAAGGCTGTTCATTACATCCCAAATCTCTCTTGGCCTTACAATTTCAACAGAGGAAGTTTTGGTTCCAGGCAACCTGCTCTTTACTTCAGCTGCAGACAAGTAAAAAAAATGCAGCTCTACAGCAAAGCAATGGCATATATATTGCTGGGGCTTTATCAGTTCCCCTTATCTGTAGCAGTAGTTTAACACTTCCTATACAGCAAGGCAGTATTAGGTAGGATTTTAGCATATCTCTTTAAATTCCTTAGTAGGGGGAGAAGAGAGGGAGAGAAAAGGTACAATCTAGTGAAATGCACATGTGTCCAGACAGACTCTCGTAAGATTAGGGTCATCGTTTGGAAATCATATTTCAAACTATATTGAAATGTACCTTTTGATATTTGTCTTCAGCCAGTGATAATGTAATGTTTAAACATAAATCCAAGTTGTCTATCATGTGATGTCTGATAATCTCTTAATTCTCCATACTGCCAGTTTGAATTCTGTGCTAAAGATGCACAGTTCCAGTGAAATAGTGTCAGGCCCAGAAGAGATAAAAGCCTGGGAAAATATGTGGTTTAAAGCATAGAATGAAGTAGTAAAAAAAAAACTTTACAGAGACAGCATATGGAGTTTCATGTTTAACAAAGAGAACAAAGCTAATTTCTAGAAGGAACTTACAATTTAAAATAGTTTAATCATATTTCTCTAATTTAGTTGCCCAGGAGGAATGCTCCTCAAATTGAAATTAACATTGGAGGATTGAAGAGACCTATACTTCTAAATTATCCCATACTCTTTATTATCAGACTCATACTATTACTTGATATTCTTCAAAATGTTATCTATAACAATAAAAAAGAAATCTACCTCATCCAAATACGTTTTCATACATAATTTTTAGTAATTTACAAAGGAGTACTACCACCAATGTGGCACCTATTTTCTGTCTCTGTGCATAACTCTTCCAAAAATTGTTTTAACTATGCACCCACCAAGCTGGCCTATATAATACTCATCTAATATAAGTAGCACTCAATTTTATTTGAATATCTTGAATATCAGATCTAGATCTGAGGGGGGAAATGTATATATGATTTTACTTTTACCATACAATGCTGAAGGAGAACTTAAGTTTTCCAAGCAGGTTTTTCCAGACCAAGGAGTGTTCAAGGCCCATTCACTTCATCAGTGCTCAAAGCATTGTTGTCAGGATTTAAGAAGTGAGTACTATGCTACTTTGTTTAGAGAGAAACAACAGAGCGATCATTTACATTTGTCTCTGGTTGCAACCCTAAATGTGCTTACCAGGGAACGAACCTTTTCCAATTCAATGTGATTTATTTCGGAGAGGAAAACGGGCAGTGACTGAGGTGGTATTACACATAATTGACACAAATTTCATGACATTTTAAAGCTAATGTCGTTTGGAATGGCACAAATCATCTTATAGTCACTCATATGTATTTCCATTTTATTTATTGAACTTTCTAATGAATATATATCCATGAAAGGCTGGCCTTGGGGTGGGCACTAACTATTAGCATCAAAGTGAAATGAGTCCCAAATTGAGCTCAATCATCTGTGTCCCTTTCACATACATAGTTATAACACTTTGATTCCACTTTAACTGCCATGGCTGCATCCTATGGGATCCCGGTGTTTGTATTTCGCAGGGAGGGATACTCAAGCTCTCTAGCAGAATATTCTAAATACTCCTTGCAACTATAAATCCCAAAGGTCCACAGGATGCAACTATGGTCGATAAAGTGGAATCAAAGTTTTGATGGTCACAGTGAAATCAAAACTGTTTGGTATGAAAGGGCCCTTGTTTGCTTAGCATTCTGTCTGCACTGAACTATAGTCTCTTTAAACGTTTCCCCTTGATGTTCTTCAGGGTTTGAGGGTAATAACTTAAAAAAGAACTACAACCAATTAGGTTTATAGCAGGTTTTCTTCATCGATTTCCACTTTTATGTTGCCTATGCTAGATAAAACGTTGTGGAGCATATTTTTGCTTTAAGGCAGCAGTGGACAAAGTGTAGCTTGTGCGCCTCATGAGGGCCCTAAAGCCATTTTGTGACTACCAGGGTTCCAGGCCTATCATCCCCAAATGCCTGCTAAGACCAGAGTGTGGGAGATTTTTGCCTCATTTTTTTTTTTTGTTGCCCCTGGACAATTTTAGGCATAGGAGAGGCTTTTAAAAAGAGGAAGTGTATTTTGCTTACTTCCTGTTGTTAAAAAGGGCTTCTCTTGGCCCCAAAAATGGCACAAAGGGGCTAAAGCATAGCAGAAATGCCCTCGCCCCATAGAGGGCATTTAGAACAAAATGTTTTTTTGTGTGTGTGAGGGGTGAGATCCTCCAGAGTCTCCTGGGAGGCTAATGTACCCCCCTAACTTTCTATATTTGTCCACCCTTGATTTAAGGTGAATTTCCCAAAAAGGGCGGTCTGGCGCCACCTCTTTTGGCGCTGTAACTGCTCTGCAGCAGCTAGATGCTACGGAGCAGTTGCGCACCTATAAATGAGCGTGGTTTCCCCGCTCCTAAAAAGGAACGGGGAAACTGCACTCATTTTTAGGTGTGCAGTTGTGGCGTGATTTAGAAAAAAGGTGCCATTTGACACCTTTGCACCGCTGCAACTGCGCAGCTCCATGCAGAAGCTGCGCAGTTGCAGCAGCACCATTACATACACCATCTAAACGGCATTACATAATGGCGCTGGCGCCATTACATACTAGGGTTTGGGAGTGTGTATATGATGTGTGCTCCCAAACCCTAATGGCGCTGCGATGGCGCCTCTTCAGGCCTGTCTGAATCAGGCCTATAAGACTTTCTACAGATACTGTATGCTTTATAAATAATTTTCAGAAAAGCAAGGTATAAACTGATGGGGTAGACAGTAAAGGCACGCCATGCAAGGGCGCAATTCATCCTAGGGCTACCCCCTACAGACATATTGAATAACATAGATAAACACACCCTATCCATATATATGGAGTCTAGGAATAGATAGTTTTTTTGTGGGTTTTCCGGGCTGTAGGGCCATGTTCTAGGAGCATCTTCAGATAAGATCTTCTCTGAAGATGCTGGCAAAACGTCAGGAATAAGCTCTTCTAGAACATGTCCACATAGCCCGAAAACCCCACAAAAAAACTATGGATGCCAGCCATGAAAGCCTTTGACTTCACACCAGGAAGAGAATTGCTCCTCTCTTTTTCAATCCGACATGGTTCTTTCAGCAAATTATAAAAGGAGCCTATCTCTGGTGAAAATATTGTCTTTTTCATTTAATGCAAACACAACTTGTTTATGCAGTAGGTGAGTGTGATCTGGGAAATCTCAGCTCCAAATTTTATGTCAGCTACTATTATTAGTCTTTAGCAAGCCACGTTTTTGCCTTATCCTGGCCATGTGTATGTGAGTGTATATGCCTTCATGTCACCTGTCAATGTATGGTTGCGTTGCACAGAGGGGCAAGATAAAAGTAGTAGTAGTAGTAGTAGTTTTTATTATGGCAACCCTAATATTTCATAGGCGTTTCTAAGGCAAGGGATACTCAGAGATGGTTTTTACAGTTCCTTCCTCTGAAATATAGCTCACAACACCTGGTATTTGTTGGTGGACTTCCAGCCAAGTACTAACCAGGGATATTCCTGTTTAGCTTCCAAGATCAGATAGGATCTATTGCTTTTTGGTTATTCTGGACTAATAATACTGGCCTAATTTTCTAATCAGGTTGTTCTATAAAGTCAGAAAGTCAGCTAGATGGCCAGCTTGCATCCATTTCCTCACACTCACTTTTTACACCAATTGGAGAGGCACCACTTGTGAGTTGGCAGAGGTTATGAGGTTAGGCGGAACAAGCTGCAGTGTCTGGTTTGGTCTACAGGCTTTCCAAGTATTCTGCCTTGCTCGACTATCACTTCAGTGGGTTGGTCTAAATATTTATATTTCGTCAGGACATTGGCCAAATAAAAGAAGGGGAATGAAAATCAGTATAGAAAAAATAGTCTCCAATTTACAGTATAATATTCAATACTATCTAAGCAATAACACTTTCATTAAATATATAGGAGGTCAAACAAACTATGCATGAATCAACAACGTGATGCTATGACATAAAAGGTCAATGCCATTTTAGATTCTATTAAACATTTCAAAGGCTTGGATTGGCATCTTGTACGGTACATATTACCTGAAAATAAGTAATAAGGACTAGACCAGTGAGACTTCCTTCTGAGTCAAGTTGTGTGTATACTGGTTTTTAACTCAGAAGTAAGCCTCACTGATGAGATTTTACTTCCTCATAAAACCATGCTCCATTGGGACTTACTTTTGCGCAAACATCCATAGAAGAGTATGGTTAAAAAATAACAGTACCTCTTCGACTGAGCGCTTGTTAGTTTTCTCAGTACTTTGTTCATTTCTGGATACCACAGTTTAAGAGCAATAGTTGGCAGGATGAAGCGGATTAAGGGGTGAATTATGAGGATAATTGTGGATCGTTGTCATTATCATGAATTAAAAAATCCTAAATGAAACTGGAGTTGAGCAATAGAATCAGCCATCTAAGGAGACTAATATAAGATTTCAATAAAATGTTTGGCAGACAACTGCTATGGAAGCTTTCAGCACAGGATTACCTGCTTAAGAAAAGGCAGTTAAACTTGTTGATCCATAGGTGCATTCTAGATCCTTAACACCACGCCTAACATTGTTTAATTGCAACTCGCAGGTTGCATTCCCTGATATTTTGTTAATAAATTGTCATAAAGATAATCAGTAATATGAATAAGTGTTGTTTATTACATTATTTTTTTTTCTTACAAGTGCAAGTTATCTACATTGCTCAATTCTGAGTTGTCACTTTGTGTGTGGTTGTTTGCTAGCCCTGCTTTGGTGCTTTCAAGCAGCAGCCCAGGTTCAATTAACCAAGAGAAACTTTCCCATAACTTCATCTCCATATTAATAATCATTTCATCTCCTCAATTTCTAAATGCCTGACAAGGCCTAAAAGCACTGGCAACCCTATCCACAGTCTTGAGAAAGCTACAATATCTTGGTTTTTTTATTAAATCTATGAGAAAGGAAAGTTGCTGTTATTAACTACAGTCAGTATATGCCGAGACAGTGAACACATGGTCTCTGTTTTGCCTCGTTTAAATTAAATATTTTCATAGAGTGCTTTCTCTAGCTTTTACCTCTGCATTTACAAAGCCAAAATAGTTGTTCCATTTTGAAGGTAGTCTCTTCTAGTTCTTTCAGTGCTTTCCGCATAGTTCTGTACTTATACATATGTGCTCTTAGCATAGTCATGGCAAAGTAGGCAGCAGATAAAATGAGTAAGAGCCAACTGGACCAAACAGTAAATGAATGAAAAACCATATGTTCAGGTGTGGCAAGGACTACCCAAGCAATCCAGTAAGAGATGCTACAAACCTTATGGCTTGAAAATAATATCTGGGTTCAGGAGTGAGAATGTCGACTGCTTTTATGTGGAAGCTCCCTACTGTAATTCTTATCTCCAGTCTGATGGCCAAGTGACTTGTTTGCAATCTTTTACATTCAGACTAGAAACCTATAAAAATATTTTTTTTATGAAATGATTCATAAATGGGGACTGTGGTGATGGTGGTCCTGCCACCAAATATAGAGATATCATGGCAGTGTGAAGATAGTACTGTAATCCTGCTTTTTCTATTGGAAAAGAGAGGCAGTGGCAATTTATGTAGGTTTACAAAATACTCAAGGTATTTGCACGGTTCCAGTTATGCAAATTAAGGAAACATTACTTTTGAAATAGACATTGAAAAACAACTTGTTACACTTTACTTGAAAATAACCACTTTATCCCGAAGTATGTTGATGGGAAAATATAACTACATTGTAAATGGCATAATGTTTCTGTAAAGCAATGTTGTCAAGATTCATCATTATTTGGTTCAGAATAGGAATTTCTCTCAGGCAAAATAAATTAATAAATCAAACAAAATTTCTCTGGAAAATTTTCACCCAGATTAAAATGTTCTGGGATTTTATGGGTGCATTTGGTCAACGTTCAGCAGGCCAGCAAGTGCTCAAACCTGCTGGTTGCTTCTAAGTGGATACACAAATGTCAACATCACTTACAGTTCCCAAGCAATATTCCAAAGGTTTTTTTTCGAATTTTTTTAGGGCTGTGAACTGTATGACCAGAGGACTGCCTGATCACCCTTTTTTCTTTAGTTATACACTCGCATCCCCAGAAAACCCCATGTTAGGTTCACCTTAGGGTAACTTAAGCTGGAAACAAACTGAAGGCACACAACAGTAACAACAAGAACGAAGGAAGGAGAAAAACAAACTATATACACTGGGCCTTTCACGGCCCCTGGTGTTAGGAGCACAGGACCCCCATGAAAGTGAGAAAACTTCAAATAAAAAAAGTGTAACAACATTTTTTTAACCTGAGGGAGCACCTCTCTAGGAATCTCTAGGCCCTCCAGCACAAGTCTGTGGTCAACATCAGCCAAATGTTGACCATAGAATTGTGCTTGTGGAGAAGTGTTCTCTATTGAAATCTCTAGGTCCTCCAGCTAAACTTCTGGTGGATATTGAACACGGAGTCATGCTGGAGGACCTAGAGATTCCTAGAGATAACATATTAATTAAATCCATGAATAATCAAATCCACAAAAGTGAAATCCTCAAATGTGTCGGCTGTGTATTTAAAAAATGGCAACAAACTCTCGAAAATATTCATGCTGCGAAAAGACAAGTATCAAAGACTATAAGAGAGGGCCAGATAATTTCATCATCCCTTCTCCTGAAGCACTGAGACTGAAAAGAATCTTATCACAGATTGGAAGCTAGAACTGTCAATGAGCAAAGTCTAGGATCCCACCTCTCCCTATCCTACTTTCTTTCCTTCGATGGGGCTTTCTAGATTGGCAGGAAAGTGTGACATGAAGTTGCCTTTTCCTTAATGCTTAGCAGCTGCACCACAGCCTTTAGATGGAGCTGCGCTGTTCCGCAGTTTTTAAAAAAGAAGCTGGGAAAACCAGCACCTTTTTAAAGGCGCTTCTTCTCCCCTAAAACGCAAAAAAAGCATTTTCATGGCACACTTTCCCTTTTTCTCATCTAAAGGCTAGAGTTTCATGCAGCCATGAACACACTTCTTTTTGCCAATCTAGAAAGCCCCATCGTTTTCTTTATATGATGCTGTTTTGCAACATTTTAAAGAAAAATTGTCTGGCTTTCTTTTCATTGTCCATATCAATCACTCAGCCAGAAGAGGTATGAACTAGACCTGATCCAGGCCCAATTCAAACTGATTCAATCCAATTTGAATCCAGTCCAGATTGGATTAGATGATTTAGTTTGTGTTGGACTATATCAGTTGCACAGTCTTAATTCTTTCAAAGGAATTTACTTGTATGTCAGGGGTTTGCGTAAAACTGCAGCTGTGTCCCACCATTAAGATTGGTTTCTAGAATGAGTCACTTAGGTGGCCTTTGGGCTCAGGAAATTGTGTTAAATTGCACACAGGTCATTCCAAGCTTTACTCTTGCAGGTGGGCCAATAGTCTGAATAAATATTGAGCTATTCTGTTCCTGGATTTCATGCCCTGTAATGAAATCTCCTGCTCTTATATCCAGTCATATAAATCTAAATAAACCAAGGTTTTGTCTTATTTTTTCCTGCTTGACACGTAGTTTCCTTCTTCATCCTCTTCATAAACCCAACATCTTTTCCTTTCTCTCCTACCTCCAGGTATAAAGGAAGGAAGGAAGGAAGGAAGGAAGGAAGGAAGGAAGAGAGAGAGAAAGAAAGGAAGGAAGGAAGGAAGGAAGGAAGGAAGGAAGGAAGATGACAGCACCTTTAAGAATAACTGATTTTTATTTCCACATGAGCTTTCATGGATGTAAACCCACTTCTTTATATGCAGAACCAAAGAAATTCACTTCTCCAGATACATGGAAAGAAGTAGCTTTATCTGCATTCAAGCTCATGTGAAAATAAAAAACTAGTTCCACATTTGTTTCTTTACACACACACACACCCTTTCTTCCTTTTTCCTCCCCTTCTTTTTATGCTGCAAGAAATTATCATGGCTACTTCTTTGAAAACCTCTCCCCAATATTCATGTTCCCTGGTTTGTATATTTATTTATTTTATATTTTATTTTATATTAGTATTTAATATTTTATATTAATTTCATATTTTTTAATATTTATTTTTATTATAGTTATAGTGCTATACTGTTTTACCACTATCACTGTAAAAGAAAGAATGGAGGGAAATGTTCAGTCTGGTAACTGGAAATGTAACAGGGTAAGAAAAGTCAGAGAAAAATTTATATGTCAAAGAGCATAACTTCATTCAACACATCATCAGAGGAATTGCTCAGAAGTACAAGAGGAATTTAAGACAATGAATACAGATGTGGGAATTTATCCCTGTTTATATCAGAAATTCCCCCCCCCCCAAAAAAATGGGGGGGGATGAAACAAAACACCACCTCCTGCCCCAGGTTTAAAAAGTCATGGCTAGTCTCAGAAATTCATGAGAAATAAATGAGCACAGGAGGCATGTGTATGGATTTTTAAAAGTACAGGTACAACTCCTGCCAAATCCTGAGGCTTTTAGTCAGTCTGGAGGAGCCTTCAGATGAGTAACAACTAATTCACATACCATTTAGTGTGAGGAAACTACTGTCATACCAGCTGTCATTTTTAACACAGGGTCTAATCTTGTAGCTGCTTCATTTGTCAGGACCGTGTCTCATTGTGTCCAGATTTCACAACCCACACTTCAAACGTTTTCAGGATGTGGTTGATCGCAATCGCAGTGAATGTCAAAATCTCAGAATATTAATGAATGAGCATTAGCAAAGTACTAAAATGTGATTACCCCATTCCAACGCGATTTCATTTTAATTTTTTTTAAAAATGAATCTAAAGATGGCTTATAGCTCCAGTCTCATTCACTGCACTTGAGGAGAGTATGGAAACATGATATTTCAAAATTCCTATGCTCCTTTGCAAATAAAACAGTATTTACAGAATAATCTGTATCCTATTCATACACATCGTGTTCAGAAACAAGTTGTCCAGAGTTTCCAGGCACATATTTGTAGGATCGTAGCCTTAAAACAACAGTGGAAAATGTTGTCGGACTGCAGCTCCCACCAGCCCTAGCCAACATAGCATGGATTTGCAGACCAACAACATCTCTTGCTAATGCTTGGGTTTGCAGACTAACAATGTCTGAGAGCCACATGCTTCCCATCCCTGCCTTAATGTTAGGGGTGGATAAGTTAATATTAACCTTTGTTGTTGTTGTTTTACTTGTTATATCAAGTCAACTTTGATTTGATTCCATGAATGACAGAACTCCAAGTCACCCTGTTATCAACAGCTCTGCTTCAGATCTTGCTAATTCAGGGCTTATGGCTTAGGCAGCTTCAGGCTTTCCTTTCTATGTTCAGGTTTCTGGTCATATGTGATGGCAGAAGTTGAAAAAATGATTAAATGGGTGTAACGTTTTCACTTCATACACTAAACAAACAAACTCGGGGAATATTTAAACTATAGATCAATCATGATAATCTTGTATAGAGACTGCAAAACCGATATTTCTGGAATACATGAGACTTGGGGTGGGGGAGCGGGCAGGAATGCAGACTTTCACCATTTCTTAAGCAACCTAAGCAAAAGTGAGATTGAGCCTGAAGTCCTATACAGGTGGGAATGAATTCCACTGAACACAAGGGGAGTGTACTTCGGAGCAGACATAAATGGGATGGTGCTGCACACTGCAAATGATCCCGACTATACTCATATGTAAAAAGAAGCCTAAAATGCTAAGTGACATTTTAACATATGTGTTGTAAGTATGAGGGGTCGTAGCCAAAGCAATTCTGGACAAATTGGCCTAGACTGCAAAAAGTCTCATTTTGTGTTTACTTGACTGTGCGGAGAAATTACCACTGTTTCCATGTGTTTACTTGGTTAGAAATATGAAAGGACATTGGATTATGTAACCTGACATTTCTTTGGCTCTCTCTCTCTCTCCTCTTTTCCTTCTCCCGCCGCCCAGCTCCCCTTTGCCTTTCGCTCTCCTAGTAATTGATCGCAATTTCTCCCATTTCATTTCTATCAGGCGAAGGAAATTTCAATAGTAGGAAAGCGGAAGCATTTCCAAGGAAACAGTTTGAGTCAAGAAAATGCTGGAATGTCTTTGCAAAGCAGCTATAGCCCCTCCACTCCCAACTCCCCCTGAGTCTAGCCCTTGAGTCCTTCTTATTTGTTGTGTATTTTGTTTGCAAGAGAGAAATGAAGTCTTGCCCACCCCTGTTGTTGTTTTTTTGCGGCTGTTGTGCATGCGTAAAAACTTAGAGGCGGTCTAAGTGTTGCTGTTGCTTCTTTATTTCCTGACCTTCCCCCCAAAAAGCTGCCTAGTCATACAGAAAAAAAAGGGGCTGCCATGTCACCCAGTCAGCAGCCAAATGCCAGCTCTGTCCCTTCGATTTTGTTATCATTGGAGCCCAAAGCTTTCCCCAGCAGGTGGAAACCTCCACTGAAGGAGAGGGGGGAAAAAGTCAAGCCCAATTGAGCTCAATTGACCCCCCTAAGCATTAAATAAACAAGAGAGAAAATAGCCAAGCAGGAGGCTGCTTAAAGCCCAGCATTGGAAGCGGTGGTCTCGAGCGGAAGAATTCAGAACAGGATTAAAAAGAAGAGGGTTTTCCTAATGGAGATTTCATCACCATTTTCTACAACTCCTTTTCCCTTTCAGTTGCCCTTCCTGAATGGGGATTCCTTCCATTGGTGCGAGAGCGAGAACGCTAGACAAAAACATTTCGGTCACTTTCATGACTGAGCCTAACCTGGCTTAGACTTTTTGACTCTGCCGGCAAAGTAAGCGCTCAGCTGCTAAACAACTCTTCCAATCTATGTTATGGATGTTTCAGAAAGTCTTGGCTTAATCCAGGCAAACTTGGATTAAAGGATGCTTCTGATGCCACCTGTTTTCGGGAGGGCCTCCAATTCTAGACTGTGGTCCAAAACACACTGCAGCAAGAATCCAGTTTGAGACTGCCCTGGCTCAATGCTTAGGGAATCGATTGCTGACACACAGTGAAGTCGAATCAGAAATCGAGTTATACTGCCAGTGGGAATGAGCCCAGAAAATTATGGGAACTGTAGGTTTGTGAGACGTTTTGCCTTGTTTTCTTTGGACCTTATCAGATGTGGGAAATTGGAACTATAATCCAATGGCAATCCGAACGCAATCATGAGGCTTCACGTTATTGTGAATTAAAGTATCTCATGCAATTTTGGGCAAAAGGGAAGTCATTCTGAATGCAATCATGGGTTTTACCTTATTGCAAATTAAAGCATCTCATGCAATTTCGGGCAATGGAGGGTCATTTTCGGGTAATGGGGAATCATTCTGAATGCATTCCGAATGCAATAGGAATTCATGTGAATTTGCTAAACTAGCGAATTCACGTGAATTCGAATTGGCTTCATTCACAATAAAGAGAAATTCCTCCCGTCTGATAAGGTCATAGTGACACAATAAACCACAATACCTAGGATTCCCTAGCACTGAGCCAGGGCAGTTAAAGTGGTCTCAAACCGGATTATTTCTGCAGTGTGATTGGACCAATATTACATCTGTGAATCTGCTTTCACTTCTTTACAGAAGTTGAACTGGACTCATATAGTGCAGTTGTTGACTAATATAGAAAGAACACTGTTAACGCAAGAAAAGATTCCAGCCCTTTGCAACATTTATGGCTGCCTTATAGTTAGTCACACCATCGGTCCATCAATGGTGCAAAACACACTGCAGAAATAATCCAGACAAACTCTACTTAGAGTATGTTCTCATGCCACTATTTCCGGGAAGACATTGTTGAATACCAGGAGGCCAGTGAATACCAGGCGCTTTAGGCTATATTTCAGAAGAAGACATTGGCAAAACCACCTCTGAATATTTCTTGCCTAAGAAAACCCTATGAAATGAATGCAGGTCCCCATAATTCGACAAGTGACTCGAAGACGCAGATATACACATCTTTTTTTTTTTTTTGGCTGTTTAGGAACAAAGGGCTGAGGCAGACTAGTAAGTGGTGCAAGGGGTGTATCAACCACAGCCAGGCCTTGCCCTTTGCCTTGGTCATAGGGGTCGCCTTAGTGATAGGTACAAGAGCGGAGATTGGGAGTGATCAATGTGGACGGAGGCGGAGGAGAGGATTGTAGTCCTTCATCCCATTCTCATTTATTTAACTCAGATCTCAATGCCGCATCACATTCTAGTGTGGCCAAAAAGCAGGAGCTGAGGTGTAGCGTTGCAGCTATTCAGAAGGGAGCAATCTTGGGCCAGCCTGGCTCCTTTTATACATAAACAGATGGGGAAATGGAACAGGAGCTGGAGAAAAATAAATAAAATTAACCTGAATCCCTTTTAGGACACACAATGAAAGAGAGGTTTGTTTGTTTCTTCATCCCCTTCTCTTTCTCCCTCTTTACATTTTCTCTTCCTTGGATGGCTACTGCCATGATTTAGTCATTTTCTTAAAAGAAGGTTTTGTGGGAGAGGCTTAATATTTACAAGCAGCACAGGAAAGAGTCGAGACAGTGCTTAGGAAGCTGAGGGTACCCGTCTTCTCTTGCCCTGTTCTGCATCAGGAGTGTATACCTACTATATATAGGCTATAGCAATGCCATGATTCTATATAGGAGCAATTTCCATTCACTGGGAAGGCCCAAGTCTATACAGTGTCTATACAGGAAACAGCTTATATCCATGTACTTTGCAAGCATTCAGTAACCAGGGCTAGTTCCTACCCAGATCCTCATCACTTGACATGCAACCTCTCCGAACACCAAAGATGGAGTTTCCATTCAGCCTCTTCGTTTTCACAAAACACCAAGGTTTTCATTTAAGTCACTTCAGACATTCAGCTGGCATGGGTTCTCACTGTGTGTCTGCGTGTGTGTTGTGTGCCTTCAAGTCATTTCCCACTTATGGCGACCACAAGGCGACCCTATCGTGGGGTTTTCTCGGCAAGATTTGTTCAGGGGAGGTTTGCCAGCCCCTTCCTCTGAGGCAGAGAGAGTGCGACTTGCCCAAGGGTCACCCAGTGGGTTTCATGGCCAAGCTAGGAATCAAACCCTGGTCTCCAGAGGCATAGTCCAACACTCAGACCACTATGCCACCCTAGTTTCTCTACCGAAAAGTCCGCTTTTCCCTCTTTGAGATAGTGTGAGAGAAAAATGGAGGTGCTGCCTGAGACCTTATACCTGCACTTGAGTTCACCATCATGAAGGAAAGACCTGGAAGGTGCCATCAAGACCACCGATATAGTCCCCTGTAGAGCAACCCAGGACTGTACATGAATGTGTGGACCAGAGACTGGTCTATGATCTTCATAGTTCACCAGGACTGACTCTCCATGGAGAGGACTGGAGCCACAGGGCATGATCTGGCCCTTCCTTTCTTCCCCTGAAATGGCTCATTACTTTTCCTTGTAGCTGAGGATGGGGAAAAAGAGAGCAAGGAGGACTGGCACGCCGGGAATATGAATATCTTTCCGGGAGAAGTGTTTAAAGCTGCCCTCCTGTCCTTTCCCCTAAGAAGTCTGGTTATACTGGTTGATTTCAAGAGGAGGAGAAATCTCTGCCTAGAGGCACCGGGTGAGTAATATGCCTTGGGTCTCCGACTCCTCTGCTAATAGGATAATAAGCACATGCAACAACAGCAACAACAAAAAAGGGCAACCAACGAGGTGTTTACAGGGACTGCTTCATTCCTTTCACTTGCCGGAACAGGAGTGGAAAGGTGAGAGGGAGAGAAGGAAGGAAGGAAGGAAGGAAGGAAGGAAGGAAAAGGAAGGAAGGAAGGAGAATGGAAGGAAGGAAGGAAGGAAGGAAGGAGGGAGGGAGGGAGGGAGGGAAAAGGAAGGAAGGAGAATGGAAGGGAGGAAGGAAGGAGGAAGGAAGGAGGGAAAAGGAAGGAGGAAGGAAGGAAGGAAGGAAGGAGAGAAGGAGGGAGGACGGGAGGAAAGAGGAAGTAAGAAGTGGGGAAGGAAGGGAGGAAGGAAGGAAGGAGGAGGGAAGGAAGGAAGAAGGAGGGAAGGAAGAAGGAAGGAAGGAAGGAAGGAAGGAGGAAAGAAGGAGAGAGGGAGGAGAAAAGAGGAAGGAAGGAGGAAAGAAGGAGGGAGGGAGGAAGAAAGGAAGGAAGTCAGAATCAGGGTGGAAGCATCTCTCTCTCTCTCTCTCTCTCTCTCTCAATCTATCAAAAGCCAACTTCCACCCTCCCAGCTTCCCTGAAAAATTAAAAATTAAAAATCAAAGAAGTTTTATGTATTGCTCAACTCTCAGCTGGGGCTGCTGCTTCTGCTAGGGAAGCCAGGGCTCGTCCCTCTTCCAGAGGAGAAGAGAAGGCCAAGCAGGCAGGGATGGAGGAGGAAGGGGGGGAAAGGACTTCGTGGGCCTGTTTTCAGGGGGGCACCCTCGACGTCTGGAGAAGGAAAGGGGCATTTGCTCTGGGCCCCACAACAAACTACAATTCCCAGAATTTCACAGCATTGAGCCATGGCAATTAAACCGGTTTATTTCTCCAGTGTGAACACAGCAGTGCACAGAGAGATCTCGCAGCACCTTTGAGACTCCCTGGAAGAAAGTAGTTGGCAGCATGGGCTTCCTTAGGCTGAAATCTCCTTCTTCAGAGGTACTTCTTTCTTTCAAAGGTGCTGCAAGATCTCTCTCTACACACTGCTTGGAACACACCACAATTCCCAGAAATCCATAACATGGAGCCGAGGCAGTTAAAGCGGTCTCAAACCAGGTTTTTTTTCCCCGCAGTGTGGATGCAGCCTATTATAATATTTCCCAAAGTAACTCGCCCTCATTCCCAAGTTCCTTTAGACACACACACACTCACAACACAGGTATACAAACTGTGAAATAAATTCTGTGAAATAAATCGACAAAAAAGTCATTCCCCCAAAAGCTTCCTTTCTCAGACCTTTCAAAGCCCCTTCCTCCGATGCCTTTTAATGGGTGACCCCCAGATTTTAGAGGAAAGGCGGATCAAAGTTTGGAAATCAATCAATCAATCAATCAATCAATTTCTTTTCTTTTTCCTTTCCTTTCTTTTCCTTTCTTATTTATTAGAAAGGTTTTCCTGAGCCCAGGGAGGGTTTTAGGATTGGAGTTAAGAGTGCTGTCCAGGAGATGCGACTTCTTCGGGTTTCCTCCAGTTTCCTTTTTCACGCGCATCAGCCTCGCATTCCCGCAGTGCGGACGCTACCGTCGGAATGGGTTGGATTGGTTCGACGGCCGACACAGCTACCCCTGAATGTTTTTAATAATAATAATAAAATAATAATAATAATAATAATAGGTGGGTTATTGTCGCAAGAAGTGCAAAGTCGGGTGTGAAGACTCGCATCAACAACGGATTCGGTTGTCATTTAACCTTTATTTCTACAGCGCTGTGAATGTACACAGTTGCGAGTTGTGTTCTCTTAGGTGTACCCAAAGTTCGCGTACTAAGATATTAATCAAGGATGTGTGCAATGATGTTTTATATGTGTGTGTAGTAAATCTATCTATCTATATATATATATCGCTTTAGCAATTCGCTTGCTATAGCTATAAGGTACAAAATGGGACACTTAGAGCCCCCCCCCCCACAAGTGTGTAGCTGTGTGGTTGTTGTGCCACTCCACCGATTTGCATAGCTTCGGTTTTTCTTTTTTACCTTTTCCCATTCAGTCTTGCAAGAAGCCTATCTATTCAGCCAAAAAGAAAGAAAGAAAGAGGAAGAAAGAAAAGAAAAGAAAAGAAATCTATTCAAAGGGCATTTAGTTTCTTTCTTTCCTTGGCCGGTAACCCTATTCATCCATTGTGGAGCCTTGTCGATGGCATTCTAATGCTAATCCGGCGTGTTAAATATCCTTTTTTGTTCCCCTTTCACCGTTTTGTCATTCGGTTTATCCAGTTTTGGTTCTCCCCCCCCCCCCCCGGTTTTATTTATTGATGCGCCTGTTTCCCATTCAAGGGTCTCATGTATTTTTTATTATGTTGTCCCTCTGTCATGCAGTGTCAACTGAAGTCTATTCAAAAGAGGGGCTCCTCGAAGGGACAAAAAGCGTGTACACACACACACACACACACAATCGGGGCCCCGGCTATTCAGTCTGGCCAGCTGGATCGCTTCAAATAAAGGAAAGGGAAGGGGGAGAAATAGCAGAAGAAAGAATGAAAAGGGAGGAAGGAGAAAGAAAGAAAAGAAAAGGAGAAGGAGCCGAGGCGGCCTTGTGAAAAGAGCTGCCGCTGCACAATGGGCCCCAGAAAAGAAATGCGCACAATGCTAACAGTTTTCCAAATACCACTGATTGGTTTTCGGCACAAAAGAGGCTTTGCTTTGAGCCCCCACTTCAACAAACACAACCTCGCACCGTCTAAACGCTCCCACTGTAAAGGAAGAATGAAAAAGAGAGAAAGAAAGAGAGAGAAAGAGAGGGAAGGAGGAAAGGAGGGAGGGAAGCTTTTTCACCAGATTCCTCCTCCTCCTCTTCCTCCTCTCTCTCTTTCTCTTTCACACACACTCTCTCTCTCTTCCTTCCCTCCCCACTTCTAAAAAATAAATTAAAATTTTATTGCGAGAGACCTAGAAAAAGAGAGAGAAGGAAAGAAAAAAGGAGGGTGGAAAGAGGGAAATGAGTGGGATCTCTCAGGAGCTTCTCGCACCAGGTCAATTCGGATTGAATCTGAAGTGGCCTTGTGGAAGCGATTCCTGTGAATTCGGTTGTTCCCGGATTCACTGGATTCTGGGGTGGCTTCGTAGTCACAGCACTCGCGTGTGATAACGCAACCCGCATTCGTGCGCGTTCCCTCCGATGGATGCAGAGTGACTCTGGATTGGGGCTGCCTAAGCCCTCCTCTGTTGGAAGAGACCCCAAGGGACATCCAGTCCAACCCCCCCCCGCCGTGCAGGAACTCCCCATCAAAGCATTCCCCGACAGGAGGGGTGACCTTTGAGGGAGATCGGGGGGGAAGAAAGGGAAAAGAAAGGGGCAAATAGAGAGAGGGGGGGTTCGTAAAGTTTCTAAAGGACTCTTTGGACCTGGCTGGGGCCAAAAGTGAAGTGAAAGTGAAGTGAAGTGAAATGGAGGACATGACCCAATCAAAGCTTTTAAAAAAAAAAAAAACCTCCACATTCCTAGAGAAATCAATGCAGGCATCTCTTCTGAGTCCTGCTCCAAAGGGAGGGCGTTTTTGACTGGAATGGAGGACGCGTCCGGGAAAAGGAGGACAGCCCGGTCTCCTCCCGGCTCCCTTTCAGTGACTCGGGTGGAATCTTGGCCTCGCCAACGTTCTGCTTTGGAATCTTGGCTCCCCGGCGTTCTCGGGTGGAACGTTCATCCCCGCCGCGTTCCATTCCATTTCCAAAACAAGCTGGTGTTTGTTTTTAACAGAACAGCACTGGATTTTTTGATTTTTCTCCAGCTCCGGGGATTGCTGTTGACGTGCGCCTTCCAGTCGTTCCCGACAAACCTCTCCCTGGGGCTTTCCCTGGCAAGATTGGTTCAGAGGGCCACCTCCGAGGCTGAGAGAGTGTGACTTGCCCAGGGGGGTCACTGAATGGGGCTTCTTTCTTTATAGTCATGATCGAGGGCATTTCAGTAGGATTTCTTCCCATGTGAACTGGATCTCTGGGGGGGAAAACGCAAGAGGCGCCCTCCGACCCATCAAAGTTAACTTTCCAGAGAAACTACGCGAGTCCTATTGAACTCACTGGGATTCAACTCTCAGCCTCTGCCTTCTAGGAGAGGCTGCCTTTGCAAAGGAGGGAGAGGGAAGCCCTGAAAAGGTTGTAATACGCCGTGTCGGGGCTAATTGGCCCCGGACAGTCCCCATCAGTTGTGCACAATAATGGCCTCTCCCCCTGCGAAGGGGGCAGACACCCCTGGAGGGAAGATCCCTTTCGATGAGCAAAGCAGGGCCAAGGCATCCCAGAGAGAGGGCCCTCCTCGCCCCCTTCTCTAGGGCACCAAGGCAGACTTGCAAGGGGAAGAGAGAGAGAGCACCCACATTTAGGGTGACACTCCAGGGCTGAGCCCCAAAGGACCTCTCTCCCAGGAGCAAGGCTCCCCTTGAGTCCAGGGAGCCTTCCCTCCAAACCACCAGGCCAATATATATATATATATATATATTCCTCCCGTCGCACCTTGAAAAGCCCAGTTCCAGGATGGTGGGTTGATCTGAATATATCTGAATTCAGATCAACCCACCAACCTGGAATATATATATATATATATATATTCAGATCAAATCTAACACCCTGGAAGATACTGTAGATATATGTATACACACATATTCAGATCAACCCACCAACCTGGAATTTATATATATTCAGATCAAATCTAACACCCTGGAAGATATATATATATATATATATACACATATTCAGATCAACCCACGACCCTGGAATATATATATATATATATATATTCAGATCAACCCACCACCTTGGAATATATATATATTCAGATCAACCCACCACCTTGGAATATATATATATATATATATATATATATTCAGATCCAACCCAGCACCCTGGGACTGGGCCTTTCAAGGTGCGACAGGAGGAGGAAGCTCCTCTCCCCCCTTGTCGCTTCTCCTCCAACCCACCTCTATCCAAAGGGAGTTAGTTTGGGGGGAATCTCTTCCCTCTTTCTCACGGATCTCTCACTTTCCCCTCACTCCTTTCTCTCCCAATTGCGGGTTCAATTGCGATTCAGTCCCAAAGAAGCAGAACTCATAATCCGTCTTGAGCCCGCTGGAACTGCCATGCGATGGAATCCTGCGAACTGCTGGATCAATGGTCCAAAGCACACTGCAGAAACAATCCAGTTTCAGACCGCTTGAATTTCCCAAAAACTCTGTGCCCGGGGAATTCCGGGGGAGCTGTAGTTTTGTGACACACGGGGCCCTTCTCTGTCGGAAAGAGAGCCACAACAAACTACAATTCCCTAGGGTTCCCTAGCAGTGAGCCAGGGCAGCTAAAGCGGTCTCAAAAGTGGATTATTTCTGCTGAAACGACACATTTCAGAATGCCCCTGCCAATGCGGAATCAAGCTGGATCATTTCTATAGGGCCTAAACCTCGCAAGGCTTCCTTGGGTAGAAACCCTACTCCTTGAGGTCTGCATTAGGTTTTTTTTCGTGGGGAGAGGGGGACATTTTTTGGAAAAAGTTGACCCCGAAAGCTTTGTCCATGAATCCTGGATCTGAAGGTTAAAAACTGAGGGCTGACCCCTTGAAACTTTTCCCCGACTTTTACTGTCTGCTCCCGACAGCCCGGGCAGAGACCTTGCTGCCCTTCAGCCCCGATCCAAAAAGATCCTCAAGATCCCCCAAAGAGATCCCCCAGATCGGAAAGAGGCCAGCCACTTTTATGCTCCTTTGGAGAAACCCTCTGAATGCTCCTACTTGTTATTATCTCTCTCTTTACCTAAGGATAATCATAAAACGACTGGGATAGACAGGGTTTTTCTGTTCTTTTTTCCTTTTCCCCCAAAAGCGACACCCTACTTTCCTATTCGCGATCTCCAAAAGTGATAAAAAGAGGTTCGAGTTCGGGCTTTACAATGGTCCGATTTAGGATTTCCTGGTCCCTTTCTCTATTCAGGAGCAAAGACAAAGACTGTCTTTGGAGGATACCTTACACTTCACCTGGCCTAGGCAAGGGAAGGGCAATTGAGATTAAAATCTTGTAAGTAACTCAACAAGAAATAGAGGATATTTTTTTTTCTTTCTCTCTCTCTCTCTCTCGTTTCTTTTTTTCTTTTGTCTCCCCCTGCTTCAAGGATTTTTTTTTAAATTTAATCTCTTTGTTCCCAAAAAAATTGAACAGAGTCGGATTCTAAATGTACAGATAGCATTTTAGTCTAGTTTTTGTGTTTTTAAATTAGAGAGCACACCAGCAAAACTCGTCCATATACACGTCAAAAGGTTAAAAACCAAGACTTTAAAAACTTTTCCTCCCTTTCCTCCCCCCCAATTTTTTTTATATATATTACAGGAAACCAACCAAACAAAAAGGAAAGGGGGACAACAATAAAAAGAAATAATAAAGGGGGGGGGGGGAGGAAACTAAGTACAGGTTAGCCAACTTGACTCACAAACATTAATCCAAATGTACATCTTACAAAAATAATAATGATAATAGGGAAAGGAGGGAGGAGATTGTTCGAAGTGAAGTCGCCCCTTCTGCAACTCAGTATTGATGC
Organism: Urosaurus nigricauda; assembly: GCA_034509955.1. Classification (NCBI taxonomy): domain Eukaryota; kingdom Metazoa; phylum Chordata; class Lepidosauria; order Squamata; family Phrynosomatidae; genus Urosaurus; species Urosaurus nigricauda. Next base: position 128,656,765 of record JAOEGL010000003.1, read on the forward strand.
TTCAGTAACAACGACAGTAATAGTATTTCTCCAGTATCCCCCGCCAAGTCGGGTGCGCAAATCCCATGGAAGTGCACCAAAGAGTCTGGGAAAAAGAGGTTGGAAAGGAAAAAAAGGGGGATGAGAGTGTCTTTTCTCACAATATATGACCAGTTGGGCATATATATATATATATATACATATATATATATACCTCCATCGTAATAAATATATATCATTATCCCTCGGACAGAAAGTCTGGTTTCTTGTTTGTTTGTTTGGTTTCTTTTGGAAAAGAAAATCGGCAAGAACTTTAATTCAGATCGTGGCCCGGAAAAGAACTTGTTTCCTTTAAGTCCACAACGGATGCGGGTTTTTAAATGGTCCAAAACGCATTGCAGAACTCCTCCAGTCGGAGACCGCTTTAAACTAAACCTTGGCTCAGTGCTAGGGATTTGTAGTTTATTGTGGAGCCCAGAGCTCTCTGACAGAGAAGGCTCAATGTCTCACAAAACCCAGAATTGCCTAGCACTGAGCCAGTTAAAGCGGTCTCAAACTGGATCGCTTCTACAATGCGTCTCGGATCGATAGGGTTGCGTGCACACTGTAGAAATCATCCGCTTTGACCCCGCTTGAAGCGCCCTGGCTCAGTGTTAAGGAATCCGGGGTGAAATGGTAGTTTGTTGAGGCACACAACCAACAAAGCCACAGTTCCTAGAATTCCAACGCATTGAGCGCCTGTGGCACTTAAAAGTGGGACCAAACCGGGTTATTTCTGGAGTGCGGACGCAGCCCTAGGACAAAGTCCATGCTTAGGGCCAGAGGCAAAGAGGGGCGCAAAGCACACACCAAGTTGTACAATCTTGAGCTGTGATGTGTCTTTTATTTTTTGTGGGTGGGGGAAAGGAAGAAATAAAAATCCAGAGGCGATCTGGTCTCCCCTCCAGAATGAGGAGCCAGCTTTGGGTCATACTCCTGGAGAACCTGGTCCATAAAAGAGAACTCTTCCATAAAAGACTGGGTGCAAACCCTAAGAACCGGAGTGACTTTTTTTTTGGGGGGGGGGGGGGTCAGTGGATTCGTGGTTCTGAAGAACGATCCGTGGGATTAAAACCAAAACACTCCAAGCCAACTTTCCACCTGAAGCTGCTTCAGGATGTCGGCTTTTTGGAGGCGATGGTCCCAGAACGGACTGCAGGAAGAATCCAGTTTGAGACCGCTTGGAACTGCCTTGGCTCCATGCTAGGGAATGATGGGCACTGCAATTTTGGGACACATTTGTGCCAGATCTGGTGCCACATTAAACTACAACTCCCCAGGATTCCCTAGCATTGAGCCGAGGCAGTGAAAGCAGGTCTCTATTAGATGAGAATTCAAAGATATAGCCCAGTTAGGTCCAAAACACACTGCAGAAATAAAGCAGGTTGAGACTGCTTTAACTCCCCTGGTTCCTTGCTAGAGAATTGTAGGAACATGTAGTTTTGTGAGACGTTTAGCCTCCTCTTTGAGAGAGCTCTAGGGACACAAGAATCTACAGTTCCCAGGATTGCCTTGCATTGAGCCAAGACAGTTAAAGCAGCCTCAAACTGGATTATTTCTGCAGTGTGTTTCGGACCTTAGTCTGTAGAATCAGTTTCTTTCTTTCGGTTAGTCTCAAAGGTGCTACAAGAGCTCTCTAACTACAAGATCTCTCCAGCTAGATTAGTTCTGCAGTGTGTTCTGGAGCGGTTTTAAACCGGGATAGGGGGGTGAAGTGAGAGGGAAGAAAGGGAAAAGGGAGAACACCACTCAGGCTGCACCCACACTGCAGAAATAACCCGGTTTGATCCCACTTTCGCTGCCCTGCCTCCATAGTACGGAATTCTGAACTATACAACCAACCAGGTGCAGCCCTCAAGAGCTTCCTAGCATGGGGCCAAACCGGGTCATTTCTGCAGTGTGGGGATCGAAGCGGGTTATTTCTGCAGTGGGGAGGCAGCCTTAAGGAAAGGGACCTCGGAAGGCCAAGGAAAAAGATTCTCTGGCTGCATCCACACTAGAGAAACAACCCGGTTTGGCCCGGCTTTCTTTTTTTCCCCTGGCTCAAAGCTATGGAATTCTGGGAGGGGGAGTTCGTTGTTGGAGGAGGCCCAGAGCGGAGACTCCCAGAATTCCATAGCCTTGAGCCAGAAACAAAAAAAAGAATCAAAACGGATCCAAACCGGGTTCTTCCGCCAGTGTGGCTGTCCCTCCTTGGCAACGCGTCTCCTAGGTTGGAGCCACAGCGGAGAGAAATAAAACCCGGTTTGGCACAAGGCTTCCTTTCCTTCCTGGCAGCTCAGAGCTGTGGAATTCTGGGAGTTTGTTGCGCGGGGAGGGGCAAACAAACAAACAAGCAAACATACTCCAACCTCCTAGACTTCAAGAGCCTTGAGCCAGGAAAGACTCACCAAAGCGGGGTATTTGTGGACACAGATTATCACACTAGAGTCAATTCCAGAGCCATCCCACAATTCTCCCATTATTGGCAATGAATATCCTATTATGGGAATTATCCAATAATGGGATAATTGCGGGATGGTTCTGGAATTGACCCTAGTGTGATAATCTCATTTAGAAAAAGAAGCCAGGGGAGGAAGGGGCAAAGAGCTGGGCCGTCGGGGGGAGGCTGGAAGGCGGCGGGGGACGGGGCTCCGGAGGCGGCCAGAGCTTGCAGTAAGGTCCGATGGGAGGGCGGCCGTCGGAGGGCGGGAGGAGGGCGGCCGAGCGGCTCACATCGGGGCCCCAGCCGGGAGCCGGCGATGGGTCCCAGTCCAAGGCCGAGAACCCCCTTCCAGCCCAGTCCGGGGGTCATAGGGCCGCCGCGGCCGCCGCCGCCGCATAAGCCGCGGCCGGGTAAGGGTCCAGCTGGGGCTTGCCCCCCATCCCGGGGAGGAGGATGTAGGCCAGCGGGGGCTGGAGGCCGGGGCTGGGCCAGGCGCTGCAGTTGCAGGGGATCATGTAGCCCGGGTTCGACGGCGAAGGGTGCGAGTGGGTGGCCGCGGCAGCAGCGGCAGCCGCCGCGGCAGCGTGGAAAGCCCCTCCGGCCGCCGCCGTCGGGTAAGCCGCCGCCAGCGAGGAGCCGTAAGAGGAGACCGTCGAGGAGACCGTCGAGGAGGAGGAGGAGGAGGAGGAGATCTCCGCTGCCATCTTGGAACCCAGGTCCAGCAAGGAGTAAGGACTCCCCGCCGCGGCGGCTGCAGCGGCGGCCGCGGCCGCGGCAGCCGTCGGGGGGAAGAAAACTCGGGCGGCGGCTGCCGCGGCGGCGGCGGCGGCTTTCTCCGGGTTGGCCAGGAGGGCTTCGTGTCCGGCTTTGAGGGCCGGGTGGTGGACGGGTCCCAAGGGGTGGTGATGGTGGTGGTGATGGGGATGATGGTGGTGAGGGTGGTGGTGGTGGCCGTCGGAAGCGGCCGGGTCGGGCCCCAAAGCGTACGGGACGACGGGGAAGGCGAACTTGTCCTTCTTGAGGAGGGTCTTGGGCTTCCGTCGGGGCCGGTACTTGTAGTCGGGGTGCTCCTTCATGTGCATGGCCCGCAGGCGCTTGGCCTCGTCGATGAAGGGCCGCTTCTCGCCTTCCGACAGCAGCTTCCACTCGGCCCCCAGGCGCTTGGAGATCTCCGAGTTGTGCATCTTGGGGTTCTCCTGGGCCATCTTCCGACGTTGGGCCCGGGACCAGACCATGAAGGCGTTCATCGGGCGCTTGACGTGGTCCACGGGCTTCGCCATCCCGACGACGACCGAGGAGGAGGAGGACAGGCCCCCTTCGCCGCTGCGGGAGACCCTCAGGAACTCAATGGTGGCGCCTCGGGACCCTTCCCTCGGAAGGGAGGTTGGAAGGGAGGAAGGATGGATGGATGGATGGATGGAGGGCCCTTCTTCTTCTTCTTCAGACCCGGCTTCTCCGACGGGCGGCCGCTCTCGACGGGGAACGGGGCATCGGAGAAAAGGAAGCCGGCCCCAGCCTTCCAACCTCGACGTGGCAAACCGCTTCCGAGGCGAGGAGAGTCGGAGCCGTCGAGGAAGAGGCTGCCCTCCACGAACTCCTCCCTGGCGGAGAGATCAACTTTCCTCCTCCGAGGCCAGCTCTTCCTCGCCCGCCATCCTCGCCGCCGTCGAGGCAAAGGCTCCGGGCACCCTCCTCTTCGATCCTCCAAAAAGAGACACAGAGGGAGAGATCTCTACTATTTTCTCAAGGCAGCCGTCGAGGGCGATCTTCCTCCGCCGCCGCAGACGACTTCGCAACAAACTTGCCGCAACTTTCAGGCGGCGCCTCCCTCTCTCTCCCGTCGCCCCTCCCTCCCCTTCCCTTTTTTTTTTTTAGAGGGAGGGGATCAGAAGCGCTTTCGAACCCGGAGGTGTAGACAGCCTCCTCTTCCTGCTGCTGCCTTCGCTGGCTTCTTCTCCTGCTGCTCTCCTCCTGGAGTGGTGGCTTGCAAAGCCATAGAGAGGAGCCTATATGGCTGGAAGGGGGGAAAAAACAGGGAGGGCCTGGGCTCTGCAATCTCTTTGTTGGAGGGGGAGGAGTGAGGGGGCGGGGCTCTCAGGGGAGTGAATGGGAGGCCACGCCCACCAGCCCTTGGCCCCGCCCCCTGCTTCAATCCCATTGAGGAAAGGCACTTCCTCCTCCTCCCATTCATTCCCATAAAAGGGGGGAGAGGGCAAGGAAAGGGGATGCTTAGGCAGCCTCCAGGAGCAGGAGGGGAGCATGCGCAGTGAGGGCCCTTTCTCACACACACACACACAACACACACACAACACAGATCCTCCTCTAAGCCTTGCCTTCTTTCCCAAAGCCAGCCCCGCATTGACTGTCTGGGTTGAGGCAGAGGCAAAGGGAGGGAGGAGGGAAAGAAGGAAGGAAGGAAGGGGAAAGGGAAGTTTATTCATCCCCCACACAAACTGTCTTGGGCTGCATCCACACTGGCCCCGCAACAAACTCCAGCTCCCAGAATTCCATAGCCTTGAGCCAGACAAAGAGTAAAAGCGCGGCCAAACCGGGTTAATTTCACATACTGGGTCAATAAGGTTGGAGTAGGGTCACACTCTCTCAGCCTCAGCCCAAATTGAACCACGAATGCCATCAAATATATAAAGCTCGACGGGGGTCCCTTTCCCTGCTCTCGCAAATTTTCCCGACTTTATTCGAGAGGAGAAAGGGGGGTCGCCTGGCTTCCCTAAGGAGAGACTTAGGGCTGGAGAAGAGACGGTCAAGAGGTGATCTGACAGCCCTGTTTTAAGTGTTTGAAGAGGTGTCATATTGAGGAGGAAGCAAACTTGTTTTCTGCTGCTCCAGAGAACAGGACGCGAAACACTGGATGCAATATGCGGAGAGCTTTTGTAGCACCTTTGAGACTCACTGAAAGGAAGAAGTCGGCAGCTTGAGCTTTCCTAGACTACTACTGTACTTCCTTAGTCTACTGGAAAGAGGATACATCTAAGGAAGTGGACTGAAGTCTAGGAAAGCTCAGGCTGCCAACTTCTTTCTTTACTGATTCTACAGACTAACACAGCTATATCTTTGAATTCTACCATTGGATTGCAAGCTCCAAGAAAAGAGATCCCACCTCAACATCAGGAGGAACTTCTTGACATTAAGAGCCGTTCGACTCCTCCATCAGAAAGTGGTGGAGTCTCCTTCCTTGGAGGTCTTTAAGCAGAGGCTGGATGGCCATCGGTCAATGGGGATGCTTTGATGGAGAGTTCCTGCATGGCAGAATGGGGTTGGACTGGATGGCCCTCGGGGTCCCTTCCAACTCTACGATTTGCTTCCCAAAGTCCTCTCTGCGCCCAAACTGATCGAAACACAGTAGTTCATTCCTCCAGTATCTCCCACTCTCTTCCATGCCAGCTTTCTCTGAAGATGCAACAGCCACAGATGCTGGCGAAACATCAGAAAGAAACTCTTCTAGGACATGGTCACACAACCCGAAAAAACCCATACACACAAAAACAACAACAACAACAGGGTTTTCTTGCCAAGATTTGTTCCGAGGCTGAGAGAGTGGGGGTTTCCACGGCCAAGCTGGGATTTGAACCCTGATCTCCATCCACAGAGTCCCAGTCCAAGGCTGGCTCGTTTTCGGGTCTCCATAAGTCGGAAAGGACTTGAAGGCACGCAACAGTAACAACAACAACAACGACATAGAGAGAGAGTTGTACTGATCCAAGATGCGAATTTTGGGATTGCAGAGAAAGAACATCATTCATTCATTTATTCAAAGCTCTTTACATTTGCGTTAACTGAAGCGCTCTGAAATCGCCTTCAATCCCGAATCGGGTCTTGTTTTCAGCCGATTTCGTTCCGGTGGAGTAAACCCAAGGACTAAAGGGATGTTATTCAGATTTGTCACAATCATTTCCTCGGTTTCCAAAGGGGCTAATTCTCAAATGCCCCCTTCTTTCAGGGAAAATAAAAATAAAATCAATTTTGATCATTAGTCTCTCTCTCTCTCTCTCTCTCTCTCTCTTTTCCAGCCTCCTTTTTAATGGCCAAACCCATTGAATGGCCATTTTTCATGCTCAGTCCCAGTTAGAGGGACTTGACCCGCTTGAATCAATGCGACTTGTTCAGTCATGTAAATGCCTTCGGTTCTATGGGTCTTTTCCGACTGGAGACGGAAAAAGCAGATGCCGCTTAAAGGAATCCGTCTCGGCTGGAGCAGAGGAAAGGTTTAAAGTGGTCGACAAAATATAAATCCTAAAAACCAACAGTGAAAGAAACAGCAAATAACAAGAACAGATGCTTAGGAGAGCCGCCAGCAGAGAAGAAAATCCCTGATAAAAACCCAACGTGAGAATCTCTTATCAGCAATCCGTATTTTTGAAGAGAATGGTTTTTCTCCCTCCAAAGTCAAGTATCCTAAATGCACCTGCTTGGAAGCTAAGCAGAGTCGACCCTGGTTACTCCTTGGATGGGAGACCGACACCCAATATCAGTTTTTTTTAAAGGCTAGATAGAGCAGCGGTGGCCAAACTTTGGTCCTCCGGGTGTTTTGAACTTCAGATCCCAGAAGCCCCGGCCAGCTTGGCCAACAGTTTGGGATTCTGGGAAGTCCAAAGCATCTTGGAAGAGCAAAGTTTGGGAATCACTGATATAGAGGAAGGAACTGGCAAACAAAACCTTAGGAAATCCATGCGACTTGAAGGTAGGCACACACACACACAGGAACACGTTTTTCCCCTCTTTTTCCAATTCTTTCCAGTCCTTGTGGTGTTAAAACTCTACCTGGGCTATACAGAAAGGCTGCTGTGCTGAAGATACTGGTGGGGTGGTTTCATTGGACTCAATGGGGGCTTGGTTCTGCTGTTTTAGCGGTCTAGAATCCGACCCTTCCTCCCTGAGGGTGGCAGAGGAAGACCTGGAGCCAGATTTCCCTTTTTTCCCTTTTTGAAATTCCTCTGCAGCTTGCTTCTGTGTCTCTTTCGGGTTCCGACTCTTTCGGGGAGCAAAGGGGGAGATGGAGGGAGGGATCAGCAGCGCAAGTCTGCCCCAGGTTGAGGGCCGAAGTTCAAGCGGCTTAGCCAAGAGATCAGCACCCGGGACAGCTCCTTCAACGTTGGGACTGAAACCCCCGATGGATTCCTCTCTTCCCCCTCAGCAGTGCCTCTATCTATCAATCTAATCTAATCTATTTTCCTGCATGGCAAGGGGTTAGACTAAAAGGCCCTTGAGGTCTCTTCCAACTCTATGATTCTATCTATCTATCTATCTATCTATCTATCTATCTATCATCTATCTAATCTATTTTACTGCATGGCAAGGGGTTAGTCCAGATGGCCCTTGAGGTCTCTTCCAACTCAATGGTTCTATCTATCTATCTATCTATCTATCCGCCCTCTATCTATCTATCTATCTATCTATCTATCATCTATCTACCTACCTACCTATCTATCTTCCTGCATGGCAAGGGGTTAGTTAGTCCAGATGGCCCCTGAGGTCTCTTCCAACTCTATCTATCTATCTATCTATCAATCATCTATCTATCTTCCTGCATGGCAAGGGGTTAGACTGGATGACCCTTCAGGTCCCTTCCAACTCTATGATTCTATCTATCTATCTATCTATCTATCTATTCTACCTATCTTCCTACATGGCAAGGGGTTAGTACAGATGGCCCTTGAGGTATATTCCAACTCTATGTTTCTATCTATCTATCTATCTATCTATCTATTCTACCTATCTTCCTACATGGCAAGGGGTTAGTACAGATGGCCCTTGAGGTATATTCCAACTCTATGTTTCTATCTATCTATCTATCTATCTATCATCTTCCTACATGGCAAGAGGTTAGACTGGATGGCCCTTGAGGTCTCTTCCAACTCTATGATTCTATCTATCTATCTATCTATCCGTTCATCCTATATCTGTCTGTCTATCTATCTATCTATCTATCATCATCATCCTCATCTGTCTGTCTGTTCTATCTATCTTCCTACATGGCAAGGGGTTGGTACAGATGGCCCTTGAGGTCTCTTCCAACTCTATGTTTCTATCTATCTATCATCTATCTATCTATCTATCTATCTATCTATCTTCCTGCATGGCAAGGGGTTAGACTG